>CM061043.1:9817024-10417024 GCA_030762985.1 Adelphocoris suturalis
AAAAAAAAAAAAAAATAATAATAATAACTACAAATATTTGGTGGAATCCAAAAGTTTGTTTGTATGGCAGAATAATAGGAACTACAGGAAAGATTTCTAGAAAAATTGCTCAAATTTCAAAACAATCAAGCATAAATATACTCTGAACAATTGATAAAATTTACTCTCATGAGCATGACTTAAACCTCCGTATTTTGTTTTTACCATTGTCTAGAAATACTGGACAATGTATTATAATTTTCTTTGAAACTAAGCATTTCCCGATAAGGTGTACAATAAATGTAGAACTGGCCGTTTCTATTTCTGCTAACGCCACTATCACAGAAGAAAACGTGCGGAAAAAGTACGAAAACAAGTTCAACATGTCGAAAGAGGTTAGAAAAACATCGTATCACACATAAACGCGTTTGGCGCGCAGGGAAGGCGATAAAAATCAAACTTGTTTGAAAATTAATTATTCTAGGTAAAACGTCAAGGTATTCTTCTGCTAAACTATTCAAATATTTTGATGTTAAAACTATTAAACAAATTTTCTTATTTCATTTTTGCATCCATGTATATAATACTTCTGTGAGGAACATGTTTCTACATTTCTAAGCACATGAAACTATTCTAATTCAGGAATAGTTTTGCCAAGAGCTCATACAGAGTTCTTCAAGAGAAGTGCATATGTTCGTGTTTTAAAATTTCTGTTTGATAATAATATTAATTTAACATACTTTCATAGTTTGTCGAGTTTTAAGAAAGTAGTAAAATTGTACATTTAAGTTTAGTTAGCCTTCTTTTCAGTGAATTTTTGTTTTTCATGGAAATTTATTTCGAATTCAGTGTTTTAGTGCTTTTATTTTTATTTATTTTTCTTTCAATAATTAGGCTTTCGAGAGTTTTTCTTATTTAGTCTTAACGTATGACGACTATGCTTGGATTTGCGACTCCACCAGATAGCAAAAGTTCTTAGGAACTTATTTTCTGGTGGGCGTTAGTTGTTTTCTCATTTACCTATAAGTCGTACTGTCGACGATTTTCAGTATAATTTTGGATTTGAATTGAAGCATTTCATATTCTTGACATTTTATGTCTTTGCTATGGCACATAAAAAAAAAAAAAAAAAAAAACGTCACGGAAAATTGCTCACGAAAATATTTAGATGATGATTTCCACTTACAACCGAGTCGTTGCTAGGGAAATGGTACTTCGTCGTTTTTCATCCCACAAAATTCGTTGACCATTCGTTCGAAAGCTCTCGATTTATCCAACCTTATAACTACTGCGAAGTGCGTGGCCAACAAGCTGAGTTATGAGCAAGGTTATTTGAATAATTGTGTACACTCAGGTGATCATTTTCAATAATTGATATTGTGAACATGATTGCAACCGCTTGTTAATTTCTGATGATTTCATTGAGCTGGTGTTTCGATGATTTGATTCATAGCAGGTGATCCAAATATTGCGAGAACGGTTTGATTTGTGAAGATGTGGTTAAATAATTTTAATAGGTAATTTCTATGCTTTACACTCTAGGAATCTGTAATTTCGTATGTAGCCTCTCTAGGACATTTACTGGACGATGCCCAGGGTCCGGATCAGATGAGTGGCTCTTAAAGCTAATTTCTATGTTTTACACTCAAGGAAGCTGTAATTTAGTATGTAGTCTCTTTAGCACATTTACGTGGCGATGCCCAGGGTCCGGATCAGCTGAGTGGCTCTTAGAGCTTGCATACGAGTCTGCAACACATACTTGTCTTCAACTAAAGACATAAAATGTCCCAATGTGTTGCAGACTCGTATGCAAGCGTTTGCAGAACACATTGAAACCTACAATGATTTTTCTTTTTTATTTGTATAAATGTAGTTCACATGTATTATTTTTATGCCAATAAATAAATAAATAAATAAAAAATAAAAATAAATCAAACCGAAGCGTAGCCGCGCGGGCAGGGTCACATGAAAACTTCCGCAAATTTCATTGGTCTGCCGTTTGAACGCGTAAATGCCTGAACGCATTGACGCGTGCGGCAAATCCACGTAGGACGCTGCGTAAGAGTGTGAGCGAGCGACCCGCGCGTTCGAGCGAGCGTCCAGCTGATTTCAAACAAGGTAAATCGAAATGCACCCCGACTATTTTCACTATGAAAGACACACCCCGTACACAACCCGCAAAACTACCCAAAATATATTAACTATTCCCCCCACAAGATTGCAAAGTACGTCCAGACACGTATCCAGATCATTTCCCCTCATACTACGCAAATTAACAGATGATTTGAGAAATCCTACGACATCATCAAGGTCCAAGTACGAAAAATTGGTCTTCACTTGGTTGATAGGTAAGGGCCCGCTGAGTGTGGACCAAATCACTCAAAGCATGTACGTGGCTTAGCAGGTATCGATGCTTTAATAACAAATCAAAATCTATATTAAAATACTCGTATATACTGCCAATTTGTGTTTTGATTGTGACAATTTGTGGTGGGTGACAGATGTGATACTTTTTATTTTATAAATATATAGGATAGGTCGTAATAATTTGTATAAATAATATATATAAGATAGGTTTATTTTTATTATTATTATTATTTTTTTCTTTAAGTAGTTAGATATAGTTTTCAACGATCTGCTTGTTTCGCAATTTTTATTGAGAAGCGTATTCATGTTTAACAATAATTCATACGGTGAATGACTCCCCCATCTAGCACAGAACCTTGAAGGTTCTAAAAGATGGGGAGCGTCACTCACGTGTCAAGTAATATTTATGATCATCAATTTCTGTTAATTGACCGATTATTTCATTTATATTATTGTATTTTATTTTGAAGCAATAAACAACATCGTTCATATTCATTCATCATTCATTCATTCCTACGTGCCACCGCCCGACGTCGCGATTCGGGCTGAGGTCGCTCGCTCGGGTTTGATTTTCAAACCAGTGCGATTTTGGTCGCGCGCTCGCCTGGTCGCTCTGCTGGGAGGTTACTAATTATCGTGTTGCTGCGTTGTGTTTTTGTGTTGTTGAGGCTATAAATTGTTAAATTTATATTTTTTTAGCCGAATTTTAGTCAAATAAAGTTTATTATGAACGATGATAATTAAACAATGTATGCAGAAATTTATGCTTACTAGTTCTTATGCCTTCAGTGATAATGATATTAATGATGATAGTGTGAACACCCTGTGTATCTATTTGCCATTCATGTTGGACAATATCACCTGCAGTAGGCGTATTGTGTAATCAATAAATTCCTTCTCGTAACATTCTAATATCCCGGATCTCAAGTTTGCAAGCCTCTGACGGATACCTCCTTACTGCCGGCCGCTCGAGTAGACGATGAATATTGGATGAGGACGTTCCCTCATTCGATTATCCTGTGAATCGATGCGGTCTCCACATTAAAGCAAAGTGGCCAACTCGAGTTGCTCTTGTGGTTGACGAGGAGATCTGAAGGCGTCAAGTGTTCCCTTCAGTTGCCGACAGGGCTGAGGATCTCCTTCCCTCGAGGGTTGAGATGCCTCCGTGCTGCTGACGCAGGTAAAGCAGCTTGTCCAACAGAAAACACGAATCTTCAAAGGGGCTCGCCCCCCCCCCCCCCCTCCCCCATAAAATGCTGCAACATGAAAGAAATAACGAAGAAAAAGTCCAGTCATGCAGCATGACCCCATGATTTTGAAGAAATCTTCGACATTTCAGTCGCTATTGACCGATTTTTACAACTAGCGAACGGCATTATTTCGATTTTTGACTGATTTTTCAACTTTGAAATTTTTGAAATCCTGATACATATTCTTATAGGAAATTTTACGCTGATTCCGAATATACCACATGTTAGTATGCTGAAAAAACTATTTCGCACAACAAATCGCAAAAAACAGGCTAGTTTGAAATTTTTGACTACATTTTTGAACATTTCAACCCGAAGATGTAATCCGATCATGCTGGCCAACGAACTTTAACTTTCGTTTTGTGTCCTTAACATTTTAAAATTTTTTTGAAGTTTCTAGCACAATTCTACGGACAGTTATCGTCTGGAATGACACATACATACATACATACATATATACATACATACATATATACATACATGAAAAAATGCGTTAAACTTCAGAATATGATTCAAAATAGCCTGAAACGGATTTCTGCATAAAATTTTTTCAAAAATTCACATTCTACAAATTTTGAGGCGAGAGCAATAGCTTAATTTTCTTCAAAAATTCGCTAAAACAGGCTAGTTTGAAATTGTTGACTACATTTTTGAAAATTTCAACCCGAAGATGTAATCCGATCATGCTGGCCAACGAACTTTAACTTTCGTTTTGTGTCCTTAACATTTTAAAATTTGTTTGAAGTTTCTAGCACAATTCTACGGACAGTTATCGTCTGGAATGACACATACATACATATATACATACATACATACATACATACATACATAAATAAAAAAATGCGTTAAACTTCAGGATATGATTCAGAATAGCCTGAAACGGATTTCTGCATAAAAAGTTTTCAAAAATTCACATTCTACAAATTTTGAGGCGAGAGCAATAGCTTAATTTTCTTCAAAAATTCGCTAAAACGCTGCACATTATTACAAAATGGTTTATCTTTGAGGACATGCTCCCCGCCTATCGGAATTGTGGCTTAGGTATTCACACTAAAAGACTTCTTGCTCAAGTTCGGCTATCGGGAACCTTTTTGCTATTAAGTAAACCCAGGTTTACCGTAAAATTCGATAACCTTGCGGATTGCCGTTTATGTGTTGCCCTTTGTGTATGTCCAGTCCTTCTTGGCGAGCGTTTTTCTTTTTTTCTAACAAAAGAATTGTCCTACAATGAACTCTCTTCTTTGTTGCTACTTCAAGATGTGGTCTCATGCAAAAAAGGGTTTTACTTTGTTTACAATTGTATACGAATAAGAGTTTTCTTTTTGAACGAAGGTTTTTTACAATAGCTGATTTATTTATTTATTAATGTTACTCTTTCTTTTATCATCCATTGTCCGCTTAGTCTGGATATTACTATTTCATGGGTATTATTTCTTCAATAGTGTGATTATAATTTTTGTAAACATCGTTCACCAACCTTGTAATAACGCCGGAAGGCTTATACAAAGAAACAATTTCATTTCAAATGCAGAATACAAATGCAAATTTTTCTTCTCACAACACTTGCTAGTAGAGGAAAAAAGTTCGTTCTGGCGCAGGGGCCAACACGGGACAGGGTAGACTAACCCGCAAAACACGTGATACTAACCCGCACAACGCATAAATTGAAATTTACTGTACATTGTGCTTCCGTTTATCGTAAGATCAAAAAATAATAATTCATTGACCGGGAATCGAACAGGCGACCTCCAAATTTTATAGATTTTGAAGTGATACATACTACTTACATATAATTTGACAAACTCCACCAATAGTTGGCCCATGACTAATTAATTGGGTGTCCAAATGGAAGGAGAGAGATTATTGTGAGCTAGTGTACAATTTTATGAAGAATAGACGATAAACAAAGAAATTCACTTAGGGTCAATGTAGGAACTGGGTAGATCAGGTTCTTCGAGAGGTTTAAAAATGGAATAATAATACCGAGAGAGTGCTGACATTTGTGATTTACTTATATATACGCATTTTCAGATCTTAATAATCCAATTTGAGTATAAACAACACATAACTTTATTTACCCGTTCCACTATATTTCATTAGGATGGGTGATCAAAAGCTGCGTGTATCGGATGAAACACTTATATTCATTGATGATCATCTGGCGTCATTGCTCAATTGGTTAAAGCACTGGTCTGGTGACCAGGAGGTCGCCTGTTCGATTCCCGGTCAATGAATAATTATTTTTTGATCTTACGATAAAAGGAAGCACAATGTACAGAAAATTTCAATTTATGCGTTGTGCGGGTTAGTATCACGTGTTTTGCGGGTTAGTATACCCTGCCCCGTGTTGGCCCCTGCGCCAGAACGAACTTTTTTCCTCTACTCTTGCTTCAGGCAGCTTTAGGTGTTTTACTGAATGTTCCTGTAATGCATGAACTACTTACCGATATAAACAGTAGAACTACTGTTGGAATTTATTTCTGATCTTCGTTTCAATTCCAGGTAAGGGCACCCCGCTATTGTTAAATCTCCGGTTGGGTAAGTTCATATCAAGTATCTGTATTGAAAAAATATAATAATTCATCTACGTAATAAATATAGCATTCCCAGATTAAAATCAACTTTTTCCAATGGAATACAACATTTTCCAAATGGAATTAAACAATATATGCAATTTTGAAAAATCAAAATAAGAACCTGATAATAAATTTGTTGACAAATTATCCTTTTTTGGGATGTTATTGATAATTTGCCACTATTTTGGTTTTTTATTCCCAATAATAAGCCTTTGTAATCGTATAGGGGAAAACAAATTATTTTCTTTCAAACTTTGTCACTTTACATTTCAAGGTGCGTTGAACCCAAAACTGTAATGTCCGTCGGCCGTCTGGGCCATAAAAGGCCTTCAATTTGACGACAAAAATCCGCCCATTCCCACATGGACTCCACATGGGGTCTAGTTGGTCCTAGAATCTAGCCAGCCCAATCGCTTCACACGTATCAGCGCTATGAGCCAAAAATGGGCCAAAACGGGGTTTTTCCTCTTACTTGGATTTTTCTATTTCTATTGATTTTCATGTACAACCAATGCGTTAGTAGGGAAGTGTAACTCCCCTAGTTTTCATAGCAGGAAAATTGTTCGCCTCTTTTTTGAATGCTCTCATTTTATCTCACTATCTCATGATTCCTAATCCATTGTAGTGTCAAAGAAAGTTGATTTATTACGCTAAGTTATAAACTAATATTGGAAAGTAACCATAATGAACTAATAACGTATGAAGCAGGCACTAGCTACATGGTAGGTATACTATTGAGTAATAGCTACTGCGCATGCGCCAATATAAAATACTTGTAACAAGGTGATTTTCTACAGTTTTCATCCGATCTAGATGAAATTTTCAGCGTAAAATCCATTATGCTCAATTTTTCCACGCCCCTGTCGTCTGATCTTGCTCGAATTTGAATGATAGTTGGAAGAAGATGACTTGATTACTTCATATCAATTTCAACACGATTATATCATTAATAGTTACTGGGCATGCGCCAATGTAAAATACACACATTGCATTACACTTTACACATAGATGCGAATAGAGAATCACATTGAAGAATTGCTTATTTTAAACCAACAGAATGATTTTTTTGTAGTTCTGCCTTGAATTGTTTTGTAGCATCTTCAGGTAACATTCGAGGATTCTATTAATGACATAAATAATATACTGAGGACTATGCGTTTTCATATGCTTCTGTACCACATCATTTGCGAATAAGTCCACCACGGTTCCTATGCAGAGTTGATACAGCCGGGGGTATTGATATTATTTTCTGGGAATATTCGTTACTTAATGGATGTTTGCCTTGGAATACCGACGCAGTCTGTTCAAATAGCGGAATCGCCTAAAAAAAACCGAATCAATGTAAAATGATCACCCGTTCAGGCATGTAGAGATGATTGGATGGTGACGGGCGAGCGTTAATAAATTTCCTCCCTTCATTAAATCCGTTTCTGATCGAAAAACGCATGTACTTCCGGTGAAATTGATGGGGACAGGGTTCTACAAACATAATCCCTCGTGTATTCGGGTATTTTAAAGCCAACAACTCTACTAGTTCTGAGAGCTGTGATGCATTCATCCGTTTCATTATACGGTTAATGAAATCTGTAACGAAGGTTTGGAATTAGCTGATATTTTGACAAAGAGTTTTCATTATTATTATTTGGGTTGAACGACCACACCAGTCTTGGAAGTTTTTTTATTTTTATTTTTTCATTTGCGATACTTCGGCGCCATGATGGCCGCCCTCATCAGGCATTGTATAAAACCATTCAGGTCAGAGTTGATCGAGTCGACATTGTCACAGCTCGAAATATCATTTCCGAACAATTTCTTTCGTGATCGTGCCTTGAGATAGGTACCTAGAATTCACATCTGTAATCTGTAAAATAGTACTGTACACAACCGAAACAATATTAACCTACAGTGCTACAGTGACAACACCCAAAACAATCATCATGGAGGAAATGCTGATCAAGCTCCCAAGTACCTACCCCTTCAGTTGTTGTAACTTCCCACTCTTTTTAGCGAATTTTTGAAGAAAATTAAGCTATTGCTCTCGCCTCAAAATTTGTAGAATGTGAATTTTTGAAAAAAATTTATGCAGAAATCCGTTTCAGGCTATTCTGAATCATATTCTGAAGTTTAACGCATTTTTTTATGTATGTATGTATATATGTATGTATATATGTATGTATATATGTATGTATGTATGTATGTATGTATGTATGTGTCATTCCAGACGATAACTGTCCGTAGAATTGTGCTAGAAACTTCAAACAAATTTTAAAATGTTAAGGACACAAAACGAAAGTTCAAGTTCGTTGGCCAGCATGATCGGATTACATCTTCGGGTTGAAATTTTCAAAAATGTAGTCAAAAATTTCAAAATAGCCTGTTTTTTGCGATTTGTTGTGCGAAATAATTTTTTCAGCATACTAACATGTGGTATATTCGGAATCAGCGTAAAATTTCCTATAAGAATATGTATCAAGTTTTCAAAAATTTCAAAGTTGAAAAATCAGTCAAAAATCGAAATAATCGAAGATTTCTTCAAAAATTCGCTCATGGGGTCATGCTGCATGACTGGACTTTTTCATTTGCGATATTTCGGCGCCATGATGGCCACTCTCATCAGGCATAGTATAAAACCTATAGCAAAGATAAAATTGGTACCACATTTCTTTATATTTATAGGAACTAATATTACCAACATTTAACTAACCTAGTTAGAGAATAACATGATTAGGAGTATAATATAAAGTGATTTATATGTGGTAGGTACTTACAATACTACTTTTTCCATAAAGACGGCCTTGGGTGATGATAACACGAAAAAGTATTATTGTAAGTACCTACAACTTAAAAATCACTTTATATTACACTCCTAATCATGTTATTCTCTAACTAGGTTAGTTAAATGTTGATATTATTTCCTATAAATATAAAAAAACGTCATACCAATTTTATCTTTGCAAATAGGTTTTATACTATGCCAGATGAGGGCGGCCATCATGGCGCCGAAATATCACAAATGAAAAAATAAAAAAACTAAACTTCTTAGGGCCACTTTCACCAACAACATAAACGAGTTTAAGTTAGAAAAGATTAACAAATAATCGAGATTCCAGCTAATCGTCTTTCACCAAACCACTTTACGAGTTTAAACTCCTAACGAGGTGGCTTGAGGTTAATCTCCCAAGCCCCGGCCAGTTACACTTCCCAATCTCAGATTAGTGATAAAAATGATACCGAGCAATATGGCCGCACACCAACAGCTGATACCTCATACCTCTACAGTTTGGTTCACAGTTTATTATTATTGTTTATATATAGTTTATTGTTATTCAAGTTTTTGATGATGAATTCACGCGATTTATCGCTCGGATTAATTTGATTCCTCGGATGAGGACGATGTCCTGCAAAGACGCCCAAGGACGATCCGACGGCGCATTCCACATTTTGACGGGTTGGACGACGTCGAATTTCGGCGGAGATTCCGGCTCCCAAAACCGACAGTTTTGAAAGTCCTCAAGCTTATCGACACTCACCTGGAGTTCCCTTCGAACAGGTATAAGTTGGAAAAAGGCTTTTATACCATCAAATCGATGAATTATAATACGAAATTGATGTAAGATGGTAGGAAAATAAAGTATAATCGATTATGATAGCACGTTATAATACGATGTTGAATTGCTATCCCTTGTACAGTATGTACCTACCTACCTATACCACATAAAATAACTTATGTACATTTAAATAAGGTGATCAACCGTCCTGCTTCCGTCAAATGATGTGTCACACTTTCTTTGTTGGAAGTCAACGAAAAGTTGCGAGTAGATAGTAACTAGGTAACTAAATAAAAACGGCGCGGGTAATAATTGGTCGTGGTTGTGATTCACTGCTTTATTGTCTTGATATGTCGGACACATGGCGGGTTTTCAAACTGTCGTTTCAAATTGTCCAATTTTTCATTGGACAGTTTCCGGAATCTCCGTTAGGGAAACTCGATTATTCCAATCTTGGTTTAAACGAAATTTGGGTTGGTGAAAGACGCCAAGGTTTGATCCTCGAGATTATATTTAATCGAGTTTGGCCAATCTCGGCTTTATAAGTTGTTGGTGAAAGTGGCCCTGACTGGTGTGGTCATTCAACCCAAATAAAACTGAACATCGACCGAGTCACAAACCAACAACAAAGTTTTCATTATATTCAAGTTCCTAACCGTTTGGTGATTGTTACGCCATTTACTTTTATAAATTGTTGTATTACCAACATAATCATTAGATGATTTTTTTTGTTTATTATGGCAAAATAATCATTAGATTAATTCAAAATTTGGAGTTCCAGTTAGGTAACCTAGCCGAGCGCACGTGTATTTTGCGAGCTCCGTATTAACTATTGATTTAGCAGGGTTGTATTGTGAATTTCCTTTCAGTTTTTGATTTTTGCGATTGCTCTTTGACTAACTCTCAGCAATAACAATTTGATAATCGCACCTCCTTTTAACTTCAACTCACCTTTTTCATATAATTTATAATTGAATAATTAATATTTTTTTGACACAATGTAAACAAAACGCAGCCATCGCACATTCACTGCTCCTTAGTTTTAGATTTTCCTATGCCGCCAACGTTACATCTCATACTCGTAGATCCGTAGGTGTTTCAAACATTCTATAATTGCTTGGTAATATTTGCAATATTATCATTTATTAACCCTGTACAATTTAAATAACTTCCCAATACAAATATTATTTATAATTTTCCACGTTTATAAAGTGGTATTTTGTGCTGGGTTGTGAAGTGATCGTCATCTGTTTCACAGCATTATTCTGCATGAGGGACCAGCCAACCCTGTAAGGAAACCTTTGAAAGGTCAGAAACTCGTAAACGAGTTCCACTATCCGCTTTACAAGCAGATACCATGTTACATGGACATGTCTTTGATTGGGGATTTCATAACGGTTGTCCTCGAGTTGTCCTCGACTGTTGTCAAGAGGATGAAAATGTTTCCTATGGAGTGGAGTAAATGATGTTATTGCTTTACGTTAAGAATATTGTAACCGGCTTATTAAAATTGTTTATAGTCCAATCAACTTAGTTTTGGAATGTAACCAGGTAGGTAAGGAGGGGGAAATTGGTAGCTTGAGATGTGAACATTTATCACATAAATCAAGCGCTTGCCAACGAGTGGCGAACGATTTTTGTGCGATGAAAACTGCGGAAGTTCCATTCCCCTAGCAACGGATGGGTTGTACGTGAAAAACACTGAAATTGTGACACAAATTTTGCGTCACGGAAATTTTTGGTTGACCCCCCAGAGCAAAGACATATCCATGTCAAAAGAGGTAGATGCAAGACACTTTCAAGCCAGCAGTTTTCCGTTTTGACCATATTTTATTGAGCCCAGTTTATATCCATTGTCATCCTTGCGATTATAAAGTATTTTCACCTAATTCCGTCACCAAATCAGTGAAACTAGGACATACTTTCCGGAAAACCATCTGGGCCGCCTGGGATTTATCACCACGAATTCAACACTTGGTTGGTGGCACCTTTCACAACCTTGTTTTCTGCTGCTTGATCACCAGCTCAACATAACTGTGGTGAGATCTTATCTATCTTTACCTACATCTATAACTTCATCTTTATCTTCTGGGCTCTTGCTGACTATTGCATCATTCTTCCTACCTACCTATCTTGAGTTGGCCTTCACCTTCTTCACTTATCTTTGGAAGTGAATATTAGGGAACACGGGTTATCTCAGCTTTACCTTTTTTACTCCTAGTCAGTTCACATATGTGCCTACATTTATCTTTTCTCATTCAGATAGTGGCCACATAGGTAGGAAAACCAATATTTGTATGTACAAATAACTATGCAAAGTTACCCCATTAATCAATAAACTTGGTGAACTTATTTATCTATCTTCTTTTATGATTCCTAGTCAAAATATCACTAAACTAGTTACTGATTCTCATAGTGCATTACTATTTGTCCATTAAAATAGTCCACTCAATATATTAACTAGCTGAGGTTTGTAGGGCGTGCTAGTTTGGGAGTTTGACCATATGCTCCCAAGCCGCTGAAAACGGCCCTATTTCCTCCCGCCTGGGGAATCCAAACTGCCGTTATGCTCCCAGTCAAAACTTCGTGTTTTTACTATGATCTACAATTTTGAAACTGGAATGGTGTGTGAATTCTGTCCATTTTAATACATATATTATTGGGGGCAAGAAGAACGTTAACGAATTGGTAAATGGGCGGG
Source organism: Adelphocoris suturalis (assembly GCA_030762985.1). Lineage (NCBI taxonomy): Eukaryota > Metazoa > Arthropoda > Insecta > Hemiptera > Miridae > Adelphocoris > Adelphocoris suturalis. Next base: position 9,829,446 of record CM061043.1, read on the forward strand.
TCAGCGCGATTGGAGCTAGAGTTGAAGTGACTGTGAAAGCATTCACAAGCACTGGTCGTTCTACTGAGCTCAGCTGAACACGATGCCTAGGTACATTTTGGGAGGAAAACTTGAACTATCAAGCACGTAAATACTCGTAAAATGCCAAAGTGCGATTTCCACAAAACTTGTGCCGTTGGGAAAATAGCTGCTGTTTCTCTTTCTTCCCGGGAATAAAAACTGGTCGAGACATTGTTGTCACGCAAAGATATCGCTGGATACTAGCGAGCATCGAAAACTCATCGTGCATGATACCTAGTCTCGGAGTTGAGGTGGGACAGTATAATGAGATAGGAGATAATGATGATGATGTTTATAATTCTTCAAGTGAAAGTACGAAAGGAGGTTTTGAGGAAACCACCTAGGAGTCCAAAAGGGTAAACAAGTAGTCCTCCCACCTTTTCCATTCTCTTGAGCTTTGTGGTCACCATGTGCACTTATTAGGGGCACAAGTGATGACCACATTCCACATCGCATGACACATTCCACCCTGGGAAACGATTCCCAACCCCTACAGTCCCGAAGACTTTTGATAAAAACTGAAGAAGTTACCAATGATTCACATTCGTGCATGCCCCAGAGGCTGCCATTGATCTGGTTACGGTACAATTTATTAGCGACCATCACTCAGCTCACACGATCCCTAGAATTAGCGAACACACTGACTGAAAGAAAGAAACTCATACACAACCATACAACTCATGAATCGCATAACCTTTGAAAATTTAGTCCGAACTAGAAAATTAGGAGCTATGCCTGTGTGTCATAAGGAGTTCACATTGGCTGATACTAATATGCACAGTGGCAACATTAAAATGCTTCGAGTTTCAATACGGAACATACTGATTCGAATTCGATACAATTACATCCAAACAAAGGGACCTTATGTGGCATAATTCATACATATAGGTAATACGAGTCACAGAAAATTCATTTAGAGTTGCAATAATTGAGGGTATTTGGCAACTGGCAAAAATACATATTAGCGCAATTGAATTCATAGGGAATCACTCGAAGTTGACCTCAAACAACTACTAATTTCATAAAAGTTGTGAGTACACAGAGGCTAAGTACCTACTTCGATCGAAATACGGGGTTAAGTACGATGAAATTGATGAGAATGTGGCAAAAGAAAAATAGGTGAGAATAGTAGAGAATTATAGCCTCATCATTCTGAAAATCCGTCTTAGAGATTGTATCTACTCGAAAGCATTATTATTCAGCAGTATAGTAGCGTCCATGCACCAGCGCCAGTAGCGTCCGTCAGGCCGTTATGATCCCAGCATCCTCCCGGTCCAGGTAGACTATTTCCTCCCCAAATGGTCGGGAGGCTGATGGAAGGGAATAAGTAAATTATGTGATCATGCAATAATTTAATACTAAGTACTTAGGTATATACGGGGCGTAAACGCTGTGTCAATAATGCCAAAACAAAAACCACAATCAACCGTCAATAAAGAACAAAAAGCCAATCAAGAAACAAACAAAAATTACTAGAAATGAGGGCGAAGTATCGTTCGCGATTTATCGTTCTCTATTACGCTTTACAAATTTTCACGGCACATGTCCACCTCATTTCTTCACTCGCCAACTGTTTGTGAAACACAAATTTAAAAGAATTGCGAAAAACCACGTCCCCCCCTTTTTTCCCGCCTCCTTCTACAAACTCGGTTGAAACACCGTCCCACTCTTCCATGATTCAATGAGAAACTGAGGAATTCCATGTTAGATTACAAGTTCAACACTCAAGATTTTATCTCCGGGCAAAGGTCACGGGAAAATAGTACGGGCGAAGCGACTGACTTGATATGGTCAAACTCCCGTGAAGATGTTATCTCCGAGCAGAGATCCCTCGCTGGGAGAATAACAGTGCTACGCGTGCAGAGGTTTGGGATCATATCGTCCAGGACACCGTTTCGTTCGGGAGGAAATAGTCTTTCCCGCGAGTTTTGACCGCTGGGAGCATAAACGTCTACGCCCGCTAGTTTACCTGCACTACGAGTAGTATCACTGCCTAGTATAGCACGGTGCACAAACACTACCAAATACCAGAGCAACATGTATTGAACGGGGTTGGGGCTGTAACCAACGCAGCAGGCTCTTAGTCCTTTACAAATTACTAGCACTTTTCCCAAGTTTACTTTCCCGACTTCTTAGAAACTTTTGGCGCAGTCTTCCGAAGATTCGTTCGAGCCTACACTTCGAAAAGGCATTAGTTAAGATTGATGGGTGTTTCAAGGGTAATTTTAATGGGGTTCGAGAACTTATCGAGTTCGCGTGATTTCGTTGGGAGAAATAATGAGGAACGACTGTTTCAAGTTTGTCTGCCCAGGATGGAATCCTTTCTATATAATTCCATCAAATATCGATTCTTCTACGACATTATGTACTCTTCAATCTCTTTCATCCTAAGGAGAGGCTGTTTTTGGGCTTGAAATTTTCATCACATCTGGAAAGTCATAAAAAATATGGAAACATGAAATGTTTCATATACAAGTGTTCATATACAATTCGTATGCGGTTCACATGTTCATTAACAAATTCGACAATCCAGGAATGTTTTTGGAATGTTCTTCGCTTACTTATACATAAAAACAGCATTGAGTAAACATGTGGTTCAGCTATTTTTGTACCACATTCGAAATGTTCTAAAATGTGACGCTGATACTCCTGTTTATGTACCCCTAATGTGTGCACTAGAGTCAGGGTTGCCAGGTGGTATAAAAAAAAAAAAAAAAAAAGAACACGCAGTTTGCGTTAGCGGTACCAACTTTTGGTTTATTATTTCCAATAATAAGCCTATGTGATCGTATAGCAAAAAAATTTTATAACCCCCCCTCAAACTTTACGTTTCAAGGTGCGTAGAATCCAAATTTGAAATGTCCGTCCGCCGTTCGCCGTCCGGGCCATAAAAGGCCTAAGAATTGACTTAAAAAACCCGTTCTTTCGCACATAGACTCCATGTGGGGTCTAGTTGGTCCTAACGTTTAACCACCCCGATCGCTTTACTCGCATAGATGCTATGGGCCAAAAACGGGCGAAAAAGTGCCATTTTCGAGGCTTTGAGTGTTAGACACGCACGCGCGCACGCCTGGCACGCTTGGCAGGGGGTCACGGTGGGTGGTGAGGGGGGTGAGCGGGGGGTGGAGTGAGAGGAAGAACAGAGGTGGATACTAGAAAAGAGACTGGCGAAAGCCCCAGAGCATGCTGGTTACTATAGCTGGCTATAGCTGGCAGAAATAAAAAACCATTATGTAATAATTTGCTGCGTTTTTGAATAGGGATAGTTGAAATAGTAGGTGAATAATCAAAAAAGTAAAGTAAACAACCATTCGAGGTTGGGGCTTTTCGTCCGACTGCCTCGTGCGTCGCGGACGTCTTCAGCTGTCCTCCAAATGGAGAATCAGAATTCGTTCTGATGATTTTGCTTAAAGCTACTCATTGCCGTTTCACCGTACAGAAACTTGAAAATTACTTGGCCGTCTGACCCTTGACCCTTACCTGGGCGGTCACCCATCCAAGTACTCACCACGCTCGACGTTGCTCAACTTCGCTAATCGCATGAGAAACGGTTCATTGCAACGCCTAACCCGTACGGCTTGAATAATCAAGCTTCAAACGCAAATGTCAAGTTTCACTGACTTGAATAATCAAGCTTCAAACGCAAATATCAAGTTTCACTGAACAAAATCATTTGTCGCTAGGTGAGCTGTGGTTAATATTAATTTTGACTCAATCACTGGAAAATTTGTTTACAAAATGCTTTCCTATTTACGTGGCGCATGTTGCAAAAAACTCCACGTGAATCGGCCAGCTGGAGATCTGGGTGGAGTCCGTAATTTCATTCGTCCGTTGATATCCTAGAGAGGCTCCCTGTCAAATTTCGTTGTAATCAGACAGACGACATAACTTTTTGCAGGCTCAGCTGATCAGGATGGAGCCTGTAAGGTCATTCGTCTTCTGTCATCCCATAGAGGCCCCCTATCAGTTTTCAAAGTCCTACGGTGAGCAGGAGGGATTTTAGATCACTCAGCTGATCAGGATGGCGCCTGTAAAGTCATTCGTTTCATGTTGTCCCTAAGAGGCTCCTTATCAATTTAAAACGTCCTAAGGTGAACAGGAGAGATTTTAGCTCACTCAGCTGATCTAAAATAATTGCTAAAAAGTGGGATTTACCCACACTTCACGCAAGTTATTTGAGAAAACTTGGAAGTGGTGCAATAGAAAAATTGAGGGAATATTCGAAATCAGCGATAAATTTTGCATTATTTAGGCACCTTTGGAAGGATTTTAATCTGGAAGTGTGTTCAATGGAAAAAAAAAAAAAAAAAAAAAAACGCTGCAAATCATTATTCAAAGGTTTATTATTTTTTCAATTGCATTTTATCGTAGTTTTAGTTGGCTTGCTTACGTCATAAGGCCCGTCCAGACTCCTCGGCGTGTCCTCTTTCGAGTGGCCACAACCTATACTTCTATAATTGTATACGTATGTTTATATTTCTCGATTTGAGCTCCTATCTATTCAAATAATCATTGCCTTAATAATATCATTATCTAAGTACGCACGAAAAGTCGAGAGGATTTGTTATTAAATATGCAGAGGCAAAGCATTGGTATTAACACACAAATATGACCTAGAAAAAAACGTATATTCATGCCTCGAAGGAACATGAAATTCGAAAGCAATGCAAGTGTAGGAAGTTTTCCACGCCACCCTGGAGGTACTCCCTAGCTCTCGTTACCTCACAACCGGAGGTTCACCGCCCTATTACGCTTACACTATCACATCACACATATTTTTCCATCAACATTAATTTGAAAGTTGTGCATTTTGAGATGAGTGAATTTTGTCCTAACATGAGAATAATAATAATTATTAGGTCGTGCAGTTGTGGTCGTGCACGATCTGGTCCTAAAGTGTTCTGTTGCGAAGTCCTACTGCCCATTGTTATCCTAACCGTGGAATATTATCATGCGCAGTTGTGGTTGAGCAGGTTGGAGTTTTAACACGTCAGTCTAACACTCAAACCCTCGAAAGTGACACTTTTCCGCCCGTTTTTGGCCCATAGCATCTATGCGAGTAAAGCGATCGGGATGGTTAAACGTTAGGACCAGCTAGACCCCAAATGGAGTCTATGTGCGAAAGAAAGGGTTTTTTAAGTCAATTCTTGGGCCTTTTATGGCCCGGACGGCGGACGGACATTTCAAATTTGGATTCTACGTACCTTGATACGTAACGTGACAATGTTTGAGGGGGAGTCATAAAAATGTTTTGCTATACGACCACATAGGCTCATTATTGGAAATAATAAACCAAAGGGACCTCAGATTCGGGTTCAGCACATCTAATAACGTAAGAAACCGACAAGGTACGGCCGGGACGCAAGACCACCCCCAAATTTTGTAAAGTTGTGTTATTATTGAAATTATGTATCCTGATCAGCTGAGTGAGCTCATTTCTTCGAATTCCTGTACTTTCGATAACGACCTATACAATCAATGTCAATTATGTTAACAATAACAGTGCCAAAGGACATGTCACATTGTATCTCACAACGCTCCGCTGCTTATAGGTTGACTTGGTAGCAACTGGCTGGTGGTTTGGTCTGGATAGTAGGGGATAGTCGGGTAAGAGTGCGCGGGCGACTAAGACTGCGCACAGCTTTTTTTCGGTGTTGGCAGCAATGATTCGCTGGCAGAAGTGATATTTTAGTTTGGCCTTGAGAGTGCACGTTTCCCTCCAGTTTTCGTCTTTGTCCGACAACTCATTGCTGTTTTACAGGTAAGAATGTGTTTGGTCTGCTTCTACTATAATATTTTCACTGTAATACTTAGTTGATACTGTTTATAGTTATTAGTCAAAAGTGTTGAACTTTATATCACTGAAAATAGTATTTTATTACAAACACGCCGACATGGCGTAGGCTGTGAATGGACAATGTAGGGTCAAAATATTGTGGGGTTATGTTTTTGTAAGTAATGGAGGGTAAGATTGCGCATAGTGAGGGAGGCCAAGACTGCGCAACATTTTTCGTGCGCAGTCTTACCTGCCTTCATTAGGATCTCTTGGTTTTCTTTGCACCATTGAATTATTGTATTAGGGTTTCATCTGCCTATCTTTTACATTTGATCTAAGGTCTATCTGTCTATATTTCAGATTGAACTATGGGGAAATACACGCGAAAAACTGACACACATTGGGACATTTTCATGTGTGTTTTCTTATTGTATTTATTACTAGGCAGATCTCACCCGTGCATTGCACGACGGGGAGTACAGATCAATTAAATGGGCCATAAGAGAAACCACCCACCCGTGGTTACTTAATTGAATTCGCGATCGTGTTGACTCATTGTTCCGACACCCGTGGGTACTTTATTGAATTCGAGCCAGGCTACATCATCTACCCCCCTGCAGACTCGTATGCAAGCTCTAAGAGCCACTCAGCTGATCCGGACCCTGGGCATCGTCACGTAAATGTGCTAAAGAGGCTACATACGAAATTACAGCTTCCTAGAGTGTAAAGTATAGAAATTACCTATTAAAATGATTTAGCCACCGCTTCACAAATCAAACCGTTCTCGCAATATTTGGATCACCTGCACTGAATCAAATCATCGAAACACCAGCTCAATGAAATCATCAGAAATTAACAAGCGGTTGCAATCATGTTCACGATATCAATTATTGAGAATGATCACCTGTGTGTAAACAATAATTATTTATATAACCATGCTCATAACTCAGCTTGTTGGCCACCCACTTCGCATTAGTTAACGTATTATGGTTGGATAAATCGTGGGATGAAAAACGACGAAGTACCATTTCCCTAGCAACGACTCGGTTGTAAGTGGAAATCATCAAAATATTTTCGTGAGCAATTTTCCGTGGCGTTTTTTTTAGTTTATGTGCCATAGCAAAGACATAAAGAAAACAGTTGATTGTTCTCTACGCAACACAATGAGTCTATTTTATCTCTGTTCTACTAAATGCGCACTCTTGGCCGACCTAATGCGCACTCTTACCCTCCAGGGAGGCTAAGACTGCGCATGTGTAACTTTTTTTTTTTAAATTAAAACATATGTAACCTTAAGTCAACTTTTGAGTTTTAAATATTTTCTAGTGGTCAACAATTAGTTAAGGAGTCTTATGATGTATTTCTTGTTTTTCTATTACCAAAATACACTGACTTATAAAAAATCTAAACTTAAGTGCGCACTCTTACCCGACTCTCCCCTAACCCCTGGTGGAAGAGAGAATATTCTTACGGTGCTGGTGAATTCTAACGAAAAGGAAACCTGAATAATGAAGAATAATTGTTCAGTAGGGCTAAGGAAGATCGCGTTTCAAGTTGAAAATATGGGCCATACAGCTTGTGAATTGCTGTGGAAAGAGTAACTACTACTCTTAACACCTGGGTATAACTACCAAAGTTGAAAAATTTGTGTATTTAGTTGAAAAAACAACATGACACGGAGGTTCAGCTCCGAGACCGATACATTTTTAATATCATCATATAAACAATCATTATTATTATTACTTATTTTATGTTATTATATATGTGTTTTAATTAATTTGCTAACCATAAATTTCCTGTTTTCTGCAAACAGTTACAGGATCTTAAGAACTAGTCATAGTTCATGTGATTTTAAATTATTCTGGCAAAAATTACACTTGATATCCAATTATTAGTATTTAAATTTATTTATTTTTTAATCATCATAAATTCTTATTCAATAATATACAGGTACGAAACTTTATAAGTACTTTTAAAAAATACATTTACATTTAAGTATACTTATATTTGACATTTTATGTCTTTGCTATGGCACATAAACTAAAAAAACGTCACGGAAAATTGCTCAAGAAAATATTTTGATGATTTCCGCTTACAACCGAGTCGTTGCTAGGGAAATGGTACTTCGTCGTTTTTCATCCCACAAAATTCGTTGACCATTCGTTCGAAAGCTCTCGATTTATCCAACCATATTATGTTAACTACTGCGAAGTGCGTGGCCAACAAGCTGAGTTATGAGCAAGGTTATTTGAATAATTGTGTACACTCAGGTGATCATTCTCAATAATTGATATTGTGAACATGATTGCCACCGCTTGTTAATTTCTGATGATTTCATTAAGCTGGTGTTTCGATGATTTGATTCATAGCAGGTGATCCAAATATTGCGAGAACGGTTTGATTTGATCTGATCATTTTAATTGGTAATTTCTATGCTTTACACTCTAGGAAGCTGTAATTTCGTATGTAGCCTCTTTAGGACATTTACTTGACGATGCCCAGGGTCCGGATCAGATGAGTGGCTCTTAAAGCTAATTTCTATGTTTTACACTCTAGGAAGCTGTAATTTCGTATGTAGTCTCTTTAGCACGTTTACGTGACGATGCCCAGGGTCCGGATCAGCTGAGTGGCTCTTAGAGCTTGCATACGAGTCTGCAACACATACTTGTCTTCAACTAAAGACATAAAATGTCCCAATGTGTTGCAGACTCGTATGCAAGCGTTTATATCTTTGCTATGGCACATAAACTTTTTTTCATGATTCTTTGTCCTTATTTATAAGGTATTCAGAGCAGCCATTATCTCAGTTGATATCACCAATACGATTACCATAAGCCCATCAAATTAGGTTCTTTCATACTACTTAGTTAGGTTAATAGTAAATGAATTGTTAGTGGTGAATTATTTATTAAGTGTAGATAAGTTCTTTCACTCGTCAGGTTTTATAATATCTTCAGCAGGTGAACTGTTTTCAGCTAGTCTCTTTATCAGTGTAGCAGCCATACAATAGCATAAGTTGTTGGGAATTGTTGTTCCCCTGGTGGAAGAGAGAATATTCTTACGGTGCTGGTGAATTGTAACGAAAAGGAAACCTGAATAATGAAGAATAATTGTACAGTTGGGCTAAGGAAGATCGCCTTTCAAGTTGAAAATATGGGCAATACAGCTTGTGAATTGCTGTGGAGAGAGTTAATACTACTCGTCGTTACCTGGGTAAAACTTCCAGTAGAATTGGCCCTGTACATTTCGGCCCATTAGACCGAAACATTACGAGAATCCACGAGGAAATACTTCTCCGATGAACCCGAAAACGCCTTGTTGTGAATAATGCCTCTGAAGAGGAAGGTTGTGGATGGGAAAGGCGCAGTCTACAGCCTTGGTTTTTCATTTTAACACTCCTCACCCCTCTGGAAATGAAGTTCTCTCTTAAAAACTGCCCAAGGGCGAGGAAATGTAATTTCTCAAGCTGGCAAAGAAGAGATTTTTCTACTGTCGGCGGTAGGAGGAGTCGCAATAAAGCGGTATTTGTGACGTAGCGAGGTGGATGATGGGAAAGTAGAATCGTACAGCAAGGGCTATTGAATTCACCTCAAATGGCCTTTTATCTCTTCTGCTACGGCCACAAGCTTCTAACGTCAAACTGAAGTGGTTGAGTGAGTTGCTCAATGAAATGTCCACCGGGACCAGAATTGCCAGGTGGTATGTAGGAAAAAACTGGACATGGGGGGGGGGGGGGGTATATACTAAAAATACTTACTAATTAAAAGACCATACAGTCATAAATTCCATACATTCACAATATTATTGTTATTCATATTCTTCATTTATTTATTTATTTCAATAAATACATGAGGAGAAAAATATATAGCAAATGTATAGATACAAAATAAATACACTGCCAAGGAAATGGCACATGAGCTTCCTCGTGACCTTCACAGTACGTCACCATTAAATTCCAGAATTTAATCATGACGGAACTGATAGGGGACCATGTAGAGCTATACCCGCACGATCCCTAGAAATTTGAAGAAAATCGCATCAAAATTGTGGAAATTACGGCTGTTGCAAGGACCGTAACAAGAATATTTCGTTCACGCATGTGCAGAGCGTACCGCTAATGCAATTATTATGATTGTCTTATGGGACCTCAAGGGACCTTACCCACATCATCCCTGAAAATCTGACCGAAATCCGTTCAACATTGACCGAGTTATGACCGTCACAAGGAATTCACGTTAGCGCCTGCGCAGAAGCTACCATTGATTCGATCATGATGAAGTTGATAGGGGACCATCTAGAGCTTAACCCGCACGATCCCTGAAAATTTGGTTAAAATCGGATCAAAATTGTGAAGTTATGGCTGTTACAAGGAAATGTGGACGGACAGACAGACACGGAACCAAATTTGTTCAGGAGGCTCTGAAACGCAAAATGCGAGTGGAAATTTTGATTTTGGAGCACAACATTTTTGTTCATATCGAAAGTGAAAACATGGGGAAAAAAAAAAAAAAAAAAAAAAATTAAGTAGGTGTACTACCTATAAAATAGAATTTAAAATAGATGGAAGAAAAGAAAGTCCAGTCATGCAGCATGACCCCATGAGCGAATTTCTGAAGAAATCTTCGACATTTCAGTCGCTATTGATCGTGTAGAGAAATTTTAGTTTATGATTTTGATAGACAAATATGGAATCAAATTATTAAGAATAATTAGGAGGTACACATACTTTATTATTATTAAACTAATCTTGTAGATTTAAAGACAAACGTAGGTAAATATTCATTGATTTCGATGTCCAATGTGGTCAACTAGCGAACGGCGTTATTTCGATTTTTGACTGATTTTTCAACTTTGAAATTTTTGAAAACTTGATAGGTACATATTCTTATAGGAAATTTTACGTTGATTCCGAATATACCACATGTTAGTTTGCTGAAAAAATTATTTCGCACAACAAATCGCAAAAAACAGGCTATTTTGAAATTTTCGACTACATTTTTGAAAATTTCAACCCGAAGATGTAATCCGATCATGCTGGCCAACGAACTTAAACTTTCGTTTTGTGTCCTTAATATTTTAAAATTCGTTTGAAGTTTCTAGCACAATTCTACGGACAGTTATCGTCTGGAATGACACATACATACATATATACTCGTACATATATATACATACATACATACATACATACATACATAAAAAGTTCCAGTCATGCAGCATGATCGTATGAGCGAATTTTCATAAACGGTCGTATTACATTTATATTAAATTCTGTTGAAATTTGAGCACTTTGGGGACAAATAAAAATTTCATTATACATTCTATAGCAAATTAACTTTTTGTCAGTAATATTCCAATGAACAAACGATTTTGTGGATTTTTACGATTTTTTCAAGTGTTCCTATCGATTTTTAGCTTATTTTAATGAAATTCAAGTACATTTTTCAGTACAATTTTGTGCTTAAATTTTTAAATGTCCTAGTCCATGTTCGATTAATTTTTTTCGAATAGCATTCTGCTAAAAAATAGAAATTTGTTAATTTTTAGCAGTTTTTTGCCTTTTTTAGTGATTTTTCAAGTACATTTTTTGAAATTTGACCAATTTAATGTGCTCAAAAAGTGTTGTCTAACGAACTCATCCTTTCTTTTGAAATGCTTGATTTTTTGGCGAAAGAACGAAGTTTTTATCTCAATTCTATCGAGAGTTATCGTCTGGAATGACACATACATACATACATATATATATATATATATATATATATATATATATATATATATATATATATATATATATACATATATATACATATAAAAAAGCGTTAAAATCCAGGAATCATTTCAGAATGCCTCAAAACAGATTTCGATGAAGAAAATTTTTGAAAATTTTTATTTTAAAATTTTTGGAGCCATTGCAATAGCTTTATTTTCTAAGAAAATTCGCTAAAAAATGCGTTAAACTTCAGAATATGATTCAGAATAGCCTGAAACGGATTTCTGCATAAAATTTTTTCAAAAATTCACATTCTACAAATTTTGAGGCGAGAGCAATAGCTTAATTTTCTTCAAAAATTCGCTAAAAATACGTTAAACTTCAGAATATGATTCAGAATAGCCTGAAACGGATTTCTGCATAAAAATTTTTGAAAAATTCACTTTCTGCAAATTTTGAGGCGAGAGCAATAGCTTAATTTTCTTCAAAAATTTGCTAAAATGAAATGTCGGCCAGCTGTCATCTGACTCGAGGGGTAAAGTGCCGCAGTGCTCATTAATAGCCTCATAGTTTATATAGTCAAATGGTATATGAAGCTTAAATGCCACGTAACGGAGGAAGCGGCGATGAACCCTCTCTTGCTGGTCAATATGGCAATCATAGAATGGGCTCCAGATCATAGAAGAGTACTCCATTAGAGGGACAACCAGAGAATTATAATGAAAAGAAGATGAAACCATGTTCCTGCCAGATGAGACCCGATATTTACCTATATTACCTATGATGTGTTCCAATAAATACCGTGTGCCCACTATAATGAATGGATTCAGATAAGCTTTGAAAAAATTTTGAATTGAACTAAGTCACTCAATTCTCATTCATATTCGAGATGGGTATGTATGATTCGTAAAAGAGTTCCTCAAAGAAACCACGTTAATTGCTTTAAAATCATGTTTCTCCGCTTAAACTCAACCAAGTTTGATTTTCGAGCATATTTTAGGAATAAGTGTTGAATTTTCTAAAATAAATATGTCTTTTGATTCTCGATCTCGAAACATAACATCAGCATAAACATGAACTTTTTTGGCAGCGCGACGCGCCAAAACATTTAGCACCGCCCCATCGACCTAGTGGGCGAAGGTCAAAGCGAAAAATTTTCGACCTCGGCCATTTTCTTAAGCGCTCGTGCATATAATATTATATAAATGGAAAATTATGTGCAAAATTATGCAGAAAAATGTACTTAAATTTCAATAAAATGTGCTAAAAAATCTAAAAACTCTAAAAAAAATTCAAAATCTATCTTTTAATCGCAGAATATTATTTAGAACGGGTTTCTGGCCATAAAATTGGTAGCTAACAATTTCTTCTCCCACAAAGCCCTTAATAAATTTTCAAAACAATGTAACATAATATACCTAGTACGATAATTTAAGAAAATTTGCTCATACAATCATGCTGCATGACTGGAACTTTTTAGCACTTTCTTGGTTATTTTTCTAATAGATGGATGACTCGTCGAAATGTAGTGTCTTGCTTAACTATCAGTGGCTTAATCATTTCATGAAGGTCAAAAAGCTTTTCTAGAGACATCCTGAAATATTGGACGAATTTCTTTTCATCGCTCAATAAATCATGGAAATGACGTATCGAAAAATGAAATCCGCCCCATAGTGGACGAACCGCAGGACGAACATGCGAAACTTTTAAACACTTCAATCAAAGTACAACAAATAAGTGCCTTCACGCACCACAATAATTAGGTACCTGTCATAAGTTGTTGATCTCAATTAAGCCGTCATCCATGTTTACTTCTCTTAACCAACTGTTTCGCAAGATAAAGCTCTCACATCTCCTATGTTGCGATACAAGTAAATGTTCTCAACCTCACAAGAAAATGAAGCGAGCTTGCGTTGAGCCCCCTAATACCTTTATAATGAGACTTCCAACAGGGGATAACATCCTGTCGCCCGAATCATCATCACTTCTTGCGACCAATTTTCGTGCCCTAAACTTCAATCTTCCATCAAACTTCTGTCTCCCCATTCAAAAAATCCTTGCTGCGCCCTCAGATTAAATGGAGTTTGAACGAAGCTTCTTTCAATTTTCTCAGGACTTTTATTCGTTTGCCTTCAGCCTACTTTACTCTTCTTTACGAGTCAACCTGTTATTTGAAAAAGATCAGGTAGTCTTCAAATTATCATTCCTTTTCCAACAAATAAGACGTAATTTATTACTAAAAGCGTATGGGATTCGTCTCGTATTTACCAGAGTTCCTCGTTTTTGGGCTCGAGTGTTTTTAGCGAATTTTTGAAGAAAATTAAGCTATTGCTCTCGCCTCAAAATTTGTAGAATGTGAATTTTTGAAAAAAATTTATGCAGAAATCCGTTCCAAGCTATTCTGAATCATATTCTGAAGTTTAACGCATTTTTTCATGTATGTATGTATTTATGTATGTATGTATGTGTCATTCCAGACGATAACTGTCCGTAGAATTATGCTAGAAACTTCAAACAAATTTTAAAATGTTAAGGACACAGAACGAAAGTTCAAGTTCGTTGGCCAGCATGATCGGATTACAATGTTCGGGTTGAAATTTTCAAAAATGTAGTCAAAAATTTCAAAATAGCCTGTTTTTTGCGATTTGTTGTGCGAAATAATTTTTTCAGCATACTAACATGTGGTATATTCGGAATCAGCGTAAAATTTCCTATAAGAATATGTATCAAGTTTTCAAATATTTCAAAGTTGAAAAATCAGACAAAAATCGAAATAATGCATGTACGAGTATAACCAATCCTAGAACCATGCTGTTTAAAACGTAGGTAGTAGGTGCTTGTTAGAAAAAAAAAAAAGTAATCACAACTGATGAGTTCACTCTGTGAAATATTCCGTCCTCCGATTCTCTCGGTCGCTCTCTTTAATGTTTTACGCTCAACTGTTTTAGGACTTGATGTAGCTTCAATACTGACTGTGGCTTAGAAAACATCAGCCATGAAATTATGAAGAAGTTCTATTTGTGTACGTACTAGCACCCAGACCCAAGGGCTCGCTCCGCTCGGCCGTCAGTAACGTTAATCTCAAGGCCTCCCTCCACTCGGCCGTCAGTAACGTTAAGCCTAAGGCCTCGCTCTGCTCGGTAGTCAATAGTGTAGATCCCAATGCCTCGCTCCGCTCGGCCGTCAGTAATGTATATTCCTAAGCCTCGTTCTGCTTGGCCAAATTCAACGTAGCGCACGTTTGCGCATGCGCAGATCAAAAGTGGCCGGTGTTTTGGACGCCAAAATCATAAACTAAAATTTCTCTGCACGATCAATAGCGACTGAAGTAGGGGGATCCTGTACAGAAACTATTTCGCTCCATGTGACGTCAGCCCAGGTGCTTTTTGCTCACAAACTTTTTCACCCCCCCCCCCCCCCCATTTGATTTGGACACACCAAATGGCAGCCATTTCAACAATTGCTCTTGGGCATCAGCATCCAATCAAGATGAAGGAGGAGAAGGAGAAGGAACCGATGTTGTTGATACGTGTGTGTGTCAGTTAATCGAATATTATACATTTAGATGTACCGAACTTTTGAATTCAATTGGTTTCAATAATATTCCTATTTCTTAACGCCTGTTTTTTTGCTTTTACTTCTTACCCCCACCCCGTCCACGGTCATGTAGAGTATATAAGGAGGTTTTATAGGTACACAGCCTCAGTGCTTGTAGAATCACCATCAGCGATGGACTTCCATATAGAGTCAGTCAGGTTGGAAAGTTTTCAGGACTGGCCCTTGGACAAACCACAGGGTATGGAGTTGGCTAGGGCGGGCTTTTTTTACATACGATTCAGCGATAGGGTGCAATGCAATTTCTGTGGAATTGTTCTCGGAAAATGGAGAGATTTTGACGTCCCAATGGAGGTGCACAAGCGCTGGAGCCCGGACTGTCTATTTGTTGAGAGCCCCGAATTAACCAATAATGTATCGAATTTTGCAGAGGAAATGAACAGGGCAATGGAGGTACCTTCTACCCAGAGGGCGGTGGCGGCTGCTACTAAGAAACTTGAAACCTTTGATGGGAGGTATGCAACTTTTAGAAGATGGCCCAAAGTACTTCACCATCTAGTTGACGATCTCTGCAGTGCTGGATTTCATTATAACGAACAGCAGGGCGACCTTGTCTACTGCTACGCCTGCGAGGGAGCTATTCAAGATTGGGAAATGAGCGACGACCCCTGGATTGAGCATGCACGCCATTATGAAGAATGTCCCCATGTCCTGAATGTCAAAGGATCGGCTTTTGTTAATGCCGCTAAAAAATCCAAACCTGAATGTACATGGCTTTGACTTGATTTAGCAATAAAAACTTGAAAAAAAAAAAAAAATTCCGCATTTATCATTTCAAAACTACCATACTCCAACCTTATATATAATACAAACTAGAATAATACACTCGTACGATTAAAAATACTTACTATAGTCGATCGAGCGTTGCAGCAGCATGCCTCATACTCGCTCACCTCGTCTGGATTATAAGGTAAGTTGACAATTTACCGTAGATTATAATGGGAAATAACAAACAAAAGTATGAAAAATGCGCACTTTTCATGAATGAATGCGTTTTTCTTTGCTGGGGAAAACACCTCATGCGTTCAATTTACACTTAGCTAAAATAACGACTGAAATGTGGAAGATTTCTTCAAAAATTCGCTCATGGGGTCGTGCTGCATGACTGGACTTTTATCAATAACAATGTTGCAGGAATAATTATACTGCTGGTACAGGTCTTGGGGTTTTCCGATGGTGCTGAATCTGAATCCAATGCCCATTTTTCACGTAGACGTCTTATTTTTGAGATACGGCACTACCATTTTTGAAAAAAATCTCTGACAATCCTGGATAATTTATGATGAATTAAAAGGTGATATTCATGTAGGAAATTTAATGCTGAATCTGCCTATACCACATATGATGGGTCTGAAATGCCTCCTTACCGTGTCTTCTGCCTAAAAAGTGCCAAAAACGTGGTTTTTCACCGATTTTTGCCGATTTTTCTAGATTTTTTTCGGGGTAAAAAATTGCCATTACATGGACTGTTTCCGCGTGCAACGAGACCAGCAGCAGCTCCGGACACGTGATAATTGGTTTTTTGCGTATAATCACCTACCGAATAAATCGAGAGCTTTCCAACGACTGGCGAACGATTTTCGTTCAGTGATAAATGCCTAAGATACAGTTCCGTAGCAACGATTTGGTTGTAAGCGATAATCATCATAAAATAGGAGCGTAACGCACTAAATGTCTCGTAAAGGCCTGTTTTCCTAGCGACGGGTTTTTTGCGCCGTTGACAACGTGATACGTCGGGCGTTCAACGTCGATCACTGATTCCCTTGAATTTAGTTAGCCCCGCCTTAGCCCCCTTATACCTGACGGACGCGGGCCCGGCCCGCGCCTTTCTGCGGGCCCCCATTTTGGGAGAACACGAAGAAATAAGTGTATCGACTTACATCTGAGCGAGAGCGGGGCGATCCCCGCGACGGGGAAAATTTCGCCCGCAGAATGTTGCGGGGAGATCGGTGCCCGTCCGACGGGGCGGGCCCGCCGGGAGTGGCCAACACGTAGAAATGAATCTCTAGTCCTACACCTGACGGGGACGCCCACCGACGGGGACGGGCGTTTTTCGGTTATTTGTTTGAATTTTGTTGTTTGAAAAATGGAGGTATGCAGAGTGGGAGCGACGGGCCCGCAAGTGGCCCGTCAGGTGTAACGCGGACACTGCGACGGTTTTTCCCCGTCCGTTACGACGGTTTTTTCCCGTTCCCGTCAGGTGTAAGCCCCGCCTTACACCTGACGGACGCGGGCCCGGCCCGCGCCTTTCTGCGGGCCCGCATTTTGGGAGAACACGAAGAAATAAGTGTATCGACTTACATCTGAGCGAGAGCGGGGCGATCCCCGCGACGGGGAAAATTTCGCCCGCAGAATGTTGCGGGGAGATCGGTGCCCGTCCGACGGGGCGGGCCCGCCGGGAGTGGCCAACATTTAGAAAGGTTTAGGGTGTTTTCCTAGATAGCGCATCACGTCAGCGCAGAACGTGTTGCGTTGACACGACAAGCCCGACTGGTGGTGGGGGAGTTAGTGCGCAGTACGCCGGCGCGATTGCCGTGGATTCCGGTGTTTGTGTTGCTCCAATTTTCGATTTCCGAGGTTTTTAAGATGTCCCAAAGCGGGAAAGTGCCATTAAGTCATTAATGATGTTCAAAATGAAGAAAAACCTTTCCCGTGTCAGTCTGACGTACCTTTGGAATTTCTCTTCATCGTCAAGATGATTCTTGATTAAACTGCTGAACATTCCTTCATTTCTGCGATTTGAGAATACATCACTCACACGTTTCCTTACTTTGGCATATTTTGTTAATATGAACTCTTCTTCTTAGTCACCATCTGTCATTTCTTTAATTATCAATGCAGCCATTACATTTCTCTTTCTCATCATGTTCTCCATTTCAGCAGTAGGTAAATGTTTTCACACACACAAACACGTGCTACCTTCAACACAATTCAACGCCAACTGAACAGATAAAACACGCCGCTAGGAAAACACTTTTACGCAGCGTAATATACTTCACGCTCCTGCCGACGTTTTTCAGGCAAATTCGGTTCCTGCAGCGCAAAAATCCTGTCGATAGGAAAACAAGCCTTAACGGTCATTTTATCTCATTTTTGGCCGGGTTATGATGGCAAAAAAATGATCCATCTTAAAATTAAGGTATCACGAAACATGCATTTTGACGCGTCGTTTTAGCTTATACAGAATCGATCTTCCATTTCATATTTAGCATCAGACAACTCAGGTGGCGTTTCCTCATAGAATACACAAAGAAAATCAAGTTTGAGCAGAAGGTGAGGTCGGAAGGGGGTCAATATTGGTCCGAAGTTCTACTTTGGTACTTATCTCGGCGCTTTAGGCTTGGCAGTGCGACAGCAGCGTCTCGCTCGATCTTACTCCACCACTCATTCTTAAACTCCAAACAACTTGGTTTGGAAACGCCCAAGTAGTTCTGAGTAGGAAGTTTTGAAAGAGAGCAAAGTTGGCAGCATTAGATGTATAAGTAACATGTGATAAATTTAGAGCTTTCCAACAAGTTTTGAACGTTTTAAATGGTGGTAAGTGAGCAAGTTACAACTCCATAACAAAGATTGGTTGTACGTGAAAAGCATTAGAAAACGAAATAATTTAATAACTTAACGTCATGTCAGTGATGGTGGAATCACAATTGGGGAATTTAGTAACTATTGGGAAATGGTCCGTCACCACTATAGGGGAACTGGAAAAGCACTATTGAGGATGGGTGAAATTGTGAATTGGTCACGATTGGGGAACACAACACACTTTAAAGTGGAAAAATAATTGCCTCGGGGGCAGCCATTTCTGGAGGTTTGCCCAAAATGATATTCCAGGGGCTTATTTCATAAAGCAACAAGTGTAAAGTTACAAGCCGATTTTATGTACAAGTTGTAAAAAATGAGTGTGCAAGCATTTCACAAATGTTCAAGTGTAGGCTTGTAATGCGCTGTGAAAATTAACAAGTGTACAGGCGTATTTGTACAAGTTACAAGTGTTTCCCCATCATTTTGTACAAGTCATTGTTTTACAGTTGTGAAAAATGGCCGATTTTTAACCTACGTCCGTCCACCTGTAAAATTGTTATTTTCCAGCATTGTGAGTTGACCATTTTTCGGTGTTTAATATGTGGGAATCATCTTCTGCTGAAGAATACAGACAATAAAGAAGCATTCAGCGTAGAAGACGCCATCGATTGTTTCGGTCATAAACGCTTTTTTCATGGGTATTTTCGAGTTTAACTAGAGATTTAGGATTTCTTCCAAGACTCTTGAACGATTCAAATGCTGCGTGACCCTGTGCAATTTTTCCTGATCGGGTATTGAGGATCTCCCTATCATTGAAGAACAAAGTGAAGATAATTTCGAACTTACAAATGACATTCCTAACCCAGCAACATTAAGACTTGATGAATTGATTAATCATTTTCGCTGAATGCAGGAGAAAAATCCGATTATGCCAGTCATCAGAATAAGTTGAAATCAAATACACACTTTTTCCACTTTTCTGTTTATAATTTATCTGTCTTCCAATCATTACACTTAGTCATGTGGATACGATAAACATCGTCGTGTACTTAACACCGTTTTCACACTATGATTCGCTGACAAAACTTCAATTTCGGCATCCCGCTTGGCGGCGTTGTTCATTTCGTTAGTTCCCACACGCCATTTTTCTTTTTTGCTACCCTTTTTTTTCGAGAAAATTATCCGACTGGTAGTAGAAACATCCTACTGTCAAAAGAGGCACTCGCCATCGTGGAAGCACTAAGGAAATGGAGGCATTTCCTTTTTGGGCGACACTTCTAAATTATAACAGATCAACGTACCGTTTCATTCATGTTTAGTAAAGCTCACAAGTCAAAAATTAAAAATGAAAAAATACTACGTTGGAGGCTTGTTACAATTTCGAAATTCTTTATCGACCAGGGAAAGAGAACCAAGTCGCCGACGCTTTTTCGAGGGTGTGCAGTGCACTCAATGCTGATAAATTACTCACCCTTCACGGTCATTTATGCCATCTTGGAGTTGCGAGAATGGTTCATTGGGTGAGAACCCATAATCTCCCATTTTCGGTAGAAGAGGTCCGCAAAATGACCTTTTCTTGCCCTTCATGTGCTGAGATCAAGCCTAGATTTTTCAAAAACGTCTCAAGTCCCCTAATAAAGGCAATTCATCCCTTTGAACGACTAAGTATGGATTTTAAAGGACCATTACCGATCGATTCGCGCAATAAATATTTGCTTACTATCATAGACGAGTACTCCCGATTCCCGTTCGCCTACCCATGCCCAAATATGAATTCAGCCACTGTAATCGAATGTTTGGTTGATTTATTTTCAATTTTCGGGCTACCCTCGTACGCCCACTCTGATCGGGGTACATCATTCATTTCCAACGAGCTCCGAACATTTCTGCACTCCAAATAGCTACATCCACGTCAAGCCCGTACAACCCGACTGGTAACGGTCAAATCGAGAGAGAGAATGGCACAATATGGCGCACCATTTCGTTAGCTCTCAAAACTAATAATATGGAAACTTGTGATTGGGAATTAGTAGTCAAAGACGCCCTTCACTCAATTCGGTCCGTTTTATGCACGGCGACAAATGAGACCCCGCATGAACGGATGTTCTCCCATAAAAGAAAATCGTCAAATGGAAGCACGCTGCCTTCATGGTTACTGCCACTTGGAAAAGTTTTTATGAAGACCTGATTCATGTCAATCCTCAGGGATGGCCGAGAAACTTCAGTTTCATTAAAACATCTAGCCCCAAAGGGGGAAACTGTGGTTGAAAATCATTTTCCTGACCTTACTCTCACCTCATCATCAGATCCTGATATCACTGCTGATCCTTTAGTATCATCACCAGACGGAGGTTTAACAACAGAACCTGAAGAAACAATCACCCCCATTGATGTCATTGAGCTCCAACGGCGATCAACGAGAGCCAAGAAACTCCCCAGCAAGTTCACGGACTTTGTTCTTTCATGAGGAGAAGAATGTGATGTGTTTCCAGTATTTATGATAACATCATATGATTGTTCAAGAGTTCCTAGTTACCCCAGTTCCCTAAATCATTATTCTTTCTCTGTCGAATAAAGCCTTAAATCGCAAGGTTTTTCTTTACAACTTGTAAACTTAGCTTCTACAAGTGTAACTTTTCTACACTTGCACTACTTTTTTTGTTGAAATACTTGTTCTAGTTTACCGTGCATTACAAATACCTGTAATTGTTAACTTGCACTCTTGTAACTTGTTATTTTATGAAATGGGTCCCAGGAGGCCGAAAATAGGTACAGAAGAAAGTTTGTTATTAGATTTTGAAAATTCAGTCCGTCCTGAGTGAAAAAATCATCATCTGCCATCTCAAAATTGGTGGAATACAAAATGGCCGCCTCATAAAGATGGCTTAATTTGTTCATTTTTAAAGTTTTCTTTTTTTTTTTTTTTGATAATTTTCCCAAACCGTAAATCCTATAGAAATGTTTATACCTACGTAGCAAAGATGTAGAGCATAAAAAAAGTTCCAGTCATGCAGCATGATCGTATGAGCGAATTTTTGTAAATCATCGTATTATATAAAATTAGATTGTTTTGAAATTTGAGCTTTTTGAGTGCAAGTAAATTTTTAACTATTGATTTTATTGCAAACATCGTGTTCTAAATAATAATCTCCAGTTCAAATAGTTCTTTTTTGCAGTTTTTATCGATTTTTTAGCAAATTTTAATGAATTTTAAGTACATTTTACAGCATAATTTTTTACATAAATTTTTGAATGTTCTATTTCATAGTTAATAGACTTTATTTGAGCAATATTTTACCAGCAAATGTGAATTAAACAATTTTTAGCCGTTGTTGGCTATTTTTAGTGATTTTTTTAGTACATTTTTCGAAATTTGACCAATTTAATGTGCTCAAAAAGTGTTGTCCAACGAACTCATCCTTTCTTTTGAAATGCTTGATTTTTTGGCGAAAGAACGAAGTTTTTATCTCAATTCTATCGAGAGTTATTGTCTGGAATGATATATATATATATATATATATATATATATATATATATATATATATATATATATATATATATACATATAAAATAGCGTTAAAATCCAGGAATCATTTCAGAATGCCTCAAAACCGATTTCGATGAAGAAAAATTTGAAAATTTGTATTTTAACATTTTTGGAGCCATTGCAATAGCTTTATTTTCTAAGAAAATTCGCTAAAACAAAAAAAAAGCCAAAACGATTCGTTTCCCTAACTATGAATTATCTCTTAAAATAAGCGAGTTATAAACAATTGAAAATCGGGCTAATTTCTTGGTTAGTCCTGTCCTCCCACCTTCTTGACTTTTGCCAAGAAGGTCCTCCCCTCTTTTCCCAAGATCAATCTAGTTGTTTTTACTTTCTGCTTTCCGTTTTTTCATTGGTCATTGAAGTAACTAGGTAACGGAAACTATCCAATTAGAAAACAAAACGAACTACAAACACTAGGGTGCATGAAAATAACGTATGTGACCTTGCTTCTTTATAGGCAAAACATGAAAATCAGCTGTTGGCTTTCCGCCATTTTAGATTGATACGACATTTAACATGGTCTCGATTCGACGTTAAGCACACCCCAGACTCAAAGTCAAAAGATTTGGATTTTCGTCAGGCGTGTGAAGACATCAGCCGGCGTCAGGTCGTCTAGATAATTAAGTTTTCAGTTTGTACTCACCTCAAGCAAACTGCCAGTTTGATCTCCACTGGTACGCTCTCTCTTAGTTGAGTCGAGCGTTTCTCAATTTTCGGACCATCTAATTTCAACAAATGATAGAACTCATTTTTCGTCATGCGGAAATACATGATGAAACGCTCTTCATCCTCCACCAATTCGGGCATCAAAGTTGAAAATTCGGCGTGCAGTTGATGGGATGCTACTGCAGCACTAGCAATTGCCATCCCAGCAATTTCTTCCTCTTCTTCGTCAAGCAAGTCGAGAAGTTGTTGCATTGTCGAAGATTAAACATCAACTGAACACACCTTCCACCCTCCTTTGAGCACGATATCTCAGCATCACGTCCCCCACCCTCACGTCACGTGAGCAAAGTGTGAACCTGTGGGCCCATCTCTTACGTGGTCTGACGTGGTCTGTCGCTGCCTGATCATGCGTTATCCCACGTCACGTCAGCGTAGTCTGTTTTCAGCTTAACACACCGTATTGTCGTCAGGTATGGATTTTTACTACGTTTGTTTTCAAAGTTTAGCACATTTAACACGTTCAACACGTTACGGCGTCGTAAACTCTCCGACCATGAATACTTCTATAATGTGTATGTATTTGATCCCTTCCCCAATATTGTCGGGTTTCTTAGGGACTCTCACACCCACTTCCCCAATCGTGTTCTCCTCCCGTCAGTTACACTTCAAGTGGTCCCCCAGTGCTAAATACGTCGCCAAAAAACTTGTTATCGCTGCTAATTAAATTTATTTTTAGACTCAAATTGTATGGAAGAGGTCAAATATGAATAAAGGATGAAAGAAACAACATAACAATTGGCCGTAATAGATCTTTATAACGTCATGTCGAGGGTAAACTGTAACTGGTTACGTCTGTGATGACATTCGTAAATGAGAGCTCTCTTTGTCGTACTTGACATATAGGATTTTTTAGATGGTGAACTTTTCAACCGTCAGAGTTATTAAAATATCTGTACTCGATTCAAAATTATCATCCGTAAACGCTGAGGTAGATCCATCTCGTAATTAATCATCCTAAATAATTTTTCCTGAAACGACTTCTGTGCTTTGGAATCAGCCATCCGATCAACCCGCTGTGAGGGCCATAAAAATTTCGTACTGGAACGAGTAAAACTTCCAGAGGGCTCTGGGAGTTTCTCGTTGGACCTCGGGAACTCGACGACACTACGTGACTCCCTTCCAAAAATGCGATGGAACATTTACTTTCAACTTTCGTGACGAAGCCCCATCACTGTAAAAAGGTCGCCGTTTCTCGGAAGTAATGGCGAGGACGCTAACATTGAAGGGAGGAGTAACCTATAAAATTGTGTCTTTAAGTGGGTTCTCCTTCAGGAATCCCAACGACAAGACTGGCTTTTCGCTTTAGGATTCGAGGTAGAGAGTGATAGAGAGGTGGTAAGAGAGAGAAAGAGTGATGGAATGAGGGAGAAAGATATATAAATTGAGAGAGTAGGAGAGAGGAGTGAATGAGAGAACGAATGGTGGGAACGGGGGGGATGTTAGCCAGTTTCCTTGTTCATTTATTAATTTGATAAAACTAGTACCGTCACGTCTTGTCCTACAAACGAATTATGGATATTCAAATGTCCAATAATATCAAAACGGAAGTTAGAGAAAAACGTTTTCTATTAAATAGACAACGTTTTTCTCTAACTTCCTTTTTGATATTATTGGACATTTGAATATCCACATATGAATAGACTCTATGTCCACGAAAAATGAAGAGCTACAATGTTAAATCGATTTCGACGGTTAGACCATCATCAGTAACAAACAATAACTGAAGACACATTAGAAAGGACACAGCTTCTATAGTGGCAGGTGAAGGGAGATTGAATCCCATTGGTCGAGAGAAAGGAAAAGGGCAAGAGGTACAACCAATTAAGTGCATACAAAGTGAAGGGGCATTATAGCTAATCAGATGAAGTGAAAGAGGGAAAAAAAGGGGGGAAATAACTAAATATGGTTTCAACAGTGTGAAGGGATAATTCCAAGCTTTAAAGAAATGGACTTATCAGTGGTGAAATATATTGAGGTATATCCTCATTTAAACATTTACCGGATCTGTCACTTTTGATAATTTCGAATTTTTCAAGTACATTCAACATAACTCCCTTTGGACAATAATGAAGCAATTCTACAAACTGTCTATCTGTCAAATCAAAATTGTAACTATGACTGGATTCCTTAAGATGTTTCGCAAATATACACCTACCCTTATTTTTCCCGGAAATCCTCCTGATACTCGTCTATTCTTTCCCTAAACTTCCTACCACTCTAACCGCAATATTCGTAGCCACAAGAGCATTTCAATTTATAAACCCCACTTTTATCCTGAACATTTATTTTGTCCTTAACGGATCCCAGTAATGCTATAAGACCATTTTTAGTTTTAAAACCTACTTTGTAACCTCTCGATGATAGAATTATGCCAATTTTATTAGAAATTTTCCCATAATAAGGTAAACGTATCCATTATTTTTCTTCTAAACTTACATCTTCACGAGCCAGATTGGAAAATTTTCCCTACTCTTTTTCCTAAGAACCTTATCCCATTCGGTATCAACGAGATCTCCTCCATATCCGTTACTAGCCGCTATGCTCTTGATAATGGATTCTTCTTTTGATAAATTTCGTTCACTCATTGGAACAGATAGTGCTTGGTTGATGATACTATGGAAGGCTGCATGCTTATGGACTAAAGGGTGATTTGAAGTGCTATGGATCGTTATGTCGCTATATATATCTTTTCTGAGTGATTTAGTTCGGTCAATAATATGTTATAGTAGCTACAAAAAAGGTACAAATTATCACAGAAAGGTTTATTATTTTTGTATTAGATAGCCCATCTACGTA
This sequence comes from Adelphocoris suturalis, assembly GCA_030762985.1. NCBI lineage: Eukaryota > Metazoa > Arthropoda > Insecta > Hemiptera > Miridae > Adelphocoris > Adelphocoris suturalis. The sequence goes on from CM061043.1 coordinate 9,855,198, forward strand.
GATCATTGGTCCATAACTAGTAAACCCAGTCTATGGTGTACTATTGTAGTATATGTAGTATATATGATATAATATGTATGTAATATTAGTATGGTATATAATCAAAATTTGGGCTTCTTGTCTCCCAAATGGGTTCATACCTTTACAGCTTCAAAACCCTACATTTTTACGATTTTTAGAAAATGTTGCAAAATGTAAGAAAAATGTCGAGAGAAAAGTAGGTCGAAAAGGAGAGAAATTAGCTTTAGAAGTCCCTATTAAAGTGAGGAGTAACCTATAAAATCGTGTCTTTAAGTGGGTTCTCCTTCAGGAATCCCAACGACAAGACTGGCTTTTCGCTTTAAGATTCGAGGTAGAGAGTTATAGAGAGATGAGGAGAGAGAGAAAGAGTGATGAATGAGGGGGAAAGATTTATAAAGTGAGAGAGTAGGAGAGAGGAGTGAATGAGAGAACGAATGGTGGGAACGGGGGGGGGATGTTAGCCAGTTTCCTTGTTCATTTATTAATTTGATAAAACTAGTTCCGTCACGTCTTGTCCTACAAACGAAATATGGATATTCAAATGTCCAATAATATCAAAACGGAAGTTAGAGAAAAACGTTGTCTATTAAATAGGCAAAGTTTTTCTCTAACTTCCTTTTTGATATTATTGGACATTTGGATATCCACATATGAATAGACTCTATTTCCACGAAAAATAAAGAGTTACAACGTTAAATTGATTTCGACGGTTAGACCATCATCAGTAACAAACAATAACTGAAGACACATTAGAAAGGACACAGCTTATATAGTGGCAGGTGAAGGGAGATTGAATCCCATTGGTCGAAAGAAAGGAAAGGGGGGCTGGAGGTACAACCAATGAAGTGCATACAAAGTGAAGGGGGATTTTAGCTAATCAGATGAAGTGAAAGAGGGGAAAAAAAGGGCGGGAAATAACTAAATATGGTTTCAATAGTGTGAAGGGATAATTTTTTTTGGCCTCATACAGTTTAGTTATTAAGCCACATACAACATAATTTACATTCAAATTCAGTACATCATTAAAATATTACTTTCAGACTTTACCTATAGTACAATATTGTTAATTTTTATAAATTTTACTAAATGTTTATAACTTGTTTTACTTTTTAGTACACAGTTCATTCTTGTTGGTAGTTCCACTCCTTCTTCCACTAATCTTGCCATCATAGGCAGGAGAGAGGAGTGAATGAGAGAACGGAAGGTGGGAACGGGGGGGGGGGGGGGGGGGGGGGGGCACGGGTGTCTGGAATGGAAAATAGGTTTGGCTATGGTGCCGTAAAATTTGCGATATGTCAGCATTTGGGGAAACACTTGAACCAAAAAAACCCGTGATCGCCGAAATCCTAATACTTCATGAGCGTGATTTCCCTCGAAATTGGCCATTTTCAGCAAAGGGGTGAATACTTACGTCTAAATATATAGAGCTCTTCTTTCTATATTCTCTATATGTTTGAAAATTAAAGTATATTCTGTCTAAAATGCTCCTCAAACCTTTTAAAAACTTCTCAGTGCAAAAAATCAAAATTTTTTAATTGGATTCATCTGGTGAAAAACCTGCCTGAACATGAAATTTCCACGAGCATGAGAAATTCCAATTTTTTAAACCGGCTGTGAGTCCCATTTCTGCACTGTTTTTTGCGAACCTCATCTGTAAAAACTGGCCCGAGATCTCAGCTTTCTATCGGTACAATAAATTTTCATTTTACTTTACTGATTAGTGGATAAAAGTATGTTTATAGGTTGAAAAACGTGGTTTTTTTTTTTTTCAATGAAATCGATGGTTTTCGGGAAAATGACCCCATATGGAAATGTGAGTTTGGGACCGGTTTCTACGTATTTTTTCACGCTGAATCGAATGGTATCACTTGCAGATCTCTCCAACTCCATTATAACAGAGTTTTACACTTTAACTCACGAATTTTTAGTTCATTTGTAATGCTCAATTTCATGTGTTTTTAAGGGTAAAACTAGATCCCCAATCGTGTTCTCCTCCCGTCAACTCAGATGAATAAAATCCAACTATTTTTGAGGTTTAAGAAATTTTCATTATTTATGTATGATGTATCTTTTCTAGGTTATTTTATTTGAGATAATATACCGGAATCCATCTTTATAATTTTGGGTGCCCAATTTCCATTTCGTCTGACAACCCAATATTTCACTGACAATATTTCAGTTTGGAAAATGTCTTTTAGAAAAACGAATCCGCTGTGGGCAGTTTTTTCACCCTATTAATATAAAGGAAGATGGGTACGTCCCTTTGTTCGAAATATTGTCTTGTTTTTACAGTTGATTTATTGAAGTATTTTAGAACGAGAACCAATTGAATTGGAAACTCCATTTCCTGTACTTTCTCTCTCTCTGCCTCCAGGCCTAGCTTGTCGTCGCAGATTGGGTCATCAATAAGTTCGAAGCGGGCTTGAATTAAATGTTTCGACTGGAAAAAGGACGAAGGCTGCAATCCCTTGCTTTAAAGTTCGATTTAGAAATTGGAAAACTCCGTTTTCCGCAATATCTTCTACCCTCTTAGTTGTTTTTGGCCTTCAGCTAAATTTTGTAATAGACATAGAAACTGCAGGCATAGGACGGTAGGCCACGATTTCAGTGAGTTCGCACAAATATCAAAAAAATTCCAGTCATGTAACATGATCATATGAGCGAATTTTCTTAAATTATCTATCGTATTATATAATGTTAAATTGTATTGAAATTTGAGGAATATCAATTAGAAATAGTTAAAAACCAATTTTATACCAATAAACTCGAAATAAATAATATTCGGTGATTCGAAAAAGATTTTGGATTTTTAGGGTTTTTTTTTTTGCTTTTTCTGCAAATATTAATGAAATTTAAGTACATTTATCACCATAATTTTGTGCAAAATTTGGTTAAATTAATCGTTAATAATTTTGTATTGACTGAAACTTTGCTAAAAATTATACATTTAAAGATTTTTGACAGTTTTTAGCCATTTTTAGTGAATTTTTAGTATATCTTTTGAAATTTGACCAATTAATGTACTCAGAAATTTATTGTTGGCCAACTATTTCCTCCTTGCCTTTTATTTGGAAAGCTTGATTTTTGGCCCAAGAACAGAATTTTTCATCTCAATCCTAAGGAGAGAGGAATGACGCATATAAAGAAATACGTATATATATATGAAAAAGAGGTACACTCTAGGATTCGTTTCAGAATGCCTCAAAACGGATTTTAATTAAGACTATTTTCGAAAATTTTGATTTTAAAAATTTTGGATCCATTGCAATGGCTTCTTTTCTTGCGAAAATTCGCTTAAAAACGGAAATCTGTAATGCCTTGAAAGTTGGATTTTAAAGCAGATTATTATTTAATCGGTTGAGGAGAAATTATCAGAAACCAAGCGGGTTCGTTCCTAGAAGGTCTCTTAATAGTTGTGTATACAGGGTGTTTCAGAAGTTATGGTCCACCCTTCCGCATTTCCTTATTTAATTGCGTAAAAAATAGGCCCAACGGCATTCTTTATATTTTTGTGTGAAGAATTCCGAAAAAAAAACTTTTGCGCCAACCACTTGCGCGTAATTGCTCACAATTGACACTGACTTCATTTTTGCGAATTTTTGAAGAAAATTAAGCTATTGCTCTCGCCTCAAAATTTGTAGAATGTGAATTTTTGAAAAAAAATTATGCAGAAATCCGTTTCAGGCTATTCTGAATCATATTCTGAAGTTTAACGCATTTTTTTATGTATGTATGTATGTATGTATATATGTATGTATATATGTATGTATGTATGTATGTATATATGTATGTGTCATTCCAGACGATAACTGTCCGTAGAATTGTGCTAGAAACTTCAAACAAATTTTAAAATGTTAAGGACACAAAACGAAAGTTCAAGTTCGTTGGCCAGCATGATCGGATTTCTTCGGGTTGAAATTTTCAAAAATGTAGTCAAAAATTTCAAAATAGCCTGTTTTTTGCGATTTGTTGTGCGAAATAATTTTTTCAGCATACTAACATGCAGTATATTCGGAATCAGCGTAAAATCCCCTATAAGAATATGTATCAAGTTTTCAAAAATTTCGTAGTTGAAAAATCAGTCAAAAATCGAATCAATGCCGTTCGCTAGTTGTAAAAATCGGTAATATGGGATAGGTATGTACCTCAATAACCAATATGTTCGATATTGGATATAATTATCAAATAGTAGAGTGAAGAAATAACATGAAGGAGTTAAAGTTCAAGAATTTACCTAACCGAATCGTTGATAAATCAATAATAATTGGGATTTAATGCTAGTATTAAATATTTTCAATTTCTTTCTTGTTGCTACGGAAAAGCCAAGTGACACTTCCCCATAATTTAGGCTGTCAATAGATGCACAGAGACTACAGTTTGTCTGTCAATTTCTTGCTGTAGGATACTAGATTCGAATGTAACTGAGAACTGACTTTATATCACTCGTAATATAAAGCATCATCATCGATTGGCTGTGGAAATACATTTCTTCCGTATGACGTCGGTATGTTATTTTATTTTATGTCAAGATTTGATGATGTTATGATAGGATACTGTTTAGATTTTAACTGCCTTCAATACTGACCACATTGGACCTCGAAATCTGTGAATATTTACCTACATTTGTCTTTAAAAATCTACAAGATTAGTTTAATAATAATAAAGTATGAGTACCTCCTAATTATTTTTAATAATTTGATTCCATGTTTGTCTATCAAAATCATAAAGTAAAATTTCTCTACACGATCAATAGCGACTGAAATGTCGAAGATTTCTTCAAAAATTCGCTCATGGGGTCATGCTACATGACTGGACTTTTTTTCAAATGGGAACCCCCTTTTAATTGCAGATTCAGATTCTACGTCAAATTTCATGAACTGACAACTCCTCACTCGATTTTTTTGACCGCGTGCAACCCGTTCCGCGAGCGCGCTAAGTTGCCTAACTACTATAATTGCGCAAAACATGGATTCTGGTGAATCCCAAGTGTGGTAAGTATATGAATTTTCATTTCTTTTCAACGCTGATTCATTTGGTGCTCTCCGTTTCTTGATTTGATTCGATTTTAGCGGAATAATGGCCGAAATAGCCCCCCCCCCCCCCCCCTTAACATGGTATTTTTAATTTGTTTGTTTACAGGTCCGTTTTTATTTTCTTTCAACTCCGTATCCGGTCCTCAGCCCGGTTGAGAAAGCAGGAGGGAAAGGGAATGGAAAATTATGAAATTTCATGTGCAAACTCACGCCTAAAATGATTTTTTTTTTTTCACGCAAAATAACTGAATTTTGATCATTATTCCGCTAAAATCAAATCAAGTCAAGACGGATAGCGTCATATGAATCATTTTTGAAAAACAATGAAAATTCATACACCAAACTTGGGGTTTACCGAAATCCATGTTGGTAGTTAGGTAACTTTGCGCGATATCGAAACGGGTTGCGCGCGGTCGAAAAAATTGAGTGAGGGATCGTAAATTCATGAAATTTGACCTAGAATCTGAATCTGCAATATAATGGGGGGTTCCCATTTGAAAACATGAATTTAGTGTCAATTGTGCGCAATTACGCGCAAGTGGTTGGCGCGAAAGTATTTTTCCTCAATCCTTCATACAATATATGTACATATATTAAGAATGTCGTTGGGCCTATTTTTTACGCAGTAAAATAAAGAAATGCGGGATGGTGTGCCATAACTTCTGAAATACCCTGTGGCTGATGTGTGATATACTCTTGCTAAATAATTTCGTTGTATCGTTTTGCTTCCGAGTCATAGTCGAAGTATTTTTCCGCGCTGAAACAATGGCGACCACTCCCAGATCTCTAAGATTCCTATATAAGTGAGAAAAATCGATTTTTTTAATTTGAAAAATCCCATAATTGACCAAATTTTCGAGTCAGGCTGAGTGTTCTAATATTGTCTTTGCGATCTTGTCACACGGCTGTCCCCTCTGTTTATTCAGGACATGGCCGGTCTCAATGGTCAGAATTTAAGAGCCTAATTTATTGTTATCCACAACTTTCCTTTGAACGTTCGCTCTATTAATCATGCTGCATGACTGCGTACTTTTAATTTTCAGTTCCTACCTTGCATTGTAAATCAAGTTTCGTTGAACACTACGCGGGAGCTTTGACTTTCCTGAAAATTATATTCACCGGCTCTATGTATTTCGGTAAGTACCGACTGCGGAAGCTCCAAAGGGATTAATTCCTATCATCAGCCGTGCCTAATATCGTCTATGGAGAGGGAAAAATTATAATAGATCAAAGGAAAAATGAATGACGCTACGTTTTCCCACTGAGGGAATTTCACTGGGATATCTGATACAGAATTAGGTACTTCGCGAGGTGGGTGCTATCTAATTGGCAGTCTGAAAGACTCAAGGACTTAATAATCAGCTTCCCTATTTCTGTATTTTTTTTCTAAATCGATTACCTCGAAATACAACCGTTCTCGACACACAATGAAACATTTCGTTCAAAGCTCAGAGAATCCTAAAATCGTATTGCAAAACAGTTAATTTATTCTTCTTGACTACCTCTGCTGTAGATTGAATTAAATATTCACCTAGGTGTACTTTGTTCCAAAAATGTGATAATATTGTTGGGAAAATCGTCTACACCGTGTGACAGTTCCCGTTAGAATCCAAGAGAATGCGCACCCGTCGCTCCCCTACCGGGCGTCGGCGTCATTCTCACGTTGTTGAAATGCTGTGGTTGGCGATAGATGGGGATCCGAGAACCGGAAAAGCAATCTCTTCCTGAAAATAGCACTGCACACTGCTATTAGTAAGGGGATCCTTTTTTGGGTCTGTCACAGTCCCCTCGTTGGAGCGAGCGTGGTTTCCTGGATTAGGAATGGGTATTACCTAGTACATCCAGGTCCACTATTATTGAGGGCTAGATGTTTCAGAAGAAACATGTCCCGGGTTTTCCAGAAGGAATTCTCATTATCACCCTTTGGTACATAAATAATTTCATTGGTCGTTGACTTATAATTTCTCAATTTTTTTCCCTCATAATTTATATTAGCATGAATATGCTTTAGCCGTGACCTAACTACCGAAAAATGTCCCACGAGAGTGCAACGAAAGTAGCGCCAATAATTGTGATGATTTCCGCTTACAACCGAGTCGTTGCTAGGGATATGATACTTCGTCGTTTTTCATCCCACAAAATTCGTTGACCATTCGTTCGAAAGCTCTCGATTTATCCAACCATACTATATTAACTACTGCGAAGTGCGTGGCCAACAAGCTGAGTTATGAGCATGGTTATATGAATAATTGTTTACACACAGGTGATCATTCTCAATTATTGATATTGTGAACATGATTGCAACCGCTTGTTAATTTCTGATGATTTCATTGAGCTGGTGTTTCGATTATGTGATTCATAGCAGGTGATCCGAATATTGCGAGAACGGTTAGATTTGTGAAGCGATGGTTAAATTATTTTAATAGGTAATTTCTATACTTTACACTATAGGAAGCTGTAATTTCGTATGTAGCCTCTTTAGCCTCTTTCTATAATAAAGTGAATGTTTACTCGCGAGTTTCTATTAGGAGATCATCATCTCACAAGAGCTCAATCGTCGTGATCATTTCTATAATAAAGTGAATGTTTACTCGCGAGTTTCTATTAGGAGATCATCATCTCACAAGAGCTCAATGGTCGTGATCATTTCTATAATAAAGTGAGAGCGAGGAGCTAAAACATTTTTTTGTTTTGAATGATAAACAGAGTTCATAGGCCGATGGGGGGTCGGGTTCAGAGAATCGACGAGGAGTGAGTCGTGTACGGCTAAAGCATATTCATGTTTTTTAATTTTAGCCGTCAGACTCAGAGGAACTGTGGCTATTTTTCATACCTTTGGTATACCAGGCCTTTGCCTTTATATATTCATTATACAAGGGTATTGTTCCCAATTATTATTTCTTGGGCTTAGTTCCCAATTTAAGTCCCCAACGTGGGCACATATTTTTATATCTATTTTATTTTCCTAAAGGTATAAGTCTCCATAGTTGTGCCACCGTTTATTCCCGATTGTTCCAATCTTTGATTGGGGGTTAATTACCTAATGAATACTTCATATGAAGATTCATTGACGATCCATCCAGTTTTAATTTCTCTTTTCTCATCCTCAATCGCCAATGCAGCTATTTATTAATGAGCATCAGTTCTCGGCCAGCAAACTATTCCACCTGGTTTACATACTTGCTCTTCAATCAAGTATGTTATTAAGGGGTGGAGTGTGACAGTTCCCGTCAGAATCCAAGAGAAAGCGCAACCGTCGCTCCCGCACCAGGCGTCGGCGTCATTCTCACGGTGTTGAAGTGCTGTGGTTGGCGATAGATGGGGATCCGAGAACCGGAAAACTAATCTACTCCGAACATAGCACATTAATGCTATTTGTATGAGTGGTATCTCTCTCAGGATACTGCCACTCTTCTCTCTCTCTCTCTCTCTCTCTCTCTCTCTCTCTCTCTCTCTCTCTCTCTCTCTCTCTCATAGGTTATGGCAACTCGAAATAGGACTCGCCGAGGAGTCTGGACGGGCCTTATGACGTACGCAAGCCAACTAAAACTACGATCAAACTCAATTGAAAAAAAAATAAATTTTTGTGAAATAATTTCCAGCATTTTTAGCGAATTTTTGAAGAAATTTAAGCTATTGCTCTCGCCTCAAAATTTGTAGAATGTGAATTTTTGAAAAAATTTTATGCAGAAATCCGTTTCAGGCTACTCTGAATCATATTCTGAAGTTTAACCATTTTTTAATGTATGTATGTATGTATATATAAATATGTATGTGTATGTATATATATATATATATATATATATGTATGTATGTATGTATGTATATATGGTCATTCCAGACGATAACTGTCCGTAGAATTGTGCTAGAAACTTCAAACAAATTTGAAAATGTTAAGGACACAAAACGAAAGTTCAAGTTCGTTGGCCAGCGTGATCGGATTACATCTTCGGGTTGAAATTTTCAAAAATGTAGTCAAAAATTTCAAAATAGCCTGTTTTAGCGAATTTTTGAAGAAAATTAAGCTATTGCTCTCGCCTCAAAATTTGTAGAATGTGAATTTTTGAAAAAATTTTATGCAGAAATCCGTTTCAGGCTATTCTGAATCATATTCTGAAGTTTAACGCATTTTTTTATGTACGTATATATGTATGTATGTATGTATGTATGTATGTATGTATGTATGTATGTATGTATGTATGTGTCATTCCAGACGATAACTGTCCGTAGAATAGTGCTAGAAACTTCAAACAAATTTTTAAATGTTAAGGACACAAAACGAAAGTTCAAGTTCGTTGGCCAGCATGATCGGATCACATCTTCGGGTTGAAATTATCAAAAATGAAGTCAAAAATTTCAAAATAGCCTGTTTTTTGCGATTTGTTGTGCGAAATAATTTTTTCACCATACTAACATGTCGTATATTCCGAATCAGCGTAAAGTTTCCTATAAGAATATGTATCAAGTTTTCAAAAATTTCAAAGTTGAAAAATCAGTCAAAAATCGAAATAATGCCGTTCGTTAGTTGTAAAAATCGGTAATATTTGCATGAAACATTGTCCAAATTCAGATTGAACTACTCTTATGGAAGTATCCCTGTATAACCAATTTTAGAACCATGCTGTTTAAAACGTAGGTAGTAGGTGCTTTAAACAACCAAAAAAATGTGATCACAACTGATGAATTTACTCTGTGCATGTGTTAATAATTTGATTCCATGTTTGTCTATCAAAATCATAAACAAAAATTTCTCAACACGATCAATAGCGACTGAAATGTCGAAGATTTCTTCAAAAATTCGCTCATGGTGTCATGCTGCATGACTGGACTTTTTTGCGATTTGTTGTTCGAAATAATTTTTTCAGCATACTAACATGTGGTATATTTAGAATCAGCGTAAAATTCCCTATAAGAATATGTATCAAGTTTTCAAAAATTTCAAAGTTTAAAAATCAGTCAAAGATCGAAATAATGCCGTTCGCTAGTTGTAAAAATCGGTAATATTTGCATGAAACATCTTCAAAAATTCGCTCATGGGGTCATGCTGCATGACTGGACTTTTTCGATATATAGCCTTATAAGGGTACAATCCATGCAATATATATGGAACTTTATTGGGAATAAAACCTTTGTTCATTTCTTCACTTACAATTTATTCTTCTTGATTTCTTCTGCTTTAGATTGAATAAAATACTTAACTAGGTGTACTTTGTTCCAAGAATCTGCTAATATTATTGGGAGAAGCATATATTTATGCATGTTTATATTATGTATATTCGGGAATGTTTCTTACCGTTCGACGGCTCCTGGAATCTACTTGCCAAGGGCTCCTCAACAATCTGAAATATATTCAATCCTGAAATGATCCTTGTATTTAAATGAACGAATAGTATTATATAACAGTAAAACATTCGCTGAATATAAAAACAATGCCAGTTGTAACTTGAAGGTCTATAATTACTTCCTTTTATACACCGATTACTAGTCTATTACAATTAATAATCCACGTGTATGCCTCATTATTATGAAAATTATAGTAAATGGTCGACCGACGCAATATGTTAGGAGAGTTTTACTATGTTCCTACATTCATTAGCGATCATGATGATTTTTTTCTGCATACTGTCTTGCTCTTATAGATAAAGTGATTGGAAAGATGCGCAACAAATATGAATTTCAAAATATATGGTTTCACTGTTACATTGACAATATGGAGTTGCTCTTTTCGCCTTGGTCAAAAGAATCTCATTGACCTAGAAAAATAGCAGTTCTCCACTGAGATAACTCGTGTCAACAATTAGACAGAAAACGTTTTTCCAATTTCCACTGATAAAAGACGTTGAGATCATCATGGATCCAGCCTTTTAGATTTCGGTTCAGTTTTGCGATATACCATTATCTTCTGTCGGGATTATTTAAATCGTTCGGAAGTGGGTAAAAATCTGACGTAAGGAGCCACCTCGGTGAGGTGTTCAAGGAGTCGTCGCGGGACAGTCTACACCCTTTGCCATGCCTGTAGGGGTAAGAATGAAAACATATACCATGTGTTGCAGCAGTATTCTCGTATTCACCGTATCCGCATATTACGTCCCCATGCGGTTGCCAAGCAGATAGCAGGCGCTTTTTCATTCAGCGATTGGGATGTCGAAAGGGAGAGACTATTTCGCATGCCGAGTGACCGGGGCAAGAAGCCAGATATCGTGGCGATCAAGCCCGATGGGTCTGCCATAATCCTGGATATCCAGATTGTCAGTGGCAGCGTAGACATGGAGCAGACCTGGCGGGCTAAGATAAGTAAATATGATAGGAAAGATCTGCAGCAAGCGATTTCTGAGCTAAAAGGTGTGGCTACCAATAATATCAAGGTCATGGCCGCGACCGTGTCATGGCGCGGGGTGTGGTGCGGGAAAAGCGCCACGGAGTTACTCGAGTTGGGCATCTCGGCAGGAGTTCTCCGTGGTATCACCACCCAAGTCTTCAGGGGCTCTTACCTCAACTGGTGGTCATTTTATAGGGGCTCTTCCTTTCACCTCTCTCTTCTTCCTCCTCCTCCTGCAACTTCCTTCATCCCTAGAGCCGGCGTCGGATAAACCTGAGCGTCCTCCCCACTTTATTTTATTTATTTATTTTTTAAATTTAATGGTGTGTCCCCTCCGCCTATGAGGGGAAAAGTGTGCGCGTGTGTGTCGGGATTAATTCTACTTGAGTGCTGCAGCTGCAACAAAGCAATATCCACTTTATCGCTCCATGATGATCCAACCCTTTCCGCCGAATTATTTATCATCCATATCGGGACCCGTGGGGATGTCGGGAGACAATTTTTCCGCAGGAGCCAATACCTTTCAGTTTTCTTGACATCGGATTACAGATGAAACCGTCTGGCAGGTTCAGGCCTTCACCTCATATATCCCGCTGCTGTTCAATAAAACTACTTGGCGTGCCGTCGGGTTTTTCATCTAACCGATCGTATCCGACCTCGGCACTTGTCAGATATGATGTAATACTTCAGCGCGCCGCTCAAAGTTGAGTTACACATGTTTTGAAACGTTGACGTTCACGTTGGGATATGGGAATATTCATAAAATATCCATAAAATATAATATAGATATATGATTTTAACTAAAACGTCGATATTTTAAAAAATATATATGCGTTTTATTAAAAAAAAAAAAGATTTACAAACAATGTATTACAGATTTGTACAAAAAAATGCTACAATACCCAATAGGAAGGATCTTGTGCAGGGAATTTGAGCGGCTGTTCATTATTTAGCTCTCCTGTTAGTGATAATTTAAATAAATAATTACAATACAGAATTTTCACCATCAAGGTCTAAAGATAAAGTATGTATGTTTATAGCTCTATTCTCTGTTGGTTTACGTAAATAATATAAAGTTCAAAATTTGAGGAGTAAATAATTATGTGTGTCAGTAATAATTGAAATAACATAAATGATTAGGCAAATGAGACAGTTAAGCCATATAGTGCTTCTTCAGATCTACATAGAATTTACTAAGCGAGACTCTGGTTGAAATAATTTCGCAAGGTAGGTCGTTGAAGAAGATGATCCCTCTATATCAGGGGTGCTCAAACTTGAACTGCTGGCGATCTACCTCAATATTTTTAGACTACTTACGATCGACTCTGAGAGGCTGCAAGTATGTGTGATGCAGGGTTGTCGTACATACACGATACACCCTACCTACCTAGGTAGGGTGTACCGTAGCATATATAGATATTAGCTTTCCGCACAATTTACATTATTTTAGTCAAGGTTTGGGTTAGGTTTACTTAAGTTCTTCTCTACAATATCAATGAAAAAACTCCTAGTTATTCAAAATTGCGAGTTTATTCGTTGTTACAATACAAAAGAGTTACATATGGTGTTAAACTCAACTAAGGAGTGACTTTGGATGTTGAAGCGTGGCACTGCATGTCCTCAGCATACTTTTCATAAGATGGTGCGTAACCACTGAGTGACAATCGCAGGCATGATGACATATGATCGTCAGTTAGTCGATTGCGATATTCTGACTTCATTATCTTCATTTCAGAAAATGCAGACTCGCACAAGTAAGGTGACCCGAACATTGCCGTCAGTTGAAGGGCGATTTGCCTTAGATTTGGATATTTATCTTCAGATATAAAACACCAGAAATTTATATCAGATGCTGTAGCTTTGAGATGTATATCTGATATACACCTACTCATTTTCAACAGAACATGAGTTCATATTAAACTGACTTGCTACTTCAGTAGCTAATTCCTCAATGTTTTTACATGAAAAAGGATAACTCATAAATGATGCTATATTTGCCAATTTACTGCAATCATAAAAACGCATTTCGAATTGTCCCAAAATATTTGATAATTCAGCCTCATACGTATCATAATTCAACTGAGGAATCCTTGCTTTCAAAGACGGAAAATGTTTCAGATCCTTTCTTTTCAGTTGATCTATCGTAAGTTGCAATTTACTTTTGAATGCGTTTACTGCGCTAATCGTCTCAATAATAGTTTTTCCTTTACCTTGAAGCTCCAAGTTAATGGTGTTTAAGTGCATTGTGATGTCAGTCAAAAATGCCAAATCAGTCAGCCATTTTTCGTTTTTCAACATCTCAGTGTCATCACCTCTTTCGTCTAGAAAAGCTGTTATTTCGGGCAATAATTCTTGAAACCTTTCTAGGAATTTTCAGCGACTCAACCACCTGACGTCCGTGTGAAGAACTAAATCAGTGTGTTCAGCTGACTCCCTATCTTCCAACTGCAACTTAAAGAGCCGCCGTTGCAAGCTACGTGCACGGATGGAATTCACAATTTTTGTTGCAATGCCCATAATTTCCTCCGTGTTTAAAACTTTTGAACACAAAACTTGTTGATGTATAATGCAATGGAATGAAAAAATGAAGGGAATTCTTCATTAGCTCGACACAATGCCACAAATCCGTTCTTGTTTCCAGTCATTACTGGTGCTCCATCGGTTGTAATGCACACTAATTTATATATTGGTAGCTTGTAGTTTTTTACAAAATTGATGAAAACGTCATATATATCTTCGCCACGGGTCTTCCCGTTCAGAGGAATGATTGTCAAAAATTCTTCCTTAGCCAACATGTCATTGAATACCATCCGAATAAAAATATACAGCTGGGCAGTGTCTGTCATATCGGTGGATTCGTCGAACTGTAAAGAAAAGTATGTACATTCCATGATATCATGTTTTAGTTTATCTGCGATGTCCTGACTCATGACTTCAATACGCCTTGTGACAGTCGGAAGATTGAATGAGATGATTCTGAAGTGACTATCGTGTTCGCCATACAAAAATCTCTAAGAATCCGTCACTAACTCATTTCGAGAAAAAAAAAAACGCTGCAAATTATTTCACAAAGGTTTATTATTTTTTCAATTGAGTATGATCATAGTTTTAGTTGGCTAGCGTACGTCATAAGGGCCCGTCCAGACTCCTCGGCGTGTCCTATTTCGAGTTGCCACAACCTTTACTTCTATAATTATATACGCATGTTTATATTTCTCGATTTGAGCTCCTATCTATTCAAATAATTATTGCCTTAATAATAGCATTATCAAAGTACGTACGAAAAGTCGAGAGGATATGTTATTAAATATGCGTAGGCAAAGCATTGGTATTAACACACAAATATGACCTAGAAAAAAACATATATTCATGCCTCGAAGGAACATGAAATTCGAAAGCAATACAAGTGCGCCAGGCGTGCGCGCGTACGTCAGTCTAACACTCAAAGCCTCGAAAAAGACACTTTTTCACCTATTTTAGGCTCATAGCACCCATGGGTGTGGAGCGATCGAGCTGGCGAGAAGTTAGGACCAACTAGACCCCAAGTGGAGTCTATGTGCGAAAGAACGGATTTTTAAAGTCAATTCTAAGGCCTTTTATGAACAAATTTTGAGGGGGAGTTATAAAAATTTTTTGCTATACGATCACATAGGCTTATTATTGAAAATAATAAACCAAAAGGAGCGCCATCATGGACTCCTGGCAACTCGGAGGGGGGAAAAATGAGGGGTACAGTGATATATATATATATATATATATATATATATATATATATATATATATATATATATATATATATATATATATATATATATATATATATATGTATTTATTTATTTATTTATATATATGTCCTTCCAGACGATAATTCTCCTTAGGATTGAGATAAAAATCCCGCTATAGCGCCAAAAAATCAAGCTTTCCAAACGAAAGGACGAGATAAAATAATGATAAATGTACATAATTTCGCTCTAATGTTCATGAAGTATGTCTAATCTGTAGGTAATTCTCTAAGTTATAATGCGTGGTACTACGTGGACTCGAAACTTCTGTATATGTCCCCCACCGTCAATTATATGGAGGAACGAGATTTCTATTAGTTCTCTGCGTTCTAGAATCGCGATTCCAGATACGATCCACCATCCGTCAGTCCTTCGTGACACATGACAGAAAAACAACAGGAAATCCCAGGGGTATTGCATTTATCGACATTAATTTCCGCCTTACGCCCAACGGAACATTTATCACTAGAAGCTTTCAGATCGGGAGAGGATTTATGCCGAGGGGCCCGCGTAAAATAATCCTAAGAGGTGTCCCGAATTCCTTTCTTGTCGTAGATATAAATCTCACGTCTCCCTAAGGTATTGTGTTCTACGAGAGATCGTTTGTTTCATAGCGTAATAATTCAGTTTTACTTGTTGCTGAAATGGTTTATAGTAGCTGTGGTATACTGCACGTTTAGAGCAATGTTTCGATATTGATTAGGTGATATTTTTGGTCCTTTGGAGGCTACATCTACTGCTACTACTTACTATTTCTTATATTAGTTTATTCTTTATATATAATTCCGAACGGTCTTTGAAATTGTGAAGTACTTCGCGGTCCGATTTTAGTGTTAGACTGCTCATTCGAATCAGCACGGCCCCAAGTTTGTTGCAAAAGTGTCGCCGTTCGTCTCTATACCCGCCTTGATCGTGTTCTAGGCGGTCCTTATCAACGAGAGTTGTTTATCAGGCTGTGGCGGTAACAACAGTTGCCATCAATTCACGGTAAGTTAGAAACGTAGTGTAGTTACTAACATCTCAGAGAGTTATTTCTGAACGAAGAAATTGAAAATGAAGATCTTAGCGGACTTTATATATATTCCCCCTGTAACCCTTCTGATTTCAAATATAAGATCCTGACCCCGAAGCGACGCTATCATCCGAGTGCCGTATTCGCGCCTATCTTAATCCCCTTGTGTTGGCGAGCACGATGAATCGCTAACCCGGCAGAGATGCCCTTCACCCCTCGCTTCTTGATACTTCGGGAATCAGCTCCTCACCTCTAATCAGTTCGTTTCCTGTCGCCCTGTTGTGCGGATTGTTGGAGCAGCCATCAATGCTGCATTTTGCAATTTCCACGTGGAGCTTATCTTGCCTCATCTCTTATAGTAGCTGAATAGTACTACTTCTGGAGGATCGCCCTGGAAAGCAAAGCTTCTAATTCAACGTTTCTGAGGTATGGAATACTTGCTGATTATTATAACTGAAGTATACTCATGGTCGAGGTGGTGGAGGTAAATCCTTCATATTCTCCGATATTCATGGAAATTCTCCCATTTTCGTTTCTCCTACAGTTCGTCTTGACTCGCTAATTCGTCGGCAGCATCAGGATCATCATTTCTCTGCTGTGACGACATCTTCAGGCGACTCCGTCTACTGAGGAAACTTGTCCATCTTTCACGAAATCCAGACACCTCAAATCCCATTGCAAGGGTATTGATTTTACTTCGAAAATCTTTTGGAATTTCAAATGCATACCTACTTATGTCTCACAATGACTCCAAGAGGTCTTAACGGAAAGGGTGTACAAATTAAACCCTAAAATTTGTCTCCCCTTTATCTGTTTACAGCCTACCAAAGTGCACCACTTGGAGGCAGCAAGTTTTGGGTGGAAATTTGGATTCCTTTGCAGCGCTCACATCGGAAGATATTCAGGTGCCGAAATTCCAACTTTTATGTTCCGACCTAATAGATTTTGGTCCATATATTGCAAATATCCGAGAACCTCGATCTTCCTTAACTAAATTTCATTTTAAACGGCCGATTCCTTTACGTGGTGTCGTCACCATCGATTTAATTAGGTATAGATTACATTATTTTCTAATGAAGTGTGAGGGTGGCCACTCAGGGAAATTCTTAATTTTTTTTCTTAAATAACATTAAGGTTTTAAGGAAATTAATAAACCTGAATAAAAATAAGAGAATATATACGTAGGTAACCAGATTATAAGAACTTTGATTAATTTACTGAACCGGAGATTTTTATATTTTTCTTCAAAATTGAACGAGGGTTCGTTAAACGAACGTTTAAGCGAATTATTTTGAACTATTTCTTCATAAATACCAATCATTCTACGATTTTCTAAGTGTAGAAAATTATTCATCATTATATACATAAATATTAATTATTCATCATAATATACATAGATATTAATTATTCATTCTTACGTTCTTTCGGCATTAAAGTGTTTAAATATCCCGAAGATTTGGCTTTGAATTCCTTCATTTCGAATCCCCCCATCTCCAACTGAGTCTGGTCAGAATTATTATAAATTTATATTGTAGTTGGTTCAGTTTTATTTAAGCTCAGTCCCTTGATTCGCTACACCCCATTCAACTTTTTGTTTAGTCTCATAGTGGCGAGGACAAACTCAACTGGTGATATTTATTTTATTACATTAAATACTTACATTTTGATCGGTATGTCCTCTTTTTAATCATTTAATAACATCGCCTTAGCTTTGCACCAGGTCACATAACACCCCAAATAGGTAGGACTTATATCGTTACTATAATGTGCTGAGTTCTGGTTAGGTACTAGATTAGGGCTTTCCAAGCCCTAACAGGCCTCTAGTTTATTTATAATATGAACGGCACTACGTACCAATCGCAGTCGGTAATTTGTATACCTACTATACGTATACAAATATTGTTGCAATGGCAACAACAATATTGTTGCTATTGCAGGGCGAAATGTTTAAATTAGATAGATAGATAGATTTTATTTATTTCAATAGAGACACATCCATGTGAAGATAGTACAAAAGTAGAACTAGGCTACTCGCCTAGCTTACTTTTCCAACGGTAGGCTTGGCCCGTGCTGTTGGTTAAGGTCTAGGCCAGGGGTTCCCAAACTACCATTTGTACCGTGCCCCCTTGTGGTAAAATGAAAGCCTCCCACGCCCCCCTTACATAACTAATGAATAGATGTGAAAAAAATGCAAGTTTTGCACTGAAAACAATTTTTTATTCGCTATTTATACAAAACACGATTTGATAACACGTAGCTTTTATGAAGTAGCCTTTAAGATTAAAATAAGTTAATCTTAATGAGATGGATGGGCTTGCATTTTCTTTACTAGCGCTGGTATTCTTGGTGAAGTTTTGGCAAGGGCACAACGCAAGTCACTAGCAACATCAAGTTTGTTCCGACTCTTTGTTTTTATTGATACGAGTGTTGAGAATGCTTTTTCACACAAGTAGGTGGTTGAAAAAGGCAAAAATAACCGAAGAGCTTCCTGTGACACTCTGGGATACACTTGGAAGTATTTGATCCAAAATGTGGACCTTTCCATTTTTTCGAAGTCATATTTGGCAGAAGAATCATTTTTTATTTCCGAAAATTCTTCTTGCAGGGCTTCTGGAACATGTTCATCGTTGACATAGAAAGGATCTGTTGAAAGTCTGTAAATATGTTCGTCAGCAGTGTTAGGGAAGCATTTCCCGAATTTATCAGTGAGCGTCTCCAAATGGTTTGACAATTGTTTTGACAAGTTTTATCCTTCAAAAACCTCCTTGAAGCGTGTTTCTTGTGAGATTGATACTAGTTTTGAGAAATTTGAAAAGTTGCAGGGGTTTGCTGATACTTTTCGTCTCCAAAGTTGTAGTTTCTCAACATAAGTCTTGAGGACATCACGATGAGTTATGATATTTGAGTCTCCACCCTGCAGTTTTAAGTTAAGGCTGTTTTCGAATCAAGGAAGTCTGACAAATATGCCAACATTACTTGAGAACTAAGTTTGCTGAAGTTCATGCTTAGCTCATTTTGCTTCTGGTTTTCCAAGAACAAACTTCGTCTCGGAGCTCAAATAGTCTTGCCAACATGTTGCCTTTTGAGAGACAGCGTACTTCTGTGTGAAATAGCTGTGTTTTGTGGTCAGTTACTAAATATTCACAAAGAATTTTAAACAGTCGAGTATTTAGTGCACTGTTTTTTATGTAGTTCACTATTTTAATACATAATTTTAAGACGGCATTGAGGTCGTTTGGAAGAGTTTTGGCTTCCAAGGCTTGTCGGTGTATAAAGCAATGAATCCCAGTCACATTAGCGTTTTTTTCTCTGACTAACTGCATGAAGCCTGAGCGAGAACCAAACATTGAAGGGGCGCCATCAGTGCATACGCCCATTAGTTTTTGCCACGAGAGTCCATGATTGTCAAAAAAATCAGACACGGCTTTCATCACATCAACAGCTTTTGTAGTGGTCTCCAGCTCTGTTGAAAAGAGTAGCTCGTCTTTTATTGTTTCATGTTCAACATATACAACACATATACATATACAACTAACTGAGAACATATATAGCAACGTCTGTACTCTCGTCTAGCTGGATGACAAAAAATGGCGATAGTTTTATTCCATCGACTACCTGGTTTTTTAAGTCTTCAGCCATATCTTCAATACGATGTTTAACTGTATTGTCGGACAGTGGTATTTGATATAATTTTTTCCCCAAGGATGATATGTGATAGTTTGGGGCAAAAAAAAAATTCCCCCAGTTTGGGAATCCATGGTCTAGGCGATTTGCCCATAATTTCAAACATAGCACGTTGACATAACATCGCATAAAGCGTCTACTTAATCTACACTTAGCTTAAATGTTATAACTACAATGGTATTTGATGTCCCTATCCAGTGTAAGTAGGATAACTTTCTATAGTATAATTATTGTTTTATAGTATTTTACATAAATGCTGTTTAGCATAGTTTCGCAATCCACTGCCCCATTTTTCACAAGCCTCGTTAAAATTTGCTTTTTGTAGTTTGGTCTTGTATAATTTTGAGCTCTTTTCATATGACTATCTAGCGCTCTGTGAATGATGTTCATAATAAATTTTGAACTGTGTGTCGACAGCGTTAATCTTTACTATTGACTATAATAGCATGAAAACGATCGTAGATAGCATCTTGAAGTTTACGAATATAAAAATAATTAATTGAGAACTACATGAAATAGGTCACAAAATGGAAATAGATAGTTCATTTAGGGCGTAGTCGGCCATCATGGCAGTATGGAGGATCTAGCAATGGATTTCGAGCGCCGAGGGAGATCAAACGAAAAGTCGAAATCGACCTGATCCATCAGTGCGTTCGCCTCACGAGACATTCGAATTAGGGGACGATAAATGTTTTGTTCCCATCAGCTAAAGGCTCGAAAAACGTCTGATGATTGAAAACTCTTCTCCAACCTTTGACCCGTTATTGTAGTATAAGAAACAGGCGGTTTCTTACCACTTTACTCCCGTATACAGGGTGTTCACACTTAAGATAGTTAACCTCCTAGGGATCGAGTCTACTACTAATTTCCAACAAAAATTTCCTTCTAGCAATTTTCTTTATACCGTTTATTTTTGGACTTTTTTCACTTTCAAGTTTTCACGTATAATATTAACGGATCGATCAAGAATGGAAGGCCTCGCTTGTTATGATATGTCGAATGGTGAACATAGATCGATTCGGGGTCCCGATAAAATGTCTGTGTATACGGCAGAAATTATGGCGATTAGAGAGGCGATTCAGTGAGCAGAAGACGACGCTTGTCAAGACTTGGTGTTTTTGTTCAGTCAGTCTCAGTTCAGCCATAAAATTGAAAAACTCATCACCGACTAGCAAAATTTCTGTGACTGAACGCAGTGTGTTGCAAATGGTGCACGAAAGGAACGGGAGGAATAGGAAAACTACGGTGGCATGGGTTGAAACCCACATTGGTGTCATGGGTAATGAAGCAGCGGACCGATACGCCAAAATGGTTTGAATGGCCAAAATCCCCCGAACTGACTTGACCCCATGGATTCGCAGCCGACATCGAGATCAGTGGCATGAGGAATACCGGCAAGACACAAGAGGAACCTTTTACAAGAATGGATTCCCGTCCGTCAGACAACGACCATGGTTCAACCATTGAGGGATCTACCCACGGAACATGGTTCTGACGATGACCCGTCTTCGAAGCAGCCATGGGCTTTGCAAGAAGTACCTATACGCAAAAAGAATGAGCCAAGAATCTTCGCTTTGCAAAGTCTGTGATTCGGGCGAAAATCTCGAACACTTAGTGATGCTGTGCAGCAAGTTTGTGACTCAAAGGAACTCTACGCTCAATGATTTAACTAAATTAATAGAAAAGCCAACCAACTTCACATGCATTGTATATTCCAACAGCCCTGAAGTTTATAAAATATTGTATAGATTTATGATTAATTGTAACACTAAAATGTGATAAATTGTTGAATAAATGGCTATGGCGAACGCTAAGGCCAATTAAACGGTTTTTTTCCCGTTTTGACATAGATATGTCTTTGCTCTGGGGGGGTCAACCAAAAATTTCCGTCACGCGAAAATTGTGTCACAATTTTAGTGTTTTTCACGTACAACCCAGCCGTTGCTAGGGGAATGGAACTTCCGCAGTTTTGATCGCACAAAAATCGTTCGCCACTCGTTGGAAAGCGCTTGATTTATGTGATAAATGTTCACATCTCAAGCTACCAATTTCCCCCTCCTTACGTACCTGGCTACATTCCTTAACTAAGTTGATTGGACTATAAACAATTATTTTCGTTTGGCGGAAACTAAATTTTGCGACGACTCATGATTCAGTTTGGCGAAATTTAATATTTAATATTTACTGTCAACTTGTCAAACCGGCTGGAGGAACTAAAAAAAATAAAATAAATAAAATAAAATAAATAAATAAAATGAAAAATCAGGCTATCATGAACATGAAAATGAAAGCGTCTGTATTGGAGAAATAACTTTAATAGTATGTATAGTAAGCTGTTTGTGTCTCCAAGAATAATAAAATAAATTCGTTATCCTACACTTCGTCGCCTACAGTTCTAAGTTAAAGGATTTGTTTACAACTCTCGAGGACAACCGTTATGAAATCCCCAATCAAAGACATATCCATGTAGGTCCTCCATGTAGACATCCTACATGGTATCTGCTGGTAAAATAACGTTTACGAGTTTTACATGCTTTTTTTTTTTTTTTTTTTTTTTTTCTTTTTTTTTTTTTTTTTTTTTTTTGACCATATATCTCTAAAATGGTACAATGTAAAATTAAAAACAGATATATCGTTGGAAAGATTTTCAAATTTACCATCTCCCTAAGGCATTTGGATTCTTTTTACAGTAGGTCACGTAGGCAAAAAAATTGACTAAATTCGAGAATTTCTCACTTTTTAAAAATTATTGTTTTAAGGTGACGTTAAACAAAATAGTAAATAATCGTACGCGTTGGAGGAAAAAGCTACCCAAAACCTCAGCTTTCCAACGGTATAATCAAGTTTACTTTTACTTTGGTAATTGGGGGAGAAAAGTATGTTTGTATGTACGAGGGTTTTCGCGAAAAATGATTCCCTTAGAAAACTCGAGTTTGGGGCTGGTTTCTTCGTATTTTTTACGCTGATCGTAAACTAACCCCCTAACTCCGTTATAACAGAGTTTTACACTTAAACTGACTAGTTTTACCCTTAAAAACTGATAAAATTGAGCTTAACAAATAAACTAAAAATTTGTGAGTTAAAGTGTGAAACTCGGTTGTAGCGGAGTTGGGGAGATCTGCAAGTGCTACCATCCGATCAGCGTAAAAACCGACCACAATCTCGAATTTTCTTAGGCCGGGTATCTAGAATATCTAGGGCAGCGATTACCCCTGTGTTTTTGGTAATCTAATGTAATAATCATAAGGCAATTTTACCTTCGAGTAAAAATTCAAATTATTTTTCGGCAAAATTTTGCGAATAAATTTTTTAAAGTCCTTTTTAACTGTCGATAATTTTTTTTTTGCTGAAATCCTGCTAAAAATCTGAAACTTAACATCTGTTGGCCGTTTTTACCATGTTTTAGTGACTTTTTTTAAGCAAATTTTTTGAAATTTGAACAATTTAATGTGGTTAAAAAGTGCTTTCGTTTAGAAAGCTTGATTTTTTTGGCGCAAGAACGCGATTTTTATCTCATTCCTAAGGAGAATTATCGTCTGGAATTACATTTATATATATATGTCGCAGCCTTTTTGTAAAAAGCCTGACCTTTTTGCAATACGCCGCCTTGTCGTAATAAAAACGTTGGAATGACAAACTATACACATCATTCTGACCTATATGTCCAACAATTCTGAATTTTTACTAAGTGATCGACCACTTGATGTTATGTATTCTTGAGATGCGAGCTTGCGAGCATCCAGACCACCAAACTGAGGCGGGTCACGCTCAGCCTTTTTGTCAAATAGAATAGGTTGGTTGTTGAGGTGTTGTTGTGTTGTTAATATTCATATGATCTCATGGCAGAATGTACTGAGTGTTCGAAAGGATTCGTAGTTGTTGACTCTCAGGTCAGTCACTATGTCAGATCCCCACGGGATTATCCGTGAAGGGATGACTCCTATTCTTGATTTCCATACGTCGACAAAAAAGTAACCCAATGGAGCAATGAGATGCGGGACCGAACCCACA
The DNA here is from genome assembly GCA_030762985.1 of Adelphocoris suturalis. NCBI lineage: Eukaryota > Metazoa > Arthropoda > Insecta > Hemiptera > Miridae > Adelphocoris > Adelphocoris suturalis. Next base: position 9,879,060 of record CM061043.1, read on the forward strand.
TTATACCAACGTCGGCGTGTGGTGCACATATATGGACGTATAGATATATGTATGAGAGCTCGGGAGTGACGGGACTTCATGAAACAAGGGGCTTTGTCAATTCCAAGTCCCTGAGAAGCTTCGAGGGCTCCCGCCATCCCCTCTCATCAAACAGCCCTTTCTCCAGACAGTATTTGAGACTCTTTGGTTACGCCAATAGAACCTTCGAAAGCTCATTCCTTTTACATATGAGATTCTATTTCCGTTCCAAGTAATGCTGAATATGTCAAGTGGGTGTATATAGAGGCCCGAGGCTGGAAAGACGATCCTCTCTTTGAGACGTTTATTCCTCTAAGCTAATAAAAACCTATCTGTTAATAAGCTTGCTATTTATGGGTAACGTTCAAAGGCGGACACTCGAACATGGCCCGCAGATCATCGATAACACAGGTTTACAAAAGCAAAGTCAAGTTCCGTGACAGAAATCTCATTACCTTTCAAATTTAGGAGTTCTTGAGTGTACTGAACACGAATCCGAAGCCCGTTTTTCCCGTCTCACCAGGATTTTGAGTTATTAGAGTGTTCTTATGTCGTACTCGATCGTCTATTCGTTGCCCGAATGAGAGCCCGATTCAGCACGAGTGGATAAATGGAAGTGTGCACAATGGATTGGCTTTTCAGAGGGCTTTTTCATATCTGAACCCTTAATTCTTGAAACCGGTCAGCAAACCAATAGCTACTTTAATAGGGTAAGGGCACCAGTCATTGGCCACTTTGCAATGTTTATTACCTTACCCGCTTTATTTTTGAAGATATTTGTTTATTTCCTATGGTTTTAGGAAGCTAATCATCCAAACAATGTAATACAATAGCAATTTTAAACAAATAAAAGATCTACCAAGTATTTTTTTCAATGAGTTTCGAAAAATCTGTTTTCCACCAGTCATTGGCCGGGAGTTCCTAATATTGGCCACCTTGTCACCAGTCATTGGCCACCCTAAGTTCATTGTTTTCTGATCCACTGTGTCGGTAAACTTTCCATAAGAACTGATGATTTGTGGCTGTAACTATGAGAAATCAAATTATTCATCTCACATTTATCTGACAAAGGTTTTATTCATTAACGTTCTAACATTTTTATTATTAACGAAGAATACTTTATATTTACTAGGTAGGCACTTTTGCAGTTTTTTCCGACCTGATTAGGTAACATTGGTTCTTGAAACATTGGAATAGGTAACATTGGACTTAGAAAGGTTACCTGTAGGTAGCGTTTCCTCGGTCTCATAGTTGGCCGCCAGCTGCGGTGGACCCAGCATATTGAGTACTTGCGCCAAGCTGCCATACGGAGTGTGCAGTTGCTCAAGTCCCTTTCCAACTATAGTTGGGGTGCCCAGCGGGATGTCCTCTTGAGAATTTTCCATGCAGTGATATGATCCCGAATTGATTATGGGTCTGCAGTTTATGGCTCAGCAAGGAAGTCCTTGATGCGTAAGCTGGAACCTTTATTAAACAAGGGTCTTCGTTTGGCTACTGGGGCCTTCCGTGCTACCCTGACAGCCTCCCCTCAGGTGCTTGGGCACAGTCAGCCACTCATAATTCGGCAAAATCTGCTAGCACTTCGCTATGCAGAACGCTTGCGCTATTTCCCAGGACACCCCCTGCATAAAGTGGTCACCATACCCTTCGTAGAAGAGACGTATTCCAGGCTTCAAACACGAACTCGCCCATTGGGTATTCGTGTTCAGGAGCTCACAAGGTGGGATAGCATAAAGAGATACCCTTTAGTTTCATATGAGGTGCCCCCTGTCCCTCCCTGGACCTTGTCTGGGATGCGTGTTAACCTTCATATGAAAGTCAGGGTCAACGGGGATGCAGCCCCACACATCCTCAGATGTCGCTACACTGAGGCAATCCAGCGATATGCTGGACACACCTTTATATTCACTGATGGCTCAAAGACACCTGATGGTGTTGGCCTTTCTCTATGGAGCCCCAACTTCCAAGTCACTAGGTGCATAGGTCACAGTTGCCTACTGAAGTGAAAAACTAAACATCAAACTCTAAAGAAAAACTGTAAAGAAGAACAAAACGTCAAACTCTAAGGATATTGAACGCACTTTTTGACTCGTGCTATTCGCTAAAAAAAAAAAAAAAAGTAGGTAGTTGGTCTGCTGACGAGACCAAACATCTAATATATATATATATATATATATATATATATATATATATATATATATATATATATATATATATATATATATACATACATAACTGTTAATTATGCGGAGAGAAAAAAATCTATTAGCTAAACATCATGAAAGTCAGATGGGAGTAGAAAAAAGTAAGGCTAGAAAATTAGTTTTTTGGCCTGGTATGTCGGTTTATATCAATGACTAATATCATCATTTCAGGTTTGTCATGATTTCATTGGTTTCATGACTATATTTCACCATTTCAGCTTTATCAAGAAAGTCGGATTGTCCTTTCTGGAGATCCTGATAAATTATTAATGGATAACAACCCATTTAGCAGTGCAAAATTCAAAAAAATTTTAGCAAAAATGGAATAAGTTTGACCACTAGTATCCCCCTTTATGCACAAGGTCATTAGCAGAAACGGGAATGAGGATAGTGAAACAAATTATGCAAAAATTTGAGAAAATGGGACAAAATATGCTATTGGTTATAGCCCTAGCCGAATTATAGTTAGGCCCGCCCATCCCTAACCATCTCTAGACGTCCCTAATCATATTTTCCCTATGGTTAACAAATCCAACATGACATCGACCGCCCCTGAACCTATATGGCCTACCCGGTACAGGTGCAAGTGTTAAAATGTGCGATAACAAGAAAAAAAGATAGTGAAGTCCCACGGAATCGAACCTAGAAACTCATACATGTGCACCGAATGCGCTATCTCTCGAACTAAGAAGGCGCTTGATAACATGCGGCGAAACGAGGGCTAGTCACCATTCAGGGAGCCGTGGTATCTTACAATTTTCTCTACACTTTAGTTCATTACAATCGGAAAACACATTTTCGTTCAATAAAACTTGAGTAGGACCTATATGAACCATTTAAATAAGCAATGTTAGCAGTTTTGGCCATCTGGCCAACGATTGGGGTAGGAAAAATTTGCATCATTCCAGTTATTAGCCACCCGGCCAATGACTGGAGGAAACACTCTTTTTGTCATCCACTTATTGGCCGGCCTTATATTTTCTACAATTTATGAGAATTTTATGTCCTGGTGGCAGCAATTGATTATTAATCAACTAAAGATCATGCAAACACGCAAAAAAGTTCACCTTATTTGAAAAGCACCACATCAAAACCTTAAGAATGAGTTGAGGTATGCTTAACGTTTTCACAAGAAACAGGGGTGTTCATCCTTCTTCTTGCACCTTCACCACGTAAAATGAGGTTGGGAGGTTTCTATGAGGTTTGACTATAACGTTCAACATCCCACTGCCTTCTAGACTACACACTTTGATGAAAAAAAAAAAAACATTTAAAACGATCCAAGAGACATCTGTGTTGTAAAAAACTAACTTATAAAACTGGGTGGCCAATGACTGGGGGTCGGCCAATGACTGGTGCCTTTACCCTATGATCATTTTAGTGACAAAAGGTCGAAAACACGAAAACAATCTTAAAAATTAAATTATTCGAAAACTCAGTGTTCAAAAAAATTTCTATGAACAACTTTCGATCAGAAATAAGCTCTAGAGTTGTCCACTCAAGTACTGACCACCTTATGCGGGACACCCTGTATAATGTACTATGTTGTCAAATTATCAGGATAAGGGTCAAAAACTAATAAAAGTTGTTTAGTGAGTTTAGCTTTTTTTTTTCAATTTTAGCCTTTGATTTTTTGAGTCCTATTCATGTGCCAACCGTTGTCAGGCTAAACTGCAACCATTTCTTGTTTCGTTATGATATTTAACTCAAAATCCATGACCGTGCCCTATATTTTGACGCTGTAGAAGATTCTTGAGCCCTGCTGATGGTTTTATATAAATCGAAAGCTCGGCGATAAGGACTTTTATTCGTTTTTGACCCTTATCCTGATAATTTGACAACATACATATTGTGGGTCGATAATCTCTTTCTCTAAGTCTGTACTACATCTAACTTTTGAAAACCTCACCTCTTGGCGTGTGTATTGCGTTTCAGAGTTTATATGTGAGCTGCGTTTTATACATATACGTATGCTGTGTTCTTGTATGCCACCAGGCAATAACCACCTCATTCAATCAACGAGTACTGGTGAGTAGAGACTATCATTACTTAAACAGCCCATATCCCTGACTTATTTCCTCTCTACTATTACTCTCATAATTTTAACAACATTGTAATATCATTCATTACAGACCAGATGCAACCTGGCGCAACAATGATAAAATGTCCTATAAGAATATGTATCAAGTTTTCAAAATTTTCAAAGTTGAAAAATCAGTCAAAAATCGAAATAATGCCGTTCGCTAGTTGTAAAAATCGGTAATATTTGCATGAAACATTGTCCAAATTCAGATTGAACTACTCTTATGGAAGCATCCCTGTATAACCAATCCTAGAACCATGCTGTTTAAAACGTGAGTAGTAGGTGCTTGTTTAAAAAAAAAAAAAAAATAAAGTCCAGTCATGCAGCATGATCCCATGAGCGAATTTTTGAAGAAATCTTCGACATTTCAGTCGCTATTGATCGTGTAAGGAAATTTTAGGTTATGATTTTGGTAGACAAACATGGAATCAAATTATTAAAAATAATTAGGAGGTACTCATACTTTATTATTATTAAACTAATCTTGTAGATTTAAAGACGCATGGACACTTTTTCACCTACTTTTGGCTCATAGCACCAATGGGTTTTGAGCGATCGAGCTGGAGAGGAGTTATAGACCGGGAGCCGAGGCCTGAAAAAGTTGACCTATTAGTTGAAATTTGTAAACTCATTTTTCATGTAGTATCCTCAATGATTAGTGGAAAAACGGGACTCTGCCACTCCCGGGGTGTGGACCAAGCAAAATGGCGGCGGTCAAAATTTTCAAATTTTGCAAAAAATTGACCTACAAGTTGAAATTTCTAATTTGTTTTTTTGTTTTGAAGAAGTCACGTAGATTTCAAATTCACAACTCTGCCACCCCCCACCCCTGCTCTAACAATTGCAGGGTCAATCAAAAATCGTTCAATTTTTGATAAAATTTTGACCCACGAGTTGAAAGCTGCAACTTCCACCACACTTTCGTATCAGTGGGAAATGATGAAAAACACAAGTCTGCCACCTCCTACATCTGGCCTTGAGCCAGCAGAGTGAATTCAAATTCATCAAATTTCGTTCAAAATTTTGACTTACGAGTTGATGCCTGAAAATTTTACGATGGATTACTATTTGATCACTATTGAATAATACATTAGTCTGCCTTCCAAATAAGATGGACCTAAACGTGCAGACAACTTCCAAATTTGACTAAATTTGGGGTCAAAAGTTGACCTTTCGAGTTGAACTTTGGCATTAATGTTACTAATAGATCTGGTCAAGTACTTACCGAACGACGAAGTCTGCTTTCTTCATTTTTTGACATCGCTCCAGCAGACGTGGTCCAAAATTGACGAATTTTGGTCCAAAATTTGACCTATTAGTTGATGCTTGAAATTGACGTTAATCTCTTCTACAACAACTAAGTAGACTAGAAAATGATATCTGCCACCTCAAACATGAGGAACAACTAGAGCAGAGTTATTTGTATGCATTTAATCGTTATTATTCACTACTCGGCCAACAGCAGATGTTGATTGCTGGAACGGGTGGGAATCTCTTCTACAACATCCCACAACACTATAAAATTATGTCTGCTTCTTTTAAAATGTGTTTCCTACCGTCAGAGACATTAATTCGCATACTATTTCAATTCAGAATTTGTTCGTAAAATACTTATAAAACTAGTAGATGAAATGTTACTACAAACCTTATTATTATTAATAAACCTATTTATTATCCGTTAGAATTTAATCCGATATTTTGTAAAAAGGTGTTTTAAATGAAAAATTAATAAAAACGTGTCATTTGTAGATTGGCATTTTACTCTTTGAACAACCCTAATTATCTGCCAAACGTTAAATGATTCTCCCCAACAAATAAATCAAACTGAACCTGAGCTCTTGAATGTTTTTCATCTTTTGCAATTTATAAATGTTTAATGAACTGACTTGTTTTTTTATTTATTTTATTTTTTTTTTTCAATTCATACTTGTTGAAAAAGGAATGTTTTTGTAAAGTGTATAGGTACGTAGCATTTATTAAAAATACATATAAAAAAATATATAATAAAACTTGATTAAAAACAACTTAATATAATCGTGGTTTGCTAGGCTAATAATTTATTATCATTGATGAGCAACTGTTAATTTAATTGTCGTCTTCGTCAGAATCATCATCACTAGTAAAAATCTCATCATCACTTGAGTTTTCCTCATCTTGGGATTCGGTTGCTTCCATGGGACACACTATTTCTTCCAAAGTAGGAGGTAAGCAAGGACCGGTGAACCACTTAATTTGGTATGTATCGTCTTCCTGGTACCATCCATAGTCCGTTGGTGATAGTGCAGGTGGATGTGTATCTGCAACGCTTGTCCACATGAGCGTTACATATTTTGCTCGTAACAGTTTTTGGTTAATAACACTTTTGCATGGAGGGAAATTTGCAGCTTCCATACCCTTTCGAACGAGAAGGGGTTGTGTTTTATTGCTCTTTTTGAAAACGTCAGTGAACATTTGAAGCCTCAATTCGTCTGGGTCGGTCAAATACTTTTTTGAGTAAAAATTACACACTAATTTATGGAGCGAGTTTATTTCTTCATTTGAAAGTTGGTAATTATCTCCAAATGTGGCCAAGACTCGAGTAAATTCATGACTGTTCTGAACAATTGTAAAAGGTTTTTTCTTCCCCAAGCGATAAAAACTAGATGTATAATCACAGCCTGTTAATGAGTGAAAAGCGGGTAGGGCTTTGCTTAAAAGGGGGCCCAAATGTTTATGAATGTTTGATAAATTCAGAAAACGATGGGTGTTATTCGCTTGAGATCCTGTTTCAATCCATATATGCACATTGTCCCTGATTTTGTGCATGTTCCCGAGTATGATGACAAGAACATCAGTGTCTGATGTTCTCACAATCACATTTCCACGCTCAATTTTGGTGATTATATGTGCCATTTTTGAGTCAGCTTCTGCATGAAGGTTAGAGTATAATCTAACTTCTGATCTTTCAGTAAACTCATTGATCTTCGAGTACTGGTAAGTTGTGTGCTTATTGTTTACGAACAACGTAAATGATTCGAAGAAGTGTGAATATCTATCATCACTCCATTCAGAAATTAGAAATTGCACAAAAGCCTCTTTAAAGTTGTCAATTTTCAAAAGTTTGGTTAAGTCGCCACTCAGTTTCTGCCCTGGATTAGAAATGCTATAAGCCAGATGGCGATTAACGTCAGCAGCCCTTTTGTGCCTCTCGGAGTCCTTAATCGAAGGTTTCTCGTAGGTATCGAAAACTAGATGAATGACTTTTACCTTCATTCGTTGAAGTTTTTTTAATAGAGCATCTGCAATCATCCCATATGACGAAGGAAGAGTTCGAGGGTTGGATAGTGTGTGGAGGAAATAAAAACCATCGATAATTACAATATCTTGATGTTGAGGAGGTTGGTGGTCACACATGCTTTCCAAATGGTGTAGTAATGCACTCTTTTGAGTGGACAATTTGGTTCCATCACCGTGAGATAATGATAAAGGTACTGGCGTTAGAGGATATGAAAATACGCTTTTCAGGTCAATATTATTTTCAATCGATAGAGTGAGTAGCCGGGCAAACATATTCCTTCCTTGTTTCAATTCGTGAACAGTGTCTTTTTTGGAAATTCTTATCAGTACATTAGCATTTGTAAAGTTAGATATTTTTTGTCGCTTAATCGGTCTGTTGAATCTGACAGGATCAACAGAACATTCCGCTCGAAACTGTTTGTGTTGTTCTCGTCCAAAATCTGTCAGCTCTAGCAGATATTGCTGCACTTCTGGGGGAGCAGCTTTACCCGTCGACAAATTGTATAAATGTTCTTTTTCCAATTCCTCTGAAAAAGGATTAAGAAATCTATCAAACATTCGAAGCAGATTTTTCACGTTTTGATTATCAGATGTGATTTTAGAGGGTTTTAGCTGGCTAGTCACGTCTTCTTTTTTTGTAATCCCGGCTTTTTCCATCACAAAGCTTATCAACTCCGTTCTTTGTGAATGGCTTACGGCCCATCTCTGCCTTGCAGTTATTGAGTTTGTGAATGACGAAATTCCGGTCAGCTTGCTACCAGCATCAGCGTTTACCGTTTGTTCTAGAGTGAGGTCGAGTGCTGTTCGGGAAAAATTTTTGTGTGTTCTTCTGACTGATATAATACCTGCTCTTAATTGATCGCCTATGCTACCTTCTCTCTCCAGGCCATTCCTCAACTTGTCAATAAATACAACCAACCACCGAGCGTAATTATGGTGGTTGACAGCAAAGAATAAGTCTGTCATTGAACATAGGGCATCCAGAAAAAGATTTGTGCATCCCATCCTGATACTTCTGGTGAACTTTTGATACAATTCAAATAGCTGGATATAACGCATCCAAAATTGGGGTGTGGCACCATGTTCTCCTTTAATTGTTGATGATTCAAATACCTTGTACTTGTGTATATGGACGTCTAATGTAGGATCTAGTGAAATGTCTTTGTTTTCACCAGTGACTAGATCACCCATTTGGTGAACAATATTTTTTATGCGCTCCACATCAATAAAGTCCTCTTTCTCGTTACAGAAATTGAGAAAACTTTGATAATGTAGGACTCTCAGTGAAATTGCCAAGTATTGGTGGAGACGTTTGCACCGATTGTAGTGAGTACCATTCAAAAATGAATTCAATGAACCTTTTGCAATTAGATCGCATTCTTCAATCACTTCTGTTATACCACTGCCATCAATAACTTTCCCCAATGCCTTAAAAAATGACAATTCAACATGGAATGCGCCCAACATTATGAATACATCATCATATAAAGGGGCTTCATCGTTTTGGATCTGAAGAGCCATTCGTGCAATGGCCAAATCATAGGCACAAATAATGCCATTCTGGCGACATTCTTCTGCTACATTTTGAGCGATTCTGAGGGTCTGAGCGACAACGCTGTAAGAGGTGGGACTATAGTTGATTTGAGGAAGGTACGCAATTCTTTGTATGGGTAATTCATCTTTGAAAAGCTGAGCATTAAAGCCCAACCACATTGGCGTATTTGGTGCATCATGAGCTACTCTCATCATCCAAACCATGTCTACACTACAGAAATCAATTGTAGAAGTACTCATATCTGGGATAATCTGGCTAACTACAAAAGGCTTAATGGGTTTCTTGTTGTATGTTATAATATCCCCATATGTCTCATCGAATGCCCGTCTGCGACGATTTTGACTGGGTTCAGAAACTAGAGATGTGGAAGTTGTTATAGAATCCGTAATTTCTTCATTATGGTCAATATTTTGATAAACAACCGCTACAGTATCATGTAATGTATCCTTGCCTGTAGCAGTTTCAACATACCTATCAAAATTGTTAAAAGCCACCATCGTGCAAAGATCAGCTCTTGGCTTTATGTTAGTCGGTAGTATCGTAGATGATTCAAGAGCGGTATATGACATTTCAGTTTCCAACTCTTCTATAGTCGAATAACTAGCTGTGTGTCCAAATCGATTTAGTACGGTCAAGAGTTTCTTACTACCTGTCATTGACTTGATAGTCGAACCCAAAGTGAGGTGTTTCGGGGGTTTTAAACGACCATTGGTGGTGCAAAATATCAAATCTTGCGCTAACGATTCTGCTCGCCTTTGGGTCACGTCGCGTAAATGTTGATTATTGGGCCCTCTGAATACATCTTGGAAAAATGTAATTAGTTCGATTGGAACCTCACATTCTCCGTTGACAATCCTATCTGGCGTCATGGTCGGTCCGAGAGTTTTTTTCTCGATTGATAAAATCAACTGGCGTAATTCCATTGCTGCTTCTCTTAAAATACCTCGTTTGTTCATTTCCTCCACCTTTTTCTGTAACACATTTTCTCGATAATCCATTGAGCTGTTGAAAAATATGTGATACTTGGACCTTTTGTCTAACAAAATTCGAGATGAAAACTTGACCATAATCTTTTCTTCAAATTTTGAGATGGGATACGTATTAATTTCCTCATAACTGGTTTCTGGAAAGATCTCTTTCCGGGCTTCTCTGTATACCTCTGTAAGGTCTTGCGTAGTGAACATTTCTTTGCAATCAATTATTCGCTCTTGTATATAATGATAGAGATACTCGAAAGCCTGAGCGTTGGCTGTCCGATGTTTGAGCATATCTGGTTGTCCAGTGCTTTGGCGTTGTCTAATTTTTGCTTTAGACATATATCGAGCGCAGCAAATTTTATGGTATTGACCTTCTTTTGCAGATAAGTCGCCTTCAATTAATAGGGCCTTTAAAGAATAATCTGACAAGACTTCAGCTGCTTTTTTTACTTTATGATCAAAACTCGACGTCCGACAAGTGATTAGTTCTTGATTTACATTCTTATATATTAATTTTCTTTTGCGACAGAAAATGCAAAAATCGCCAAATACACCGGCTCTTTTTTCAGTCTTTACTGATCTGCTCTTTTTTTTCTTATGGTGATAGGCTGTGGCGGGGGAGATAGTCTGAGCTGAGGTGGACGGAACTGAATCGGATTCATTAAAATCAGGTGGTACCGAAATTAAGAATTTAGTTTTGATGGCTGTAAACAATGCATAACATTTAGCGTGGAACCCCGAATTCGGATCAGAATGTGTTGAAGGCAACAGAAATCTCGAATACTTGAAATTATGGAATTTACGGGCTTTGAGTACTAGGTGACATTTTTGTAGAGTTTTTTCTGTAAATACCTTGACTTCCGATGTCTCGTCACCACCTCCCGTAATGTGGATGCAGCATTTTGCCATTTGTGATGTGCCAGGTGAGCGCTTCGTTCTTCTCAAAATTGGTATAAACCACCTGCAATAAATTGATTATCAAATACGTGTGAAATGGGAAAAAGAGAAAAATAGTTTTTTTTCGCACTCGATCCGTTACACTATTTCTGAACGTGCCTTCATTATGAGACATACAGTGAAATCATTTAGTATAAAATATAAACTACTTTATAATGCGTAATTCAAAAGGAATTTATTAAAATAAATATGTTTAATAATTAGGTACCTAACGAAATACAATAATTATTAATAATAATATTATAATTAATGGCATTACTCACCTTGCAAATCTATATAACGCTGAACAGTCACAACAACGTAACACTGCACTACTGGTCACAAGGAAGCTAGAAAAACGACTGACGGAGTATTTGTAAGTACCTGATCCAACCCTTGAGTTACATGGAAGGGGTAACAGTTAGCAACCTGAAGTGGAGGGCATAGACACTGCCGCACTACCTGCTCAAGGTAAAGGTGTCATGTGGTTGAAAATAGAATGATGTAAACAGATATCTCCCAAACAATTATTCAAGTACGGTTGTATTTAGAAGAAACTATTGGATTATTTTTATGCTCCCAATTACTGTGGATGAAATATAAGGACCTTAAAACGGACCTAAACTGTAATTGAACAAATAGTTTTATTAATTTTTCATTTAAAGCACCTTCTTTTTACATATTTCTGATTGATAATAATTAACTTAGTTTGAAGTAACATTTCATCTACTAGTTTTATGAGTATTTTACGAACAAATTATGAATTGAAATAGTATGCGAATTAATGTCTCTGACGGTAGGAAACACATTTTAAAAGAAGCAGACATAATTTTATAGTGTTGTGGGATGTTGTAGAAGAGATTTCCACCCGTTCCAGCAATCAACATCTGCTGTTGGCCGAGTAGTGAATAATAACGATTAAATGCATACAAATAACTCTGCTCTAGTTGTTCCTCATGCTTGAGGTGGCAGATATCATTTTCTAGTCTATTTAGTTGTTGTAGAAGAGATTAACGTCAATTTCAAGCATCAACTAATAGGTCCAAATTTGGACCAAAATTCGTCAATTTTGGACCACGTCTGCTTGAGCGATGTCAAAAAATGAAGAAAGCAGACTTCGTCGTTCGGTAAGTACTTGACCAGATCTATTAGTAACATTAATGCCAAAGTTCAACTCGAAAGGTCAACTTTTGACCCCAAATTTAGTCAAATTTGGAAGTTGTCTGCACGTTTAGGTCCATCTTATTTGGAAGGCAGACTAATGTATTATTCAATAGTGATCTAATAGTAATCCAACGTAAAATTTTCAGGCATCAACTCGTAAGTCAAAATTTTGAACAAAATTTGATGAATTTGAATTTTCTCTGCTGGCTCAAGGCCAAATGTAGGAGGTGGCAGACTTGTGTTTTTCATCATTTCCCACTGATACAAAAGTGTGGTGGAAGTTGCAGCTTTCAACTCGTGGGTCAAAATTTGATCAAAAATTGAACGATTTTTGATTGGCTCTGCAATTGTTAGAGAAGGGGTGGGGGGTGGCAGAGTTGTGAATTTGAAATCTACGTGACTTCTTCAAAACAAAAAAACAAATTAGAAATTTCAACTTGTAGGTCAATTTTTTGCAAAATTTGAAAATTTTGACCGCCGCCATTTTGCTTGGTCCACACCCCGGGAGTGGCAGAGTCCCGTTTTTCCACTAATCATTGAGGATACTACATGAAAAATGAGTTTACAAATTTCAACTAATAGGTCAACTTTTTCAGGCCTCGGCTCCCGGTCTATTAGGACTAACTACACCCCAAGTGGAGTCTATGTGCGAAAGAACGGAATTTTTAAATCAATTCTAAGGCCTTTTATGGCCCGGACGGCGGTCGGCGGACGGAAATCGCAAATTTGGATTCTACGCACTTTGAAACGTAAAATGACAAAGTTTGAGGGGGGGTTATAAAAATTTGCTATACAATCATATAGGCTTATTATTGAAAATAATAAACCAAAATGCATCACGGTCATCAATTTCAATATGGCGTCCCTCCTATGATATGCGAGTATTACCTAGCTTCAGAGGGACGTCCTTGAAGCGAATTCAACGATTGGAGCCCAGCCTATTAGTCTCAAATCTATTTCAATAGGACGTCCCTCTGAAGCTAGGTAATATTTGCAAGGCTTCGCATATTATAGGAGGGACTCCCTATTGAAATTGATGACCGTGGCGCATTTTTATGGGTTTATTCGTGCAATCGCCGACAGACGAATACGATTACACGAATATTATCGCATTTGACTCAGAATCAACGAATAATTATCGCGATTACAATCGTATTCGTATTCGACGATAAGATTATGCCCAAAACTGCCGGCTGATAACGAGTGAGCTGTCATATCATTTTTCTCATCTTGTCCAGGAGGGGCTCCCAACCAAATTTCGAAATGCTAGGGCGAAGCGGAGATGATAGATCTTAATCAGCCGATCAGGATGGAGACCGTAATTTCATTTGACAATTGTTCTTCTACCGATTTTTAAATTTTTGTAGCCTTTGCAACACTGTTATTTTATATAAAAATTTGCTGAAACAACAAATTAAGGACAGAAAAGTTTTTTTTGTGTGACGTTTTACAATGATTTATGCTGAGTAAATGAAGAAAATTGCCTTTGTACTGTCAAAATAACTTTTGGCTATAAATCCGGTCAATCCTCGCGGTGTTTGATGGTCTCCACTTTCGTTAGTTCTGTCAGGACTTGAAGTTTCCACACTATAGCGCTGTCTGAGACGTGCACCACTTATGCTGCCCTGCCAATATTTACTTCTATAACTAACTTTGAAAAGTCGGAACTCTGTATAGACGACGAACGAAGTTTACTTTCCTGGGCTGTTGAGCGATATAGGGGGAGAAGTGGCTTGAAGGAACGTACAAATGTCAAACTCTTTGATTTACCGTCGTTTGATCTAAGTTTCGTCTACAGTTGGTGATTTGATTTCCTCCTACGTCATCTCACGGAATTAAGAGGGTTGACGTGGCTGAAGAGGGGGTTTATACGATTAGACGCTACCGTACAGTTGATAAATCTAATTCTCAGTAAAGAGCTATGGATACGAAACGTTCGCCCTGGTAATATTTTTCAGTATTCGAGGCTCCTCACATTTTGAAGCTATTGATACTCTTAGGGCCCGGTCGATAGAACTGGTTAACTTCAACCTGGGGGGGGGGGGTTCAAAGCTGTCGCAAAAACGACACACCTACCCTGCTTCACCAAGTACTTATACTAAAATGTTTGCCTTGGTCATTTTAGAAGTATTTTTTCGCGCTGAATCGAATGGTGAGGTCTATTTCCCTTTAGGAGTCGAAGGAAGGGTGGTAGAGCCTGTATAATATATTGGATCTATCGCCCTTCCTTATATTATAATACTTGCAACATCTCGGCATGGAAAAACCGAGAGGAAAACCTTACTTTTGGGCATCTGACTTTCTTTATTTAATTTATATGACATACAATTTATATAAAAAATTAATGAAATTTCATTTTCCCGAGAAATAAAGGAAATAATACTTACTCAATTGAAACTATGAATACCCCTGAGTCTACTCTTGAAATTTCGAAGCAATAAAGCGCCTGCTCATTGAATAAAAAGGGGAAAAAAGAGTTTAAAATTCACAGATTTTTAGCGAATTTTCTTTGAAAATTGAGCTATCGAACATTTGAGTGCTGGACAGCGATTCCTCAACATACTAGGGATAACCGGGTAGAATTTTGCTCACTCTGCTGATGGCAAAGAGCCAATAATTGCTATAGTCTCTTAGTGTCCAAGAGAGTCTCCCTATCAAATTTCAACTTCTTAGGATAAAGATGGGTTCACATCCATGCGTAAATGCGTAAATGCGGCTATCCGGGCATGCGTTCGGCCATCTGATTGGCTAGCGGCAGTCGGAAGAGTGGGGTGAATCTTGCCGGACAAGCGGACTGTACACATCTGAAAAATTAGATATTTTACCGGATAGACGCATTTACGCATGTGCGCAGTTGCCCATTGCGCAGTTTTCTTTTGTTTGATAAAGAAAGATAAGATAAGAAGGTAGCGAACCTTCGTTTCTCTTTGTTGGTTTCTTTCGATAAAGTTTTGATTGTATTTGATAAAGATGAAGAGCTTGCGTATAATAATAACAATAATAAATTAATAAAACACTCAAATTAAACACGGTTTTATGCAGATAAGGCCGAGTTGGGTTAAATATACTTAGGTGTAGGTACCGATTTTGCGATCTCACCAACAACCTACCTTCCTGATGATCCTTAATTGTGTTTTGTGTTTTGAGACATTTTTTGATTATAGATTAGCATTTTCCTGCTTGTTGAATGAGTAGGTATTTGAGAAGAGATGGCCAACTTGTCCTTAGGAAATGGACAAATTAACTACGTTAAGTATGTAAGTGTTTCTTATGGTGCATCAATGCACTTAAATGATTTGAAATGCGCCAACCTACACATTTTTTCGGGTAGAAATATCCATAATGTTATCTTGGGAAAAGTACCTAGTTGATGAAAGGACCGAATAATTACCCAACAGTCTCATTTCAAAACGACGTCGCCTTTACAGTTTTAATGTACATACATAACAATTTCTTCTATACGCTCTCATGATTTTTTTATGAGTTTATTATTCAACATTGATTATGGAGCTGTAATGTCCAAGAAATATGTGTGATAGTTTGAAGAAAATTCGGGAGGAAATATGTCTTTTTGGAAAAAGGCAATGGTAATAGAAGACAACAACAATGATAACGCAATGATAACACAACCGGATGGTTATGAACGGCCTGCCGCATTTCCGCACTCCCCTCCACTACTTCCAACCCCCTCCACTAGTTAAACGCATAGCCGCATTACCGCATTTACGCATGGATGTGAACCCACCTTAAACAGGAGACAGTTCAGCTCACTCAGCTGTGTAAGAAAGAGCTAATCGATTTTCAATCGATTCCTAATGTCCCAGGGAATCTCCCTATCAAATCTCAACTTCCTAGGATGAACTGGGGAGATTTTAGCTCACTCAGCCGATTAGAAAAGACCCAATAATTGCAATAGTCTAGTACCTACTGCTTACAAGTATCTACTTCTTAATAGTATACCTACCATGTACCTAGTGCCTTATTTTTACATTATTAGTTCATTATAGTTACTTAGCATTATCTTCTTCTTTATATATAATTCCGAACGGTCTTTGAAATTGTGAAGAACTTTTGGTGTTAGACTGCTCATTCGAATCAGGACGGCCCCAAGTTTTTGTTGCAAAAGTTTCGCCGTTCGTCTCTATACCCGCCTTGATCGTGTTCAAGAGAGTTATTTATTAGGCTGTGGCGGTGACAACAGTTGCCATCGATTCACGGTAAGTAAGAAACGTAGTGTAGTTACTTACATCGAGGAGAGTTATTTCTGAACGAAGAAATTGAAACTGAAGAACTTAGCGGACTTTATATTTAATTCCAAACGGTCTTTATATATAACACCCCATATAAAGTGGCGAGGACCACCTCAACTGGTGATATTTATTTTATTACATTACTTACATTTTGATCGGTATTTCCTCTGTTTTAATCATTTAACATCGCCTTAGCTTTCAACAGGTCACTTAACGCCGCAAATAGGTAGGACTTATATCGTTACTATAATGTGCTGAGTTCCTATTAGGTACTACTGTTATACGGACTAGATTAGGGCTTTCCAAGCCCTAACAGGCCTCTAGTTAGTTTTTAACTAGGCGTAATAAATCACCTTTCCTTGACACAACAATGGATTAGGGATCATGAGATGTTGTGATAAAATGAGAGCATTTAAAAAATTGGTGTACGATTTTCCTGCTATGAAAACTAAGGGAGTTACACTTCGCTAGTAATGCACTGGTTGTACGTAAAAATCAATAGAAATAGAAAAACCTATGTATAAGGAAAAATATGCGGGAAAAACCCCGTTTTTGGCCCATTTTTGGTTCATAGCATTGATGCGTCTGAAGCGATCGGGCTGGCTAGATTCTAGGACCAACTAGACCCCAAGTGGAGTCCATGTGGGAAAGGGTGGATTTTTTTAAACCAGTTAAAGGCCTTTTATGGCCCGGACGGCGGACGGTAGACGGACATTGCAGTTTTGGATTCTACGCACCTTGAAACGTAAAGTGACAAAGTTTGAGACAAAATAATTTTTTTTTTTCTATGCGATTACAAAGGCTTATTATTGGAAATAATAAACCAAAATTGAACTGTGGGCAAACCCGAGGGACGGGGAAATCACCCGCTTTATCCACCTTTAGTGATCTACCGTTTCGAATCATTCTACTGATTGCTCATCTAGCTTGAAATCTATGCTAGTCACAAGTATTTTTGTTCGGGATGTGACCATATTCTAAAGCGTCTTAGCTCATTGTTAATTATTACCACGATATATGATACTTTGTTTTAATCGTAAAATGTTATGTCTGAGTAAACTCGTGTTTCGCTTATTCTATTCCAAATGTGCAAATATTGGATTGCAGGAGAGTGGAACGAAAATTCTCTTACGGCTTGGGAAAGCGGGAGTCAATTTCCATTAGTGTGGAATTGTGAGACCTTTTCCCTTCACACAACCCTCCTATTGAATTTCCTCAACGGCGAGTAAACATTTGGCTGTCCATTATCGGACCTCAACGTCTTGAAATAGACTTGGAGAAAAGTTGTTTGTGAATGAATGGAAAAGAACGGAAGGAAGGCAAATTTGAGTTGGCTTTCCATTACAACTTAGTTCGTTATACAAATTGGGTGTATACTTACCTTTCGAGTTAATTTCAGTAGAGAATGTTTGATACTTGAAGAAGACAAAAGATTTCCTTTGAGCTGCTGACTGCAGACGTCTGTTCTGTTTTAAACTTTCTTGTCAGGTTCTACTAGCATCTAATTTCGGCGGACAGTTTCTTGAGTGGTTCTTCTTGCGAAAAGCCTTTGAACATCATAACACGATGGAAAAGTTCCAGTCATGCAGCATGATCGTATAAGCGAATTTTCGTAAATTATCGCACTATATTATGTTAAATTGTTTTGAAATGTGAGCAATTGGAGTACAAAGAAATTGTTAACCGCCGATTTTATGGCAAATAAAGTCGTTCTAAATCATATTCTACGATTCAACACAGATTTTGGATATATAGCAATTTTTCAGTTTTTTAATCGATTTTTTCAGCAAATATTGATGGAATTTAGGTACATTTTTCACCATAATTTTGTAAAACTGATTAAAAAATGTTTTAGTTCATTGTCGATAAACTTCTTTTGACTAAAATTCTGATAAAAATATAAATTTAACAATTTTTAGACGTTTTTAGTCATTTTTAGTGATTTTTTCAGCAAATTCTTTGAAATTTGACCAATTCAGTGTGCTCAAAAAGTGCTTTCCAACGAACTCATTCTTTCTTTTGAAAAGCTTGATTTTTTTGGCGCAAGAATGGAATTTTTATCTCAATCCTAAGGAGAGTTATCGTCTGGAATGACATATAAATAAGAGAAGACAGCTGGGAGGGGTCGGGAGTTCCGGCCGGTCCGGGAGCGGCCCCCTTGACGATCAGTTCTCCAGGATGTGTGGAGGGTCTCCACAACATCCGTTTAGAGCTGCCTGTTCAAAAATGGTCAGGTGGACCCGGGAGCCGTCATGGTGGGTGGGTCCGGGCCGGTCGGAGCCCTCCGACCCTGACCAGCCAAACGCGGGGGGGGTCTCTCCACGCGGAAAAAATGCACAGGAAATACAGAAACAGAGGATAACATTTGACTACAAGATCACAGCAAACCATAACAAAGGGATTACATCTAACACAGAAAGTCACAGTTTTGATACAGACGGTAACAAGCAACTCATTAGGAATTTTTCAGAATATACAGCAGAAAAAAAAAAAAAAATAAAAATAAAATCTCCGAACCTTGCATACGAAATTTCAAGATATACCTCTACACCATTATAGTTCTGGTACATGTACAAATTGTATAAAACCAATAAATGAGTTAAAAAAAAGAGGGATTCCGAGCTTTACAGAAATGGATCAATCATTGGTGAAATATACTAAGGGATATCCCTTTTAAACAATGGGTTTCCACAATTTCGTCGCGAGTGATTTAGTTCGCTAGGACAATATTGCAGCTTGGTGAAGGGGGTTCTTTATCTCAGTCCATAACTTCCCTTCATAAACGTTCTGGGATGTGTATCACGTCTCCGTCTGCTGCTCTTCCCCTCGCGGCTGTTGACTCTCTCGAAAATCCTCCGCTTCCGCGGTTTATTGCTCCCCAACCATAATTTTATCCTATTTGTTTTAACTGCCAGCCGCTCTGACCTGAATGGAGTGTTAATCCCTGTGGGTTTTCAGATCCCAATCTAGAACCACCGGTCTCACAGTACTCGAGGGTCTTCAATGCATTATTTATTAGTATTCCAGTAATGAACTCAATAATCGAGGGAGGAAAATAGGTACTTATTAATTCTGTTCTAGATTGTTTGATTCACGTATCACATTTGTAAATACCGAAAATCAAATAGACGCTACCTATAGAAGCTACGCTATTTCAGCGAATTTTGTAGAAAATGAAGCTATTGCAATGGCTCCAAAAATTTTTAAATCAAAATTTTCGAAAAATCTCTTCATTGAAATCCGTTTTGAGACATTCTGAAACGAATCCTAGAGTTTATATATAACACTTTTCCATTTGTATATATATAGGTGTATATTTCATTCCAGACGATAACTTTACTTAGAATTGAGGTAAAAATTCCGTTCTTGCGCCCAAAAGTCAAGCTTTTCACACGAAAGGATAGGGTCGTTGGCCAGCAATTTTTGAGCATATTAAATTGGTCAAATTTCGAAAATATGCTGAAGAAAAAAAGAAAAAAACCTATAAACGACTGAAATAAGTACTTAAGTACTAGAGTACTTTCAACTCTGATCAGAATGAGTGATGAAACAATGCCAACCCACTCTAGTGGTTGTTTGGAGAAGTTAGGTATGCCAATTCTGTGTTGCCACCCTCTCACTCTTGTGTGTGACACCTTAACATACAAATCACTGGTCAGATTTGTGGTACGTGAATGAGTGATGAACAGAGCCCTTCAAATTCCATATTGCCATGGCGCCATACAAAAATGCCATATTCTGCCGATTTTTCGGTAAAATGCTATATTCTGCCGATTTTTGGGAAAATGCCATGTTTGTGCCCTGTTTTACCTTTGTTTCGCCTCCGGAGCCTGTGATCACTCGGTGGGGCACTTGGCTGTCAGCTGCTTCATATTATGTCAGGCATTTTGAAGGGTTTCAGCGAGTAGTCCAAGAGCCGGAAGTAATTCTACTTCGGTAAAAACGGCCAAAGCGCTGGTGGAAAATCCTAGCCAATTCCCGCAGCTTCTTTCCGTTGAGTCCAATTTCAAGGGAATTCCGGGCATAATTGAATCTTTTCAGTCTGAAAGCGTGCAGCTGAGTACAAGTGTCGAGAAAACGAAAAGTATTTCGGACACCGTTCATCCAGGAGACACTGGGAAGAAGATCCAGGAGAAAATCAAGGCCGTCCTCGGCAGGAATTGTGGGTGGGAGGAAGTCAAAAATATTGTTGCCACTCTGTCTGGTAAGGAAGCCACTCTGAAGGAAGGCTGGAAACCTGCTGATGCCCTCGCTATGAAATACGCCCCGACAGCATCAGCTAATGTGGAGAGGACTTTTTCAAAAATGAAATACCTTTTGGGTGATCGGTGGCTGGGATTTTCCTTGCAAAGCATTGTAGCACACCTGATGTTGTTCTTCAATAATAATAAAATAAAATTATATGATTTTTTTTTTCAAATTAAAACTATCATTTGTAAAAAAATAAATGCTTTGTAAATAAACAATGATTTGTAAATAAAATAAATAATGTAAGTATAAATAACTTGTATGTTGTAATATTATCCCCTCAAAACAGATGAGGTGGTCGGGGAGGGTTGAAAAATAAGTGCCATATCGAGTCGAATAAGTGCTATATTTTTGCGAAAATAAGTGCCATATTGCCATATTTTTTAAGGCCCTATTAAGCAAAAATAAGTGCCATATTTTGAAGGGCTCTGGTGATGAAACTATGCCAACCCACTCTAGTGGATGTATGGAGAAGTTTGATCAGCTGTTTCTGCGTGTAAATGGTACATGTGTAAATGGAGTTTTTCATTGACCGTGTCTCAATAATTTTCACACGTCTGTAGTAGCATTTTCAACTTAGATATGTATTTCATAAGTTCCTGCGTGATATTACGTTTCTAAAAATAAAAAGTAAAATAAAGTAAAAATTATTTTATTACTTGGCCATATGGTTATGCATCATTACTGAAAGCATGGCCATCATCTATGCTGACACGAAGTCGGTTCACGTGTTTACTAACTTGAAAAGTCCCTGGCCCTCAGGCCCTGACCGGCCAAACACAGGGGGAAAGCCTCTCCACACCAAAAAAACGGCACAGGAAATAATATTGGGCACAGAGGCAGAAGATAACATAACAGATAACAGAAGACAACAAGATCACAGCAAACTATACGGATGAGACATCAAACACAGAATACCAAACAGAGACGAAATTTCAATTAATACACACCATTCCCATTTCATTACAGTTCTGGTACATGTACGATTTGTATAAAACCAATAAATAAATTAAAAAAAAAATAAATAAACTTGAAAAGAAATATTATGAATGACATTATCATGTTTTTGTTTGGAGAAAAAAAGTTTACATGAACATTTCATCATTACGCACTTCATCATTTCATCACCAGAAGCTTGACCATCTGCATCATCTGGACTATGCTGATTGGGATTCGGTATACATGTCTACTATCCTAAAAGAAATATGATAAAGAATGACATTAATTATGTTTTTGGTAAGTAATTCACTATTGGTTTGACTTCTCTCCATCTGAAGAAAAAAACTTCATAAAAACTATTTCCAGATTACGGAGTTGACATATCTTCTGTAACTCCTATTTTCAACGATTTGGGATAGGAAATGTAACCAGCGGCTGCGATCACTGTGGAGAGGAAGACACTGCGTAACAAAATATTGGAGTGCCCCATATTTTCTCGAGAACGACAACTTCTTATGGACAATATAAGCGATAAAATCCCAACTCCATTCAACTTAGATTTTATTCTGACGTCAGCAGAGCAAATGGTCTACAAAGAACTTTACAGATACCTTAGTATAATCAACTGTGATCTATAAAAATATTTATTATTATCAGATAACTAAAAATATGTATTAATGAAAAAATGTATTACCCAATATGGCGTAAAAGTGTGGTCTTGAGCCAATAAAAAAAAAAACTCGGCGCTTTGCGCCTCGGCGGGGGGCTCCGCCCCCCTGCACCCCCCGGTTTATTTCTTTTTCCATACTCTGTATGAAATCATAGGAACACAGAATGTGTTTTTGCGATGATTCTATTTCCTTACCAACGGCTTGGTTGCACGTGAATAATAACAATATTTGGCAATAATAAAATAAATAATTGTTAGACATTTAATTTGGTCTAAAACCCTATAAATATTATATAAATAAATATGTAACTACAAGAAAAATACTATATAAATTGAGAGCTTTCCAACGAATGGTGAACGATTTCTGTGCGATTAAAATTGCGGAAGTTCCATTTCCCTACCAACGGCTCGGTTGTACGTGAAAATCATAAGAAAATTTACAAGCGGTTGCAATCATGTTGACAATATCAATTATTGAGAATGATCATCTGTGTGTAAACAATTGATTCAAATAACCATGCTCATAACTCAGGTTGATGGCCACGCACTTCGCAGTAGTTAACATAATATGGTTGGATAAATCAGGAGCTTTCCAACGAATGGTGAACGATTTCTGTGCGATTAAAATTGCGGAAGTTCCATTTCCCTACCAACGGCTTGGTTGTACGTGAAAATCATTATAAAAGGCGCATAACGGTTTTTTCTGTCGGTTTTTTGTGACGATTTTTTTTCGGTAGGTCATCGCAAAAACACATTCTGTGTTAAAAAAAAAAGTTCCTTTGAGCCTGACGGCTAAAATTAAAAAACATGAATATGCTTTAGCCGTACACGACTCACTCCTCGTCGATTCTCTGAACCCGACCCCCCATCGGCCTCTGAACTCTGTTTATCATACAAAACAAAAAAATGTTTTAGCTCCTCGCTCTCACTTTATTATAGAAATGATTACGACCATTGAGCTCTTGTGAGATGATGATCTCCTAATAGAAACTCGCGAGTAAACATTCACTTTATTATAGAAATGATCACGACGATTGAGCTCTTGTGAGATGATGATCTCCTAATAGAAACTCGCGAGTAAACATTCACTTTATTATAGAAAGAGGCTAAAGAGGCTACATACGAAATTACAGCTTCCTATAGTGTAAAGTATAGAAATTACCTATTAAAATAATTTAACCACCGCTTCACAAATCTAACCGTTCTCGCAATATTCGGATCACCTGGTATGAATCACATAATCGAAACACCAGCTCAATGAAATCATCAGAAATTAACAAGCGGTTGCAATCATGTTCACAATATCAATAATTGAGAATGATCACCTGTGTGTAAACAATTATTCATATAACCATGCTCATAACTCAGCTTGTTGGCCACGCACTTCGCAGTAGTTAATATAGTATGGTTGGATAAATCGAGAGCTTTCGAACGAATGGTCAACGAATTTTGTGGGATGAAAAACGACGAAGTATCATATCCCTAGCAACGACTCGGTTGTAAGCGGAAATCATCACAATTATTGGCGCTACTTTCGTTGCACTCTCGTGGGACATTTTTCGGTAGTTAGGTCACGGCTAAAGCATATTCATGCTAAAAAAAAAAAAAGTAATTCACTGATGAGTTGATGATTATTTTCACTTGGGAATCGTTTACCAGAAAAGTAACTGTTAATTACGTTGTTATTTAACGGGGAAGAACTCTAATATATAAGGAAAGTTTATCCATGAAGATAAATAAAATGGAACGTCGTTTAGTAATTTTCAGCGTTTTTGTATTTCCCGAGCTCCTCTCTGACGCCATGATAGCATGCCCGGGAGATTGAATTTGCAACGATATGCGAACGCTAAAGATAACACACTTGATCCAATTTATGACTATTCGCCTACCTACGTATACTTACCAAGAGAAATATTTTATCAGTTCCTTCCAATCCTTTTACCCTCGGATCCTTTTACTCTAAAAATGTACAAATTGACCTCCGTATGTATTCTGTTCTCTATATTGAGAAAGGTGGAATTTTGATGACCTCCACCCGAAATTTGGTATAAAATGTCAACAAAAGACCCCTGACTTTTTTCAAATTTTGGTTTTTGAAATACACTTTTTTTTTTTTGCCAATATCAGACTTTTGAATATAACTTTTACAAAGATCTTTGTAAAATGTGAAACTTCGTATTCTTACGTTTTTGGGGTCGCTGAACTCGAATATGCAGTAAAAAAGTCCAGTCATGCAGCATGACCCCATGAGCGAATTTTTGAAGAAATCTCCGACATTTCAGTCGCTATTGATCGTGTTGAGAAATTTTATTTTATGATTTTGATAGACAAACATGGAATCAAATTATTAACACATGCACAGAGTAAACTCATCAGTTGAGATTACTTTTTTTTTTTTTTTTTTTCTAAAGCACCTACTACCTACGTTTTAAACAGCATGGTTCTAGGATTAGTTATACAGGGATACTTCCATAAGAGTAGTTCAATCTGAATTTGGACAATGTTTCATGCAAATATTACCGATTTTTACAACTAGCGAACGGCATTATTTCGATTTTTGACTGATTTTTCAACTTTGAAATTTTTGAAAACTTGATACATATTCTTATAGGAAATTTTACGCTGATTCCGAATATAACACATGTTAGTATGCTGAAAAAATTATTTCGCACAACAAATCGCAAAAAAACAGGCTATTTTGAAATTTTTGACTACATTTTTGAAAATTTCAACCCGAAGATGTAATCCGATCATGCTGGCCAACGAACTTGAACTTTCGTTTTGTGTCCTTAACATTTTAAAATTTGTTTGAAGTTTCTAGCACAATTCTACGAACAGTTATCGTCTGGAATGACACATACATATATACATACATACATACATACATATATACATACATACATACATACATACATAAAAAAATGCGTTAAACTTCAGTATATGATTCAGAATAGCCTGAAACGGATTTCTGCATAAATTTTTTTCAAAAATTCACATTCTACAAATTTTGAGGCGAGAGCAATAGCTTAATTTTCTTAAAAAATTCGCTAACAACTCGACAGCTACAACTTTTGATAGTTTGGAATCTCAAAATCGTCAAAATCATGTCAAAAAATGACAATTTTTCCAAAATTCATTGTAAAATTATGAAAATTCCTATTTTTACGTATTTCTGTTAGCATTTTCATTAAATTCAACAAAAATAGCAAATATGAATTCCCAGAAGCGGACAGTCATGCGCAATATACAGGGTGGAACCGGATAAGTGACGAAAATTTATGTGTGTTAGCGTGCTTCAAAAATGGAGTGAAATGGCGCCAACCGCATATTTTTATCTCAAGTTGTACTCGAGATATGATTTTTCAAAGGTTTTTCTTCTGGAAAACCTTGTTTTTTCTTTTTAAACTCAAATTCCTCTACATCGCCTCATTTAATTTTAACTTTTGACCTCATTTTTGGAATCAGCGTTAAATGTCCTATACGAATAGTGTACTTGCGTTCTTGAAATGAACATCCGAAAACCTTCACATCAGCTCAAACATTGACGATTATGAAGAAATAAAATTTCTGAAAATCGATGAAACTTTACGACTCTTCAGAAAAAAAATCCTGGATACTGGCAAATCTCACGAAAACTGCTTCTTCTTATACTCTTTCAAACGTTATAGTCAATTTTACTTTTATTTCGTTGTTTAGGGGAAAAAATTATGTTTTAATGTTGAAGAATGTGGTTGTTTTTTTCCATCAAATCGATGGTTTTCTTGAAAAATGACCCTCCACGATCCTACAAGTATGAGGTCGGTTTATACGTATTTTTTCACGCTAAATCAAATGGTAACATTTGCAGATATCTCCAACTAAGTTAAAATCGTGTTTTACATTTCAATTAACTAGTTTTACGCCATAAAACACATACATTTAAACTTAACAAACGATATAACAATTTGTGAGTTTAAGTGTAAAACACGATTATAAGGTTTTTGGAGAGATCTGTAAGCGTTACCATTTGATTTAGCGTGAAAAATTACGTAGGAACCGACCTCATACTCGTAGGTTTGTGGAGGGTCATCTTTCAAGAAAACCATCGATTCGATGGAAAAAACCACATTTTTTAACATTAAAACATAATTTTCTCCACTAAATAACAAATAAAAGTAAACTTGATTATACCGTTGGAAAGAGTATTAGACGAAGCAGTTTTCATGAGATTTGCCAGTTTCTAAGATTTTTTTCTGAAGAATAGTAAAGTTTTAAAGATTTTCAGAAATTTTATTTTTCAAAATCGTCTATGTTTGAGCTGATGTGAAGGTCTTCGGATGGGACGTTTTAAGAAACCTAGCACACTATTCTTATATGTAATTGATTCAAAGAACGGTTCAGAAAACTGGATAATCCACAACATTTTCGCGGCTGATATCTGGAACTTCTAACACTTGTTTCTCAACCTTCCCAACACAACTTTCATTGGGATCTCGTCTGCACAAACTAATCTTGCGTTCACAACGTTTCAGGTCATTGCCGGATTATAGCTTGACATAATTTTCATACTATTTATTACCTGGCATAATAAAATATACTGAACTAGGAACTAGGTAGGTAAATACTGAACTGTAAGACAGTAAGACAGCAGAGGGCTAACACTGAGTCCCAACAGGGGGTAGTAAATTAAACATAAATCAAACGGAAACTCATCAAATTGCAATTTAACATAACGATGCTTATTTCTGTTCTAGAACCAAAAATTTCAACCATGTATCATGTTTTCTCCTCGATATTGATTCGAAATTCTATGAACTTGTTTGATTCATAGCAGGTGATCGAAACACCAGCTCAATGAAATCATCAGAAATTAACAAGCGGTTGCAATCATGTTCACAATATCAATTATTGAGAATGATCACCTGTGTGTAAACAATTATTTATATAACCATGCTCATAACTCAGTTTGTTGGACACGCACTTCGCAGTAGTTAACATAATATTGTTGGATAAATCGAGAGCTTTCGAACGAATGGTCAACGAATTTTGTGGGATGAAAAACGACGAAGTACCATTTCCCTAGCAACGACTCGGTTGTAGGCGGAAATCACTGTAACACTATATGTTTCGTGGGCGGAAAAAAATTGACTCGCAAAATCGACGCGCAAAAATTGCTAGGACCCCAGGGCTAAAACATGATACATGTTAATAAGACACGTTTACGGTCCCTACGCATTGACGCTAATTGAAGCTCTCCATACTGAGACTTTTAGTCAATTTATTAAATCAGGATGGGCCCCAGTTGGGAGGAGACTGGGAAAACCTGAAAATGTCAGACACTTATCTTTATTTCACCTTCCTATAGGTGATATTCTCGTGACTCCGACACTAGCGCATCCACGGTTACTGCCTATACCTGTCAACGCCGAGAGCTCCTGGCCTATGACGTAGGTGGTCCCTTTACCATTGCGGGAGCCTCTCGAATACGCAAGGAATCAGTACAAAACAAAACGTTTTAAGTAACTCTACTGATGATTTCATCAACTATTCTTCGATAGATTGTTATTGAAAGCTATTTTCTGTACTATACCTAGTTTAAAATTTGGTTTTAGCATGAATATGCTCTAGCCGTGACCTAACTACCGAAAAATGTCCCACGAGAGTGCAACGAAAGTAGCGCCAATAATTGTGATGATTTCCGCTTACAACCGAGTCGTTGCTAGGGATATGATACTTCGTCGTTTTTCATCCCACAAAATTCGTTGACCATTCGTTCGAAAGCTCTCGATTTATCCAACCATACTATATTAACTACTGCGAAGTGCTTGGCCAACAAGCTGAGTTATGAGCATGGTTATATGAATAATTGTTTACACACAGGTGATCATTCTCAATTATTGATATTGTGAACATGATTGCAACCGCTTGTTAATTTCTGATGATTTCATTGAGCTGGTGTTTCGATTATGTGATTCATAGCAGGTGATCCGAATATTGCGAGAACGGTTAGATTTGTGAAGTGGTGGTTAAATTATTTTAATAGGTAATTTCTATACTTTACACTATAGGAAGCTGTAATTTCGTATGTAGCCTCTTTAGCCTCTTTCTATAATAAAGTGAATGTTTACTCGCGAGTTTCTATTAGGAGATCATCATCTCACAAGAGCTCAATCGTCGTGATCATTTCTATAATAAAGTGAATGTTTACTCGCGAGTTTCTATTAGGAGATCATCATCTCACAAGAGCTCAATGGTCGTGATCATTTCTATAATAAAGTGAGAGCTAGGAGCTAAAACATTTTTTTGTTTTGAATGATAAACAGAGTTCAGAGGCCGATGGGGGGTCGGGTTCAGAGAATCGACGAGGAGTGAGTCGTGTACGGCTAAAGCATATTCATGTTTTTTAATTTTAGCCGTCAGGCTCAAAGGAACTGTGGCTTTTTTAGAAATTAGATTGAGAAAAAAACAGAAAGATCATCTTTTCCTCATTTATCTACGGAGAAAAGAATAGATATATGTTACTTTGAGGCAAACGAGTTTGCAAGGTAGGTATCTAGGATAAAAAAGAGAATATTCAATAATAATGAATGAAATAAAAATATTTAATTACAGATAGGTAATTACATTAATTCTACGTAAGTTATTTACTTTGATTATTTTCAAAAAATTAGAAGTAAAACATAAAAATTCCTTGGTAAACTTTGATTGTAGGTACATAATGGGTAGGTAATAATAATAACAACACAAAAATACCAATTATCACAAATTTATCCAACTAGGTTCTTCATTTTCTTGAATTTTTTCTGTCTTCACTGGCACTCCGTTTTCTTGATTTCAAAAGTTTTTCTTCCTTTCGTAACTTATTTATATTCTTCATTCTGATAAATGTTCGAGTCCTAACAAAGCACGAAACTACGAAATCATCAATCTCGGGATTCTTATGTTTTACGACTTCATTCTCCTGCGTTCTGACAAATAAAATTCCTGTAAAATTTTCGAAATTCGTCTTCGATTTCCCTTACACAGTCCATGAATTTTTTGGATTTTCATGGATTTTCAACAAGTTTTAAATCGGTCTCCGTTTCGGAACTCAGAACAGCCTGAATTTCCTTGCGAATGGATCGTTTTTCCGATCGATTTTTGCGATCATCGTTAGGAAAAGCTGTCGATATGGTTTTTGTCGCAAGAGATTTACCTAAAAGCAGGTGTGGTACTGTGCCCGGTTTCAAATCAAATTTCGGAGGAATTTTTGTAGCTCAGCTCTCAAATCACGCTTATAATCACTCTGATCAAAATGAGTAGAACATACCCGAGCTTTGTCTATTTTGAAAGAGTCTGCAC
Source organism: Adelphocoris suturalis (assembly GCA_030762985.1). NCBI lineage: Eukaryota > Metazoa > Arthropoda > Insecta > Hemiptera > Miridae > Adelphocoris > Adelphocoris suturalis. The sequence goes on from CM061043.1 coordinate 9,908,700, forward strand.
GCTTACACGCCACAATCCACTTAGATCTCGTCTCCTTATCCTTCGGAAACCGGTGAAAATGGAGTCCAGGATTTTTCTCACCGTCTTTGTTCGAACAAGTCGCTATGGCACAGCAAACCATTTTTAAAAACTTCACTCACCAACAAAATTAGAAACGTGACTGAGGGTATAAGCGCAATGCACAGGGCGAGTGAAAGGTGGCAGAGGGGACCGGTGACACGGTGCTCCTTGGGTTTTCCCTAAGGGCCATGTCATACGAGCGCTATTGCCGTCGCGCAGATGCCGTCGAGATAGCGCCGGAAAAAGTGCATGTCATACGTGACGGCAAATGCGTCGCGTTGATGCCGTCCCGCCAACGCCAGGTGCCTGTCATACGTAGCGTCTTCCGGGCGCATTTGCCGTCGCGGCAATTATGTTATTAGGTGTTCCAGTTGTTCTGCCAGTGCTCACGCGGCAAATGCGTCCCGCTGGCGCTAGCGCTCCGTATGACAGGGTCCCGGCGTCACGTGCGCCGCGTCGCTAACGCGACCGTCCGCGTTGGCAGCGCTCGGCTAACGCGGACTCGCCAACGGCATTAGCGTCCGTATGACATGCTCCATAAGAACCCCATTACCGGGTTGGAGCGTTTTTAACGCGACGGCATCAGCGCGACGGCAATAGCGCTCGTATGACATGGCCCTAAGCACCTTCAGATTGACAGGTACCGTCTAGTAAACTAACCTTGAGCGCATCCTTACATCGAGGCAAGGCAGGGAACCTAATTTTCTAAGTTATTTTACCTTGTTGTCATGGTTACGAGTAAGCTAAACGAAAAAGCGCCATTAGGAGTCACCACCTACGTGCCTACTTATCTTTCGGCAGTGTTGGGCATAATCTTATCGTCGAATACGAATACGATTGTAATCGCTATAATTATTCGTTGATTCTGAGTCAACTGCGATTATATTCGTGTAATCGTATTCGTCTGTCGGCGATTACACGAATACAACCCATAAAAATGCGTCACGGTCATCAATTTCAATAGGGTCCTCTAAATGCGAAGCTTTGCTAATATTATCTAGCTTCAGAGGGACGTCCTTAAAGCGAATTCAACGATTGGAGTCCAGCCTATTTGTCTCAATCTATTTCAATAGGTCGTCCCTCTGAAGTTAGGTAATATTAGGACGCCCTATGAAATCGATGACCGTGACGCATTTTTATGGTTTGTATTCGTGTAACCGCCGACAGACGAATACGATTGCATGAATACGAATGTAATCGCAGTTTACTCAGAATCAACGAATAATTATCGCGATTACAATCGTATTCGTATTCGATGATAAGATTATGCCCAACACTGCCGAAAGATAAGTAGGCACGTAGGTGGTGACTCCTAAAGGCCGTATCACACTAGCATTTTTTACGCATTTTTTCTGCGTTTTTAATGCCTAAACGTGAAGAAGAAGAAGTGTTTTTTTTTTTCAAGGTCAGCTTTTTCGACCATTGCGCATCCTGGCGGAGCGTTTTTAAACTCACTTGGGAAAATTAGAACACGTTCTAATTTTTACCTTGACGCAAGAAAAATGCTAAACATAACCCTTGGGGAGGTTACAATTCGATGAAAAACCCCTAGAAGCCCTAACCTGACGGATTTAATAAAAATGCATTCCGCCAGAATGCGCTGTTTTTGCACTTATTCCTCCTCAACATCCACAGCTGACCTTGAAAAAAAGCACTTTGCCTTCTTCACGGTTCAGCGTTTAAAATGCGAAAAAATTGGGGAAAAAATGCAAGTGTGATACGGAATTTATGGCGCTTTTTCGTATAGTTTACAAGTAACCATGACAATAAGGTGAAATAACTTCGAAAATTAGGTTTTTAGCCTTGCCTCGATGTAAGGGTGCAATAGTGTCGTCTCGAGAATGTCACCTATAGGAAGGTGAAATAAAGATAAGTGTCTGACATTTTCAGGTTTTCCCAGTCTCCTCCCAGCTGGGGCCCACCCTGATTTAATAAATTGACTAAAAGTCTCAGTATGGAGAGCTTCAATTAGCGTCAATGCGTAGGGACCGTAAACGTGTCTTATTTACTACCCCCTGTTGGGACCCGGTGTTAGCCCTGCTCGCGGTGATAAAAAAGAAACTGGGAACGGTGGAACGTTAAAAGTTCATCCGACCCTAACAAGGGGCAGCGACGAACAAACAATGCCTTTCTCTTCGCCCATTAGCTCTGGGGAGGCCCCGGCAAATAAAGTCAGAGGCCGTATAAAGAGAAATCCTAGGGAAGAAACTCTCTTTCCGATTCATCGAGGGCTTCGGGTTAAAGACATCTTAGGTTTTCTTCATTCCCTGATACTTCCCAAGTCCTTGGCGGTTTCTTATTACCAAGTCTGGAAGCATCCGATGAAAGCCCTTGTTTCACGAAGTTTGGATTGTTAGCGAAAATGCTCTTCTTCTTGTAATCGATTCTGCTATCCATTTGTTGTGAAGACCTTATTTATTTCAACGAATCTTTTTAGTTCAACTTAATAAAGGACCGATTACTGCTGATTAAAGGGGGGTATGTTTGACTGATCTCCTTTCCACTTTGTTTTCTCCTTTCAAAATGCTTAGAATACAGAGGTATGATATAGAAAAAGTTCCAATCATGCAGAATGACCGTATGAGCAAATTTTCTTGAATTAACTTTTTTTTTTAAATTTAAGCCGTGTTTCAACTGGAAGGGTCATTAGCTGCAATAAAAAAGGGGGGTGACAAAAGGACACTGCAACGGGCACGATTCTAAGGGGAGCCATGCTGACCGTCCGTCACTAAACGGATTGCCATCACGGACTCCACTGGCAGATCGGAGGGGGAGAAATAATAATAAAAAGTCCAGTCATGCAGCATGACCCCATGAGCGAATTTTTGAAGAATATTACCGAATTTTACAACCAGCGAACGGCATTATTTCGATTTTTGACTGATTTTTCAACTTTGAAATTTTTGAAAACTTGATACATATTCTTATAGGAAATTTTACGCTGATTCCGAATATACCACATGTTAGTATGCTGAAAAAATTATTTCGCACGACAAATCGCGAATAACAGACTATTTTGAAATTTTTGACTACATTTTTGAAAATTTCAACCCGAAGATGTAATCCGATCAAGCTTGCCAACGAACTTGAACTTTCGTTTTGTGCCCTTAACATTTTAAAATTTGTTTGAAGTTTCTAGCACAATTCTACGGACAGTTATCGTCTGGAATGACACATACATACATACGTACATACATACATACATACATATATACATATGCATATATACATACATACATAAAAAAATGCGTTAAACTTCAGAATATGATTCAGAATAGCCTGAAACGGATTTCTGCATAAAATGTTTTCAAAAATTCACATTCTACAAATTTTGAGGCGAGAGCAATAGCTTAATTTTCTTCAAAAATTCGCTAAAAGGGACTAGATGATCCTTACACATACATGAATATTATCGATAATTATATAATGATAAATATTATACATATACATCTTAGTTAAATAAAGGTATGATGTACATAAATAAATAAATATATCACAGATCAGAATATCACAGTTCTATGTAAAGCTCAGTGGCTTTCAGGTACACCAACAGGGACTGGACCTTGTCTGGTCCTGATAGAAAATCCACCCACTGAAGGGGGTGAATGCTGGACCCTGAGGTCCAAGAGGGCTGGGCAATCCTCCAAAAAGTGGCGGATTGACAAATCACCCCCACATCTCCCTTCACACAACATCACGAGCTACTGGATCTAGGAAGTGTCTGTGAGTAAGACGGATATGGCCAGTGGCTACCCAATTGACCACTATTCGGTCCCTCCTTGGAAGGTGGGTCACGAAAGGATCAAACAGGCAAAGGTCCTGAAGGACTCCACGTAGACCAGTGACCTCGCCGTGCCATTGCTCGAGCCAGACGGAATTGGCTTTATGCTGCATGTAGGAGATTTGATCCTCAATGTGCATAGGCAACATTTCGATGGAGTCATCACCAATGGCTCTTTGCTAGGGCATCAGCACACTCATTGCCGTGAATACCTACATGGCTTGGCATCCACATGAAAGGTATGTTTGTGCCTAAAGTTGTGGCTCGGTGTAGTGGGGCAGAGATGCGTCATTGCCCACAGCTCTGTCATATATTACGTTAAATCATATTACTATCGTATTATATTACGTTAAATTGCATAGAAACTTGAGCTATTTGAGTACTAAGAACTTGTAAAAAAAAAACCAATTTTATGGCAAAATTACGGCAACAAAACTCATTCTAAATAATATTCTGAGGTTCAAAAACATTTGGGAATTTTAGCGTTTCTGGGACGTTTTTATCGATTTTTCGGCAAAAATTAATTCAATTTCAGTAAATGTTTTGCATAAATTTTATATTTTAGTTCGTTGTTGATAAACTTCATTTGACTAAAAGATTGCTTAAAAAATATAAATTCAACAATTTTTAGCCATTTTTAGCGATTTTTTAAGTACGATTTTTGAAATTTGACCTATTTAACGTGCTCAAATTTTACTAATTGAAGAAAAGCTATTGCAATGACTCCGAAATTTTTCTTCATTGAAATCCTTTTTGAGGTATTCTGAAACGAATCCTTGAGTTTAACACTTTTTCCATTCATGCAGCAGGATTTATGAGCGATTTTTCCTCAATTATCGATTATATTATAATACGTTGTTTTGAAGAGTGCAATGAAATTGTTAACTGCCTATTTTATGGCAAAAAAAGAAAATCATTCTAAATAATATTTTGGGATTCAGAAAAGATTTCGAATTTTTTGCTTTTCCTTTTCAATGTTTTAAGGCCCGATCACACAGGACGCGTTATAACGCGACGTTATAGGAACGCGCGTTCTCCCCGACGTTCGACGATATAGCAACGTCACATACACCGCGTTATTATTGGGCGTAATCAGGGCTCGAGACCCAGTCTTCTCTGTGCTACTCAAGGGGTTCGCGGTTCCCAGCGTCTATAATCTATAATGATTTCTGACAATGACTCTGATGAGGAAGAAGCTCTACTTCTTCTAGCGCTAGTAGATCTCAGGAATAGACGGTATTGGGTGCACCCAATCAAAGGAGGGAAGAGCTTGGGGAATACCACCGTCAATGTCGGGAGTTGTGCTCACATGAAGATCGTTTTGTGAATTATTTCCGCATGTAGAGACAAAATTTTGAGGACCTACATGAACTACTAGCGGTGAATATCCAGAAGATAACCGGAAGGACCGAGGAGAACGCCCTCTCTCGTGGCGTTCGAGAAGGGGCGCGCCAGTTCCGTGCCACTCGTCACTTCAATAAAATGCGGGATGATGTTGAATTCAACATTGAATTTAGTGAAGAATTTGGGAAGAACCCGTGTTTATTTGATTACAATCGTGCGGATTATTGCAACAGGAACGCCCAAGACCAGGCCTGGCAGAAAATTGCGGCTGAAAAACCGTTCTGGGTACATATTCAGCTCTTTCCATAACATCAAACGTTCCACCGGTTTTCCCCTTCTTCAGCCACAATGGATGAACCCAATATCTCCTCTTTTTTGGTTCAGATCAGCCAAGTAAACCAAATCCAGCACATCTTGATCATCTTCGTCACTGCTTGATGAATAATCCATGTTGTACTTCACGAAACCTTTGATTACTTATCCTTTCTCGCCACTGTCCCGGCCCTTCTGTGTGCATAGCATGGGTCACGTCACCGCCACGTCCGTGCCTGGTCAGTGCCACGTCTTCGCCACACGCCCGTCCTGTGTGAATTGGGCCTAACGTCGCGTTATAACACGTCCTGTGTGATCGGGCCTTTAACCAGAAGGGTCATTAGCGGCATTGAACAAGGTGTCCAAAGGGACACCAAGTTACCATCCTTGAATAAAATGGAGTTCCATCATGGACTCCACCGGCAACGCGGAAGGGAAAAAATGAGGGGTACATTGACGGCCGAGCGGAGCGAGGCCTTGGGTCTGCGTGCTAGTACGTACATAAATAGAACTTCTTCATAATTTCATGGCTGATATTTTCTAAGCCACAGTCAGTATTAAAGCTACATCAAGTCCTAAAACAGTTGAGCGTAAAACATTAAAGAGAGCGACCGAGAGAATCGGAGGACGGAATATTTCACAGAGTAAACTCATCAGTTGTGATTACTTTTTTTTTTTTTTTTTTTTTTTAACAAGCACCTACGTTTTAAACAGCATGGTTCTAGGATTGGTTATACAGGGATACTTCCATAAGAGTAGTTCAATCTGAATTTGGACAATGTTTCATGCAAATATTACCGATTTTTACAACAAGCGAACGGCATTATTTCGATTTTTTACTGGTTTTTCAACTTTGAAATTTTTGAAAATTCGATACATATTCTTATAGCAAATCTTACGCTGATTCCGAATATACCACATGTTAGTATGCTGAAAAAATTATTTGGCACAACAAATCGCAAAAAACAGGCTATTTTGACATTTTTGACTACATTTTTGAAAATTTCAACCCGAAGATGTAATCCGATCATGCTGGCCAACGAACTTGAACTTTCGTTTTGTGTCCTTAACATTTTAAAATTTGTTTGAAGTTTCTAGCACAATTCTACGGACAGTTATCGTCTGGAATGACACATATATACATACATACATACATACATACATACATACATACATACATACATAAAAAAATGCGTTAAACTTCAGAATATGATTCAGAATAGCCTGAAACGGATTTCTGCATAAATTTTTTTGAAAAATTCACATTCTACAAATTTTGAGGCGAGAGCAATAGCTTAATTTTCTTCAAAAATTCGCTAAAAAAAAAAACCCAAAAATAAAGTAATACAACTAAGACTAGTTGTAAAATAGGCTAATAACTATATACAAGCAGCAAAGTGAAATAAAACTACGACTAGATGTATATAAATATATCACAGATCAGATAGTTTTAGGTAATTGTTGAAATGGTTGTTTCTTATACTTGGCTGAATCCTGACGATGGGTAACTAAATATTCGAAATCCAGCGGACTAATTCCACAACAACAATTCTCCCTCAAAAGTCTAATTCCACGCTCTTCATTAATAGTCGATTTTTCATTTGAGCTTTAATTCCGACGTCCTCTCGCTTGTTACTGGAAACAATACCGCGTTCCCGTCAAAAGGCGATTAATTGATCTGATAAGCCAATTATTATGACTAGTGGTGTAGGAGGGAAGGGGGGTTCGACTACCTGTCAACATTAGCCTATTATTGTCTGGGACGACCATCCTGTTTTAGGTGGAGGTGATTCGATCTCGAACAATAGAAACCCACTATGTCAATGGAAAGCTCGCGTTCTGATCAGTAGCCGAGGACGGGGCGGATGCTATTAATCTGAACGAATGAATCGTCTAAATTCGCGTGTCCCGGGGCGGTTTGGATATCGGCGGAGCGGCTTCTAAATCACCCATAAGTGGAGGACGACGTCTGATTTGCTCTTAACTCTGTTTCTTGATGAGTTTGATTGCTGATGCGGATGAACTTTGATGTTATCACGATATCACGAGACATTAATAATTCTTGTCAATCGTTTACCAGTAAAGGAAAGGAACATTCGTATTCGTGGAGCAAGTTGTACGACCAGTGTCCTATTTCGTAAGGCAACAAGTGACAAGTTACAAGCCGATTTTATGTACGTACAAGTTGTAAAAAATGAGCGTGCAAGCGTTTCATAAAGGTACAAGTGTAAGCTTTTAATGCTGTGAAAATTAACAAGTTTACAGGCGAATTTGGACAAGTTACAAGTGTTTCCCCATAATTTTGAACAAGTCACTGTTTTACAGTTGTAAAAAATGGCCGATTTTTAACCTACGTCCATTCACCTGTAAACTTGTTTTTTTTTAATTTATTGAAAAGTTTATTTTTATTCATTTTTTTTACAAAGGTAAAAATTCATTAACAGAACAATCAAACAATAACAAGATAACTAAAACTTAATCGTTCAACCATGGGAGAGCAGCTCCATCCTCCATCCCTAAGGACCTCAACCTCCTCCGTGTCCCACGTATTCTTTGAGAAACTGCTTTTAGAATGGCCATTTGAATTTTTACCCTGGTCCACCCCAAGACTTGTGGGTAGGGTCGGTTCCATTTCCCGGCAAGAGTATGAGATATCCTTTTCACAAACACGTTGAATTCATCGTGCAGCGCTCCATCCACTGAACAGATTAGGGGGGTGAAATAACCTCGACGGTCTTCGGCTGCCTGGTCATATTTCCTATGCTTCTCTGCTGCTGCTGATCGGGAAACTTGCTTCCAGGTATGGGAAGAGTGTGAAACGGCGTCGGCATTGATTATGCGATTGTCGAAGAACGCCGGCCTCCCACTTTCCCATACCCCTTCCACTTTGATGTCAGCTATTAAGGCTGGAACTTGATCTTCAGCTTCTCGTAGCACAGGTTCTATGACTGCCCCTCCCCATGCCAGGTCTGCTAACATAGCCGTTTCGTCACGTACTGCATCATGACCCCGTTTGACCAAACCCCCTCTTTTACAATTTAAGGCATGTGTCACGTCAAATTTCTCTCCACAGCCATCACAGGTCTCGGGCAATCCTATTGGTGTACGACCGTACCGCAATGCTAGCGCATCTTGGAATTGCGTGGCCGTCAAATCGAAACATTCGGCCACCTTCGGGAGAACCCCCAGCCATTGGGACACTGAAGCATCAATAATTCGCTCAAGAACTCGCTGCTGATTTGGTTGCAGGGTGGCGATTATTTTTTGGATGCCTTGGATTGCTTGGTCGTTCTTTTCCTCTCTCGCTTCTTTTAAAACCTGCGTGGCATGTTCCCAATGCTCACTGTAATTCAAGGGGGCACCTGTCCTGATGGATTCTGTCAGAATCTCGACTGCCCGGATTGAAGTTTGGAAGGTCGAGACTTGGGTACCGACAGGATTTTCTATCCCCAAGCCCCCCGTCCGCACAGGTAACTCTAGTAGAGCGAATTCAGGTTCATTGACTTCTTGGCCCATTATAGCAGGTATGAAGTGAACTCGAATGGCTTCCCTCAAAGGTATATATTCATCTGTAAACTTGTTATTTTCCAGCATTGTGAGTGACAATTTGTCGGTGTTTAATATATGGGAATCATCTTCTGCTGAAGAATATAGACAAGAAGCATTCAGCGTAGAAGACGCTAAAGATTTCTTCGGCCACGAATAAACGCACATTTCGTGAGTATTTTTGAGTTTAACGAGAGATTTTGGATGTATTCCGAGACCCTTGAAAGATTCAAATGGTGCGTGACACTGTGCAATTTTTCCTGATTGGGTATTTAGGATCTCCCCATCATTGAAGAACAAAGTGAAGTATGAAGATCATCTCGAAGTTACAGATAAAATTCCTAACCCAGCAACATTAAGACTTGATGAACTGATTAATAATTTCCGCTGAATAAAGGAGAGAAATCCGATTATGCCAGCCATCAGAATAAGTTGAAATCAAATACACACCACTTTCTCCACTTTTCAGTTTATAATTTGTCTGTCTTCCAATCATTACACCTTGTCGTGTACGATAAACATCCTATCGTGTACATAACACCGTTTTTATATTATGATTCGCTGACAAAACTTCAATTTCGGCATCCCGCTTGACGTTGTCATTTCTTTTGTCCCACACGCCATTTTTCTCTTCTGCTACACTTGTAAACTTTGCTTCTACAAGTGTAACTTTTGTACACTTGTACTCTTTGTTTTGGTGAAACACTTGTTCTAGTTTACCGTGCATAACAAGTACCTGTACTTGTTAACTTGTTTTTATGAAATAGGCCTGGAGTGTTTTAACGATTTTGGAGGTTTCTCTTTTGAATCGAGTTTATGATGTCTTTAGCTATCCAAACTTGGAAGATGGCACCCGCGCCGCACTAGGTTTGTTCCAGCTTGGTCAAGAGAACATGAATAGGACACAACAAATTCAGAACGAGAACCGTGAAGGTGGGGATGAGTTCATGAACTTTTCAGTAATTACCTGAACCGCTGGATCGCTGTGGCCAACTTATTCCTAACCCTTCCTTCCTGAAACTCTCGTCCACATCCCCAATTGCACATTCGATACGTAGCCTATTTTTCGGAATCCCTCCGCAATTTTCCTATTCTTCCCTTCAGATGACCATTTTATGACTATGTTGAAAGTTCACTCATGTAATGGATCGGAAAGGCCACTAATTGTAACGTGAAATCTCGGCCACAACTCTAAATGAAGCGGTTTGATGACCAGAAAACCCAAGGAATATGAGAGTTTGAAACTTGAATTTCGAAGTTTTGTTTCATTGTTCTTGACTCAATACCCCACTCTGCGCATGCGCAAACGTAAATTCTACCAAGCATTATTTTCTCACGCCCTAGTCGTCTGACCTCGCTCAAATTTGAATGATAGTTGAGGGATGACGATTTAATCATCCCATATCAATTTCAACATGATCGTATCATTAATAGTTACTGCGCATGCGCCTATGTGCAATCCTTGTAACGACCTTAATTTCCACTGTTATCATCTGATTTTGATGAAATTGTCAGAGAATGCTCGGTTTAGGTTGTAGATGGTCCCCTATCAGTTTCATTGCTGCTAAATCAATACTTCATTCTGCGCATGCGCAAACGTAAATTCCATTATACTCCATTTTTTACACTCTAGTCGTTCGATTTCGCTTAAATGTGGATGGTAGTTGGAAGAAGATGACTTGATTATCTTATATAAATTTCAACATGATTGTATCATTAATAGCTACTGCGCGTGCGCCAATGTGAAATACTTGTAATGACCTTAATTTCCACAGTTTTTACCCGATTTTTATGAAATTGTCAGCGAATGTGCTGTTTAGGTTGTAGATGGTCCCGTACCTATTTCATTGTTTTCAACTCATCGGTTCATTCTGCGCTTGCACAAACGTAAATTACATTAAGTATCATTTGTTTCGTATCTTAATTGACCAATTATGACATTTCACGCTACTTCTGGATTTACTCTTTTCCACTATGGAATTTTTCAAGATCATTTAAAACTTGTCAATGATCTATACATTCATGATAAGTAAACTAGAAAGCTATTTGCTACACCCATCTTGGCAGACTTGTTTTTTAGTTCAAATTCAGGTCAAATTCCGTTATATGCCCGCCAAGCTAAACGCCCAACTAATCTGCATTTTTACTAAGGGATTGACTACTTGATGTTATGTATTTTTGAGATGCGAGCTTGCGAGCATCCCGACCACCAAACTACACACTTCATTCTGATCTTCATGTCCAAATAATCTGCATTTTTACTAAGGGATTGACTTCTTGATGGTATGTATTCTTGAGATGCGAGCTTGCGAGCATCCAGACCACCAAACTATACACGGTCAAATTCCATATCAAGTATTCCACATCAAGTAGTCAATCCCTTAGTAAAAATGCTGATTAGTTGGACATATAGATCAGAATGAAGTGTATAGTTTGGTGGTCTGGATGCTCGCAAGCTCGCATCTCAAAAATACATAACATCAAGTAGTCAATTCCTTAGTAAAAATGCAGATTAGTTGGGCGTTTAGCTTTGCGGGCATATAACGGAATTTGAACCAAATTCATGGATATCACGGAGGTGTGTGGAATATTTTCCCTGGTTTCAATTATTTTTATAATTAACGCTAATTTTTGTCTTCCAATTTTCAAAATAGTGTGAATTTTTGCCTAATAAAGTTTCTTGTAGGTACTTTTTATGGAGTACCCTTCCCAGGGAATGTGATCGAATGTGAAAACAACGCTTGGATCCTTGAAAAAAATCCAACACCTTTCAGATGCAACTTTTTGCATCTACGAGCGTAATGAAAATTTTGAACTTTCCAAAATTTCCAGTCTTTTTGTGACTACGCGCGTAATAAACTTTATCAAGGATTTAGGTAGCCCCCCAGAGGTGCAATGGGGTCCTAAATCCTCGAAAAAGAGGTAGAGGAGAATGACAGTATCCCGTCAGAGCATTATTGAGCTATGTTTGGAGTAGATTGAATTTCCAGGACCTGGATCACCCATCCAACGCCAAACTCAGCCTCTCAAGAACACGAGAAGTGGCGTGTGACGCCCGTTGTTTTCCAACGGAGCGACTGCAGTTCTTTCTCTGGGATTCTGACGGTAACTCTGTCACAACTTTTGAAATTTCTAGTTTACATTTGATTTTGATGAAACTTTCAGGGAATGGCCGGGATAGGGTGTAGATTACCCCCTGTCAATTTCATTGTTCCCAAACTAATACCTCACTCTGCGCATGCGCCTGCGTAAATTCCACCAAACGTCATTTTCTCAGGCTATTGTAGTCTGATCTTCCTCAAACCAGTTGCGAGAAGAAAATTTGAGCATTCCATAACAATTCCAACATGATCGTATCTTTAGTAGCTCCTGTTCATGCGCGAATTTGCAATCCTTGTAACAAGCTTTTACCACAGTTTTCAATGTTCCTAAATTAATACTTCATCCTACGCATTCACAAACGTAAATGTACGTAAAAAATATCATTTTTATTTTCCTAATTGACCGATTTTTTTGTATGTAGGGATTAATTATTGCTTGCGGTTTTTGACGATGGGGTGAGTTCATTGGTTGGAAATACAATTGCGATTGTTACAGTTCAACAATTTTGTTTTATAACGTTCAGAAGTTACTTTTATACAATAATGTTCCCAGAAAGTGGTAAATTAATTAATTATGCCGTTCATAAGTTAATTTTCACACGCGGTTATTTTCCACGAAAACCCTCGATTTCATAGAAATACCCATGTTTTTCAACATTAAATAAAGCACAATTTTCTCCCCTAATTAGCGATGTAATTGTGAAATTGTGTGTACCGTTGAAAAGCTGAGATTCTGAGAAAATTTTCCCCGTGGAGTGTTTGTCCAAAACAGTCTGTATTAAGAGCAAAACGACAAATGGAAAAAATTTAAATTCTGAGAAGTTTCCAAAATTATCTTTTTAGCATCTTCTTCAACTTATAAAGATGTCTCAAAAAATATTGGTTTGACATCAGGTAGATAGAAAATTGAACTCTCTTACCAACGATGTCGTTATTTTTGAGTTTAACCTGATTATACGGGAAGTTATGGTTGTATTATAAGGTAAATAAGATACAAAACATGAAAAAATCTTCAAAATTATTTGAAAACTTAGCGTTTAAAAAATCTCTACGAAGAACTTCCGATCAGAAATGAGCTTTCAAATCGACCCTCAGAGTCTGATGAACTTAGCTCGTGTCAAGTTAAATGCTGACTAATATTGAAAGAAAGAACTATTTGTAAAGTTAGATGTCATAAATCATAAATTCTGTACCTATATTTTATAAGTTGGACTTGAACTACAATGTTTTCTGAATGTCCACGTCACAGTATCTATCACGCATGGGGTGGAGCTCACGTCGGTAGATACTTGGATAATGATGAAGTGATAACTAGTAGTACCTAACTCTTGTCAACTTGGGACACCCTGAATAGTCAACTATCTCTGATGGAAGTCCAATCGTATATCCGTTGTCATGATTTTATCGCGGAATGTCCACCTAGGGTGGACATCATTTCGCGATGGATTTGTATCTAGTGTTCATTTCGGGTTATCAGATAGTGTCTACTTAGTTTATCCGATGTCGATCTCATCCACCGCCAGGCGGCAGGCGTTAGGTTGGCTTCACACGAAGGACGCTATCTTGATTCTCAACGCTCCCGCGGGTCGTATTTCACTTCGGGCTAGGAAATTAAATCTTTCCGAACACCCTCCTACATTTCCTGTGCCGAGGGGTTTTGGTTAATTTGAGAGCCATCCCAAGATCGAAACTCCTTTCTCCATCCATTTTACAGACTCTCACTCAGGAATTTACAAGTATCATATATGTATATTAAATCTAACTTCTATGGCTAGGACACACATTCACCAAAAAGTAAAACGATTTTAATTCCGAAAACAATGGAAATTAAAGAAGATTATAGCTCATCGTCTTTCACCAGAGCGCTGTACGGTCGAGTTTAAACCCCAACTGAGGAGGTTAAACCTAGATCTCCCAAAATTCGGCCAGTTACACTTGTTAATCTCCGTTGAATCCACGAAAGATGCGTATGGGATCAAGTTTTGACAGATGGTGAGGGTAAGCTATGACGTCAAAACTTTTTTTGGTGGTCTGGTTGCTCGGATTCGTTTCAGAATGTCTTAAAACGGATTTCAATTATGATAATTTTTGAAAATTTTGATTTTAAAATTTTTGGAGCCATTGCAATAGCTTCATTTTTCAGGTAAATTCGCTAAAAATCGATCGACCTCAAAAAAAATTGAAAATCCAAAATCTCTTCTTGAATCACAGAATATTATTTAGAACGAGTTTTTTGCCATAAAATTCGTAGCAACCATTTTCTTTTCCCCCAAAGTCCTTAATTTTCTAAACAATGTAACGTTATATATAGTACGATAATTTTCGAAAATTCGCTCATACGATCATGCTGCATGACTGGAAATTTTTGGAGCCTTTCCTTGACTTAGGTCTCTATAGTGTCCCGAAAAGGGAAGAAGCTCGAGTGAGGTATCGTTCACCAGATTAAGCCCAGCTCCGTGGGATTTCCCGTTGTTGGCTTTACGAACGGATGGCCATCGAAGGAAGATAAACAAGGGGGTTGTAAGCAGGAGAGAGAGAGATTACAGGATTAATCCTGGTCACTCCAGATTAGCGAGGGTGCTGATTCGGCAGTGTCAATATAATCCAAGGCCCTGAAGCTCATGATAGTGTGTAGGGGAGGGGGTTGTGTCGACGCTACAATTCTGGGATCGTCAGTTTTTGTTGCGGTCATGGAGAAAAAGCGTGAACGCCACTCAGGGTTTGTACAGTATGGGAAAAAATTCCTTGTATCCGTGACATGAAATGAATAATGAAATGAAAATGTATTTAATTTCTGAAAATATGACAAAACAATTCACCTACAATAAATGAAAGAAATATAGTCTCCCTAATGGGTGATACCCGCGACAGGGAAAACGAGTTGCAGCAGTGAGCCTGTAGGTTCTTAAATATTACATTTTCTTAAATTCTTAATGCAAAAATAATTATATCATGTTGAAGAAATATATAAAGTACCATTATAAAAGGATAAATATTACAATCTAGCTGATATTTCATTATTCACACACATGAGCATTATTAATCATTATCTTGTGTTTTGAGAAACCAATTTTTCAAAATTTCATGGAATTGATTAGGTTGATCTATTAACTTATTTTAACGATAGATGGCAGATTGTTAAATACTCTGATTCCAGCTAAAAAATATGAATTGAAAGAGGCAGTTGAGAAAATACTGTTTATTGAAAATAATGTTTTCATAACGGGGGGTTAGTGCACAATATTAGTAAATTAAGTAGGTATACAATAAATTCTTCCATACTAGACAAAACTCAAATATAAATTCATTTTTCCTTCTGGTAAGTAAATGTCCATCCTTAGTTATCAAAATTAATTCACTTCAACTTTGTTTCTCCATAAATTTCATAAAATTATACAAGGTTTAGAGCGTAAATTCATTCAATCTGTAAACTAAAGATATTATTCGATTTTCAAATTACACCATATATTATACTTATTTATTGTATTACTTATAAATTAAAATTCGTTTCTTAAGAATGACCTTAGCTTCAGGGCGCTAACAATATATTTATATACACTGTTGGGTTTATTGTCAATGTATATTCTCAGTAAATCTTGTAGTGTCTCATTATTTTTATTTTTTACATTCACAATGGGGTTGATCAAGTGTTTTCTTAGCCCGGAGTATTGGGGGCATTCTAGAATGAAGTGGCATAAATTTTCTACGGCTTGTAAATTGCAAATCGAACAAAGTTCGGTTGCATCCCATTTATATGATATTCCAGAAACGTAAAATTGAATTTGTTTTTCACCCATCACCCTCAATTGCGTAATGACCCTTATTGCTTTGAGGTTGTTACCTCTATTTGTACAATTATAGAAAGAGGCAGTTGTGTGCACATGTGGTAGATACAATTTGCCTTGCGATTGAAACCTTGTTTTTATTTCATGAATGGGATACGCAAACCGCTTCTCTTCCAGAACTTGTTTTACATTATTGAGATCTATAAGATAACATACTTTTAGAATTTTGAGTTTACGAAACAGTGGACCAGTGTGTGCTAAGAATTTACTTTTCGTGATAACTCGAATTAGAATCTTCTGGCAAATATATACTGGATTTAAGGTTGAGGCGTAAGCTCCACCCCGAACTGGCTAACCATAAAGCAAAACTGACTGAGCCAAAGAAAAATGCATTATACCCATGAGCTTAGGAGTTAAATAAGTTCTTAAGTAGGAGAATACATAAATAAGCTTCCTCAATCTCTTGCAAACTAAATTAATTTGACTTCCCCAGTGTTGATATCCTTACACATGTTAGAATCTAAGACAGTACCCAAGTATTCAACACTGAGACATGAAGGTTTAGATCATTGAAATGTTTTAAATAATCCTAAAAGACACCATAGCGGATACCTATGGTTGGTGAAGATAAGAAAATTAGTTGCCTCACGACTTTGGACACTGCCTCACGAAATTATTCTTGAATCGAATGTATACCAGTGAATCATCGTCCTGCGATTTCTGCTCGAATAATAATGAAACAATCGAGCATATGATCTTCTCTGCTGCCCCATGTACAAAGATGAAAGAAAAGAACTCTTTCAAAAAATTGGGGGAAACGATAACGAGCCCAGTAACGACAAATGTTTAATAGCGAGTGGTGAAATCAATATATACAGGGTGTCCCATGGAGTGGTTACATCTCCCCTTCATTTCCCCTGAATTCAGCAGTGGCTAAAATGACATAACTTTTTTTTCAAATTGAAACCCCCATTGTTTACTGCTGATTCGAATTCTACGTGAAATTGCATGAAGAAATGAACCATCGTTTGATTTTGGTTAATTATTTTCAATAATGAACCTTTTTAATCGACCAAAAAAAAAATTTTTTTCAACACCCCCTGACAATTTTTTGGTTTACGTTTCAAAATGCGTAAACTCCATAAATCGAATTAGAAAATCCGTCCCTCCGCCGTTCTCGTCTTTTCTCCGAAAATACTTGACCAAACTATATGAAACTTGTGTTAAATATCATATTTAGGGTCTAGATGGTCCTAGAAGCTCAGCATCAATTTTTATCAACCCTAAAGGGTTGTATTAAAGGGCTAAACATTAAATGATAAATGTAATCCCGAACAATCGATTAATACCACCCGCAACGCTGTACGTTGAATAGTTCGCTTTCCCTAAGGGCTTGAACATCGAAAATGGATACAGCTTTCGTACAAGTACGCAACCACGAGAGACATTTTATGTCTTTGCACCCCCTTTCCCCTTCCTATAAAACCCCGTATTGTATTCTAGAGCCACTCAGCTGATCTGGGATCGGTCAGTTGTGTTCAGAAGTCCCTCAAGGGCCCACATACCAAATCTCAGAATCGTGGGATCATTAGGGAAAAAACTGGATTCTAGAGCCACTCAGCTAATCTGGGATCGGTCAATTGTGTTCAGAAGTCCCTCAAGGGCCCACATACCAAATCTCAGAATCGTGGGATCATTAGGGAAAAAACTGGATTCTAGAGCCACTCAGCTGATCTGGGATCGGTCAGTTGTGTTCAGAAGTCCTTCAAGGGCCCACATACCAAATCTCAGGATCGTGGGATCATTAAAGAAAAAACTGGATTCTAGAGCCACTCAGCTGATCTGGGAGCGGTCAGTTGTGTTCAGAAGTCCCTCAAGGGCCCACATACCAAATCTCAGAATCGTGGTATCATTAAAGAAAAAACTGGATTCTAGAGCCACTCAGCTGATCTGGGATCGGTCAGTTGTGTTAGAAGTCCCTCAAGGGCCCACATACCAAATCTCAGAATCGTGGGATCATTAGGGAAAAAACTGGATTCTAGAGCCACTCAGCTGATCTGGGATCGGTCAGTTGTGTTCAGAAGTCCCTCAAGGGCCCACATACCAAATCTCAGAATCGTGGGATCATTAGGGAAAAAACTGGATTCTAGAGCCACTCAGCTGATCTGGGATCGGTCAGTTGTGTTCAGAAGTCCCTCAAGGGCCCACATACCAAATCTCAGAATCGTGGTATCATTAGGGAAAAAACTGGATTCTAGAGCCACTCAGCTGATCTGGGATCGGTCAGTTGTGTTCAGAAGTCCCTCAAGGGCCCACATACCAAATCTCAGAATCGTTGGATCATTAGGGAAAAAACTGGATTCTAGAGCCACTCAGCTGATCTGGGATCGGTCAGTTGTGTTCAGAAGTCCCTCAAGGGCCCACATACCAAATCTCAGAATCGTGGTATCATTAGGGAAAAAACTGGATTCTAGAGCCACTCAGCTGATCTGGGATCGGTCAGTTGTGTTCAGAAGTCCCTCAAGGGCCCACATACCAAATCTCAGAATCGTGGGATCATTAGGGAAAAAACTGGATTCTAGAGCCACTCAGCTGATCTGGGATCGGTCAGTTGTGTTCAGAAGTCCCTCAAGGGGCTACATACCAAATCTCAGAATCGTGGGATCATTAGGGAATCTCCGCGTAACGCTCTCCGCGTGACGCTCCCCGCGTGACGCTTTTCCATTTATGTACCATAGTAAAGACATAAAATGTCAAAAAACCTTCGAATTTCTTAGCTTGAAAAGATAGAGAAATCACGCGCTGCTGGCGGATCTATTGAATTTACGATCAAGCTCGAAATGTGTACAACTTGTATGCAGGGTGTCCCGCAGAGGTGGTCAGCACTTGAGGGGTCTCTAGAGTTCATTTCTATCTATTTATTCACATTTGTACGGACGAACCCAATTACATTATTACATTTAAAAAAACAAAGGAATCAAGTTGATGGAAACCAACGAAAAGAAATGAAACTTCTTGAGAAAAAAAGAAAGAGAAAAAAAAAAAAAAAAAAACTTCGATTTAAGGCACTGAACGTTTTGAGTGGTGTGACGACTGAGGGGGAAAATCTATTAGTAACTGTTATGAAATTAAATAAAGTAAGGGTGGAACTGAAACGAATTGGATGTTGCTGAACTGAATTTCACTGAATTGAATTTAATTAGGGGTGGGACGCGCATATCGCCGATCTGAATGAAGAGAATGGGCTGGAGAAATCCAAGTCATGGCTTAGACTAGTCAGCCTTGTCATGGATCACCTGTTCCAGGCTCCACGCCTTTCCCCCAATACTTGTCTTCTCGATTGTCAGTGCCGTCAATATTGCTTTTATTTTTCTATAGTTGGCTAGACCGCCTCTATCCCTTCCCTCTTCAAGGGACCCAGCTGCCTGATGTAATTCATTATGATTCGCTACCTGTTCTTCGCCAAAGCCACTTAATTTCCTTCTTTTACGATTTGTGCATAATAAGCCATCTCGACATCTTTCTTTGATTTCATTCAGCTTCGTGCTACTTTTATTTTTACTTTTTTCACTTATTAGTGAAAGTGTTAGTTTGTTGTGTATTAGACACCTGAGTTTTGCTACGAAATCAAGTACCAGGTTTTCCGTAAGTAATTTAATTTAATATCCTTTTTCATCTTTGTTTTTTTCCCCTTTTGGTTTATTATTTCCAATAATAAGCCTATGTGATCGTATAGCAAAACATTTTTATAACCCCCCTCAAACTTTGTCACTTTTCGTTTCAAGGTGCGTAGAATCCAAATTTGAAATGTCCGTCCGCCGTTCGCCATCCACCGTTCGCCGTCTGCCGTCCGGGCTATAAGAGGCCTAAGAATTGACTTAAAAAACCCGTTCTTTCGCACATAGACTCCATTTGGGGTCTAGTTGGTCCTAACGTTTAATCATCCCGATCGCTTTACTCGAATAGATGCTATGGGCCAAAAACGGGCGAAAAAGTGTCTTTTTCGACGCGCGCACGCCTGGCACGCTTGGCAGGGGGTCACGGTGGGTGGTGAGGGTGGTGAGCGGGGGGTGGAGTGAGAGGAGGCGCCGGCGCCGCGGCACCTTGTGGTGGGTACGGCGCCGGCGTTCCTTCGAGGCATGAATATGTTTTTTTCAAGGTCATATTTGTGTGTTAATACCAAAGCTTTTCCTACGCATATTTAATAACATATCCTCTCGACTTTTCGTACGTACTTAGATAATGATATTATTAAGGCAATAACTATTTGAATAGATAGGAGCTCAAATCGAGAAAAATAAACATGCGTATATTATTATAGAAGTATAGGTTGTGGCAACTCGAAGTAGGACACGCCGAGGAGCCTGGACGGGCCTTATGACGCACGCTAGCCAACTAAAACTACAATCATACTCAATTGAAAAAATAATAAACCTTTGTGAAATAATTTGCAGCGTTTTTCCCTTTGTTTTATTGAGGTTCTGATTTTTCCTTTTGATTTCCACTGCGTATTTGCCTTATTTAACAAGTACAGTTTATTTTTCCCTTATTTCTCTATTTTTATTTTCCTACCTTTTCATATACCTTGTCTTGTGGTAAGGTCCATTGGGCTGCAATTTTCCGAACCCAGGTTCGGTGGTACCAGAGTTCTGCTTCGACAGTTTAGTTTTTAGCTGTCCATAATTATTACATGGTAGACAGAGCGTGTCTCTATCTATTACAGCCTGCACTGCGGCCGGTTCAGCAGGTAGTTCGTCATCGAGAAGGGAGTCGGAAAGGGCAGAGCGGAGCGAGTTGACTGAGGAATCCTGAAGGTGATCTTGTACAGAAGATACGGCGAATAAAGTCCGTTATTCGCGAGTTTGTACATGACGGATATGTTGGATATCTGCCTCCTGGGGCCTATTTCATAAAGCAACAAGTTACAAGTGTACAAGTTAACAAGTACAGGTACTTGAAATGCACGGTAAACTAGAACAAGGGTTTCACCAAAACAAAGAGTAAGTACAAGTGTAGAAAAGTTACGCTTATACAAGCTAAGTTTACAAGTGTGGCGGAAGAGAAAAATGGCGTGTGGGGACAAACAAAATGAACAACGTCAAGCGGGATACCTCTATTGATGTTTTGTCAGCGAATCATAATATAAAAACGATGTTATGTACACGATAGGATGTTTATCGTACATGACAAGGTGTAATGATTGGAAGACAGACAAATTATAAACTGAAAAGTGGAGAAGGTGTGTATTTGATTTCAACTTATTCTGATGGCTGGCATAGTCGGATTTTTCTCCTTCATTCAGCGGAAATGATTAATCAGTTCATCAAGTCAATGCTGCTGGGTTAGGAATGTCATGTGTAACTTCGAAATTATCTCACTTCTTTCTTCAATGATAGGAAGATCCTCAATACCCGATCAGGAAAAATTGCACAGGGTCACGCAGTTTTTGAATCATTCAAGGGTCTTGGAAGACATCCTGATCTCTCGTTAAACTCGAAAATACCCACAAAAAAATAGTTTATTCATGACCGAAAAAATTTTTGGCGTCTTCTACGCTGAATGCTTCTTTCTTGACTGTATTCTTCAGCAGAAGATGATTCCCACATATTACACAACGAAAAATGGTCAACTCAAAATCGGCCATTTTTTACAACTGTAAAACAATGACTTGTACAAAATGATGGGGAAACACTTGTAACTTGTCCAAATTTGCCTGTACACTTGTTAATTTTCACAGTGCTTTACAAGTCTGCACTTGTACCTCTATGAATCGCTTGCACACTCATTTTGTACGACTTGTACATACAATCGGCTTGTAACTTGTCACTTGTTGCTATATGAAATAGGCCCCTGGTCTCCAACGTCTGTTGGCTGCATGTTTGGAGCAGGAGTTCGTAATTCACCTCAGACGAAGGAATGCCGAGTTTAAATCCGATGTACTGGAGTAATCTCCCCTGAACCCTCTCCAATTGCGTACTTGTGGACCGTGTAGAAGGACGACCAAACCGCGGATCCATATTCCAATCTAGGCAGAACCATCGTCTTGTACAGGATGATGATGGGTTGAATCCGGGTGTTTCGTTTGATGAAGCCCAGGGCCCTGAATGCGGTGGCAGCGATTGATGAAATATGCTTGTTAAAGGTCAATTGAGCATCACACAATATCCCCAGATCCTTAACGACACCAGTTTGTGAGAGCGGAGCTCCACACAAACTGTAGTCGAACAACAACCCATCGACGGATCGGCAGAAGGACGTGACTGAACATTTACTCGGGTTCAAGAACTAGTTGTTCTCTGCGCACCACAACTCCAGCATGGCAATTTGAGGCTTGCAAAACTTCGCAGTCCGATACAGACCCCACCCGACAAAATAAATAACTGATCGAAAGTTCCTGTTAGAGATTTTTTTTAACGCTTAGTTTTCGAGTAATTCAATTTTTAAGATTTTTTTCGTGTTTTCGACCTTGTGTCACTAAAACGATCATAACTCTCTGAATTTACTGTGTACATTCAAATTTTCAAGAAGACTTAAGCTTACCAAACCACTTGATCTTGCCTACTTGTGAAGCAGTGAAGTGAAGTATTTGTCATAATAAGCAAAACTCCGTGATTTATCTTAGTTTTGAATATTTATATCTGTATTTTCAAAATAATATTGTTAATAAGTTTAAGTGCAATAAAAATTAAAAAAAAAAAATTCTAATTTGAGGATACCGTTGAAAAAACCATTAAATTTTCTATGGATAGATGCCTGAGCTTTCTTAAGAATTAAGGTTAGAGACATGAAAAAACCCTCTGAAAAGCGAATTTCACCTAATTTCGGAAACTTGAGTTTTTTCAATCTGAAATTGAACTATTAGAACCAATGTTTTTTCAAGACACAAGAACAGTAAAAACTGCGCCAAACTCTCACATTTTCAACGGTGTAGTGAATTTTATTTTTATTTTGCTAATTAGGGGAGGCAACTATGTTTTAATGTTAGAAAACATTTATTCACTGAAATCGACGGTTTTCTTGAAAAATTACCTTCCATGAAAATACGAGTTCGGGGTCAGTTTCTACGATCTTTTTTTCACTGAATCGAATGGTAACACTTGTAAATATCCCCAACCTCGTTATAACCAAGTTTTACATTTTAACTCAAAATTTGAGTTCATTTATTATGACAAGTTTCATGTGTTTTAGGGAAGAAACTAGTAAGCTAAAGTGTAAAATTACACCGGCTGCATCGGTTATTATTCTTCAAATACGGTTCTGTAGAACCTGTATTCGATTGTGAGATACCTGAGTTATGAATTGCGCATACCGCAAGAAGAATATAGCTCTAGATCCCTAGCCGATCGCTGTGGACTCACCAGCCTTGAAGAGCGTCGCCTTGTATCTGACATGTCGTTCCTTTTCAATTTGTTGAAAAAGTAGATTGACTGTCCTGAACTCATCTCCGAAATCAACCTACATATTCCAGCTTTTTACTCCCGTAATCAACCCATTTTGGTTTATTATTTCCAATAATAAGCCTATGTGATCGTGTAGCAAAAAATTTTTATAACCCCCCCTCAAACTTTGTCACTTTACGTTTCAAGGTGCGTAGAATCCAAATTTGAAATGTCCGTCCGCCGTCCGCCGTTCGCCGTTCGCCGTCCGCCGGCCATAAAAGGCATAAGAATTGACTTAAAAACCCAGTACTTTAGCACATAGACTCCATTTGGGGTCTAGTTGGTCCTAACGTTTAATCATCCCGATCGCTTTACTCTAATAGATGCTATGGGCCAAAAACAGGCGAAAAAGTGTTTTTTTAGACGCGCGCACGCCTGGCACGCTTGGCAGGGGGTCACGGTGGGTGGAGAGGGGGGGGGGGGGGGGGGGGTGGAGTGAGAGGAGGCGCCGGCGCCGCGGCACCTTGTGGTGGGTACGGCGTTCCTTCGAGGCATGAATATATGTTTTTTTCAAAGTCATATTTGTGTGTTAATTCCAAAGCTTTTCCTACGCATATTTAATAACATATCCTCTCGACTTTTCGTACGTACTTAGATAATGATATTATTAAGGCAATAACTATTTGAATAGATAGAAGCTCAAATCGAGAAATATAAACATGCGTATATAATTATAGAAGTATTGGTTGTGGCAACTCGAAATAGGACACGCCGAGGAGTCTGGACGGGCCTTATGACGTACGCAAGCCAACTAAAACTACGATCAAACTCAATTGAAAAAATAATAAACCTTTGTGAAATAATTTGCAGCGTTTTTGATATTCAATTCTCCACAACTAATTACCTGTATGAACAGCCTCTCAATTGAATCCCTCGTCAGGCCAACCATATACTCCAACGAAATCCAGCTTTAGACTTTTTCCATGATCAGCCTTTTCGAACCTTCCGCTCAAAAATATTACGCACCATCCACCGTCCGCCCTGAAATCTCTGTCCACATAGCCTACACTCATCTCAACTACAAGAAGTATTTGTTTGTGTTTTTTACCTTTATATATATACACACACACATGTACCTATATTGTTTTTTTTTCTTTTCTTCTGAAATACCGATTTTGTTCCTTCATCAAGAGACTAATTTATTTTGTTAACTATATTGTAATTGGGCATCGCCCAATGAGAGTCGGAAGCTGAGCACCAAAGACCACCTTCATAAAGCCAGATGGGACGGATAAGCACTTTGCACATTGTCAATTTAAGTATACATTGTCAATTTAAGGGGATTTCGTTTCTGTAAACAGAATCCGTTTCACAACGTAGCTCCCCTTGCACGAACTTGTGCCTGCTGGTTTGCCCGTTAGTAGCTCAGTAAAACGAGCTAACGTGCTAATTCCTCTCTGCTGTGCCTCGTGTAAAATATTGATCCGACGGCTTCCTCGGAGGCTGTTTAGTTCCTTGGTCAATTACAAACGTTCTATGGGAAACTGCTATCGCGTTTCACTCGCTACTTCGGGAAATGCCGCTTTCCGCGCCTCCGCAGCGCCCGTATTGGCTATTGGATCAAACAGTAGCATTCCCCGACGCGGTCAGCTGGCAAAGCATTCCTAGAGAGTCTGGGATTCGCCCCTTTCCCCAGCAACCTCTCACCCCCTCCATCAACCTTATCGAGAGTGTTTAAGCGAAAGCGAGTATTTCGCTTATTAGATGTGTCCTTGATGAGGTCAATACTTGAGCTAACAAGTTTTTTGGTTCCCTTATTGCCAAAAAGGTAGGCAATTATTCAAACTATTCAAATGTGCCTACGCGATATAATTAGATATACTTTCGATATTTAATTCAATCCTAAGAAGGTGTATCGTCTGGATGACTCATACATATTTGAATATACCTAATTAAAAAATATATATATACATAATTATTTCCGACTTATTTCTTAGATGTTCCCTATC
The DNA here is from genome assembly GCA_030762985.1 of Adelphocoris suturalis. Classification (NCBI taxonomy): domain Eukaryota; kingdom Metazoa; phylum Arthropoda; class Insecta; order Hemiptera; family Miridae; genus Adelphocoris; species Adelphocoris suturalis. The sequence goes on from CM061043.1 coordinate 9,934,017, forward strand.
ATATAATCGCGTCAATCGCATCGTCAACTTACACCCCAACCGATGCTTTTTGATCCAACAACCCCTGGTGTCCAATTTATTATCGTTCCTGGACAAGTGTGAGTCCAGGAGTTCAGTTCTCAACAAGTAGTTCTGCTGGCTTGCCGTATAAACGCGATCGATCCTTTTATGCGATTTTCCCTGCCATTCGGTGTTTGATGATTTCAACATCCGTACGAACTTTAGGCTTTCAAATCTGTGGATATCCCGGTGAATAATCATTCATCCTTACCTTGGATTGTTGAATTTCTGCATATCGATTCGCCATTCTTGCTGAGCGCCCACACCCTAAAACGCTTCCTAGCCATATCGAAGCCCGTAAAGTGGCTTTCTGGAAGGCTATCTGGACCCCAGGAATCTCGTGAAGGATCATCAGCCCCTAATTTCTCTCCACCAGTAAGACCAAGTTTGGACTATAAGGCCAGGCGGCAGTGGTTTGAAATTTATTTTACCAGCATAATTATTTATTCCTTTGGATAAGATCACGTAGATTGTACATTGTAGGTACCTAGAAAATTTTCATTTAAATTGGAGCTCCTAATTTCTTTCTTTTCTCTGTGCATTATGCGAGCGGCATTTTTCTTGCTGTCGATGTATAAAAAAAAAAAAAATATATATATATATATATATATATATACCAGTTCTTAGTTTATTTGTTATGCTAAATTTTATGTGTTTTTATGGGTAAAACTTGTTAGTTGAAGGTGTAAAACTCGGTAGTAACGGAGTTGGGGAGATCTGCGAGTGTTACCATTCGATTCAGCGTGAAAAAATGCGTAGAAACCGACCCCAAACTTGTATTTTCTTTATGGGTCATTTTTCACGAAAACCCTCGATTTTGTAAAAAAAAAAAAAAAAAAAAAAAAAAAAAAAAAAAAAACGGACGGTCGACCTACGGTTCTACAATCAGATCATTTAATAACGATTACGTTTGTTTCGCCAAAATTACCGTCAATCGAAACTTTGCAGCTCATTAATGCATCAAAAGTTGAAATAGGTACGTTTTTGTTTCACCTTCCGTCAATGTTATTATGGACCGAATGAAATGTAGGACTGAGTCAGGTGATTTGCGTATGAGATCATTTGTGATTTCTAGACGCTCGCAACCAACATAGTAACGTGATATAATTTCGATGGTGCATTTTCGATCGTAATTTGACGCTCAAAAACCCCACCGTGACGTGACGAAAACAAATGGAAACGTCCTGTTAATCATTATTAAATGATAACAAACCCGTTTTTCTGCTTACAAACATATTTTTCTCCCCCAATTTACCAAGGAAATAAAAGTCGATTATACAGTTGGAAAGCTGAGATTTGGAGCAAGTTTTTCCTGCAACATATAGGGGTTTTTTCAATTTTGCTTTTGTTTTTAATACTTAACGCTCCTTAAAAAAACAGAAATTTTCAAAAAGTGAGAAATTCTCGTGTTCAGTTCATTTTTTCGCTTACGTAGCCTGTAGTAAAAAGACTTCAAATACCTTAGGGGGATAAGGAATTTACCTTTCTTTCTAACGATGTTTCTATTTTTAAGATTACGTTGTAAATTAGGGGAGATATGGCAAAATATGAGAAAACACGAAAAAAATCTTAAATCGTGAATAACTCGGAAACAAAGCCTCTACAATAAGTCTAAGGGGCACTCGAATCGACTCTACCCGTTTGTGCTACCTTAAGTGTGTTCACCCTGTACAGGCAACTTTTATATTATCAGTGTAACTTTTTATTCACAAAGCTTTTCAGAATAATTTATTCCATCTTCAAGTATAAGGTATAACTCAAATGGGAAAACAAAGAGAAAGTAATTATGATAACAAGGCTTGAGTTCTTCTGAAAAATCAATCGGTGTTGCCTATATAATATAATACCTGGATCAATAATGATGGGTGATTTATCGCAGAAGGTCAGCAGCTACTCTAAATGAGTTGATTGTTTTTCTCGTTATTTCCGGTGATGCTTCGACGCACAACATAGATATATGTACTCGTAAATGGCATCAACAAAAGTATAGGTAATAAAACTTCATAGTGAACATGAAGAATGTGACAAAGCTGGAGGGAATCAGCTAATACAGCCAATAATGAAATCGTTTAATCAGACAGTTTTCTAGTTATTTGACTCGTACGTTTTATTTTCTTCGGGAAAATGTCATACAAATATCGTATCGTTCCTAACTGCACCAGCACATCTTTCAAAACACCTGAAAGATGGTTTATTGCTGTCCCTCGTGACAAAAAATGCAAAAGAAGTGGTTCGACCTATTGAGGGGAAAATACTATTAATTTGTCGTTAACTTCCTCACGAGTGTACGCCTGCGAAGCCCATTTCAATTCAAGTATCTACTCTTCCTTACATATTTACTAAGATTTTTGCATCTACGAGCGGTTCACCCTTTATAAACTGTTATACTAGATTTAGGGCTGGATTATCAATCACATTTATCCAATGGAATAAGGGGGTTTTATCTGAGGGTTAGCGTTTCCTCCAGAAAACACAATTTGGGGTGTTTATCCATCCCTAGTTAAACCCTATCTGGCGTTTTAATTCATCTGGTCCCTGGTTGGCTGGATTACAATTATAACTGGAGGTTAATGATATATCTAGAGCTTTCTAACCTCAAACAAATTTATCTATTTACAAAACTCTCATGTGAATCTCGTTTGATTGTCTTTATTTTTGTACCTTCCGATGGAATGGATATTTGTCCTCAAATAGCAGCAACGGGGAGGATTCTATCGTAGCATAATTAGTTGAATGGAAAAGAAAACCACCCTGGGATGGGGAGGATCCGGTTCTGGCACAAAGGAAACAGATATGAGCTAGCCAACAATGAACAATGTATGCATCATGGTATGCAACATGAAAGCCCAAGAAACCCTACTCCACTTTGTGTTAGATTGCCCTATATACCAGCCCTCACAGCAGTCAGGAACTAGACAAAAGTTCGGCTGCGATGCCGACGAAAACCCATGGTGAAAAACGATACTTCGAAGTACCAGAAAACCAAAAATTCAAACCCCAAAATCAAAGCGGTGCATCTCCAAAAACGGCGCATGAATTGAGAATGTATCGGTTAAAACATTTTTTGACGTTCGATTATGACCCAAGCACAACGATAGGGTGGTTCAAAAAAAAAAAAAAAAAAAAAAAAAAAAAAAAAAAAAAAAAAAGTTCTGGGATTTCTTGTCCCCATTGTTTTTTTTGCTTCCTCGGTATGTCAGAATGACACCCCTAAATTTTTAGCAAAAAATATTAATCCTAATCACTTTATCTGGGTCGATTTTGGTCAGTTATCGACCGCTATCGTAAACCAACCTCTAAATTGGTGCCGAGTTGATGATTTGACGGACGGATTTATGGGTTTTCGCATGCGCTGAACACGATGAACTTATTTATTTTACGCTCCGTCCACTAGTTATCCGGTAAACTGGCAGAGGGCGCTGCTTGAAGTTAAGTAAAAATCGAAAATTTCAACGAAAATGCTGTCCCCTGGTTAAGAATTGTACTAGAAACATACTATTATAGTCGGACAATATGCTTTGGCATGTTCTGAACATGATTCCGTTTTTTACTATACTTTTCCGCCGATGATTGCTTCGTTTATCGGCCATAAATCTCAAATTAATAGTAGGGTAATAGACAAATTCACCCTAATTTCACCGGAAATTATGTCGCGTTGATAATTTAAGGTTCTGAAATACCTTGTGCCGATAAAATTTGGTATTTTCCAGGATACTCGGTACAAAGCCGTTGGTAATTTGGCAAGGACTTGAACCGGCATTGTACTTATTCGCTTAACGACCCGATACCATTGTACAAGCTTTTACACGTGACCGATACCGCTGACAATAGGTAACCCTACGCTCAAACGATCCAATCACAGTTCAGACAAATCAGAACTACGAATTTGACCCCGGAAAACCGATGGAACTAAGGAATTTTAGAGAAAAATTGGAAAATTTTAGCTATTTTCTCCATTTTGCCGCTATATTTGGCAAATAAGTACAATGCCGGTTTAAGTCCTTGCCAAATTACCAACGGCTTTGTACCGAGTATCCTGGAAAATACCAAATTTTATCGGCACAAGGTATTTCAGAACCTTAAATTATCAACGCGACATAATTTCCGGTGAAATTAGGGTGAATTTGTCTATTACCCTACTATTAATTTGAGATTTATGGCCGATAAACGAAGCAATCATCGGCGGAAAAGTATAGTAAAAAACGGAATCATGTTCAGAACATGCCAAAGCATATTGTCCGACTATAATAGCATGTTTCTAGTACAATTCTTAACCAGGGGACAGCATTTTCGTTGAAATTTTCGATTTTTACTTAACTTCAAGCAGCGCCCTCTGCCAGTTTACCGGATAACTAGTGGACGGAGCGTAAAATAAATAAGTTCATCGTGTTCAGCGCATGCAATAACCCATAAATTGACCCAAAAAAATTGAAATCCGTCCTTCAAATCATCATCTTAGCACCAATTTAGAGGTTGGTTTACGATAGCGGTCGATAACTGACCAAAATCGAGCCAGGTAAAGTGATTCGGATTAATATTTTTTGCTAAAAATTTAGGGGTGTCATCCTGACATACCGAGGAAGCAAAAAAACAATGGGGACAAGAAATCCCAGAACTTTATTATTATTATTTTTTTTTTTAACCACCCCTATCGTTGTGCTTGGGTCATAATCGAACGTCAAAAAATGTTGTAACCGATACATTCTCAATTCATGCGCCATTTTTGGAGATGCACCGCTTTGATTTTGGGGTTTGAATTTTTGGTTTTCTGATACTTCAAAGTAACGTTTTTCACCATGGGTTTTCGTCGGCATCGCAGCCGAACTTTTGTCTAGTTCCTGACCGCTGTGCCCTACAGATCTCATTACCTCCAACCCTATGTTTCGCTGGTGTCATCTGTTGGTAGTAATCCAAAGGAGTTGGTATTGGCTGCTCTACTGGACTTCGGAGAAGACCACGGCAAAATGAACGCGCTCTACCAATTCACTGTCAGGTCTCTGATGCTGCGTGCCTTTGCCATGGACGAAATTTGACCCTGATCCGTACAGCTGCACCCTCATACCTGGACTGTTATATTGAAAATTTATGCATTTAACGAATATCTGTAGTTTCGAGAATTCTCTTTCCTATTTCAAATCAATTAAACTATCATCATCTACTCGTCCTACCCACTACTATCATTCATTCAAATCCATACATTTTATCTAAAGTTATTCCATATATATATATATGTAAATGATACCGATAAACTTAGGAAAGCTGTGCTTATTAATTTTTGAATCTGTAATTATTTGTACATTGTAATCTATTATAGTATAGGAATTTATATTATATACTAGCCGCTCCGGCTCGCTCCGCTCGCCTCCACGTCCAGCCGGGGGGCAAGCCCCCCGGACCCCCCATTAAATTGCTCGCTTCGCTCGCAAATTGTGGCATATAGGGAATGTTGCTCGCTTCGCTCGCAAAGTGTGGTATGTAGGGAATGTTGCTCGCTTCGCTCGCAAAGTGTGGCTGTATACATGGAATGTATTACAATTGAAACATGTAGGGGATGTTGCTCGCTAGATCTCTAAGGGTAGGTTTAACTTCTGTGGGGGATGCTGCTCGCTTCGCTCGCTTGAGGAAGTTATACTGCCCACCCAACTTGGCAGACGTTAATTAAAATAAAAATTTTGTCTAAAAAATAAAATTAAAAAAATTTAGGGGTGGACTACCCCTAACATTTAGGGGGATGAAAAATAGATGTTGGCCGATTCTCATAGATACCGGATAAGCACAAAAAATTTCATCAAAATCGGTCAAAAATAAAATTAAAAAAATTTAGGGGTGGACTACCCCTAACATTTAGGGGGATGACAAATAGATGTTGGCCGATTCTCATAGATACCGGATAAGCACAAAAAATTTCATCAAAATCGGTCAAGCCTTTTCGGAGGAGTATGGCAACAAAAACTGTGACACGAGAATTTTATATATTAGAAGACTATATATATGTGGTATAATGTATTGTAGTCTATGATTGGTTGCATAGTTGCAAGTTGCAATCGCAGTGGAATCTTTCTTTTTGTCTAACAGTGCTCATTATAATTTCTTCTACGTAATGTACCTCAATTTAATCAACTTGAGAACTAATTTGATTTACCATACATTGTCTATATACTAACTCATTGTTGTATGATTTTTTACAATAAAATTTGTTTGATTGATTGATTGATTGTTGAAAAGAAAACCGTATATATACCAAGTTAGACCCGTTGTAGATCACCTACTAATATGGGACGAATGTGTAATTTTATTGAGGTTTCGGTTGGAAAAAGATACCGTTCTTTACATTCTACACAGATCGAAGATGAAATTAAGTCCACAACTTACTGATCACAATAATTCATTCATAATAATTCGGGTTGCAATATCGCAATTCGTGTAAATATTCCTCTCTCTCGAAATGAAGCAAATAGCAAAAATGTGGTGGTTTCTTATTTGCCGAGCTTGATAACCTGATGGACACCGTTGTGGAAATAACGTCAGACCCGGTTTTTGGTTTATTATTTCCAATAATAAGCCTTTGTGATCGTGTAGCAAAAAATTTTTATAGCCCCCCCTCAAACTTTGTCACTTTACGTTTAAAGGTGCGTAGAATCCAAATTTAAAATGTCCGTCCGCCGTCCGGGCCATAAAAGGCCTAAGAATTCACTTAAAAAACCCGTTCTTTCGCACATAGACTCCATTTGGGGTCTAGTTAGTCCTAACGTTTAACCATCCCGATCGCTTTACTCGCACAGATGCTATGGGCCAAAAACGGGCGAAAAAGTGTCTTTTTCGAGGCTTACGCACGCACGCACGCCTGGCACGCTTGGCAGGGGGTAACGGTTGGTGGTGAGAGGGGGTGAGCGAGAGGAAGCACCGCGGCACCTTGTGGTGTCTGGGGTGACCAGGGGCGTAGCAGAGGGGTGTAGGAGAATGGATATTTATTACTTTTACGTGTTATAACCATATAATACACCGCGGCATCATGAGGTGGGTACGGCGTTCCTTCGAGGCATGAATATATGTTTTTTTCTATGTTATTTGTGTGTTAATACCAATGCTTTTCCTACGCATATTTAATAACATATCCTCTCGACTTTTCGTACGTACTTAAGATAATGATATTATTACGGCAATAACTATTTGAATAGATAGGAGCTCAAATCGAGAAATATAAACATGCGTATATAATTATAGAAGTATAGGTTGTGGCAACTCGAAATAGGACACGCCGAGGAGTCTGGACTGGCCCTATGACGTACGCAAGCCAACTTAAACTACGATCGTACTCAATTGAAAAAATAATAAACCTTTGTGAAATAATTTGCAGCGTTTTTTAATAGTCGATCCATGAAGAAAATGTAGCTCCTACTCTACTCTGTTGTACCTCCGTGTGTAAATCGCTCTTATTTTGTCGCCTACAGACACCAATGAGGATGCTAACGGCGCTATCTGCCAGACAGAATTTATCTGAGGGATAAATTTATCTGCTAGGTAATTTGGCATTGATAAACGACTCACATTCTTTGTCTGGAGTATAGCGCTTTACTCGGTATATCTATCCTGCAGTTAATGTATATAATTCATAAACCAGCCCTTACCGTCTGAATAATCATACCTGTGGAGTGTGCACGTTTCTCTCAAACAGGTCTATCCTCCATTGCTACTTCAGCGCGAAAAACACGTTTTCTGGTGAACAGTAATTCATTCATGCCCCACATTTAAAGAAACACGCGAAATGGAATACGGAACGTGACGAGAGATGAATTACAAAATGTAAACAAGCTCAATTAGGAGCCTGCGGAGTTAGAATAGAAACATTGCTACATTTATGTTTTACTCGTTTCCATTCGACTATTATAACAACCACTGCCCATTAGTCCGTGTAGGCTTTCATTTTCTTTATTTTACCTGTATTTTAACTGGGACTTCATCCATAAATCTATATATATAAACGCTGCAAATTATTACACAAAGGTTTATTATTTATGTATTAGACAGCCCTTCTACGTAGATCTCTGGTCCATAATTATTAAACGCCGCTTATAGTATATTCTTATAAAATAGTATAGATTTAGTATCGGAACTCGGAGCTTCGGACCTCACAATTGGGTTCAATCCATTACAGCAGCAAAATCTCACAATTTAACGCTTTTTAATATAGTTGATAAACAAAAAAATTTATTACCAAGTCATCTTTCCAACACATAAGATTGTTACCTATACTGTATATTGATATCATCTAATTGGTCAAATTTCAAAAAATGTGCTGATAAAATCACTGAAAATGTCTAAGAATTGTTAAATTGATATTTTTTAGCTAAAGTTTATCAACTATGAAATAGAACATTCAAAAATTTATGTACGAAATTATGCTGAAAACTTGAACTTCATTAAATTTTGTTTTAAAAAAGTTCCAGTCATGCAGCATGATCGTATGAGCGAATTTTCATAAACGGTCGTATTACATTTATGTTAAATTCTGTTGAAATTTGAGCACTTTGGGGACAAATGAAAATTTCATTATACATTTTATAGCAAATTAACTTTTTGTCAGTAATATTCCAATGAACAAACGATTTTGTAGATTTTTACGATTTTTTCAAGTGTTCCTATCGATTTTTAGCTTATTTTAATGAAATTCAAGTACATTTTTCAGTACAATTTTGTGCTTAAATTTTTAAATGTCCTAGTTCATGTTCGATTAATTTTTTTCGAGTAGCATTCTGCTAAAAAATAGAAATTTGTTAATTTTTAGCATTTTTTTGCCTTTTTTAGTGATTTTTCAAGTACATTTTTTGAAATTTGACCAGTTTAATGTTGATGAGAATGTTGTTAATGAGAAGTTAGGACCAACTAGACCCCAAGTGGAGCCTATGTGCCAAAGAACAGATTTTTTAAGTCAATTCTAAAGCCTTTTGACGGCGAACGGCGGACGGACATTTCAAATTTGGATTCTACGCACCTTGAAACGTAAAGTGACAAAGTTTGAGGGGGGGTTATAAACATTTTTTGCTATAAGATCACATGGGCTTATTATTGGAAATAATAAACCAAAAATCGATTGCTGTTCGTTAGTCTCGCTAAAACTCGAGAACGGCTGGGCCGATTTGGCTAATTTTGGTCTTAAATTATTCGTGGAAGTGCAGAGAAGGTTTAAAAGGTTTAAAATTTCAAATCTGCCCCATAGGGGGTGTTTTAGAGAAGGAGGGGGGGGGGGAATGGGGTATCTTTGTCATCACTGAACAAACCGGGGATTTGATTGTGGAGCATTTTTGGATTACTCCAATTCAAGTCAAAGACTACTTTTTTCAAATCTGACCCACAATCGAGGGGGACGGAGTGGGGGAGTTGAAGCGTTTCGAACGTCATTGAACGAACTGGGGATCTGAGTTGTCGAATTTTTTTGGAGGATTCTAACTTAAATCACAGGCTACTTGAAAATTTTCAAATCTAACCCATAGAAGGGGGTGTTTTATGAGAAGGGGGGGGGGGGGGGGGGGATGGGGTATCTTTTTCATCACTGAACGAACTGGGGATTTGATTGTCGAATATGTTTGGATTACTCTAATTCAAGTCAAAGACTACTTTTAGCGAATTTTTGAAGAAAATTAAGCTATTGCTCTCGCCTCAAAATTTGTAGAATGTGAATTTTTAAAAAAATTGTATGCAGAAATCCGTTTCAGGCTATTATGAATCACATTCTGGAGTTTAACGCATTTTTTTATGTATGTATGTATGTATGTATGTATGTATGTATGTATGTATGTATATGTGTCATTCCAGACGATAACTGTCCGTAGAATTGTGCTAGAAACTTCAAACAAATTTTAAAATGTTAAGGACACAAAACGAAAGTGCAAGTTCGTTGGCCAGCATGATTGGATTACATCTTCGGGTTGAAATTTTCAAAAACGTAGTAAACAATTTCAAAATAGCCTGTTTTTTGCGATTTGTTGTGCGAAATAATTTTTTCAGCATACTAACATGTGGCATATTCGGAATCAGCGTAAAATTTCCTATAAGAATATGTATCAAGTTTCAAAGTTTAAAAATCAGTCAAAAATCGAAATAATGCCGTTCGCTAGTTGTAAAAATCGGTAATATTTGCATGAAACTTTGTCCAAATTCAGATTGAACTACTCTTATGGAAGTATCCCTGTACAACCAATCCTAGAGCCATGCTGTTTAAGGCTAGAACCATGCTGTAGATAGAATTTGATTCCATGTTAGTCTATCAAAATCATAAACTAAAATTTCTCTACACGATCAATAGCGATTGAAATGTCGAAGATTTCTTCAAAAATTCGCTCATAGGGTCATGCTGCATGACTGGACTTTTTTCAAATTTTTCATATCTGACTCAGTGGGAGGGGGGGGGGGAGGATGTTAAAGCGTTTTGAATGTCACTGAACCAACTGCGGATCTGAGTGGATGAATATATCAAAATTACTTTAACTTGGGTCACAGGCTATTTGATAATGTTCAAGTCAACCTGTGCAACGCACGGGTGAACCAGCTAGTTCTATATATAAATATATACACACGACATGCCAATAATCAGAATTGATTAAAGTTATTAAACTGTGTTGACTCGATCTACCGAACATGATCAGGTGAACTGTGACAAAAAAAAGTCCAGTCATGCAGCATGACCCCATGAGCGAATTTTTGAAGAAATCTTCGACATTTCAGACGCTATTGATCCTGTTGAGAAATTTTAGTTAATGATTTTGATAGACAAACATGGAATCAAATTATTAACACATGCACAGTTGTAATTACATTTTTTTTTTTTTTTTTTAACAAGCACCTACTACCTACGTTTTGAACAGCATTGTTCTAGGATTGGCTATACAGGGATACTTCCATAAGAGTAGTTCAATCTGAATTTGGACAATGTTTCATGCAAATATTACCGATTTTTACAACTAGCGAACGGCATTATTTCGATTTTTGACTGATTTTTCAACTTTGACATTTTTGAAAACTTGATACATATTCTTATAGGAAATTTTACGCTGATTCCGAATATACCACATGTTAGTATGCTGAAAAAATTATTTCGCACAACAAATCGCAAAAAACAGGCTATTTTGAAATTTGTTACTACATTTTTGAAAATTTCAACCCGAAGATGTAATCCGATCATGCTGGCCAACGAACTTGAACTTTCGTTTTGTGTCCTTAACATTTTAAAATTTGTTTGAAGTTTCTAGCACAATTCTACGGACAGTTATCGTCTGGAATGACACATACATACATATATACATACATATATACATACATACATATATACATACATACATATATACATACATACATATATACATACATACATACATACATACATACATACATTTTAAAATTTGTTTGAAGTTTCTAGCACAATTCTACGGACAGTTATCGTCTGGAATGACACATACATACATATATACATACATACATACATACATACATACATACATACATACATACATAAAAAAATGCGTTAAACTTCAGAATATGATCCAGAATAGCCTGAAACGGATTTCTGCATAAATTTTTTTCAAAAATTCACATTCTACAAATTTTGAGGCGAGAGCAATAGCTTAATTTTCTTCAAAAATTCGCTAAAAGGGAAAAGTCCGCAAATCCTAGTAACGACTTCAATTTCCACAGTTTTCATCCGATTTGGATGAAATTTTCGGGGAATCTGCGGGCTAGAGAGTAGAAGGTACCCTATCAGTTTCATCGTTCCTGACTCGAAAATTCTCTCTGCGCATGAGCAAACGTAAATTCTTCCAAGCATCATTTTTCTCACGCCCTAGTTGTCATAATCTCAAGTTAATTTCAGCATGATTGTATCAATAATAGCTACTACACATGCGCCTATGTGAAATCCTTGCAACAACCCTAATTTCCACAGTTTTCATCCGATTTAGATGACATTGTCTGGGAATGCGCGGGTTGGGATGTAGATGGTCTCCTATCAGTTTCATTGTTGCTAAATCAATACTAAACTCTGCGCATGCGAAAACTAAAATTCCATTATGCTCAATTTTTTCACACCCAATTCGTTTGATTTTGCTTAAATTTGGATTATAGTTGGAAGTAGACGGTTTGATTACCCCGTATCAATTTCAACATGATTGTATCATTAATAGCTACTGCGCATGCGCCAATGTGAACTCCTCTAACGACCTCAATTTCCACAGTTTTCATCTGATTTTAATGAAATCGTCAGCGAATGCTCGTTTCAAGTTGTAGATGGTCCCGTACCTATTTCATTGTTCTCAACTCATCATATCATTCTGCGCATACGCAAACGTGAATTACATTGCGTTTCATTTTTTTCGTTTCTAAATTGACCAGTTATGACGTTTCACGCTATTTCTTGATCAACTCTTTTCCGCTATGAAATTATTCATGATCATTTAAAACTTTTCAATGATCTATACATTCATGATACGTAAACGAGGAAGCTATGTGCCACACCCATCTTGGAAGACTTTATTTATTTATTTTTTGTTATACATACCCGTTGAAATGACACAATATATTATATTTGAATGTATTGGGTTCACTCGTAAATTAAAAAAATAGTAAATAAATAGATAAAATTTCCAGATGGAACGTTTTGTAAAAACATAAGTGTCTTCATCCTGCATGGTAATTTAACAGAATGTTTAACTTTTGGATCTTATTTTTAGTATGCTGAATTACTTTCCACTCTGATCTCCCCCAAAGGATAATATAACGTATCATTGTGCTGGCTTCATCAAACAAACAAGTCCCCATCGGAGGATTTCTATGCTGCAAGAAATACAAATATTATAAAAATGTTAAAGTCCCCCCCACCCAATCTCTTTTTGCGAACCTTCACCTCCCGGAGATATTCGCTCGGTAGGAGAGAACCCGCAGGCCAGCCCACATAAAAAGGTAATGGATCCCAAGAATATTAATGGATATTTTTTTTAATCCTTCGTCATTTCCCTCGATTTTTTAATCCCTATATATCTAGTTCGAGAATGAATCTCTTCTCTCGAAACCCGCAAAAAATCGCCCGACCTATAAACCATGTATGCGAGAATAAATTGTTCCTTTTCTAATCTCCCTCAACGATTAAAATGGTTCGACGTTTTAGCTATAGAGAAAAGTTTTCTCTTCACCCACGTTCAGAGTTGAATACGAAGAATCCTAAAATGAACTTTTCGATAGTTATTATTTTTGGGGATGTTGAATTGTGGGGTACTACAAATGTGAGGCAGAGAATGAAATTGAGAAAACAAATTGTGTATTAAGCAAACAGCACTAGATAACAATGATATGAACTAGAAACGGATTTTCACTTTTTCACGATGGAACCATGAATAAAAATGATCATAATGGATATGTGAAATTGAGCAAACGTTAGGGGTTTGATCCTTAGAATATGAGAACGTTATTAGATGGAATCCAGTGGTGAAAATCGTTTAAAAAACTGTGAGTCAAAAACGTGTATATAATTGCATAAAAATGTATAAAATATATAGAATGGATAAAATTATGCAATTATCTTATATTTATATTATAATATCACATTTATCTAAACTGGCTGAGTTCCTCGCCCTGCTTGCTTATCTTATGTGCGGTCGCACACTTGAAGCGTATACAGGCCGCTAATTTCTGACAATACAGGAACGAAAATGGGCAGCAGCTACAGGCTCGTGAAACAGCAGCAGCAATGAGCAGCTCTCGGTTAATATCAAGGAGTAGCAATAGCAGCATTCCGCCTAAGATACAGGAGTAGCAACGAGCAGCTACCCACTCAAGATACAGAAGCAGCTACCCGCTCAAGATACAAAAGTGGTAAAAAAGTAGCTATCCCCTTATGGAACGGTAAGAGCAATGCGCCGCTTCTTCTCAAGATTTATGAGTAGAAACGAGCAGCTACCCACTCACAATTGAGGAGCACAAACTAGCAGCTATCTTCGCAAGATGAAAGAGCGGCTATGTGCAGCTACCACCTTCCTGGAACAGTAGCATCAATGAGCAGTTTCCCACTCACGATACCAGAGTAGCGAGGAACATTTATCCTCTCTAGATACAGGAGTGGCAATGAGCAGGTACACCCTTACTACAGGAGTAGCAATGAACAGCTACTCACTCAAGGTACAGAAGCAGCCACCTGCTCGAAGCACAAAAGCAGTAATAAGTAGCTTCTCACTCAAGATACAAAAACGGTAATAGGCAGTACTGACTCACGATTGAAGAGAACAAACTAGCAGCTATCCACACAAAATGCAGGAGCAGCAATGTACAGCTACCTCCTACCTGGAACTGTGGCATCAACGAGCAGTTATCCAATCATGATATCAGAGTAGCCAGGATCTGTTATCCTCTCTAGTTACAGAAGTGGCAATGAGCAGCAACCCACTCAATTTACAGAAGCAGCGCTCATGATACAAAAGCGGTAATAAGCAGGTATCCACTCACGATTGACGTGTACAAACTGCAGCTATCCTCACAAGATGCAGGAGCAGCAATATTCAGCTGCCACCTTCATGGAACAGTAGCACTCACAATACCAGAGTAGCGAGGAACAGTTATGCACTCTAGATGCGGGAGTGGAAATGAGCAGCTACCCACTCAAGATACTTAAGCAGCTACTCGCTCATGATACAAAAGCGGTAATAAGCAGCTACCACCTTATAAAAAGGTAAGAGCAATGAGGAGCTTCGTCTCAAGATATTAGAGTAGAAACGTACAGCTACCCACTCTCAATTGAGGAGCACAAACTAGTAGCTATCCACACATGATGCAGGAGCAGCAATGTTCAGCTGCCACCTTTCTGGAACAGTAGCAATAATGAGTTACCCTCTCACGATTCCAGAGCAGACAGGAACAGTTATCCACTCCAGATATGGGAGTGGCAATGAGCAGCTTCTTCTCAAGACATAAGAGTAGAAACGCGCAGCTACCCACCCACAATTGAGGAGCACAAACTAGCAGCTATCCACACAAGATGCAGGAGCGGCAATGTGCAGCTACCCCCTTCCTGGAACAGTAGTATTATTGAGCAGTTACCCACTCACGATTCCTGAACAGCAAGGAGAAGATCCACTCTAGATACAAGAGTGGTAATGAGCTGCTACAGGCATAATACATAGGAGTAGCAATGAGCAGCATTCCTTCCAAGATACAGGAGTAGCAACGACCAGAAGATACAGAAGCAGCTACTCGCTCAAGATAAAAAAGCGGTAATAAGCAGCTACCCCCTCATGAAACGGAAACAGCAGTGAGCAGGTACTTCTCAAGATTTACGAGTTGAAACGCGCAGCTATCTACTTACAATCGAGGAGCACAAACTAGCAGCTATCTTCGCAAGATGCAGGAGCGGTTATGAGTAGCTACCCGCTTCCTGGAACAGTAGCATCAACGCGCAGTTGCCCACTCACAATACTAGAGCAGCAAGGAGCAGTTATCCACTATAGATACAGGAGTGGTAATGAGCTGCTACGCGCATAAGATACAGGAGTAGTAATCAACAGCTTCTCGGTTAAGATCAAGGAGTAAGTGTATGCTGAGGAATGCGGAAAAACGACGACAACTTGTTACCAGTTCGCATTTCCGCTAATTTCGAAACAATTTAACAAACAGAAAATGACGATAATTTACAAAAAATTGTTCTTACGATAATATGAAATAAAAACCGATAGGGGACCTTGTTCTCTCTAATCCTCACATTCCTTAAGAATTTCATCAAAATGGGACAAAAACTGTATAAATTAAGCTTGTTACAAGGATTTCACATTTGCGCATGCGCAGGACCATTATTGATTCGATCGGGTTGAAATTGATATGGAATGTTCAAATCGTCCTCGCACAACAATCCTCCGAATCTGAGCGATATCTGACAACTAAAAGGCAGGGCTTGCGCTAGGGCCATGCGGAACATGCGGCCGCATGGAGCGCCGAGAGGAAAGGGGCGCCAACGCGCCGGCGAAGCCGGCGCGGCCGGCTGCACGGCGTGTTAAAGATTTTTTAAAGTCCATTTTTCTGAACCAAAACATTTTTTGCTGAAGACATATATTTTTTGGATATTAAAGAAAAGGTCTATTTATGTTTAACACTTCTTTTTGAGATAGGAAACTTACATCGGAATAGGGCGTCTTCCGTAAGGAGTCCTTAAGTTTTAATAAAAATTTCACGGACTCGTTTTATAGGGGGTTTCCATTTCTGTTTGACGTTTTTTTATTGCATTATGGACAATTAAGATTACTTACACCGTTTAAATAAGACGAAATTATTCATTTTATCATCAAACATTAAAATATATATATATATATATATATATATATATATTATTTAAATATATTTTTTAGTTAACAACCTAAATATTTATTCTGAATCATTAAACTTTTATATTTTATTTTTCTGGGCGATATTTGTTATTTAAAAAAACAAAACAATTAACTGATAAAATAAAAATCAAGTTATCGATAAACTGGTATTAACGTTACCACAATGTCAATTTTCATGACGTTACCAGTAACTGGTGCCATTTAAATGTTTGTCTTTGATTTTTAGTGATAAAGATAAGTACTGATGTTACGTTACAAGTTAAAAATAAATATTGTTATATCTATTTAAATGTGAGCTTAAATTTTTTAACTCCCAGTCCCAACTTTATATTCCATTTGATACCATTATTCGTTGTAAAAAAAGGCCTACATTTGATATAAATAAATAATTCTTTTACTTTAATTCTGTAATTTTATCCAATACTATATTATTACTTACATTTTACAATGTGTTCACTTTTGATTATAATTAGGAGTTTATATAATTATATATATAATACCAAAGTGGAGGGATTTTGGGGGGGGGGGGGCGCCAAAAATGACTCTCGCATGTTCAGTGGAAATGCCTTGCACCGGCCCTGTAAAAGGCGAGAGAAACTGATGCTTGATAGTATTAATTTACTTTGAAGTAGTAATTAGGATCAATGAAACTGATAGGGGACCATCTACACTCTAATCCGCACATTTTCTGTAAATGTCATCAAAATCGGTTGAACTTTGTGGACATTAAGCTTGTTACAAGGATTTCACATTTGCGCATGCGTAGGACCTATTATTGATACTATCGGGTTGAAATTGATATGGATTGTTCAAAACGTCCTCTCCCAACTTTCCTCCGAATTTGAGCGAGATCAGACGAACAGGGCGTGAAAAAAATTATACTTGATGGAATTTACTTTTGCGCATGCGCAGAGTCAAGTATTGGTCGGGATCAATGAAACTGACAGACGACCATAATCCGCACATTCTCTGAATATGTCATCGAAATCGGATGAAAATAGTGGAAATTAAGCTTGTTACAAGGATTTGCGGACACACGACAGATAGATTCGGAACGAAAGTTCTGGACCCCCGATTACCTCCATTTACATACTTCGAATGAAATTATTGGAACACAGAATGTGTTTTAGCTGACGCGTTTCATATAAACCCGTCTGCTGATTGGTGTTATACGTACTAATTAATTATCTAATTACCTCTTTGCAGCTTAATAGCGCATCAAAAGTTGAAAGCGTTTTTGCTTGACTTCCCGCCAGCTTCCTAATGTTATCATGGATCAAATAAACTGTAGGAGCGTGTCAGCTGATTTGCGTATGACGTCATACTTGATTACTAGACTCGAAGGTGTTGCATACACATTATTAGTTGCGCTAAACTAATTCGTATTTATTATTCGTAAGTATCTTATCACTACCTACTATGTCAAATTGTTTTATTTATTTATCATCAGCGCAATGAAATCATCAGAAATTAACAAGCAGTTGCAATCATATTCACAATATCAATTAAGAATGATCTCCTTTGTGTAAACAATTATTCAAATAACCATGCTCATAACTCAGCTTGTTGGCCAGGCACTTCGCAGTAGTTAACATAATATGGTTGGATAAATCGAGAGGTTTCGAACAAATGGTCAACGAATTTTTTGGGATGAAAAATGACGAAGTACCTACCATTTTTGTTGCACCCATTTTCGTTTCGTTTTTGGTTGGAGATGCCAAGGCTAAAACACATTGTGTGTTAGAATCATCTCCCGAAAGTGAAAGCAATGCTGCTACTAATAAATTCAACGTGTTTGAAATTCGAAAACTTGCGAATAGTTGGTGCATGTCTGAAATTTACTATAATCGATGCTGTTGTATATGTGGTAAGGAACAGAACATGGCAGCTAGTGACCTCATTGTTCGTTTGTAAGTCGAAGCATTCGAACGAAGCTTCGAAGTTTACGCTTCAAAGTCACAAGAAACTTGAAGTAAGCTTACTTCAAATGGAACAAACGTTACATCCGAAATACGCATTTCAGAATCGTGCTTTTCATTGCCATCCTGTAAAATGATTTCCAACTCGTAGGTACGTCTTCACGGTTCGGTAAAGAGAAAAGACCCTTCTGTTTCAATTCCTTTCTGTACCTCATCCTTGTGATTCGAACTCAACACAGCAGAAACCTGTTTTCTTTCACGGCAACCAGATTCAGTTGTCCGGCGCTCGAGTTATTTTTCGGAGTGTCTCAAAAAGGTCAAAAGAAACTTGACCAGTAGCCCATAAAATTGCTTCCAAGTTTACTGAGGGAGTGGAAGTATCGAGCTGAAATGAAATACGTTCATTACTCCGAGACAGAACAAGAAAATGATGATACGAGCAAAGAACAATTATTATTTAACTGTAAAAAGTTCCAGCATGATCGTACGAGCAAATTTTCTTAAATTATCACATTTCGTATTAGGTATCTAACATGTTAAATCGTATTGAGATTTGAGCAACTTGAGTAAGGACATTTTTAAAAATGGCAAAAAACTCATACTAAATAAAATTTGGCGATTCGAAAAGGATTTTGGATTTTTAGATTTTTTTGCCGTTTTTATCGATTTTCAGTAAATATTAATTAAATTTAAGTACGTTTTTCACCATAATTTTTTGCAAAAGTTGTCCTAGTGTTAATTGTTGATAATTTTGTTTTGACTAGAATTTTGCTAAAAATTATATATTTATTTAACGATTTTTTTTTTTAGCCTTTTTTAAGTGATGTTTTTAGCACTTTTTTTTTTTTTTTAATTTAACCAATTTAATGTGCTCAAAAAGTGCTGGCCAACGAACAGCTTTCTAGATGCGTAACTAAGTGAAGGATTGGGAGTTGAACTCCTCTAAAGCGTGTTTTCACCTGAACAAATTTTGAAGGAAAAAAATTAAATAGCTATTCTTATAGGTTATTCAACGCTGATCAAGAATATACCACTTATTAAGGACATCAGAATGCATCTGAACCACTTTTTCCGCATAAAATCACTTTTTTCAACGAAAATGTACACGATAAATGGTGCCAAATCTGTGACAGTCCATGGGGGGCTATGAAGTTTATAACAGCTATCAAAAACTGTCACGGTGATTATATGGGAGAATATTCAGTGTTTTGGTGGGTGTAATATTCTGCTTCTAAACCAGTCAAAATTCTCCTCAATACCCAGTTGAGCATCTAATACCTAGTCAGCCATATTCAGTTCCCGAAACATTCGTAATCCCCCCCCCTCCCCCACTCTATAATTCCCAGGGTACAATTCCAGAGGAATAGTAAAAATTAATAGGCGACTAATGCCATTCCCATGACCCATTCCAAATATGTATGCGTAAACGTGTGTTTCGTATAACTTTGATTTCTCATCATCTATTCATTCAAACCTTGGGGGGGAGGGGGGGGGGGGGGTGAGTAGGTATATGTTCCAGGAAGATGCTTTATAAAGTATATTGCGATTTGTTGCGTAAATAATAATAAAAGTTATAGTCAAACTTGAAACTCATACGGTGGATACAGCTTTCGTACAAGTACGCAACCACGAGAGACATTTTATGTCTTTGCGCCCCCTTTCCCCTTCCTATAAAACCCCGTATTGTACTTTTGTTTGTGGAAATTTATTGCAAAAACACGTTAAAAAAAAAAAAATTTTTTATTCAAATAAATTTCAAAATACAATTTTGTTTTACTCATTCCATAATTACATCATTATTATCATCAGAATTTGTAACGCTGAGTAATGGCCGATGATGAGAAAAGTACGATGTGTAGGCTAGAGTTTATTATGGAAAAAACTGGATTCTAGAGCCACTCAGCTGATCTGGGATCGGTCAGTTGTGTTCAGAAGTCCCTCAAGGGCCCAGATACCAAATCTCAGAATCGAGGGATCATTAGGGAAAAAACTGGATTCTAGATCCACTCAGCTGATCTGGGATCGGTCAGTTGTGTTCAGAAGTCCCTCAAGGGCCCACATACCAAATCTCAGAATCGTGGGATCTTTAGGGAAAAAACTGGATTCTAGAGCCACTCAGCTGATCTGGGATCGGTCAGTTGTGTTCAGAAGTCCCTCAAGGGGCTACATACCAAATCTCAGAATCGTGGGATCATTAGTGGAAAAACTAGATTCTAGAGCCACTCAGCTGATCTGGGATCGGTCAGTTGTGTTCAGAAGTCCCTCAAGGGCCCACATACCAAATCTCAGAATCGTGGGATCATTAGGGAAAAAACTGGATTCTAGAGCCACTCAGCTGATCTGGGATCGATCAGTTGTGTTCAGAAGTCCCTCAAGGGCCCACATACCAAATCTCAGAATCGTGGGATCATTAGGGAAAAAACTGGATTCTACAGCCACTCAGCTGATCTGGGATCGGTCAGTTGTGTTCAGAAGTCCCTCAAGGGGCTACATACCAAATCTCAGAATCGTGGGATCATTAGGGGAAAAACTGGATTCTAGAGCCACTCAGCTGATCTGGGATCGGTCAGTTGTTTTCAGAAGTCCCTCAAGGGCCCACATACCAAATCTCAGAATCGTGGGATCATTATGGAAAAAACTGGATTCTAGAGCCACTCAGCTGATCTGGGATCGGTCAGTTGTGTTCAGAAGTCCCTCAAGGAGCTACATACCAAATCTCAGAATCGTGGGATCATTAGGGGAAAAACTGGATTCTAGAGCCACTCAGCTGATCTGGGATCGGTCAGTTGTGTTCAGAAGTCCCTCAAGGGGCTACATACCAAATCTCAGAATCGTGGGATCATTAGGGAAAAAACTGGATTCTAGAGCCACTCAGCTGATCTGGGATCGGTCAGTTGTGTTCAGAAGTACCTCAAGGGGCTACATACCAAATCTCAGAATCGTGGGATCATTAGGGAATCTCCGCGTAACGCTCTCCGCGTGACGCTCCCTACGTGACGCTTTTTCATTTATGTGCCATAGTAAAGACATAAAATGTCAATAAAGGAATTGTAATGTCGAGCACCCATTACTTTTGCCTCTTCAATGTAATGGTAATTGAAAGTCCCATTCCCATTTCTTGGAATGAGGAAAAGTAGCTGCATTGTCGTTGACCATTCCTTGTAATGGTAATGGTTACGCATCCTTCAAAAGTAATTGAAACTGGTAATGGGTAATGGGATGTTTTTTTTAACAACTCTGATTGAAAGCTTGGAAATGCGAGACTGGCGTCTCGCTTGATATATGTGTGTAATCGTGTGAGTATAGGTGTGTTATTCCAGACGATAACTGTCCTTAGGATTGAGATAAATATTGCGATCTTGCGCCAAAAATTCAAGGTCTCCAAATGAAAGTGTGATTTCGTTGGCCAGCTGTTTTTGGACACATTAAATTGCTCAAATTCCAAAATATTGTGCAGAAGAAACAATTGTAATTTGTTAAAAACGGCTTAACTAAATAAATTCTTATCTTTATCAGAATTTTAGTCAAAATTTATTTATCAATGATGACCTTGAGCACTGAACAAATTTACGCTCGATTAGGGATGCAAGTTTATTTACATTTTTATTGATATTTGCTGAATAATCGATCACAATTTCAAAATCATAGAAAAATGAACCCATTGCAATGACTCCACAACTTCTAAAATCAAAATTTTTCTCATTGAAATCCTTTATATGAGGCATTTTGAAACGAATCCCTAAGTTTTTTCGTATACATATTAATTGCTATGCAATTCTTAGGCCGACCCCCAACAATTTTTTTTTTTGTAACGTCCGTAACGAAAACTGTCCTTAACGCGAGGCGCGAGTTCGTGGGTTCGAATCCCAGCCAGGTTTGAAAATTTTTTTATATCCATTTTTTTCGCATCGTGGGTTCGAATCCCAGCCAGTGTGTGCCCTCGCCCGTGCGTGCATGCGTGCGCGAGTGTGTGCGCGTGTGTCTGTGTGTCATTCCAGACGATAACTCTCCTTAGGGCTGAGATAAAAATTCCGATCTTGCGCCAAAAATTCAAAGTTTATGGTTGCAAGTATGAGTTCGTTGCCTAGTAATGAGTACATTAAATTGGTCAAATTCCAAAAAATGTTCTTAAAAATCCCCAAAAACGGCTAAACATAGTTAAATTTAGATTTTCTAACAGAATTTCAGTCAAAAGAAGTTTATCAACAATAGATACATAACACAACATAACGTACAACATTTAAAATATTATGCACAAATATGCTAAAAGGTGTATTTAAATTTCATTAATATTTGCCGAAAAATAGATAGGTAAACAATGCAAAAAAGCTAAAAATCAAAAATCTTTTTTGAATTGCAGAATATTAATTACAACGAGTTTTTTGCCAGATAATAATTTCTGCTCACCCTAAGTCCTTAATTTCCAAAACAATAAAACGCTATTATACAGAGTGGTCCCAAACGGACTTAATTAGAGGTCTTGGTTGGTTATTTGTTGTTTACCGAAAGGAAAGGACTATCCACTCGACCGAATACCGTATTTCTTAATCAGCAGCACTCGAAGAGCCGACGGTGTCATGTGGAATAATTGCAACAACGAGAATGTCGACGTCCGAGTTACATCTGGTAATTCAGTGCCTTGACGTAATCACAACCAAACTTCAAAACTGCGACTGCATTTTGAAGGAACATACAAATGTTTTGAATACACAGGTTTCTCTGTCGGAAGAAATTGCTAACAGCCAAGAAACTATCTTGCTCCTAAAAAAAATTAATAAGAGCATTGACAGTGTAGCATTAGGGTAGATGCACCAGCAGTAGGCACTTTAACAAAAAAAATCACGTTTTTTGTGTGTCACGATGTTATTTTTCATACTATTTTATTTCCAATGCTTGTTCAACATCACTTAACTCCTCCCAAAGCTAATTACATTTAAATTGTCCAAATAATAGACGATTATGATTTTTTAAATTGAAAAAACCGGACGCAAGTTTTTTCACCAGTAGAAGGCATTGAAACTCCAGTAGTAGGCAGGGAAATGAACCAGTAGTAGGCAGGGAAATGAACCAGTAGTAGGCATTGAAATTCCAGTAGTAGGCAGGGAAATGAACCAGTAGTAGGCAGTTGAATCTCATTGAACGAATTTTATTAATTACATTTCCTCTCAACGAAAATGTATCGAAAATACATCAAGGCCTGAAACATCATAGTTTACCATATGTCTCAGCCCTCATACTGAATTATTCTTTTAAAAAAATGCTATACATAGGCCATACTTAATAGTCGTAATACAAATTAAAAAAATACAAAATATAAAATGGAGTTTTACAAGGTATTGACTAATAACAAACTTCAGTCTATCACAAAACGACAAAGTATCACATTGGTACTTCAGCATCAGTAGTAAACAGTAGTAAACGTTCAGTATCCTAACATGTAGAGTTCTGAGATAAAAAACCTATTCCAGTAGTAGGCACCTTCGGGATCCAAAAGTAGGCACCCCCTGCCAACTATTGGAACTACTCATTTTCTGAGAAGACCTCAGATACTGTCGTATTCCAAATTAATAACTGATGAAAACTATGTTGCTAAAAAAAGAAAGAAGGTATTTCCAGTAGTAGGCAGAAGTGCCTACTACTGGAAAATTTTGTATTTTTTATGACCCAGTAGTAGGCATCTTATTTTAGCCGAAATTAAAACTTCTAGAGGTACAGGAACATTCTACATCTTTTCGAGAGTATCTAAAAGATAACAAGAAACATAAAATAGATCCACAATTGCCTCATATTGGGGCTAATATACTAAAAACCCAACTCACCTCGTTAGCAGATCTGTTAAGGCAGACAACCTCATGGAGATTGTTTTGTTAACAGGTGACATAATGTAACCAAGACTGCCTCGATCATCTAGATGATTCTAGAAGAAATAGAGCACATGCTAACCTTTAAAACGGTGCCAAATTCAAATCGGTGTCATATATTTTAGTGGTTCCAATCACTTATTTTAAGGAGTTGAAGTCACAAGTGCCTACTACTGGTGCAGTGCCTACTACTGGTGCATCTACCCTATCTAGCATTATCTGGGGAAAAAAAAAAAAATAGTACGAAACAGAACCGGCACACGGACAACAAAATCGATCTTATTTTTCATAAGTTTCTAGAAGGGAAAGAAAACATGAATATTTTCCACAGGAAGGTGATAGACATTTTTAGAACGGAATAAAATGGCGTTCTTGAGGATTATGAAGTTTTGGGTGTAAGACGTTTAAGTAGCATCCAACCTTTTAGAAGAAGACCAGTAATTCATTTTGCTAATAATTTCTCTAAATTTAAAGTACGCCAGAACATTTACAAGATCAAGGGATCCCAATTCAATACATACGAGTTCTACGACAGACGAACACGGGAATTTAGGATGCATCTCTTGTCCAAGTTGTTTCAAGCAAGAAAAGACGAGAAGCATGCCGTCTTGATTGGAGATGAACTACTGGATGTTGTAAAAAAACTTATCATTCAATATGGACGAAGTACGTTGGAGGATTCTACATCTACTGGGTCAGAAGTGGCCTATATAAGTAATTATTTGATACATCATACGTAAAAGTCTAACATTGTTGAGGCAGAAATAAACGCAAGCTATGATGTGCTATTTGTAATACGTACTTAATGAACTCCTTGTAATACCTACAGGTTATACAATAGAATTGAATTGAACTCTCAATTTTATGTTTTAGCGAATTTCCTTAAAAAATGAAGTTATTGCAATGGCTTGGAAAATTTTTAAATCAAAATTTTTGAGAAATTTCATAATTGAAATCTGTTTTGAGGCATTTAGAAACGATTCCTGTAGTTTGCGCTTTTTAGGACGTTCCTTTGAAGCTATGTCTTTATAGTCAAGGCTTCGTTAATAAGAGGGACGCCTATTGGAATTGATCCAGGAGGGTGGGGGACAACCCAAGCATGAGAAAAAAATAACCGCATACATATCCTTTTCAGAACATTCTGAGACCGTATCCGTGAAGAAACCATAGGTGTGTGTGTGTGATAAATTTTTTCGACGCTGCCGAAACCACAAATAGGTTTCTCAACCGATTTTCGAGATTCTTTCTTTTAGCGAATTTTTGAAGAAAATTAAGCTATTGCTCTCGCCTCAAAATTTGTAGAATGTGAATTTTTGAAAACATTTTATGCAGAAATCCGTTTCAGGCTATTCTGAATCATATTCTGAAGTTTAACGCATTTTTTAATGTATGTATGTATGTATGTATGTATATATGTATGTATGTATATATGTATGTATATATGTATGTATGTGTCATTCCAGACGATAACTGTCCGTAGAATTGTGCTAGAAACTTCAAACAAATTTTAAAATGTTAAGGACTCAAAACGAAAGTTCAAGTTCGTTGGCCAGCATGATCGGATCACATCTTCGGGTTGAAATTTTCGAAAATGTAGTCAAAAATTTCAAAATAGCCTGTTTTTTGCGATTTGTTGTGTGAAATAATTTTTTCAGCATACTAACATGTGGTATATTCGGATTCAGCGTAAAATTTCCTATAAGAATATGTATCAAGTTTTCAAAAATTTCAAAGTTGAAAAATCAGTCAAAAATCGAAATAATGCCGTTCGCTAGTTGTAAAAATCGGTAATATTTGCATGAAACATTGTCCAAATTCAGATTGAACTACTCTTATGGAAGTATCCTTGTATAACCAATCCTAGAACCATGCTGTTTATAACGTAGGTAGTAGGTGCTTGTTTAAAAAAAAAAAAAAAAATGTAATCACAACTGATCAATCACAACTGATCACATACTGTTAAGATTTCAACTGCCTTCAATACTGACCACATTGGACATCGAAATCTATGAATACTTACCTACATTTGTCTTTAAATCTACAAGATTAGTTTAATAATAATAAAGTATGAGTACCTCCTAATTATTTTTAATAATTTGATTCCATGTTTGTCTATCAAAATCATAAACTAAAATTTCTCTACACGATCAATACTGACTGAAATGTCGAAGATTTCTTCAAAAATTCGCTCATGGGGTCATGCTGCATGACTGGACTTTTTTCAGAATGCGATGAGTAGGAAACCAAACGTTCCCTAGCCGTCCGAACTCGCTCAAATTTAGATGATAGTTGGGGAATAACAATTTTATCATCTTATATCAATTTCAACATGATTGTATCATTAATAACCACTGCGCATGGGCCTATGTGAAATCCTTGTTTCGATTCCAATTTTACTCTAATTGTGCAACAAATCTCAGAAACTCTGAATTTCGCGACGGAAGAGGTTGAAAAAGTCCAGTCATGCAGCATGACCCCATGAGCGAATTTTTGGAGGAATCTTCGACATTTCAGTCGCTATTGATCGTGTAGAGAAATTTTAGTTTATGATTTTGATAGACAAACATGGAATCAAATTATTAAAAATAATTAGGAGGTACTCATACTTTAATATTATTAAACTAATCTTGTAGATTTAAAGACAAATGTAGGTAAATATTCATAGAATTCGATGTCCAATGTGGTCAGTATTGAAGGCAGTTGAAATCTTAACAGTATCCTATCATAACATCATCAAATCTTGACATAAAGTTGGTTAAAATTGGTATAAAATTGGTTATACAGGGATACTTCCATAAGAGTAGTTCAATCTGAATTTGGACAATGTTTCATGAAAATATTACCGATTTTTAAAACTAGCGAACGACATTATTTCGATTTTTGACTGATTTTTCAACTTTAAATTTTTGAAAACTTGATACATATTCTTATAGGAAATTTTACGCTGGTTCCGAATATACCACATGTTAGTATGCTGAAAAAATTATTTCGCACAACAAATCGCAAAAAACAGGCTATTTTGAAATTTTTGACTACATTTTTGAAAATTTCAACCCGAAGATGTAATCCGATCATGCTGGCCAACGAACTTGAACTTTCGTTTTGTGTCCTTAACATTTTAAAATTTGTTTGAAGTTTCTAGCACAATTCTACGGGCAGTTATCGTCTGGAATGACACATACATATATACATACATACATACATACATAAAAAAATGCGTTAAACTTCAGAATATGATTCAGAATAGCCTGAAACGGATTTCTGCATAATTTTTTTTCAAAAATTCACATTCTACAAATTTTGAGGCGAGAGCAATAGCTTAATTTTCTTCAAAAATTCGCTAAAACAGGGTTTTTTGGACAAATTTTGTCAACGCAACCCAGGTTACAATTCTCAACCGATTTTCGTGATTCTTATCTTGTTCGATTCCAATTTCAGTCTAGTTGTGCAACAAACCTTGGGAATGTCGGATTTGATGTCGTGGGGTTAGGAGGTGGAGGGGATAGTTATCGATTCTTTCAAGCTCCGCCCTAGCTAAAAATCTCGACCGATTTTCGTGATTATCATTATTATTTTTTGTTTCATCAAGAATTTGATATAGTTTTTGAACATATTTCAGGAGTTTCAAATCTTGTCATGGGAGGGGGTCAATGGAGGGGATAATACTGATAAATCATTATGTTTTAACAATTCTCGTCCGATTTTTGTGATCTTTTTTGTTCAATTCTGGATTAATTCCTTTTTTGCTCGACTATGAATTCGGTATATCGGTTTTGGATTGTTTATCAGGAGTTTCAAATTTCATTACGGAAGGGGGAAATGGAGGTGGTAATAATAATAAATCATGATGTTTTTACTAATCCCGTCAGATTTTTGTGATATTTTTTTGTTCAATTCTGTGTTAGTTCAAAATTTAAGAAATACTTTAGGAGTTATCAAATTCCTTCTGGAAGTTTTATGGTTGAAATTTACTGTCGGTGGAGGGGGTTAATGGGGGGGGGGGGGGATTCCGAGAAGTCATGGTATTTCTGTTTTAGCGAATTTTTGAAGAAAATTAAGCTATTGCTCTCGCCTCAAAATTTGTAGAATGTGAATTTTTGAAAAATATTTATGCAGAAATCCGTTTCAGGCTATTCTGAATCATATTCTGAAGTTTAACGCATTTTTTTATGTATGTATGTATGTATGTATGTATGTATGTATGTATATATGTATATATGTATGTATGTATATATGTATGTATGTATATATGTATGTGTCATTCCAGACGATAACTGTCCGTAGAATTGAGATAGAAACTTCAAACAAATTTTAAAATGTTAAGGACACAAAACAAAAGTTCAGGTTCGTTGGCCAGCATGATCGGATAACATCTTCGGGTTGAAATTTTCAAAAATGTAGTCAAAATAGCCTGTTTTTGCGATTTGTTGTGCGAAATAATTTATTCAGCATACTAACATGTGGTATATTCGGAATCAGCGTAACATTTCCTATAAGAATATATATCAAGTTTTCAAAAATTTCAAAGTTGAAAAATCAGTCAAAAATCGAAATAATGCCGTTCGCTAGTTGTAAAAATCGGTAATATTTGCATGAAACATTGTCCAAATTCAGATTGAACTACTCTTATGGAAGTGTCCCTGTATAACCAATCCTAGAACCATGCTGTTTAAAACGTAGGTAGTAGGTGCTTTAAAAAAAAAAAAATGTAATCACAACTGATGAGTTTACTCTGTGCATGTGTTAATAATTTGATTCCATGTTTGTCTATCAAAATCATAAACTAAAATTTCTCAACACGATCAATAGCGACTGAAATGTCGAAGATTTCTTCAAGAACTCGCTCATGGGGTCATGCTGCATGACTGGACTTTTTTATCTTATATTGTCCCTCACTAAAATTATGTAAAATCCATTCATAAGGACGTCCCTTATTAATTACATTACTTACCAATATGTTTCATAATATATATTTCATTCCAGACGATAACTCTCCTCAGGAATGAGATAAAATCCCGTTCTAGCGCCGAAAAATCAAGGTTTCCGAATGGAAAGATAAGTTCGTTGGCTATTTGAGCACATTAAATTGGTCAACTCTCAAAAAAATTGCTAAAACCAATCACTAAACACATTTTTTGGATTTTGACCAATTTAATGTGTTTAAAAATTGCTGGCTAATGAACTCATCCTTTCAGGAATCGTTTCAGAATGCCCCAAAAAGGATTTTAATGAAAAAAAAATTCAAACATTTTGATTTTAATATCTTTGGAGCCATTGCAATAGCTTCATTCTCTACGAAAATTCGCTAAAATAGCTAGAAACGTCCAAAAACAGTTAAATTTAGAATTTTTTGTAGAATTTCAGTCATAATAAAATTATTAACGATTAACTAGGGCTTTAACAAATGTTTGCGCTAAAGTATGCTGGCAAACGTAAGTAGGTACTTTAATATCATTAATATTTGCCGAAAAATCCATACCTAAAAACTTCAGAAAAATCTGAAAATGCAAAATTTTTTCTAATCGCCAAATTTTTGTTTAATATGAGTTTTTCTGCATTAAAATTGGTTTTTGACTATTTCTTTGTACTCAAATTCCTCAAATTTCAATACAATTGAACAGATTATAAAACGATAGGTGGTAAAGAACATTCGCTCATACGGTAATGCTGCATGACTGGAACATTTTAAGGGGAAAACTAGTTTGTTAAAGTATAAAACTCTTTCCAACATTGTGCCTAATTTTGAGTTTCCAGTGATTCTAGGGGAAGTTATGGTCATTTCAATGTCATGAGACAGGAAATCTTTAAAATTAAACAACTCGATAACAAAGCCTTTAAAAAATCTCTTGGTGGAACTTTCGATCAGAAATGAGCTCTAGAATCGACCCATGAAGTTTTGGCTATTAGGTTTGGGACACCCAATTTAATACAGGGTGGCCCCCAACTGGAAAAGTCAGAGAAATCCTGGAAAAACCGTAAAATATTAAATAAAAAGTCATTCAGCATCCTAAATTATGGTCTGCTATTCAATAAATGATTTTGGATTTCTAGCTTTTACTAAATTTTTTATTGATTTTTGCACGTATTAATGAAATTCAAGGACGTTTTTCAGTTCGATTTTGTGCATACATTTTCAATGTTTTAATTTAGGTATAGTTAATGAACTTTATTTGAGTAGTATTCCGCTAAAAATGTAAAGTTAACGACTTTTATCCGAATCGGACATTTGGTGCTTTTTGCTAAGTGTTTAAGGTTTTTAGTTACCTTAAGTATGTAGGTAGGTACTCAAAACCGCTCCTTTCTTGGGAGTCAATGTCTAACTGCGATTTTTTTTAAAATTGGTAATACATTCTTTCTCAAATGCAATTACCTGCTTGAAAATATGTCTCTTTTTCCCATGTTTCATCTTCATTATTACCACCAGTATGCTGAAATAGTAGTTTTTTTTTTTTTTTGTCCCTCTTAATTTATACGATTTTCGTTTTAGAAGCATTAAAGGTGGCGCTTATACCTACTTTAAAATTACGAGAAAAAAATATTTGACTGCTATTTTTTGTCAGGGAAATCTGAAGTTCGGTCTTGGAAAAGTTAGGGAAATTAAAATTTCAATTTGGAGTCCACCCTGTAATACGATAATATAACGAAAATAATTTGTTTATTTAATAATTGTTGTATTAATTCTTAATTCTTCTTGTGTTGTGAATTGTACTTCAATGGTTTGATGGGGTCTCCCGTGTAATTTAATTAATTATATTGTATGGATTTATTCAAATTTTTCAAAATTTGAAGCTCTGTTATTTAGGTATCAAATTAGTTTTAGGAAGTACTCACGTAAATGTGGTACGACGTTAGGCCGATTTTGAGGTGAACGTGAAATCTGGAAAATTCGGCGGAGTAACTCGCGAGTGTTTCGCGTTTTGTTGAGGTGGGCGGCGGGGAGGCGGTTTCATTCAGCGTCGAGCGCGTTGGGGCGGGCGGCCGAGCGGCGACTGAAGGGGGGTCCGGCGCCTGACGACTGGGGACCTGCGCGCCCGCAAAGCGCCGCCGAGTTGCAGTTCGGGGCACCTGTCCTGCACCCGCGACCCGTCCTGGGGACTCCAAAGGGAAAATGGAGGACCTTCATTGAATCGTTAGATTTTGAGTTGCAGGGGTCTTTTCTGATATGTCCCCGCATTCAATTTCAATAGGGCGTCCCCCCTATAATATGTCTAAAAAATACATTACATCAAGTAGTCTATCCCTTAGTAAAAATACAGATTAGTTGGACATATAAGTCAGAATGATGGGTATAGTTAGGTGGTCTGGATGCTCGCAAGCTCGCATCTCAAAAATACGTAACATCAAGTTGTCAATCCCTTTGTAAAAAAAGTCCAGTCATGCAGCATGAACCCATGAGCGAATTTTTGAAGAAATCTTCGACATTTCAGCTATTGATCGTGTAGAGAAATTTTAGTTTATGATTTTGATAGACAAACATAGAATACAATTATTAAAAATAATTAGGAGGTACTCATACTTTATTATTATTAAACTAATCTTGTAGATTTAAAGACAAATGCAGGTAAATATTCATAGATTTCGATGTAAAAGGTGGTCAGTATTGAAGGCATTTGTTTCGATTTTTGACTGATTTTTCAACTTTGAAATCTTTGAAAACTTGATACATACTCTTATAGGAAATTTTACTCCGATTCCGAATATACCACATGTTAGTATGCTGAAAAAATTATTTCGCACAACAAATCGCAAAAAACAGGCTATTTTGAAATTTTTGACTACATTTTTGAAAATTTCAACCCGAAGATGTAATCCGATCATGCTGGCCAACGAACTTGAACTTTCGTTTTGTGTCCTTAACATTTTAAAATTTGTTTGAAGTTTCTAGCACAATTCTACGGACAGTTATCGTCTGGAATGACACATACATACATACATACATACATACATACATATATACATACATACATATATACATACATACATATATACATACATACATATATACATACATACATATATACATACATACATACATACATACATACATAAAAAAATGCGTTAAACTTCAGAATATGATTCAGAATAGCCTGAAACGGATTTCTGCATGAAATTTTTTCAAAAATTCACATTCTACAAATTTTGAGGCGAGAGCAATAGCTTAATTTTCTTCAAAAATTCGCTAATACAGATTAGTTGGACATGTAGGTCAGATTGATGTGTATAGTTTGGATGGTGATACAAGCTTGCATGTCAAAAATACATAATATCAAGAAGTCAATCCCTTAGTAAAAATACAGATTAGTTGGACATGTAGGTCAGAATGATGTGTATAGTTTGGTGGTCTGGTTGCTCGCAAGCTCGCATCTCAAAAATACATAACATCAAGTGGTCAATCCCTTTGTAAAAATACAGATTAGTTGGACATGTAGGTCAGAATGATGTGTATAGTTTGGTGGTCTGATTGCTCGCAAGCTCGCATCTCAAAAATACATAACATCAAGTGGTCAATCCCTTAGTAAAAATACAGATTAGTTGGACATGTAGGTCGTAATGATGTGTATATAATTTGGTGGTCTGGATGCTCGCAAGCTCGCATCTCAAAAATACTAACATCAAGTGGTAAATCCCTTTGTAAAAATACAGATTAGTTGGACATGTAGGTCAGAATGATGTGTATAGTTTGGTGGTCTGGATGCTCGCAAGCTCGCATCTCAAAAATACATAACATCAAGTGGTCAATCCCTTAGTAAAAATACAGATTAGTTGGACATGTAGGTCAGAATGATGTGTATAGTTTGGTGGTCTGGATGCTCGCAAGCTCGCATCTCAAAAATACATAACATCAAGAGGTCAATCCCTTAGTAAAAATACAGATTAGTTGGACATGTAGGTCAGAATGATGTGTATAGTTTGGTGGTCTGGATGCTCGCAAGCTCACATCTCAAAAATACATAACATCAAGAGGTCAATCCCTTTGTAAAAATACAGATTAGTTGGACATGTAGGTCAGAATGATGTGTATAGTTTGGTGGTCTGGATGCTCGCAAGCTCGCATCTCAAAAATACATAACATCAAGTGGTCAATCCCTTTGTAAAAATACAGATTAGTTGGACATGTAGGTCAGAATGATGTGCATAGTTTGGTGGTCTGGATGCTCGCAAGCTCGCATCTCAAAAATACATAACATCAAGTGGTCAATCCCTTTGTAAAAATACAGATTAGTTGGACATGTAGGTCAGAATGATGTGTATAGTTTGGTGGTCTGGATGCTCGCAAGCTCGCATCTCAAAAATACATAACATCAAGAGGTCAATCCCTTTGTAAAAATACAGATTAGTTGGACATGTAGGTCAGAATGATGTGTATAGTTTGGTGGTCTGGATGCTCGCAAGCTCGCATCTCAAAAATACATAACATCAAGTGGTAAATCCCTTTGTAAAAATACAGATTAGTTGGACATGTAGGTCAGAATGATGTGTATAGTTTGGTGGTCTGGATGCTCGCAAGCTCGCATCTCAAAAATACATAACATCAAGTGGTCAATCCCTTAGTAAAAATACAGATTAGTTGGACATGTAGGTCAGAATGATGGATATAGTTAGGTGGTCTGGATGCTCGCAAGCTCGCATCTCAAAAATACATAACATCAAGTGGTCAATCCCTTTGTAAAAATACAGATTAGTTGGACATGTAATTCACGATGATGTGTTTAGTTTGGTGGTCTGGATCAAGTGGTTAATCCCTTTGTAAAAATACAGATTAGTTGGACATGTAGGTTAGGATGATGTGTTTAGTTTGGTGGTCTGGATGCTCGCAAGCTCGCATCTCAAAAATACATAACATCAAGTGGTCAGTCCCTTAGTAAAAATACAGATTAGTTGGATATGTAGGTCAGAATGATGTGTATAGTTTGGTGGTCTGGGTGGATCCCTCTTAGAAAAAATCAATACAGATTAGTTGGACATATTATAGGAGGGACGCCCTATTGAAATTGAATGCGGTCGTATAACAAAATAAACGAGTTCCACTATCTGCTTTACCCTTTTATGTTCATGTTAGCCGCATTTTTCATTAATCAATGAAATTATATCACTTATTGTTTTATTTGATAACTTTTCGTCCTCTTACTGAGGACATCTTCAGATCTTGCTTTCTTGTCATTGAGTTGACTTGGTGAGCCACTGTTTTATTTGACAAATCCGTTATATTCGGATGTTTATGAATTTTTTCCTGGACACACCAAGATCTGAAGATGTCCTCAGTAAGAGGACGAAACGTTATCAAATGAAACAATAAATGAAATAATTTCATTTATTTTCCTTGGGCCGCATCCCGACTAATTCCAACAAAACAACGGTTTACTTATAGAAATGTTGAAAATAACTGTAGAGAGAAGCCACTACAATGAGTTGTTGTTTACAGTCGACTGTTGTCAAGAGGATGAAAATGTTTCCTGTGGAGTGGAGTAAATGATGCTATTGCTTTACGTTAAGAATATTGTAACCGGCTTATTAAAATTGTTTATAGTCTAATCAACTTAGTTTAGGAATGTAGCCAGGTACGTAAGGAGGGGGAAATTGGTAGCTTGAGATGTGAACATTTATCTCATAAATCAAGCGCTTTCCAACGAGTGGCGAACGATTTCTGTGCGATGAAAACTGCGGAAGTTTCATTCCCCTAGCAACGGATGGGTTGTACGTGAACATCATTAGAAATTGTGACAAACTTTTGCGTGACGAAAAGAGCAAAGACATATCCATGTCAAAAGACTTAACAATCCGCATAAATCCCGATCAATCCCCATTCTATAGAAAATAGTTTGTAAATGCGGGGATATAACAGAAAGTAACCAGTTGCAGTGAAGGTCCTGAGGCCTAATGATGATTTGGGTGCATACAAAAAGCGTGATCTCTCCTAATTGACGCGTCAAAAGCGCCAGCGTTGGGGGAACTCCATTATGAGCCCTCTGAATTAGGTCCAGTGACACAAGCGCCAGTCCAAAATAGCTGCACACGAGGTGTTCCAGCTTTTTTAAAATTATTATTTTATTATTATTATTATTATTATTTCGCATAAAAACATATTGTATATAGCCATACAGTAATTATGATATGAAACATTATTTAATGAATTTTCCTTTGTATTGTTGTGTTACATGTTGATGTAAACTTATATATTTCACTATAAATTAAAATCCGCAATATTGGCGACCGGAGAGACAAACATTGAATCAGTACAAAATTAAACTACTCCATCCTCCGCATCCATGAATGGACAAAAAGATGGAGAATTTGATTGATTGATTGGATTAGATTAGGTGTCTGTACATGTTGATTTCACAAATAAAAGGATCAACTACGTGCCAGCCTTCCTTGACAACATGGCGATTCCTTACGCCAATGAGGATAAATATCTTGGGATGACACTCGATGCCAAACTGAGGTGGAAATCATATGTTGAAAAGAAAAAGTCTGAACTAGTTATCAAATTCAGGAAAGTGTATGGGAAGACGCTCAAAACTGTCTATCCACAATAAGCTCATTGTACAAGCAAGTCCTCGAACCTGTCTGGACATATGGTGCTCAACTGTGGGGGTGCACTGCACAAAGTAACCGCAACATTATTCAGCGCTTTCAGAATAATGTTCTGCGTACCTGCGTTGACGCGTACAGATACTTCAGAAACGACAGATTACACTATGAGTTGAAAGTTGAATCTGTCAATGAGGTTATCCGCAAACAAGCCGTCAATCACCTTTTGAGGCTCAGAGTTCATGTTAACGAGGACGTCGTCCAGCTCCTTGACACCGAAGATCTACTTAGAAGACTTAGAAGAACTAAACGGCATGAACTAAGTGAAATAAAATGAACGTCAAGACGAGTGACTCAATTATCGGAACAATAATTCTAAAGTGAAGTATATCAGATCTTAAGAAAATGTATAATAATTTATCACATGAATATTGCTTATAAGTTGTTATTACTTGGCCCAATAAAACTTGTAAAAAATATATATATATATTCGTTGATGATAATATCACTTCATATTCTAAAATAATGTTAGTTTTTATTTCCAATTCACTAAAGAAGATATATCTTGGTTTTCAAATTCTGGGCATTCCATGATTGCGTGTTGGAGGGTTCCTTTTGGATGTCCACATTTTTGGTATTGCGGGTCTTCATGTACGTTTATGCGGTGCAGGTATGCATCATATAAACCGTGATTTGTTCTCATTCGAAATATCGTACGTGCCATGGACTTTCCGATATTTTTATTTGTGAACCAAGGTTCACGGGGGGGGGTTGCGGTTGATCTCTCTTGTAGCTTTGTCCATTTGGTAATTGTTCGAATTCCTGCTTCTCTTTATCATAACAATTTTTCTTTAGAATGGGCTCTCTTCGAACATTACAGGAATGTCCAATACCGTCCCCGCTAAAGATCCTTCCTTCGCCAGTTGATCGGCTTCGTTAATTCATGGTTAGTCCTGCATGAGCTTTCACCCAGATGAATTCTACTTCTTTATTGCTCTCGCTACAAGATAGTAACAGTTGGAGTAATCGAACAATCAAGTTGTTTTTAGCTCTACGAACGCCGCTGGTTTTGAGGATTTGCAACGTGCTTAGAGAGTCAGTGCATATCAGATAAGATCCCCTGTCAACGCTCTCTGTGCTGATGAATTCTAAGGCTTTCACTATAGCAATCACCTCGGCGTTGAAAGACGTTGAGGTGTGTGGGAACTTGAATTTCCTATTATATCCCGTTATTGCAACGTAAAATGCGCATCCTATTGTGCTTCCGGATTTCGATCCATCTGTGATGATGAGCTCGGCATTCTACCATCTTTTGTTGACATGATTGGCGAATTTGTCATTAATATCAACTCCTCTAGGTTTCCATAGGTAAATAAGTTGATTTTCACTGGCACCATCAATTCTTTGTATGTCAACAGGAACGGACCAGGCTTATTAGCACACTCCAGCCTCTCCATGCCCAGGTCCTCCTGTGTGAAACTATTTACGAGCAGAGGTGTCTCATCATGGTTTCTGAAGTCAGCGTCATACTACAGAGCCTGCATACGTCTTGAATCATAGGACGTCTGTGAGTTTTAATCTGTAAAATATATCGTTCAGATAGCATTTGGAATCCGTGTTTCAGTGGGAGTTCTCCGGATTCAGCTAAAATTGCATCGATTGGCGTTGGCCGAAGGAATCCCATGCATTGGCGAATACATTTATTGCAGTCGGAAGCAAATCGGTATCGCTTGCGTTTGTATAATAAATTGCTCTGTCATCAATAATGGATCTAATCAATGATGTTCCAGCTTACTTCCCCCGAAAACCAAAAACAACAAAGGGTGCAGAGTGTTCCCTAATCAGCTGAGATAAAAACACTGCAGTTTGCTTAAGCAGAACCAACTTTTCAAATCGATCAGCCAGAGCTCAGGGTAATTTCATTCGTCCTTTGATGTCCTAGAGAGGCTCCCTATCAAATTTCGTTGTAATCAGACAGGCGTCATAACTTTTAGCACAATCAGCTGGTCAGGATGGAGCCTGTTAATAGAAAGATGTGCTCTAACTCTTTGAGTTTAAACGTTAAAAAAACTTTTCCAAGTCCGCATCCAAACATAAGTTGGAGCAGCACAGTATCATGATACATACATGTGGAAATGACTACATGAAGTGTGCGTGTGACGGCAATTGTCCACTAATAGAACGGGTTTATTCTACAAAGTACTTAGGAATTACTATAGATGAAGACTTAAGATGGGAGTATCATATTAGCTCTATGGTTCAGAAACTCCGTAAATTTATTCATTTTTTTTATAGATTGAGGGGATGTCTTGATAAGAAAAATTTAATTACTATATATAAAGCTCTTGTGCAAAGTGTCATTAGTTTCGGTATTTTAGCCTGGGGTGGCGCTTCAGTGTCTATCTTAAATCCGCTTTGTATTGTCCAAAAATCAATCCTAAAAGTAATCGCCAGGAAGCCACGCCGGTTCCCCACCTCTGACTTATTCAAAGCTGTCCAGGTATTCTCAGTTCAACAACTGTATGTCAAAATAGCTATTACTTTTTTTCACAAACACCCCGATTACTTCGTGTATCCTAGACATAGCATATACCCAGCTCGCCTCACTTCTAAGGCGGTAATACCAGCTCCCCAATCTCGTTTATGGTGTACCTCAAAGCATATATTTTTCAGTATGCCTTATATATTGCGGTCTCTCCCAGCCGACATGACCATACCTGGAAATTTTTCGCCTGCCGTTTATAAAACTAGAATTTTCACATGGTTGATAACCCAAGGTCCTATAAACTGTTCCAATTTACTGACTAGTGTTTATGTGTCATGATTTTGTCTGTTATTTTGCTTCTAATGGTGTTTATCTTTACCTACCTATATAATGATTGTATTCTATCCATCAAATTCTTTTGGGATAGAAATTTATTCTAATTTAGCTATCTTTTTTTTTTTTTGCATCCTTATTTTCTTCATCTGATCACTTTTGGGTCGTTTTTGAAAAAATGGTGTATTAGGTAATATTACTTGTTTAACTCAACTCCCCCGAACCGCACAGGGTCGTACCCTATGGTTCTTGGGGTATATTCCATTGTATAAATATACTATAATTTTTCCTTTGTGTTGCCGTATTAATTTACAACTATGATATTTTTTTTGTAATTTCTTTATTTTTTTTTTTGGAATAAACTTCTTTCATTCATTCATTCATTCTGTAAGGTCATTCGTCTCTTGTTATCCCAGAGAGGCTCCCTATCAAATTTCGTTCAATCCCTAACATATTTCACAGGGGGAAAAATAAGGCATATCCATATACCGATGTATCTGCATGTAGTGTAGATTTTCTTTTGGTAGGTGACATCGTCTAGTTATATTTCGACAGTGCACCTTAGACTCAGTTTGGTTGGTCATTTTTTTGGGACCAGTAATTTGCGGGCTATCTAATACAGGTTTACTATGTACGCGGTTTAATAATACTTCATAGATATCATCCCAAAGAATCGAAAGAAACCACCCAGGTAGCTATAACTTCATAGGTTTATTCTCCTCCCTAAGGACCAGAACTTCAACTGGGGAAAAAATCAACATGGGATGTATCGCAACAGGTGAAACATCGTAAAAATTACCTAGTAAACTACGACGATCGTATCAGCTGATATAATTCCAAAGGAATTCAGATTATTATAACTTTTGTCACCTATAAATGGAGTTGCGAATCGTAGGTATGTGATTTATTCTATATAATTAATTTTCAATTAGTGGCAGTGTTGCCAGGTTCCAGAGGAAGCCCAGGGGACCTTTAGAGGGGAAAAACGGGGGACTTTCTCAAACAAAAAAGTGAACTTTCAGGGGTCCTTTTCACTGCTAGAAACACTGTTTAACCTTTTATATATATATATATATATATATACATATTCCGTACAGTGGCAGATTCTCAACAAACACATACGCACTCAGTTCATAACTGAATCATTTATTTCAGAAACCACCTAAGTGCGCTTTTTTCAACTTTTGGAAAACTAAAAAAGACTGTTTTGCAGCTTAAGCTTAAGTATAGGTAGTAGGGGGTAGGGGGCTTAGGATAGGTAGGGGCTTATAGTATCCTTCAAATATTTTTTTATCAAATCAAGAAAATGCTATTGGAATTATCTATTTTGTTAATTTTTTTTTCTTCAAGTTTTTGAGTTATAAATTTTTGAAAATTTTGCACTTAGGTGGTTTTTGCAAGACATGAATAAATCTGAAGTGATTTTTTAACAATTATTATTGAAATTAAGTCAAACGATTAATTTTTATCTATTTTGGTATCAAAAGTAAGTAAGAGACACACTTAAGTATAAACAAGAGTGGTTTTTACTAGGTTTTATTAAACGGAAAATACTTGTTCAAGTAGACTACACGCTTCAGTGCGCTTGGGCTACAGCGACGGCGTTTGGGTTCTTTCTGAAATAAACGGATTCTTTTCAAGGCTGTCAAATAGCATTGGTGATATGCAACATTGGTTATTTCGGCACGAATAAATAAACGATGTATTCACCTCTGAAAAGAACAGTACCACCAAAACGACATTTTTTTAATTTTTGTCGCTTTCTGAAATAAACGATTCAATTATTTTCGCTGTCTTGAGTCATAAGGATTTGACAAAATTATCAGATCAGACAGTTATATCTTGATAACTGATAATGGGGAACTGTTTTTGTTGTTGGTGACCGGTAACTATACTGAGTGACTAGAAATGGTGGGACATTAATCTAGCAAATTTTACTTCATGCTTTCATTTTTCAGGGTAAAGGGGGGACCTTTCAATAAAAAGGGGGAAATATTGAGGTACCCCGGAGGCCTTCAGGGATCGGGGTAACGGCAGACTGAAAAGGGGAAAATTCCCCCTTTTGGGGTACCATTGGCAACACTGGTTAGTGGGTTAGCTTGTGTTAAATTCAAAAGACTAGTAAAATATAGGTGTTTTTAATTTATTTTCCCCTCGGTAGGCGTCTATGCCATTGCAGATATATTTAGATAATGAATAATAGACTTCGTTTAATTAAAGGGTTAAAGTACATGAATCATTAACCTTTGTTTACTAATTTGCAGCGTTTTTTTACAGTTTAGGGCGTGGTTAAGATTCATACCTTCTCCACACCCATCACAAGAAACTGCGAGACCTCTGGGTTCTCATCCATAATGCAGCGACAAAGCATCTCAGAATTGTGAGCATGAAAGGTCAAACGAGGATCCTTCAGAGGATTAACGTTAGCCATTGTGATGCTCCACTTGTGAACTCAATGGTCCATTGCTGCTGAAGAGGAAGAGGATTTTACCTTAATAGAGAGTTCCTAGTAGATCAGTGAAACACAATACGTCGTGCGGTATGACAATCCGGTGCCGTAACTCTGACGCAATGAGTTACGGTGACGCATCCTTCCGTACAGATACGTCTACGGATCGCAATCCAGACAAAACTTAATCGCTCAAATAAACCTCCTAGATATAATTTTCTCCTTCCATGGATTTAGCGTTACAACTAGATCCGTTAAGGACTTGACGTGGCTTTAAGGTGCGGTAAATAGAGAGTTCCTAGTAGATCAGTGAAACACAATACGTCGTGCGGTATGACAATCCGGTGCCGTAACTCTGACGCAATGAGTTACGGTGACGCATCCTTCCGTACAGATACGTCAACGGATCGCAATCCGGAAAAAACGTAATCGTCTAATATAACTTTCTTCCATGGACTCAAATAACCTAATAGGGATAATAGAGAGTTCCTAAACGATAAGTCAATTTGGATAAGGTGCTTGGGGATTTTATCACCTGGAGCGAGCCACAGCGTATGCTAACCTGATAAAGTCAAGAGGGTCGAATTAGTGTTTTATGTTAAAGTGACGCTACTTATCTTCAAGTAACGCTGAACCACCTTGGGGATTTTCCCGCATTTTAGCGAATTTTTGAAGAAAATTAAGCTATTGCTCTCGCCTCAAAATTTGTAAAATGTGAATTTTTTAAAGATTTTCATGCAGAAATCCGTTTCAGGCTATTCTGAATCATATTCTGAAGTTTAACGCATTTTTTAATGTATGTATGTATGTATGTATGTATATATGTATGTATGTGTCATTCCAGACGATAACTGTCTGTAGAATTGTGCTAGAAACTTCAAACAAATTTTGAAATGTTAAGGACACAAAACGAAAGTTCAAGTTCGTTGGCCAGCATGATCGGATTACATCTTCGGGTAGAAACTTTCAACAACGTAGTCAAAAATTTCAAAATAGCCTGTTTTTTGCGATTTGTTGTGCGAAATAATTTTTTCAGCATACTAACATGTGGTATATTCGGAATCAGCGTAAAATTTCCCATAAGAACATGTATCAAGTTTTCAAATAATGCCGTTCGCTAGTTGTAAAAATCGGTGTTTAAAGCGTAGGTAGTAGGTGTTTGTTAAAAAAAAGAAAAAAAAAAAAAAGTAATCACAACTGATGAGTTTACTCTGTGAAATATTCCGTCCTCCGATTCTCTCGGTCGCTCTCTTTAATGTTTTACGGTCAACTGTTTTAGGACTTGATGAAGCTTTAATGCTGACTGTGGCTTAGAAAATATCAGCCATGAAATTATGAAGAAGTTCTATTTATGTACGTACTAGCACGCAGACCCAAGGCCTCGCTCCGCTCGGCCGTCAGTAACGTTGATCTCAAGGCCTCCCTCCATCGAAATCTATGAATATTTACCTACATTTGTCTTTAAATCTACAAGATTAGTTTAATAATAATAAAGTATGAGTACGTCCTAATTATTTTTAATAATTTGATTCCATGTTTGTCTGTCTATCAAAATCATAAACTAAAATTTCTCTACACGATCAATAGCGACTGAAATGTCGAAGATTTCTTCAAAAATTCGCTCTTGCTGCATGACTGGACTTTTTGTTTTATTCACGAAAAGGTTTTGCAATGGCAG
Organism: Adelphocoris suturalis; assembly: GCA_030762985.1. NCBI lineage: Eukaryota > Metazoa > Arthropoda > Insecta > Hemiptera > Miridae > Adelphocoris > Adelphocoris suturalis. The sequence continues at coordinate 9,976,686 of CM061043.1, forward strand.
ATTTTGAAAATTCATGAACAAGAAAATGAATATAATTTTCATGAATCATGAATACCAACAAGAAATGAATATCACTGTTATCGAAGTGCAAGGTTACTTTACGATAGGGAGGAAGAGATGAGATAGGTTGGTTCGAGATAAGGCGTCTTATGTTTAGGTGAAATATATTTGTCTTATCGGAGATGAGGCGCCTCATCTGCCCGCACATGCGCAGTAGTGTTTTCCGTTCACGATAAGGCGCCTCATCTTTATCTCCCTATCGCTTTAGGAACTCTCTAATTTCCTCCTTCCAAGAATTTAGCGTTACAAATAGATCCGTTAAGGGCTTGACGTTACTTTAAGGTGCGGTAAATATTTCTCGTTACCGCACGCCGTATTGAGACTGACGGATCTACTAGGGACTCTGTATCAACTCCTCTGTTGTTCATCGTTGCCTCGCACCGGCCGAGCAACCGAAAATGTCCGAACGGACAAATTTTCGTGCGTGCGGTCAGTTGGAAAGAAACAGCGGCCTACCGTTTCCACCAACCGAGCGAATGTTCACCCCAGCTCTGCCCAAACGAAGGAATGGCGACGTCGAGCCGAATATTCGTTCGCCTGGGCACAGCAGTCAGGAACTAGACAAAAGTTCGGCTGCGATGCCGACGAAAACCCATGGTGAAAAACGATACTTTGAAGTACCAGAAAACCAAAAATTCAAACCCCAAAATCAAAGCGGTGCATCTCCAAAAACGGCGCATGAATTGAGAATGTATCGGTTACAACATTTTTTGACGTTCGATTATGACCCAAGCACAACGATAGGGTGGTTCAAAAAAAAAAAAAAAAAAAAAAAAAAGTTCTGGGATTTCTTGTCCCCATTGTTTTTTTTTGCTTCCTCGGTATGTCAGGATGACACTCCTAAATTTTTAGCAAAAAATATTAATCCTGGGTCGATTTTGGCCAGTTATCGACCGCTATCGTAAACCAACCTCTAAATTGGTGCCGAGGTGATGATTTGACGGACGGATTTCAATTTTTTTAGGTCAATTTATGGGTTTTCGCATGCGCTGAACACGATGAACTTATTTATTTTACGCCCCGTCCACTAGTTATCCGGTAAACTGGCAGAGGGCGCTGCTTGAAGTTAAGTAAAAATCGAAAATTTCACCGAAAATGCTGTCCCCTGGTTAAGAATTGTACTAGAAACATGCTATTATGGTCGGACAATATGCTTTGGCATGTTCTGAACATGATTCCGTTTTTTACTATACTTTTCCGCCAATGATTGCTTCGTTTAACGGCCATAACCCTCAAATTAATTATAGGGTAATAGACAAATTCACCCTAATTTCACCAGAAATTATGTCGCGTTGATAATTTAAGGTTCTGAAATACCTTGTGCCGATAAAATTTGGTATTTTCCAGGATACTCGGTACAAAGCCGTTGGTAATTTGGCAAGGACTTGAACCAGCATTGTACTTATTCGCTTAACGACCCGATACCATTGTACAAGCTTTTACACGTGACCGATACCGCTGACAATAGGTAACCCTACGCTCAAATGATCCAATCACAGTTCAGACAATTCAGAACTACGAATTTGACCCTGGAAAACCGATGGAACTAAGGAATTTTACAGAAAAATTGGAAAATTTTAGCTATTTTCTCCATTTTGCCGCTATATTTGGCAAATAAGTACAATGCCGGTTCAAGTCCTTGCCAAATTACCAACGGCTTTGTACCGAGTATCCTGGAAAATACCAAATTTTATCGGCACAAGGTATTTCAGAACCTTAAATTATCAACGCGACATAATTTCCGGTGAAATTAGGGTGAATTTGTCTATTACCCTACTATTAATTTGAGATTTATGGCCGATAAACGAAGCAATCATCGGCGGAAAAGTATAGTAAAAAACGGAATCATGTTCAGAACATGCCAAAGCATATTATCCGACCATTTTAGCATGTTTCTAGTACAATTCTTTACCAGGCGACAGCATTTTCGGTGAAATTTTCGATTTTTACTTATCTTCAAGTAAAATAAACTGGCGCCCTCTGCCAGTTTACCGGATAACTAGTGGACGGAGCGTAAAATAAATAAGTTCACCGCGTTCAGCGCATGCAAAAACCCATAAATTGACCTAAAAAAATTGAAATCCGTCCGTCAAATCATCACCTCGGCACCAATTTAGAGGTTGGTTTACGATAGCGGTCGATAACTGGCCAAAATCGACCCAGGTAAAGTGATTAGGATTAATATTTTTTGCTAAAAATTTAGGAGTGTCATCCTGACATACCGAGGAAGCAAAAAAACAATGGGGACAAGAAATCCCAGAACTTTTTTTTTTGTTTTGAACCACTCTATCGTTGCGCTTGGGTCATAATCGAACGTCAAAAAATGTTGTAACCGATACATTCTCAATTCATGCGCCGTTTTTGGAGATGCACCGCTTTGATTTTGGGGTTTGAATTTTTGGTTTTCTGGTACTTCAAAGTATCGTTTTTCACCATAGGTTTTCGTCGGCATCGTAGCCGAACTTTTGTCTAGTTTCTGACCGCTGTGTCGCGTTGATGTATATGTATAATTATGTCGCGTTGATAATTTAAGGTTCTGAAATACCTTGTGCCGATAAAATTTGGTATTTTCCAGGATACTCGGTACAAAGCCGTTGGTAATTTCCTTAGTTCCATCGGTTTTCCGGGGTCAAATTCGTAGTTCGGAATTGTCTGAACTGTGATTGGCTCGTTTGAGCGTAGGGTTACCTATTGTCAGCGGTATCGGTCACCTGTAAAAGCTTGTGCAATGGTATCGGGTCGTTAAGCGAATAAGTACAATGCCGGTTCAAGTCCTTGCCAAATTACCAACGGCTTTGTACCGAGTATCCTGGAAAATACCAAATTTTATCGGCACAAGGTATTTCAGAACCTTAAATTATCAACGCGACATAATTTCCGGTGAAATTAGGGTGAATTTGTCTATTACCCTACTATTAATTTGAGATTTATGGCCGATAAACGAAGCAATCATCGGCGGAAAAGTATAGTAAAAAACGGAATCTTGAACATGCCAAAGCATATTATCCGACCATTTTAGCATGTTTCTAGTATAATGCTTAACCAGGCGACAGCATTTTCGGTGAAATTTTCGGTTTTTATCTTGAAGCAGCGCCCTCTGCCAGTTTACCGGATAACTAGTGGACAGAGCGTAAAATAAATAAGTTCATCGTGTTCAGCGCATGCAATAACCCATAAATTGACCCAAAAAAATTGAAATCCGTCCTTCAAATCATCATCTTAGCACCAATTTAGAGGTTGGTTTACGATAGCGGTCGATAACTGACCAAAATCGAGCCAGGTAAAGTGATTAGGATTAATATTTTTTGCTAAAAATTTAGGGGTGTCATCCTGACATACCGAGGAAGCAAAAAAACAATGGGGACAAGAAATCCCAGAACTTTTTTTTTTTTTTTTTTTTTTTGAACCACCCTATCGTTGTGCTTGGGTCATAATCGAACGTCAAAAAATGTTGTAACCGATACATTCTCAATTCATGCGCCGTTTTTGGAGATGCACCGCTTTGATTTTGGGGTTTGAATTTTTGGTTTTCTGGTACTTCAAAGTATCGTTTTTCACCATGGGTTTTCGTCGGCATCGCAGCCGAACTTTTGTCTAGTTCCTGACCGCTGTGTGGAGGAACAGTATAATTTTTATATTCGAACGTTCAGTCATTCAATCAACTAATCGCGTTTTCATTCCACGATGAACGGGGATTTAGTGGCGGATTCTGCAGCGTTTTTAGTGATTTCGTTGATATTATAAAGAAGAGAAAGAAGAAAAAGTTGCAGTCATGCAGGATGATCGTATGAGCGAGTTTACATTGTTTTGAAAATTGAGGAACGAGTGCAAATGAATTGTTAATTACCAATTATATCGTTAAAAACACATTCTAAATACCTATTAATTTGTTATTCAAAAAGAGATTTTGGATTTCTACCTTTTTTGCAGTTTTTACCAATTTTTTTAAAGCAAATTTTAATGAAATGTAAGTACATTTTCGACCATAATTTTGTAAATTTTGGGACGGTTTCAAAATTTGCTTCTTAGCCTCTTTTTTTACGTATGAGGGCGGCTCAAAAAATATTGGTTTGGCATCAGGTAGAGAGGAAATCTCTTTCTCTCTTCTCTCTCTCTCTCTCTTGCTCTCGCGCTCTTTTCAACGATTTCCTTATATTTGAATTTAAAGTGATATTGAGGGGTGTCACGGCCGTTTTAACGTAATAAAAACACGGGAAATCTTAAAAATCAAATTAATCGAAAACAAAGCGTTTAAAAAATCTCGAAGAGGTACTTTAGATCAGGAATGAGCTTTAGAATCGATCCCTGATGTTTCGTTCGCCTTAACCTAAACACACTGTATAATGAGACCTAGCAACGCGTAATATACATGCTCTCTAGTTAATTCGCCTTGCCCTAAAGCTCTGATTTGCTCCCACGTTTTGATTTAATTTTCTGCCAAATTCTGGTCCGTAGGAAGAGAAACGGGTGAACGTACAGCAACCCGTGTGGTTTCATCCGATTCTTTGGGATGATGTCTATGAATGAAACCCAAAAAACTATTAATGTATCCTGTATCCTTAAAAGTTTTCGAGATCTTGATTTTTTCAATATTTCAGCGCTTAATTACTACCCTTTAGGGTTGATAAAAATTGATGCCCATGTCACTGGCACATCCCCGGCCGGTGCATGATTTTTGAACCAAATTTGATCAAGTTTAGTTCAGTAGTTTCAGGGAAAGGTTCTGATGGCGAACTGACGGATTTCTTTTTAAACGATTTTTGGATTCTACGCATCTTCAAATTTCGAGAAATGGTGGAGAAGGGTTAAAAATTGTGTTTTTTCCCCCTTGCTCGACTACAAAGGTTATCAAAAGTGTTAAACTCTAGGATTGCTGTCAGAAAGCCTCCAAACGGATTTCGATGGAGAGAATTTTGATTTCAAAATTCTTGGAGTCACTACAAGAGCTTCTGGATGGATTGACAATAGTTCTAGTCGAGGGAATGTCACCTCAAACAGACTGCCCAAACTCTTCGTTGAGACAACGAGAAAACCCCAAGCCTGCTCCGAAATATTTTCCTCTATTAATCAAACGAAAACAGTGGAGAACAGCGGTGGTGAAGGAACGTAGTTGGACTTCCATTGTTCTCAAACCCGGAGGGCTCTGTGTTTCCAACATTCAACCTCTTTCAACACATATCTTCCCCCAGATTATAATGGTTTCTGCTCAGTTAGGAAGCTGTGGTACTCTATTCATGGAGTTAACAAATGCCGTTGAAATCTGAGTAAACTATGCATATTTGTAGGACGTCCCTCTGAAGTTAGGCTTCGTCAACAGCTGGACGACCTATTGGAATCGGTCCAGGGAGTGTGGAAGCACCCTAGCATGAGAAAAAAATAAAAACGTCTGCCAATTTGGGTGTGGCACATAGGTAGCTTCTTCGTTTACATTTCATGAATGAATTGATCATTGAAAATTGTTTAATGATTTCGAAAAATTCCATTGCGGAATAGAGAAACCAAGAAGTAGCGTGAAACTTCATAATTGGTCAATTAAGAAACAAAAAAGTCCAGTCATGCAGCATGACCCCATGAGCGAATTTTTGAAGAAATCTTCGACATTTCAGTCGCTATTGACGGCCGGGCGGAGCGAGGCCTTGGGTCTGCGTGCTAGTACGTACATAAATAGAACTTCTTCATAATTTCATGGCTGATATTTTCTAAGCCGCAGTCAGTATTAAAGCTACATCAAGTCCTAAAACAGTTGAGCGTAAAACATTAAAGAGAGCGACCGAGAGAATCGTAGGACGGAATATTTCACAGAGTAAACTCATCAGTTGTGATTACATTTTTTTTTTTTTTTCTTCTTTTTTTAACAAGCACCTACTACCTACGTTTCAACATTTACACTTTCGTTTTGTGTCCTAAACATTTTAAAATTTGTTTGAAGTTTCTAGCACAATTCTACGGACAGTTATCGTCTGGAATGACACATACATATATACATACATACATTAAAAAAAATGCGTTAAACTTCAGAATATGATTCAGAATAGCCTGAAACGGATTTCTGCATAAAATTTTTTCAATAATTCACATTCTACAAATTCTGAGGCGAGAACAATAGCTTAATTTTCTTCAAAAATTCGCTAAAATCACATGCACATAACATTATTATTTCACAATAATGATTTAGTTTCTAGACCGCTAGGTGATAATTAGCACAGTTTTAGAATCTCGAGAGTCGGTCAGGATAATAAAATTCAGGTCTTCAAGGCCAACTTTTCGGTGTATTTATACATCATCATCAGGGCTACAAGATGAGATTCCACAAGTCTATTAAATGAACAGCAATTGTTCAATGTTGTGTAAAACAAGAAATATTAATTTGGGATATTAGGTTGTTTCATAGTCCGTTCACACCTTTCAATACCTCAGTAAATTTTAAGTAACCAAAGAAACCAGTAAAATTAAGTAACCAAGCAAATTTTCCATTGACCGATATTATATATTTCCCATACGTAATATGACGAGAAAGTGAACTATCGGAATCAGTAAAATGTATACGCATAGAGGCATACGTAAATACTACACTCTCTCTAGCGTACTTATGGTGAAAAAGCGTTTTGATGTACCTACTTCAAATAATTTGTTCTTCATTCCTTTGAGTCTAGAAACAAGATACCTAGGTACCTGATTTCACCCACCACTGTTCAATAAACTTGTGAATTCTTGCAGCATATGTATTTTAATTTCACTTAACTTTCCGAGTTCTTTTCTTAGTTTTTTTTTTCCTTTCTTTTTTTTCTTTTTACGCATGGGCTGCACATCTCTCGCTAGGTCTGCACATTGAAAAATAACTCATACAAATTCCACCCTCTCGAGATCTGTCAGACGATTGGGGTATGATAATCGTCGCCAGAGAATACAAAGAGCAGTAGTGCCAGGCACTTTATATCCCTTGGATCGAACGATTTCCGGTACCCCGAGATGTACCAACAACAAATCAATATCAATTTTCCGAAATCGAAACTGGAGAAGAGCATCTTCTTCCTACATTCCGTCGAATCCGTGGAAAAAGTTCCAGTCATGCAGCATGATCGCATGAGCGAATTTTAGTATATTAACGTATTGTAAAATGTTGAATTGTTAGGAAATGCGAACTTTATTATTGCGAATAAATTGTTAATTTTATGACAAACAATTGTTCATTTTATTCTAAATACTAATCTGCTGTTCACAAAAGAATTCTGGATTTTTAGCTTTTTTAACGTTTTTTTTCATCAATTTTTTAGCACATTTGATGAAATTTAAGAACATTTTTCTGCATAATTCTGTACATAAATATTTGAATGCTATTTTATAGTTAATACGCTTTATTTCAGCAATATTCTGAATTTGACCAATTTGATGCGCTCAAAAAGCTCAACAATGGTTTTAAGCAATATTCTGAATTTGACCAATTTGATGCGCTCAAAAAGCTCAACAATGGTTTTAATGTCTGGCGATTAATATATCATCTACATAGTTCTGATGGCAACCATAATTCTGCATGTACGTTATACGACAGACGTGTCGTTGTAACTATCTAGTTTGCGGGAGGATTCTCAGTGCATGATAGTGTTAGGAGCCGCAATGCTGATCACGTGGACAATTAACTACTAGATGACTACCCAGCTCAAGTGTCTCCTCGGATATTAATTTGAGTCGAGGCCCCAGCTGTTACCACCTCGGGTGTCCCCGCTCTCCCGTCAGACTTTCATGAAAATGAGAAACAGGGTTAGTGCATCTGAGTTCGTTATTGATGAGAAAGGCCCGTCTTAAAGATCGGGAATTCATTTCCCTCTTGTAATCTTACTCACACAACTTGAAGTTTCTGTACGTATATACATCGTGTATACAAGGAGTAAGCGAACTAAACTAAACTGAAAACTAAATCACTTGCGAAGAAGTTGTGGAAACTCATTTCAAACCGGAAGTTAGTGAGAGGGGAAAAAAAACGGAGGGTAGACCTACAGTTCTACAGTCAGATCATTTAATAATGATTAGTTTTACACATTATTAGTTCATTATGGTTACTTAGCAATATTAGTTTATAACTAAGCGTAATAAATCAGCTTTCCTTGACACTACAGAGGCTTAGGGATTATGAGATGCTGTGATAAAATGAGAGCATTCCAAAAAGTGGCTAACGATTTTCCTGCTATGAAAACTAAGGGAGTTACACTTCCCTAGTAACGCATTGGTTGTACGTGAAAATCAATAGAAAACCCCATCGTGACGTGACGCTCGTAACGGACGAAAACAAATGGAAAAGTCCTGTTAATCATTATTAAATGATTAATAAAAACGTATATTTCCACCAAAAAATAAAGAGTTACAATGTTAAATCGAATTCGACTATTAGGCCATCACCAGTAATAAACAATAACTAAGGACACATTAAAAAGGATACAGCTTTTATAATCACAGGTGAAGGGAGATTGATTCCCATTGGTCAAGAGAAAGGAAAGGGGGCAGGAGGTACAACCAATTAAGTGCAAACAAAGTGAAGGAAGATTACAGCTAATCAGATGAAGTGAAAGGTTCCATAGTATGATCAATCGAGCACTATCTATTCCAATGAGTGAACAAAATTTATCAAAAGAAAAATCCATTATCAAAAGCAGAGCGGCTAGTAACAGATATGGAGAAGATCTCGTTGATACCATATGGGATAAGGTTCTTAGGAAAAAGATTAGGGAAAAAGTTTCCAATCTGGCTAGGGAAGATGTAACTTTAGAAGAAAATCAAGGTTAAAGTATTACTAGGATCCGTTAAGGACAAAATCAATGTTCAGGATAAAAGTGGGGTAACTAAAATGTTCTTGTGGCTACGAATATTGTGGTGAAACTGGTAGGAAATTCAGGGAAAGAATAGACGAGCACCAGGAGGATTTCAGGGAAAATAAGGGTAAGTCTACATTTGCGAAACATCTTAAGGAATCCAATCATAGTTACAATTTTGATTTGACAGATAGACAGTTTGTAGAATTTCTTCATTTTCGTCCAATGAGAGGTATGTTGAATGTACTTGAAAAATTCGAAATTATCAAAAGTGACAGATCTGATAAATGTTTAAATGAGGATATACCTCAATATATTTCACCACTGAGAAGTCCATTTCTATAAAGCTTGAAATTATCCCTTCACAATGTTGAAACCATATTGAGTTATTTTCTCCCTTTCACTTCATCTGATTAGCTGTAATCTCCCTTCACTTTGCACTTAATTGGTTGTACCTCCTGTCCCTTTCCTTTCTCTCCGGAAAGGAAAAGGGAATAGTGGGAGAGAGTTTGGAGTGGTTTGCCAGCTACATGTCTGATCGAACTCAGTTTGTGACCATTAGAGACACGAGGAGTGCGGTTAAGCCTACCAAATATGGTGTGATTCAGGGAAGCACCCTTGGGCCGGTATTGTTTTTGATTTATATAGATCGCTTAGCTTCACCATCTACCGTCGCTGACATCCTCCTCTTCGCTGATGACACGGCTCTGCTCGTTTCTGGGTCCTCGTGGGAAGTAGTGACGGAGGAGATGCAGAGGCTCTTGGACAAAATTAACGGGTGGTTGTTGGGGAGTTTCCTCACTCTGAATGTTCTTAAGACCAAGTTTATGCTGATTGGAGGAGGTGATATCCCCCAGGATGTTGGATTGAAGATCCATTCCTGCGCTTGGGGGGGTATGTGTGGTTGGAGGCAGATGGAAAGTGTGTCCAAATACAAGTATCTGGGCGTCATGGTGGACTCGGCTCCCATTTGGGATCATCAGGTTTCTTATCTATACTCAAAGCTACGCAAATTTATATACTTATTTCACCATGTAAAGCCTGTACTGTCCAAGGAGCGCTTGAAACAAGTATACTTGTCACTCGTCTAGTCGTTGCTACAGTATGGCATTCTAGTGAGGGGTGGTGCCCTTTCCGAGCCATTTGCGCAAGTTGGCAATTTTGCAGAAGGCCATCCTAAAGGTGATGCTTGGCAAACCAAGAAGGCATCCTAGTGCTCTCCTCTTCCAGGAAGCTACGGTTTTCACAATCCACCAACTCTTCATTAAATGTCTGGTTCTCTTCTACCATCGCACACCCTCCATAGTCAATAGTCCTTCTGTTCACTCCCACTCCACCCGATTTCAATATTTCCGGAACACAGTTAACCCTAGAATTAATTTAACTCTTACATCTAGAAGTCCGCAATATCTTGTTCACTTGATTTACAATTCCTTACCAAGAGATCTCAAACAGCCAGTAAATTATAGTCGTTCAGTTTACAAGAGGCTTATTTTCACTTGGTTGATTCAAGTAGGACCAAACAACGCTGAAAACATGCTCAACAGTATTTATGTTTAGTTTTATTTATAGAAAATTGTATATTATTTGGAAAGAGAGAGTCAATTGTATTGACAATCAAATGTATGATTGCTTTCTAAAATTATATTTTGTTTGTAAATGAAGACAGCGCACTATATTTGTTGAGGTATTTACGATCTGGATGTTTGTCAGCGGCTCTGGCTCGTCAAAACAGGCTCTGCCTACCGACGAGCTATATTTATCCAGTTGTATTTTTTTAGGATTATTATTATTATTTTTTGTGTTTATAATTTTGAATCTCTCTCTCTCTCTCTCTCTCTCTCTCTCTCTCTCTCTCTCTCTCTCTCTCTCTCTCTCTCTCGTTTTTTCTGCTTAACCCTCTCCAGTTACCCCCTCTTCCTTCACGGAATTTAAATTTCCGGGTTTTGGTAGACAGACCAAACTAGTAGACAGTAGACAACCAGACTGAAATTCGGATCGAACAAAGAAAGAATCTCGGAAATCAGTTGAGAATTGTCAAGGCGACTGGACTAGACATGATGGCTAGAACGTCATACCGCGACAACGCACCGACACAGACAGACCCAAATATACCTAGGGTTTTCCCATTTGCGATAAGTTTTTGGAGCGGTGGCCACATTTTGGTGTGTTGGAGCGATGGTGAATGGCTCGCTTAAGACATAGCTGCAGAGGGACCTCCTAAAAATGTGTAAGCTTCAGTGGGACCTCCTAAAAATGTGTTTAACAGGCTTTATGGGGTTGTGGACTATCGCTTTAGGTCATCTGTCTGGAAATTTCTCGGGCGTCGGTTCGAATCGACGTAGGAGGGAAGGTGGGATCTGCGACTCCAATCCCGGGAACACGGAAGATCTGATGGAGCTTCTGTTTACCGAACTATCGAACTCCGGAAAATATTGGTTATTTATTTTCGCTTTACTCTTTCACAGTCGACGCGATATTGCAACTATTTTATGGCACAAAAGCGGTCCTGGGGTTGAGCTAGAAATCATCTTATGTGAGAGTTGGGTCTAACGCAGCGTACTATAAAAAATTAAAAGTTCCAGTCATGCAGCATGATCGTATGAGCGAATTTTCATAAACTATCTATCGTACTATAGTATGTTAAATTGCATTGAAATTGGAGCAATATTAGTTGACATAAATGGTTAAAAACCAATTTTATTGCAAAAAACTCATTCTAAATAAAATTCCATTGATTCAAAAGGGATTTTTGATATTTAAATTTTTTTGCAGTTTTTATAGATATTTTAGCAAATTTTAATGACATTTAAGTGCGTTTTTCATCATAATTTTGAGCAAAAATTGTTAATGTCCTAGTTAATCGTTGAAAATTTAGTTTTGACTAAAATTCTGCAAAAAAATAAAAATTTAACGATTTTTGGCCGTTTTTAGCCATTTTTAGTGATTTTTTGGGTACATTTTTCGAAATTTGACCAATTTAATGTGCTCAAAAATTGTCCAACGAACTCATCCTTTCTTTTGAAATGGTTGATTTTTTGGCGAAAGAACGAAGTTTTTATCTCAATTCTATCGAGAGTTATCGTCTGGAATGACACATATATATATGTATACATATATATATATATATATATATATATATATATATATATATATATATATATATATATATATATATATATATATATATAGATATGTGAGGATCCCGTTAGAGTAAGGTTTCTGTGTTGAAAGAACAGTATGTTAACGGGTTCGGACGTTAAGTGCCGTTTATATTTACTTATATTTACCGTTCACGTTATCCTACTGTTTAACGTTCCCAAGTCAATGGGCTCGCCGATAGAGCCTGGAAAAGAGGGATATTTTTCGTGGCAATGGTTGGTATTACTTCTTTTCAAATAACTGTCTCCTTGTATTGTTAACCTTTTGCTCTGTACTCCTGCATCATGTTACTAATATCAGAAGATCATGAATGTGAGAATACAAATCTGTTTCAGATCATTATAAGAACGAACCCGTGAAAAATTGGTGCGGGGCTTCACACTACTTTCTATACAAATTAAACATAAAACAAGTTGGTCAGAGGCTTCACACTGCCTTCCTTACAGTTATAAAACGAAGTGGGTGAGAAGCTTCACCAAACTTTTCAAGGTGTGTAGAAATATTTTATGTGCGTAAAAATCTGGGGAAATTGCTTTCATCATTAGACAAAATAAGCTGAATTCAATTTTCATGGTTCGGAGGACATTGGGTGGTAGGGGAGGGAGTAGATGCGCGAATTACGCTAGTACAGCTGGGTAAGAAACGAGGAAGACTGATTTATCATCTAAAAACTGTGCTGAATCCATTTTTCATGGTTCCGAAGACGTCGGGTGGTGGGGGAAGGGGTCACTGCAAGAGATACGCAAGTACAGCTGTGCAAAAATCTGGAAAAATCGTTTTTATCTGCTAAAAAATGTGCTGACTCCATTTTTCATGGTTCCAAAGACTTTGGGTGGTAGGGAAGGGGGTTAATGCGAGAACTAGGCTAGTACAGCCATGTAAAAATCCGGAAAAATCGTTTTTAACAGCTAAAAAAACCGCTGAATCCATTTTTCATGGTTCCAAGGCAGTCAGGTGGAAGGGGGGGGGGGGGGGGGGGGGGGGGGGGGGGATGCGAGAATTACGTTAGTGCAGGTGTGTTAAAATCCGGAAAATCGTTCTTATCTGCTAAAAAATGTGCTGACTCCATTTTTCATGGTTCCGAGGACGTCGGGTGGTAGGGGAGGGGGTAAATGCGAGAATTACGCTAGTACAGCTGTGTAAAAATCCGGAAAAATTGTTTTTACCTGCTAAAAAATGTGCTTACTCAATTTTTCATGGCTCGGAGGATGTCGGGTGGTAGGGGAGGGGGTAAATGCGAGAATTACGCTAGTACAGCTGTGTAAAAATCCGGAAAAATTGTTTTTATCTGCTAAAAAATGTGCTTACTCCATTTTTCATGGCTCGGAGGATGTCGGGTGGTAGGGGAGGGGGTAAATCCGAGAATTACGCATTACAGCTGTGCAATAATCCGGAAAAATCGTTTATATCTGCTAAAAAATGTGCTGACTCCATTTTTCATGGTTCCGAGGACGTCGGGTGGTAGGGGAGGGGGTAAATGCGGGAATTACGCTAGTACAGCTGTGTAAAAATCCGGAAAAATTGTTTTTATCTGCTAAAAAATGTGCTTACTCCATTTTTCGTGGCTCGGAGGATGTCGGGTGGTAGGGGAGGTGGCAAATCCGAGAATTACGCTAGTACAGCTGTGCAATAATCCGGAAAAATCGTTTATATCTGCTAAAAAATGTGCTGACTCCATTTTTCATGGTTCCGAGGACGTCGGGTGGTAGGGGAGGGGGTAAATGCGGGAATTACGCTAGTACAGCTGTGTAAAAATCCGGAAAAATTGTTTTTACCTGCTAAAAAATGTGCTTACTCAATTTTTCATGGCTCGGAGGTTGTGGGGTGGTAGGGGAGGGGGTAAATGCGAGAATTACGCTAGTGCAACTGTGTAAAATTCCGGAAAAATCGTTTTTATCTGCTAAAAAATGCGCTGACCCCATTTTTCATGGTTACAAGGACTTTGGGTGGTAGAGGTGGGGGTAAATGCGAGGATTAGGCTAGTACAGCTATGAAAAAATACGGAAAAATCGTTTTTAACCGCTAAAAAATGCGCTGTCTCCATTTTTCATGGTTCCAAGGACGACAGTTGGTAGGGGAGGGGGTAAATGCGAGGATTAAGCTAGTACAGCTATGAAAAAATCCGGAAAAATCGTTTATATCTGCTAAAAAATACGCCAACTCCATTTTTCATGGTTCCAAGGACTTTGGGAGGTAGGGGAGGGGGTAAATGCGAGAATTACGCTAGTACAGCTGTGTAATAATCCGGAAAAATCGTTTTTACCTGCTAAAAAATGTGCTTACTCAATTTTTCATGGCTCGGAGGATGTCGGGTGGTAGGGGAGGGGGTAAATGCGAGAATTCCGCTAGTACAGCTGTGTAAAAATCCGGAAAAATTGTTTTTATCTGCTAAAAAATGTGCTGACTCCATTTTTCATGGTTCCAAGGACTTTGGGTGGTAGAGGAGGGGGTAAGTGCGAGGATTAGGCTAGTACAGCTATGAAAAAATCCGGAAAAATCGTTTTCATCTGCTAAAAAGTGCGTTGACTCCATTTTCCATGGTTCCAAGGACTTTGGGTGGTAGGGGAGGGGGTAAATGCGAAGATTAGGCAAGTACAGCTATGAAATGATCCGGAAAAATGGTTTTTGTATGCTGAAAAATGCGCTGTCTCCATTTTTCATGGTTCCGAGGATGTCGGGTGGTAGGGGATGGGGTAAATGCGAGAGTTACGCTAGTACAGCTGTGTAATGATCCGGAAAAATCGTTTTTACCTGCTAAAAAATGTGCTTACTCAATTTTTCATGGCTCGGAGGATGTCGGGTGGTAGGGGAGGGGGTTAACGCGAGAATTACGCCAGTACAGCTATGTAAAAATCCGGAATAATTGTTTTTATCTGCTAAAAAATGCGCTGACTCCATTTTTCATGGCTCGGAGGATGTCGGGTGGTAGGGGAGGGGTTAAATGCGAGACCCACGCTAGTACAGATGTATAAAAATCCATAAATTCGTTTTTAACTGCTAAAACATGCGTTGACTCCATTTTTCATGGTTCCGAGGACGTCGGGTGGTAGGGGAAGGGGTAAACGCGAGAATTACGCCAGTACAGCTATGTAAAAATCCGGAATAATTGTTTTTATCTGCTAAAAAATGCGCTGTCTCCATTTTTCATGGTTCCGAGGATGTCGGGTGGTAGGGGATGGGGTAAATGCGAGAGTTACGCTAGTACAGCTGTGTAATGATCCGGAAAAATCGTTTTTACCTGCTAAAAAATGTGCTTACTCAATTTTTCATGGCTCGGAGGATGTTGGGTGGTAGGGGAGGGGGTAAACGCGAGAATTACGCCAGTACAGCTATGTAAAAATCCGGAATAATTGTTTTTATCTGCTAAAAAATGCGCTGACTCCATTTTTCATGGCTCGGAGGATGTCGGGTGGTAGGGGAGGGGTTAAATGCGAGACCCACGCTAGTACAGATGTATAAAAATCCATAAATTCGTTTTTAACTGCTAAAACATGCGTTGTCTCCATTTTTCATGGTTCAGAAGACGTCGGGTGGTAGGGGAAGGGGTAAACGCGAGAATTACGCCAGTACAGCTATGTAAAAATCCGGAATAATTGTTTTTATCTGCTAAAAAATGCGCTGACTCCATTTTTCATGGCTCGGAGGATGTCGGGTGGTAGGGGAGGGGTTAAATGCGAGACCCACGCTAGTACAGATGTATAAAAATCCATAAATTCGTTTTTAACTGCTAAAACATGCGTTGACTCCATTTTTCATGGTTCCTAGGATGTCGGGCGGTAGGGGGGGGGGGGGGTAAATGCGGGATTCACGCTAGTACAGGTGTGTAAAAATCCAGAAATTCGTTTTTAACAGCTAAAAAATTCGCTGACTCCATTTTTTATGGTTCGGAGGATGTCGGGTGGTAGGGGAGGGGGTAAACGCGAGAATAACGCTAGTACAGCTTTGTAAAAATCCGGAAAAATTGTTTTTATCTGCTAAAAAATGCGCTGACTCCGTTTTTTATGGTTCGGAGGAAGTCAGTTGGTAGGTGAGGGGGTAAACGTGAGAATTATGCTAGTATTGAGCCCGGTGAAGTTAGCAACGGTTTTCAGCAACGGTCCATAATTCCGTTAATATTGGTCGAATTGAGTCCAAATTTCGCACATACACTCAGCACCCAGACTCGCAGCTCTGAATGAGGTCGGGCACGGCGTACCTACCTCGGGGGCGGCTGTGGAGGCGGCTGGGGGCGGTTTACTTTACTCCTCTTTAAAAGAACTTTACTACTCTTTTAAAAAGAATCCTGGAAACTGGCAAATCTCATGAAAACTGCTTCGTCTAATACTCTTTCCAACGGTATAATTAAGTTTACTTTTATTTTGTTATTTAGTGGAGAAAATTATGTTTTAGTGTTAAAAAATGTGTGTTTTTCAATGAAATTGTTGGTTTTCTCGAAAGATGACCCTCCATGAACCTACGAGTATGGGGTCGGTTTCTATTTATTTTTTCACGCTGTATCGAATGGTAACATTTGTAGATCTCTCCAACCCCGTTATAACCGAGTTTTACACTTAAAATCGCAAATGTTTAGTTTGTTTGTTACGATTAAATGGAAAAACACGGTATTCCTGAAAAAAACACTATACAAATTAAGATGTGTCCCACAAATTAGGACACATAGGGATTGTGTCTCATATGCTGGACTCATTGGGAATATGTGTCCAGGATTATGGGACATAATGTGTCCTGGTTTATTGGACACATTTACGATGATTAATTAATTATTTATTATATTAATAATTTATTTACTTAATTTTAAATTTAAATAATTTATAATTTTAATTATTAAATTTAATAATGATAATTAATAATAATTAATATTTATTATAAAAATAATATTAATATTTATAATAAAAATGTTATTATAATATTATAATATTAATATTATAATATTAAAATATTATTATTAGATTTATATTATTTATAATATTAATAATATTATTTTTATTATGTTAAAATATTATAATATATATAATAAATAATAATTTATATTTATAATAAAAATAATAAATAATATTTATTACAATTTTAATCAATTTAAAATTCTGCTTCTCATTTACCTTTATAGAGCACATTTTGATGAATTTTAATGAATATCCAAGGGCTGTAGAGGGGGCTCAAACAAAATGGCCGGATTCTTTTTTAAACTATTCCGAGGCACCTACGTGAGCTGGGGCTCCCGAATTAGGTACCTATGTAAACTTCAAATATTCTGTAGAAATGGCGTAAGGAAATTTTTTTCGAATTTTCATGAAATTGTGCAATCTAGCAAACGCGGCTTCCGAGAGCAAAATGGAATTCAAATTTGGATTCAGCGCATCAAAAAATATAAGAATACCAATTTTGGTGAATTTTAGACAATTTTCAAGGGTATTTTGGGTAGATTTTCATGAAATTCTTGAAATTTGGAATATCTGGTGAATGAAGCATCCTAGCGCTCCACATTCCACGAAACTCAACTCGCCAAAAAAGCCGAGCGGGCCCTTACTGGACCCACCTGGGCTGCATTCTGAAAAAATTTCTGTTTTAAAATTTCATTTTTTTCTTAAATTCGCAATTTTTCCCTTAAAACTCACAGGAAATTTGACGAAAATGTGATCCAGCAGGTATTTTGAGTCGCTGAATCCGATTTTGAAATCCGTTTTGCGCTAGGATGCTTCATTCACCAGATATTCTAAATTTCATGAATTTCATGAAAATCTACCCAAAATACCCTTGAAAACTGTCTAAAATTCACCAAAATTGCTATCCTTATATTTTTCGATGCGCTGAATCCAAATTTGAAGTCCATTTTGCTCTCGGAAGCCGCGTTTGCTAGATTGTACAATTTCATGAAAATTCGAAAAAAATTTCCTTACGCCATTTCTACAGAATATTTGAAGGCTACATACCTAATTCGGGAGCCCCAGCTCACGTAGGTGCTTTGGAATAGTTAAAAAAAGAATCCGGCCATTTTGTTTAAGCCCCATCTACAGCCCCTGGATATTCATTAAAATTCATCAAAATGTGCTCTATAAAGGTAAATGAGAAGCAGAATTTTGAATTAATTAAAATTTTAATAAATATTATTTATTATTTTTATTATAAATATAAATTATTATTTATTATATATATTATAATATTTTAACATAATAAAAATAATATTATTAATATTATACATAATATAAATCTAATAATAATATTTTAATATTATAATATTAATATTATAATATTATAATAACATTTTTATTATAAATATTAATATTATTTTTATAATAAATATTAATTATTATTAATTATCATTATTAAATTTAATAATTAAAATTATAAATTATTTAAATTTAAAATTAAGTAAATAAATTATTAATATAATAAATAATTAATTAATCATCGTAAATGTGTCCAATAAACCAGGACACATTATGTCCCATAATCCTGGACACATATTCCCAATGAGTCCAGCATATGAGACACAATCCCTATGTGTCCTAATTTGTGGGACACATCTTAATTTGTGCCCCAGATTATTGCACACATTGTGTCCCGTGAACAAGGACACATTTTCCGTCGTGTCCGATAAACAGGGACACATTTCCCGCCGTGTCCCATCTTCTAGGACACATTATATGCAAGAGGGGTATAAGTTTTCTGCCCCCACCACGCCCTGGAATTTGATTAAAATTCATCAAAATGTGTTCTAGAAGGTAAATTGAGGCGCTGAATCTGAATTTGAATTCCGTTTTTTGCTAGGACGCTTCGTTCACCGGATATCTCAAATTTCATGAATTTCATGAAAATCTCCCCAAAATGCCCTTGGAAAGGTTCTAAAATTCACCAAAATTAGTATCCTTATATGTTATGATGCGATGAATCCGATTTTGAAATCCGTTTTGCGCTAGGACGCTCATTTTACCGGATTTCCGAAATTGCATGCAAATCTCTCCTAAATGCCCCTGGAAATTAATCAAAATTCATCAGAATGTGTTCTAGTGGGTGGATTGAGGCGCTGAATCCGATTTTGAAATCCGTTTTGTTCTACGACGAACCATTCACCGGCAAATGACAAATTCCACAATTTCATGAAAATCTCAAAAATTCCTTCAAATTATGTTTTTTTGGGTGATTTGAAAGGGAAAACCTAAATTTCATATCCTCATCACAAGTAGGTGCTCCATAAGCAACAACTAAAAATATCAAACATTTCAGACCTACCCCCACCCACTACCCACTGATTGACCCCTGTATGGGGGTGAAAACCCACTATAAATATTCAATAATATATATGGATAACCTATCTAAAAGACGGAGATTAAAAAAAATTTTTACGAAACTCAACTCGCCAAAAAAGCCGAGCGGGCTCTTACTGGACCCACCTGGGCTGCATTCTGAAAAAACTTTCTGTTTTAAAATTTCATTTTTTTTCTTACATTCGCAATTTCTCCCTTAAAACTCACAGGAAATTTGACGAAAATGTGATCTAGTAAGTATTTTGAGTCGCTGAATCCGATTGTGAAATTCGTTTTGCGCTAGGATGCTTCATTCACCAGATATTCTAAATTTCATGAATTTCATGAAAATCTACCCAAAATACCCTTGAAAACTGTCTAAAATTCACCAAAATTGCTATCCTTATATTTTTCGATGCGCTGAATCCAAATTTGAAGTCCACTTTGCTCTCAGAAGCCGCGTTTGCTAGATTGTACAATTTCATGAAAATTCGAAAAAAATTTCCTTATGCCATTTCTACAGAATATTTGAAGGCTACATACCTGATTCGGGAGCCCCAGCTCACGTAGGTGCTTTGGAATAGTTAAAAAAAGAATCCGGCCATTTTGTTTAAGCCCCATCTACAGCCCCTGGATATTCATTAAAATTCATCAAAATGTGCTCTATAAAGGTAAATGAGAAGCAGAATTTTGAATTAATTAAAATTTTAATAAATATTATTTATTATTTTTATTATAAATATAAATTATTATTTATTATATATATTATAATATTTTAACATAATAAAAATAATATTATTAATATTATACATAATATAAATCTAATAATAATATTTTAATATTATAATATTAATATTATAATATTATAATAATATTTTTATTATAAATATTAATATTATTTTTATAATAAATATTAATTATTATTAATTATCATTATTAAAATTTTAATAATAATTAAAATTATAAATTATTTAAATTTAAAATTAAGTAAATAAATTATTAATATAATAAATAATTAATTAATCATCGTAAATGTGTCCAATAAACCAGGACACATTATGTCCCATAATCCTGGACACATATTCCCAATGAGTCCAGCATATGAGACACAATCCCTATGTGTCCTAATTTGTGGGACACATCTTAATTTGTATAGTGTTTTTTCAGGAATACCGTGTTTTTCCATTTAATCGTAACAAACAAACTAAACATTTGCGATTTTAAGTGTAAAACTCGGTTATAACGGGGTTGGAGAGATCTACAAATGTTACCATTCGATACAGCGTGAAAAAATACATAGAAACCGACCCCATACTCGTAGGTTCATGGAGGGTCATCTTTCGAGAAAACCAACAATTTCATTGAAAAACACACATTTTTTAACACTAAAACATAATTTTCTCCACTAAATAACAAAATAAAAGTAAACTTAATTATACCGTTGGAAAGAGTATTAGACGAAGCAGTTTTCATGAGATTTGCCAGTTTCCAGGATTCTTTTTAAAAGAGTAGTAAAGTTCTTTTAAAGAGTAGTAAAGTAAACCGCCCCAGCCGCCTCCACAGCCGCCCCCGAGGTAGGTACGCCGTGCCCGACCTCATTCGGAGGTGCGAGTCTGGGTGCTGAGTGTATGTGCGAAATTTGGACTCAATTCGACCAATATTTAAGGTATGACGCTATCATGCTATTAGTCCGCTTGTTCGTGCCCCTCCAGTCTCATATGCCAAAATTTCCCCTTCTCCCGAACTGCGAGTAAATACGAAAATAGTGCCATAGGGGTTTTTTAGGGTGCTGAATCCGATTCTGATAGTTATTTTAGCGGCACATCCACGGGAAGTGCGTAATACCGCCCCCAGCCGCCTCCACAGCCGCCCCCGAGGTAGGTACGCCGTGCCCGACCTCATTCAGAGCTGCGAGTCTGGGTGCTGAGTGTATGTGCGAAATTTGGACTCAATTCGACCAATATTAACGGAATTATGGACCGTTGCTGGAGGTATGACGCTGTCATGCTATTAGTCAGCTTGTTCATGCCCCTGCAATAAATTCGAAAAATGTACGCCTTCATCTAAGTGAACAGAATCAACACAGATTATAGATATATATATGTAGGTAGATTTCTGACGGTTGGTATTGCGTCATGGTCATAGGAAGTCCTCATAACCGCCCCCAGCCGCCCCCACTCGACCCCCCGTTTTCCCACTCTCCCGAACTGCGAGTAAATACAAAAATAGTGCCATAGGGGTTTTTAAGGGTGCTGAATCCGATTCTGATAGTTATTTTAGCGGCACATCCGCGGGAAGTGCGTAATACCGCCCCCAGCCGCCTCCAGTGCCGCCCCCGAGGTAGGTACGCCGTGCCCGACCTCATTCAGAGCTGCGAGTCTGGGTGCTGAGAGTATGTGCGAAATTTGGACTCAATTCGACCAATATTAACGGAATTATGGACCGTTGCTTTAGGTATGACGCTGTCATGCTATTAGTCAGCTTGTTCATGCCCCTGCAATAAATTCGAAAAATGTACGATTTCATCTAAGTGAACAGAATCAACACAGATTATAGATATATATATATGTAGGTAGATTTCTGACGGTTGGTATTGCGTCATGATCATAGGAAGTCCTCATAACCGCCCCCACTCGACCCCCCGTTTTCCCACTCTCCCGAACTGCGAGTAAATACAAAAATAGTGCCATAGGGGTTTTTAAGCTATAAGCTCGCGCTCAGATCTTTCTTGCTAATAAAAAACAAATTTCCCCATTACAGCTTCTGAATCATCGATAGTGAAGAAACCTGATACCCATCATATAGCACCTTTTTGGAAAGCTCTTGCTCAAATCTTTCTAACAAATAATAAAAAAAATTTCCCATCACAGCTTCTGAATCATCGATAGTGAACAAACCTGATACCCATCATATAGCACCTTTTTGGAAAGATCTCGCTTTGATCTTTCTATCCAACAAATATTGAAAAGAAACCATGAAAATTCCCTATTACAGCGTCTGAATCATCGATAGTGAAGAAACCTGATACCCATCATATAGCACCTTTTTGGAAAGCTCTTGCTCAAATCTTTCTAACAAATAATAAAAAAAATTCCCCATCACAGCTTCTGAATCATCGATAGTGAACAAACCTGATACCCATCATATAGCACCTTTTTGGAAAGATCTCGCTTTGATCTTTCTATCCAACAAATATTGAAAAGAAACCATGAAAATTCCCTATTACAGCGTCTGAATCATTTATAGTGAAGACACCTGATACCCATCATATAGCACCTTTTTGGAAAGCTCTTGCTCAAATCTTTCTAACAAAAACCTGATACCTATCATATAGCACCTTCTTGGAAAGCCTCCCTCTCTCTCCCTCTCCCTCTCCCTCTCCCTCTGCGCGGAAAAAAATTGACTCGCAAAATTGACGCGCAATATATGTATATATATATATATATATATATATATATATATATATATATATATATATATATAAATTAAATAAGACTCGTAGAGTTTAGAGTTTTTAAAAATGACTTTATTCACTTTTCACAAGACTGAACAAAGATGATGCACTGCGCGATGTTTATGCGGGGACGTACGGGCGGAGACTGAACTCCCGAGGCTGATGGCCGCGGGCTTATATAGGGATTGGCTGCTGCGTCAGCTCGTTATTACCCAAGGGTTGAGGCGTCGTATGTAACTCCTCCCCCCTAAGTTGAAATTTTGGGGACCCAAAAGTTTTGTTTATTATATTTTGTGCTAGGTAATTATTTTTGTGGGCAAATGCAGATTTTAGTTTTGGGGACACGAAATTTCATAGTTTAGTTTTGGGGGTGTGCATCATCTCTGGGTTTTCGATTATAATGGTTACAATGAATACAAAAATGATACAAAAATGATTACAATAAATACAATGATCATCAAAACAATGAATACAATGATTACAATAAAATGCAATAGTAATGACAGTGCTTACCTAATATTTACGATTACATAAAGGTAGCCTGATATGATAATTAAAACAATGAAAACAATGAAAAATGAATTACAATGGTTACGATAAGATGTAATAGTAATAACGGTGATTACATAGTACGATTACATAAAGGTGACATAATGAGGTGCCCATTAGGCATTTTGTCGTCTTTTGTGCTTCTTGTATTGAACTATAATTGTTACGATGAAACTGAGTAACATGACATAAAGGAGTATAGACCAGAAACTAGGGGTTGCAAGTTGATATAACGTGAAGCGTTTGACAGGTTTCCAATTTTCTAGTTGTATAGAGGACAAATCTAGATTTTTAAGCTGAATTACATTATCTAATGTTTTTGAGGAGTCGGGCGTGAGTTGTACGTTACTGACTATAAGGGGTGTGCCTAAGATGCTTCTATGTGCAGCAAACAGGGTTTGATTGTGATAGGACACTAAGTTCTGGCTAGGTCTGACCAGGTAGATCCCTCGTAAGTTTCGTAACTCTTTTCCGAATTTTGAGGTGATAGTGAGTACATCGCCATGAGGGAAGACGAGCAAGTATTGATTGATCCTATACAAGAGCGAGACGTAGTTGGTGGGGATTTCCAGTTTTGCGTAATTGCAATTTCCCGTGGAACTTGTCTTAAGGAATTCGGCTTCACACTGGGAATTGACATCTATTAACATGTGACCGGGGCAGAGATAATAGGCGAGGCCAGAAGGGCATTCGTCTCTTAGGGTAAGGACTTCATTTTGTGATTTCAACAGGTAGCGAACGGAGGGTACAATCGTTACGTACTCGGAATTTAATGTTGCCGGTAGGGATTCTAAATAGTATAGGTCGAAATTTCTGGGATCTACAATAGGGACATCGAGAAAGTAGACTATTTCGTCTGTTCCGATAAAGCATTGGACTTTTATGTGGGATTTAATTTCGAATAGGTCTTTTCCGGTATGGTTCAGGAACCTAGGGCCATAGAATACCGTGAGGCGGTCTAATTCGTCTAACAAAAGTTCTGAGCTCAGGATACTTGGATGTAATTTACCCAATTCACAGAAGGTGAGTGACGTCTCTATGTCCTGGATAACGTTTATTAGTAGTTGTAGTGAAATTTGGCAATGTTCCAGGAAGTCATTCAAGGCACGAATGTGTGTTTGTTCCCCTACTTTCATGTCTCGAAGGGATTCAAACTCTTTCTGGATCTGAAGGTTGTTATGATTGATGATGTCCATAGTTTTGTTAAAATTTTCGGCAAAAGCTTGATTCACCGAATATTGAGAGTTTAGTTGGTCCTGTAAGTTTTCTTGATTTCGTTGTAAATGGTTTATTATGTTATCGTAGCGTTCGCTATCCTTCGCGTCTAGGTTTCCCGTAACAAATTTGATTAAGGAGCCTAACCCGTCAACTAGTCCTCTTTTTGATCTCTTTGTTCGTTGGTTGCCGATCTTAAAGTTTTGTATTTTAGAGTCAATCACTTCGAAGGTATGGTTTATAGTTGTGGTGAACATATCAGTGCGTTCTATGTATGTAGTCTGGGAGTCTATAACGGAAGTGAACACTTGTTGATACTGAGTGCGAAGGGAATTGATTTTTGAAATTAAAGCGCTGAGGTCGTAATAGTGAGTGATGGTATGATAACCTTCCACTATTTTGGCCGGTCTAAGGAGTACTGGGAGAAGTCCAGGGTTCAATGTGACGTTGACTAATTCTAGTCCTGAGGCGGAGGAGAGGAGGATCAGGATCCTGTAACAATGTCAAAACAGGGAATTCCTGAGGATTTCTGTACACATCTGTTCTCGGAGGTATGGTATGTCAGTTTGGGAGAAAGTAGGGTTCTTATTGCTCGTTATTGCTTTGGCAAACTGGCAGACGAAAACACCACAATCGTCTGAGTTCGATTGTTGTGGGATTGTTAGCAAGTGGATTGTTTCCCAGTTTTCTGAATCCAGTAGGATTCCCCTTTTTTCGAGAAACTCGAAAGCCAAATATGATTGAATGTTTTCTAGGATTGGGATGGCGTATGCGGCTGCAGTGCCATTTTTTGTACGCGTTTCGGAGAGGGAGTCTAGGTACGTGATCTGTTTACGTTTCGTGTTAATTACCACGAGACTCCAATGATTTGTTTTATGGATTGGTATGATTATTAAATCTTTGCTGAATATGTCTGACCTACGAGTAAAGTGTCTTACTCGGTCATAACCGTGTGCTTCTAACATAGGGTAGAGGAAAGAGTTAAAACAGAAGGTCGAGGGAAATGTCTTGTGGTTTCTATTCCTTTCGTCTATCAACTCCATATAGAAGTTCATAATCATGTCGTCTATCCAGTTTCCGGGTTTTAGTGTCAGTAAGTTTTCCCTAGTTAGTTTGAGTCCGTATTTATGTGTTAAAGTTTCTGAGGATGGTAGTTCGGTATTCCATGCGTTTTGGACTTTGGTCTCATAGAATTTCCTGGGTGGTTTTACGTTGGTTAAGTGAGCCTTCTCTTTGGTGTTATGATGACGTGGGTGAATTTGTACTGTTTTCATAGCCGGGTCTATTTCTTTAACTTCTTCTTTATTATATTTAGGTTTAGTCTTGCTTTGTCGTTGGATGGTTTTAATAAAAATTTCGTCAGGGATTTCAGGGGGGTCTATGCGGTTCACGTTTTTCTCGTCAGCTACTTTTTCCTTTTGTTCCTGGAGTTTTTCGGACACTTGTGCGTATAAGGCTTTTACTCTTTCTTTATGTCGGTCTAAATAGTCATGTGCCATCGCTTTTTCGATATCCATTTCTAGGAGAGAGCGGTTATTCACGTGCCCGTATAGGAGTTCGAACGGTGTTAATTTTGACGCGGAGTGGATCGAATTATTGTAGGCAATGATTGCATAGTTGACTTTATGGCATGTGGTACAAGTTTTGAATTCTTCCCTATTGGTTAGTAATCGGACGTGCTCTATGAGAGTGGAATGAAATCTTTCAGCGATACCATTGGATTCCGGGTGTTGCGAGGATATGAAGTGAATGTTTATTTTATGGAGGGCCATCAATTCTTTCACTAATGAATTTTGAAATTCGGTTCCATTGTCCGAAATAATTTTGTTCGGGATCCCATGGTGGGCAAAGAACTTCATTAGTCCGTTAACTATTTCAACGCCGGTGGAAGAAGAGATAGGGTATGCTTGCGCGTATTTGGAAAATGGACAAATTATCGTTAGGAACTTAGAGTTTTCTATGGTGAATTTGTCTATATGTAGTGTCTCTAAAGGTCGGACAGCTGTAGGAGTGATGTTGTATTTAATTTTGAGCGGAGATCTTTCGTATTTGCATTTTAGACACAATTCGCAGTTGTTGATGAATTTTTGAATAGCGATCTTCAAATTCGGCCAATAATATTCCCTTTTTAATTTTTCGTATGTTTCGTCTATGCCGCGATGGTTTGTAACTCCATCATGATATTTGGAAATTAGATCTGTTTGTTCTTTTTCCGATTGGATGTCGATCAAGCGTTTGGAGTATTTAGTGAGGTTTATTTCTGAGTGGGTGAAATGAGTTGCAATGACTTTAGCAAATTTTTCGTATACCTCGGTTTCGAAATAAATGCCATATTTTACCCTAGGGTGGATGTATTCTTTGGTGAATTTTATTACATCGTTTTCAAACTCTTGATCATTTACTTTGACGAGCATGCGAGTTTTGTTTCCAAAAAGGGTCGTAAGTTTAACCATGTCGGGGACAGGGTGGTTAACTACTGTGAGTATTATCTGGTTCGAAGAAATGTTGATTGGCTGGTCGCGAATGGGTATATTGACAACTGTATTCCCTAAAAAGTTGGAGTGGACTGTGTGTCTAGATGAGGTTTCGTCAGTCACCCCTTCCTCCCCAGGATCGACGTGTGCGACCACAGAGTCGGCGTCGTCGGTAGAGGTAAGGTCCAGTTGTTTGCCTAAAAGTTGGGTAAGTTGGTCACAGTGTAAGGTATGTAAGTTCGGTTGGTTTTCTATTTTGACTCTGGATAGTGCATCTGCGTTTGTGTTGAGGGCTCCTTTTTTGTAAATTATGTCAAAGTCGTATGCTTGTAATTTCGTTTTCCATGCGAACAATCGTGAACCAGGTTCTTTATGGTTGAAGAGCCATTGTAACGGGTGGTGATCGGAAAAGATAGTGAATTTTCTACCATACAAGTAGGGGCGGAAGTAACCTACAGCCCATACGATGGCGAGTAGCTCTTTTTCAATTGTGCTATATTTTTGTTCGGATTGGTTTAACGTCCGGCTCGCGTAAGCTACCGGTAGATCGGAGTTATCTGAAATTTGACTTAAAACTGCCCCTAAAGCTACGTTGCTCGCGTCCGTAGTGAGCCTGAAGGGTTTCGAGAAATCTGGGTATTGAAGGATTGGGTCATTGCTTAGGAGGTCCTTGCAAGTTTCGAAGCATTGTCGATACTCAGGGTCCGTGATGTCTATGAGAGCGTCTTTTTTGAGACATTTAGTCATGGGTTTCGTTAATTTTGCGAAGTCTTTGATGAATTTTCGGTAGTACCCTAACAGTCCTAAGAATCCCTTGATTTCTTTTGTAGTTTTTGGAATGGGATAATTTTTTATTGCTTTAATTTTGTCTGGGTTTGGTTTTACTCCGTCTGGTGTGACTACGTGACCTAGGTAACAAACTTCTCTTCTCAAAAAGTCGGTTTTATCTAGTTGTACCTTGAGGTTAGCAGATCGAAGGCGTTTAAAGACTGATTCTAAACGGTGTACGTGTTCCTGTAGGCTAGTGCTAAATACTATAATGTCGTCCAAATATACGCAACAGTATTCATTTGCGATACCACGTAGTATATTGTCCATCACGCGTTGGAATGTACTAGGTGCGTTCTTTAACCCAAAGGGGACGCGTGTCCACTCCAAATGACGTGTGGGGGTGCTGAAGGCTGTTTTGCTGATGCTATTTGGATCCATTTCTATTTGGTGAAAGGAAGATTTTAAGTCAATTGTACTGAAATATTGGCATCTTCCCAACTTGTCTAATAGTTCCGAAATTTGGGGAAGAGGGTATTTGTCTTCTATTGTTTTTTCGTTTAGTTTACGATAATCTACAACGATTCGAAATTTTTGCTTTCCACTGCTGTCTTGTTTTTTTGGGACTATCCAGATAGGGGCATTCCAAGGGCTTTGAGAGTTTCGAACGATCCCTTGTTGGAGAAGTTCTTCCATTTGTTTGTCGAGTTCGTTCAAATGTACCTCAGGGAATCTATAATTTTTTGTGTAGACTGGTATTTCGTCAGTAGTGCGAATGACGTGCTTGACGTTGTTGGTGAAACTAAGGGGGGTGCCTTCTTGATGAAAAATATCTGCGTATTTGGTGACTAATTTGGATATCGCGAGTTTTTCTTCCTCGTTCATGTGGTCGAGGCGAAGTTGGCCTAAATCAAATTTGAATGTTGATTTTTCGAAGTGGTTTAAGTTTGAGTTTGAGACGGGTTTTTGGGTTTGTAAGTCAGTAGTTTGAGGGTCGATCTCTTCGGCTAATATGGGGGTAGCCTGCGTGAATTGGTAGGGGTTTTCGCCGGAATTCAATACTTGGACGTAAGCATCATAATTTTTTACTTTAACCACGCATTGGGGAATTTCTACGGGTCCTATCTTTTGGTAGGGGATGATCGCATCTCCATTTTCAATGTTATTGAGTACCAGTTTTACCTGTTGGATACTCCTACCGTCAATGGTGTACGTCTCAGTGATGTCTAAATTTAGATATTGCAACGGGAGGTTTACATGAGGGGTTTGGAATACTTTATTCCTGATGCTTATATCGGCTTTTATAAATTCTAGGTTATCAATGCCGATCAGGAGATCGAATCTAGAATGGAATGGGAATAGTCGGAATTTCAGGTTTAAACCCTTTTCTCGAAGTAGTTCGTCGCACGGGACCATGGCACTTGAAGTGACTAAGGAGGTTCCGTGGACAGTCGTAACGGAAAAAGGTTCATCATTTGTTTTGATAGGGAAGTATTTTTCTGCTATTAACGGGTTGACAAAACTGGCCGAGCTCCCTGTGTCTACGAGGATTTTTAAGTTTAATTTAGGCAATATGATATAGGGGAGCTTGTTGATCGGTTTAAAGTTTAGGTTCATGAGGTTGCATGCGTTGGTTGGAGGCAAGGGTCCTCTAAAAAAGGAGTTTCATCCTTTTGGCTTTGGGAATTTTCCGCGGATTGGTCTGGCCACTCATATGCGTCGTAATATAGGTCATTATTCGGGTCATGATAGTTATTGGGTTCATCAATCGTTTGGTCGTTTTGGTAATTTGAGTCGTAATAACCGTAGGCTTCGTCACCGTATTCTTCGGTTTGTAAATTGTGAAAATTTGGATTCGGATTCGGATTTGTTGTCTGCCACGACATTGGTTTCCAATTCCTTTGAGTATTTTGGGAAGATTTCTGATTATTTGGAGGGTTTCTTTGATATGTTGGCCTGTTTTGGTAGCTGTTTCTTTGTAAGTTCGAAGGGGTTTGTTGAGGATTTGGCTGTCTAGGCGGGCCAGACCATTGAGGTGGAGGATTTGGCTGCCTAGGTGGGCCGGACCATTGAGGTGGAGCTAGGCTTTGTAGTAGTCTATAAGATCTCGCAACAGGTGTTTGAGACCAATATGCAGGGTTCTGCCTAGGGGGCCCGTAAAGACGGTGCGGGGGCGGAACTCTGTATTGAGGAGCTTGGTTTTGCTTGAGGGGAGCATTTTGTTTTGGACGGGAGTTCGACGGTAACAACTGGTAATCGTTCGTCATCCATCCAAGTGCCTCATTCAGGTCTTTAGGTTGTCGGGTCCGCAATAAGCTTCCTAGTGGTTCTCTAAGATGTAATAAGAAACATCTTAGCGCGAGTTGTGTATGATGTCTAATTATGTTGTCAGCCTCATCGGGTTCGTGGATGTTGGCATACGCGGTTATTTTGTTCAATGCTTCTGTTACCCTATGGTGGAACTTGAATGGGTCTTCGTGCTCTCCTTGTCTCATGTTAGAGAGGTCCAAATTCATGGAGAACACGTCCCGTTTATCGGAAAAGGCATTGATTAATGCGTCTTTGATTTGTTTGTATGTTGTGATATTTCCCGAGTTTATTGCGCTCGAAGCGGGAGGCTGGATTTTTGCTTTTATGGCGTGTAAGATCATCCTATTTTGGAAGTCTCCTACATCGTTGTAATTGAAAAATCTATCGTTCAATTCTTGTGTTACGAGTAAGAAATCGTTCAATGTTTCCGGGTCTCCTTTAAACACTGGAATGAGTTCCATGTGTTCTTTTTTAAATGTCGGGACTTCGGCGATTTCGGGTTTCCTATTCGGTAAACGTGCGCCTCCTAATCTCATCAATTCGAGGGCGCCCGTAGCTTCGTTTAACGCGGCTTCTAATCTGAGTTGCGTCGCGTTTTGTTCCCGGAGGACCTGTTGGGTCGCTTCCAATAAGTGATTAAATTGGGTGTTTTGCGCCATCAACTCGGAATTCTGCGCGATCAGATCTTCGATTTTGGGTTTGCCCCCGGTGGCTCCAGTATCGACGGACATGTCGATGTTTTCGGGGATAGTAGAAAGGTGTTGGGGCCGGATTTGATCTCTGAGAAGGATCCCTAGACGATTAGAGACCCTATCGGCCACAAAACGTTTTAGTTCTTTGGGAATTTTGAGTGTTTTAGGACGTGCTTACGGGGTTAAACCTAATCTGACCTGTACAGTGCCGAGTTATAAAAGATACAAAATAAAAACAATGATGATAATGAGAACAATGCTGAAAACAAGATTAAAATTCAAAAGATTAAAATTTCTTAAAATTATCTTAATTAAGAATGGTGTCTTCGTGTAGGAGACGAGAAGAATGCAGAGGTGGAGAATGATTTAAAGGGACGGCGGCCGTCAAGGGCGAGCAGTCGAGCGGGTGAGCTTATCTGCAGCTCGGGAGCGATAAAGTTTCTAATCCGAGACCTACGTCCTGTGCGTGGGTAGATCTCTGACGAGGTGTCGTTTTAACAAATGAAGAGTGGACGTCTATATATTCTGAAGTTTAATTCTGAAGTCTATTAAAGTTCTTCCCGGTCAGATATTCGTTCTTTGCGGGTTTAAAACTTTTAACAGAATTTTTGAAGCTTCTTGGAAGTGAAGTAAGTTGTATATTTGAAGTGGGCTTAAGAATGGGTGAGTGTCCGCCGAATATACTTTTCAGTGGACTGTACTCTTATTAAAAAATGTTGCGCAGTGATTTACTTACAGAGGGATGCCCATGTCCATGTAAGGAGTCCAGTCCCGTTGATTTCCGTCGTGTGTAATCCCAATCAGACACTTTTCTAGAAGGTTCTCGGTTTTTTCCTCGCGTGTGCGGAGCAAAGAAAAAAAACCACGTCTTTCCGACAAGCGCCAATTAAATAAGACTCGTAGAGTTTAGAGTTTTTAAAAATGACTTTATTCACTTTTCACAAGACTGAACAAAGATGATGCACTGCGCGATGTTTATGCGGGGACGTACGGGCGGAGACTGAACTCCCGAGGCTGATGGCCGCGGGCTTATATAGGGATTGGCTGCTGCGTCAGCTCGTTATTACCCAAGGGTTGAGGCGTCGTATGTAACTTATATATATATATATATATATATATATATATATATATATATATATATATATATATATATATATATATATATATATATATATATATCAGGAATCATTTCAGAATGACTCGAAACAGATTTCGATGAAGAAAATTTTTGAAAATTTTTATTTTAAAATTTTTGGAGCCATTGCAATAGCTTTATTTTCTAAGAAAATTCGCTAAAAGAAATGGATGAGAGAGGGAATTCTGCGAAGTTGGGTATAGCGTATAGTTTTTATACGTAACAGGAATGTAAAGATACAGCTACCTTTCAGGTTTGAGCGAAGTCGGCCAATTAGGCAGTATGAAAACAAGTTCCATTCGTGCCGCATGACCATATGCGATACGTCAGTTTACTCCGCAATACATTTCCTAGATTCTATAATGAATTTCAAAGCTGTATCATTACTATCTGCCATCACTTTATTGAAACTACTTTATTTACAACTCAGACCCAATGATCCTAAAAGGATTTTTTTTGGCAGAGTGGGCACTTTTTATATAAAAATAAATGAGCTTGAAAAAATCCACAGCGGAAAATAGTGAATCATGAAGTTGAGTGAAACGTCATAATTGGTCGATTAAGAAACAAAAAAAAAGTCCAGTCATGCAGCATGACCCCATGAGCGAATTTTTGAAGAAATCTTCGACATTTCAGTCGCTATTGATCGTGTAGAGAAATTTTAGTTTATGATTTTGATAGACAAACATGGAATCAAATTATTAAAAATAGTTAGGAGGTACTCATACTTTATTATTATTAAACTAATCTTGTAGATTTAAAGACAAATGTAGGTAAATATTCATAGATTTCGATGTCCAATGTAGTCAGTATTGAAGGCAGTTGAAATCTCAACAGTATACTAGCATAACTTTTTTTTTTTACCAAGCACCTACTACCTACGTTTTAAACAGCATGGTTCTAGGATTGGTTATACAGGGATACTTCCATAAGAGTAGTTCAATCTGAATTTGGACAATGTTTCATGCAAATATTACCGATTTTTACAACTAGCGAACGGCATTATTTCGATTTTTGACTGATTTTTCAACTTTGAAATTTTTGAAAACTTGATACATATTCTTATAGGAAATTTTACGCTGATTCCAAATATACCACATATTAGTATGCTGAAAAAATTATTTCGCACAACAAATCGTAAAAAACAGGCTATTTTGAAATTTTTGGCTACATTTTTGAAAATTTCAACCCGAAGATGTAATCCGATCATGCTGGCCAACGAACTTGAACTTTCGTTTTGTGTCCTTAACATTTTAAAATTTGTTTGAAGTTTCTAGCACAATTCTACGGACAGTTATCGTCTGGAATGACACATACTAATATACATACATATATACATACATACATACATACATAAAAAAATGCGTTAAACTTCAGAATATGATTCAGAATAGCCTGAAACGGATTTCTGCATAAAATGTTTTCAAAAAATCACATTCTACAAATTTTGAGGCGAGAGCAATAGCTTAATTTTCTTCAAAAATTCGCTAATACTGATTGGGTAGCGTTACTGATTGTTGGAAAAAACAGACATATTTAAAACATGACAAAGAAACTCGTAAACGAGTTCCACTATCCGCTTTACAAGCAGATACCATGTTACATGGATATGTCTTTGATTGGGGATTTCATAACGGTTGTCCTCGAGTTGTCCTTGACAGTTGTCAAGATGATGAAAATGTTTCCTATGGAGTGGAGTAAATGATGCTATTGCTTTACGTTAAGAATATTGTAACCGGCTTATTAAAATTGTTCGTAGTCCGATCAATTTAGTTTTGGAATGTAGCCAGGTACGTAAGGAGGGGGAAATTGGTAGCTTGAGATGTGAACATTTATCACATGATTCAAGCGCTTTCCAACGAGAGGCGAACGATTTTTATGCGATGAAAACTGCGGAAGTTCCATTCCCCTAGCAACGGCTGGGTTGTACGTGAAAAACACTGAAATTGTGACACAAATTTTGCGTCACGGAAATTTTTGGTTGACCCCCCAGAGCAAAGACATATCCATGTCAATTATGACCTCATCAATCACTGCAATGTACCTGCTGAAAATCATGTAATTTAATTTGAATATTATTAATTTGTAACGAAATGTGTTTCTTATTATTTTTTATAGTGTGCTATGTGTATTATTATCATTAATTAAGAATATCATCAATAAGATCATATGATCATGGCGCTAATGACCCTTCTGTAAATAAAAAAGGTCATAAGATCATTAATATCACGTAATATGTATGATTCCAGCTGTATAGGATATGGCTGAGGCCAAGTCCTAAAACGTCGTTTTAAGTCTAAAACGTAAATTGCCGAGTGGGTATTTTCGTTTTGGAGACCAACAACTTTTTTTCTCCTAAATTTTAATACCTATAGGTAGACTCGGAAGCAATTTAGCATAGGTAACTAAATTCGTAACTAATAGTTTTGATATTAGTTATAACTAAATTAGTTTGTAGTTGTAAAACTGTAACTGATAACTAACTTAGCTATTAGTTTGTAAATAATAGCTAAATTAGTTATAAGCGTAACTAATTTCGTTAATAGTGCGTAACTAATAACTACCTATTATAACGAATTGAGAATAATTACCCAGTTGATTCTCCCCTCCTGAGTTCAAGAATTCTGTGTAGTGTAGTACTTTCTTGTGCCTGGGGTTCGACAAACCCCACCGGGGAGTTGACCGCTAGTGATTTTCTCTATAGCAAGTGTTATTTTTGTGGGCGTTCCCACAGTTTTCTTATTGGGTCATCGTTAGAAATGGCTGAAAAACGCAAGTTTTCGGATCCTGAAGACATTAGATCCATTTTGGAACAGTTGGAGGAAGGAGATGTATATTTTGACGGAGAAAATTCAAATACGGAAGATAATGTAGAGTAACAAGAAGTTGCCACCGATGTAGAAGCGTCAAAAGTGACAGTTTTCGAGAAACTAGTACGGTGTTTCTTCTGGGAACATCATTTATCTTCAAAGTGTTGAGAATGTTAATCCTATTGCTTGGTGCCAATTTTATGTTACCTTTTCATTCTAGTTCTTGGGTTTTGTAAGTGGTATCAAACTAATCTCAGAAAATTGTTTTGTAGATTTTATTTATTTTTGTTTTTAAATGAAAATGTGGTAATTTTATATTGAAATTTTGTTACAATGAGGTAACTTTCTGCTATTATTTTTTCTTCAGAGCGTGAGGTTTGCCTTACTATTACTTTTTTGACATTTCATGTCTTTGCTATGGCACACAACCAAATTTTCGTTATGTTACGTTACGTAACGAAATATGCTCAATTTCTGATGATTTCCGCTTACAACGGAGACGTTGCTAGGGAAATGGTACTCCGTCGTTTTTCATCCCACAAAATTCGTTCACCATTCGTTCGAAAGCTCTCGATTTATCCAATCATATTATGTTAACTACTGCGAAGTGCGTGGCCAACAATCACAGTTATGAGCATGGTTATTTGAATGATTGTTTACACACAGGTGATCATTCTCAATAATTGATATTGTGAACATGATTGCAACCGCTTGTTAATTTCTGATTGCATACGAGTCTGCTACACATACCTACGCGTCTGCAACTGAAGACATGAAATGTTCCAATGTGTTGCAGACTCGTATGCAAGCGTTTCGTCTTTACATTCTTTCTTAGTCGATTACAAAGGTTAAAATTTTCTTCATGAGCTTAGGTACCTACTTCATGTTTCTTTACACTCTTGATAACACAATAAAAATAAAATTTGATTGAAGTGTAACTTATTTTTGAATTTTCTAATATTTTTCAAAGTTCGGGTTTGACACACCCCACCGGGGAGTTAAGTGCTGGAAATTTAGCCGGGACATACCAGGGTTAAATAAATTTACTGAGGTATTGAAAGGTGTGAATGGACTATGAAACAACCTAATATCCCAAATTAATATTTCTTGTTTTACACAACATTGAACAATTGCTGTTCATTTAATAGACTTGTGGAATCTCATCTTGTAGCCCTGATGATGATGTATAAATACACCGAAAAGTTGGCCTTGAAGACCTGAATTTTATTATCCTGACCGACTCTCGAGATTCTAAAACTGTGCTAATTATCACCTAGCGGTCTAGAAACTAAATCATTGTTGTGAAAATGGTTATGTGCATGTGATTTTAGCGAATTTTTGAAGAAAATTAAGCTATTGCTCTGGCCTCAGAATTTGTAGAATGTGAATTTTTGAAAAAATTTTATGCAGAAATCCGTTTCAGGCTATTCTGAATCATATTCTGAAGTTTAACGCATTTTTTAATGTATGTATGTATATATGTATGTATGTATATATGTATGTATATATGTATGTATGTATGTATGTATGTATGTATGTATGTATGTATGTATGTATGTATGTATGTATGTATGTGTCATTCCAGACGATAACTGTCCGTAGAATTGTGCTAGAAACTTCAAACAAATTTTTAAATGTTAAGGACACAAAACGAAAGTTCAAGTTCGTTGGCCAGCATGATCGGATTACATCTTCGGGTTGAAATTTTCAAAAATATAGTCAAAAATTTCAAAATAGCCTGTTTTTTGCGATTATCACCTAGCGGTCTAGAAACTTAATCATTATTGTGAAAATGGTTATGTGCATGTGATTTTAGTGAATTTTTGAAGAAAATTAAGCTTTTGCTCTCGCCCCAAAATGTGTAGAATGTGGGTTTTTGGAAACATTTTATGCAGAAATCCGTTTCAGGCTATTCTGAATGATATTCTGAAGTTTAACGCATTTTTTTAATGTATGTATGTATGCATGTATGTATGTGTGTCATTCCAGACGATAACTGTCCGTAGAATTGTGCTAGAAACTTCAAACAAATTTTAAAATGTTAAGGACACAAAACGAAAGTTCAAGTTCGTTGGCCAGCATGATCGGATTAAATCTTCGGGTTGAAATTTTCAAAAATGTAGTCAAAAATTTCAAAATAGCCTGTTTTTTGCGATTATCACCTAGCGGTCTAGAAACTTAATCATTATTGTGAAAATGGTTATGTGCATGTGATTTTAGCGAATTTTTGAAGAAAATTAAGCTTTTGCTCTCGCCCCAAAATTTGTAGAATGTGGATTTTAGGAAACATTTTATTAAGAAATCCGTTTCAGGCTATTCTGAATCATATTCTGAAGTTTAACGCATTTTTTAAATGTATGTATGTATGTATGTATGTGTCATTCCAGACGATAACTGTCCGTAGAATTGTGCTAGAAACTTCAAACAAATTTTTAAATGTTAAGGACACAAAACGAAAGTTCAAGTTCGTTGGCCAGCATGATCGGATTACATATTCGGGTTGAAATTTTCAAAAATATAGTCAAACATTTCAAAATAGCCTGTTTTTTGCGATTTGTTGTGCGAAATAATTTTTTCAGCATACTAACATGTGGTATATTCGGAATCAGCGTAAAATTTCCTATCAGAATATGTATCAAGTTTTCAAAAATTTCAAAGTTGAAAAATCAGTCAAAAATCGAAATAATGCCGTTCGCTAGTTGTAAAAATCGGTAATATTTGCATGAAACATTGTCCAAATTCAGATTGAACTACTCTTATGGAAGTATCCCTGTATAACCAATCCTAGATTCATGCTGTTTAAAACGTAGGTGCTTGTTAAAAAAAAAAAAAAAAAAAAAAAAAATGTAATCACAACTGATGAGTTTACTCTTCAGAAATTCGCTCATGGGGTCATGCTGCATGACTGGACTTTTTTCTTAATAAACAATTTTCCATTTCTATTAATTGCGTTTCTAAGAATAATTCGCATTCTAAAGAGTTTTACTAACAAAATATGGTCAGGAATTCGTACTAAAACGTTGTTCAGTTAAGCTGAGCTCAGTAAGAGATTAGAATGGAAATTAACTACGTGATCAAAATGTCAGAATGGGCAGTTTTGCGATTTCATTCAAAAGGACGCGAAGGGAACCCAAATAAAACAGGTCGGCACCTGCACTGGGTCAACAGGGGCGAGTCAAAGAAAGGAAGCGCCGTCAATTAGGGGTTGAAAAGGGCGGAGGTTGTCTCAATCAGAATCAAGGGGAAACGGCGCCGGGTGATGGTGGAGGGGATGATGGGAACGGCGGGGGTTGGTGACGGTGGGGGGTGGGAACGGCGTCGCCCGCCTCAATCAGAACGAAGGCGGGACAGTTCGTCCCGTGTCTGTCGTCGGTTTCCCGCCCGCGGCGGGGCGGGGGGAAGCTTTTCCTCCCCTTCGCCTGCGTTTGACAGGAGCCCTCATTGAAGCCCCGCCGCACTTCAATGAGGCTCTCGAGTTCGCCCGCGCCGCCTTTGCGGTAGGTCGGGGGAGTTTATAAAGTTTTGATTCGGTCGTCATCGTCATGTAGGAAGTCGGGAGACGCTCTGAAAGTCCAGGAAATTGAATTCCCATCAACCAACCAACAATAAACGACATAATGAAAACACAAAACCCACGATCGCGTCATCGAATTTTCATTAATTATCATATTATATTCATGTTGAATAGTTTTGGGATTTGAGCACTTTGAGCACAAAGCAATAAATTCTATTATTAGTTTTGTGGCATAAAACTTAATCTATAGGATTTGCAAATAGAGTTAATCTTTTTGAAAATCGAATTAATCTTTTGGCAAATTTAATTAAACTTTTTACAGATAAATTTAATCTTTTTAAAGATAAATTTAATCTTTTTTCAAATAAAGTTGATTGTAGTGGTTTCCACTACAGTTTACAATTTTCGATGATTTATTATATAT
The DNA here is from genome assembly GCA_030762985.1 of Adelphocoris suturalis. Classification (NCBI taxonomy): domain Eukaryota; kingdom Metazoa; phylum Arthropoda; class Insecta; order Hemiptera; family Miridae; genus Adelphocoris; species Adelphocoris suturalis. The sequence goes on from CM061043.1 coordinate 10,015,301, forward strand.
ATAGCATTTCCGAATTGAGTTAAACTTTTTTCATTTAGGTTTAGTCCTTTTTCATTTTGGTTTAGACCTTTTCCATTTAGATTTAAACCTTTTCCATTTAGATTTAGACCTTTTCCACTTAGATTTAGACTTTTTCTATTCGGATTTAAACCTTTTCCATTTGGATTTAAACCTTTTCCATTTGGATTTAAACTCAGGAAATTATCGTGGAGTTAGAGGTAAAAGTACCCAAGTCACAAATTCAACACGTGGGAAAATCAAATGCAGAATATTATGATTATTTAACTGTTGTTATTATTGGTGATCAATATCATCAAACTATGTATCCAACCTAAGAAAATAATTTATTACCATATTTACCAAACTAACTTTTGAAATTTTAATTTGAGTTTCGCACAATATGAATTTACCTCTTCGGTACTTTTACCTGTAACTCCACGATAATTTCCTGAGTTTAAATCCAAATGGAAAAGGTTTAAATCCAAATGGAAAAGGTTTAAATCTAAATGAAAAAGGTCTAAATCCAAATGGAAAAGGTTTAAATCTAAATAGAAAAGGTCTAAACCTAAGTGGAAAAGGTTCAAACCTAAATGGAAAAGAACTAAACCTAAATGGAAAAAGTTTAACTCAATTCGGAAATGCTATAATGTTTATGGTAACACTTTTGTTTACGCATTCAATAAAATATTTATTCGTTCTGCCGACATCAACATTGTTTCAACATCAGTACCTATTATAAACGAAACCGTCTATTAGGTACGACATTGGTGACCCCAAACTGAACATCGAACATGTCAACAGCTAGAGTGAAAGCTAATCATAGTCGGGTGAAGTCTACTACAACTTCACAACAGCGAACCAGAGGCGAATCTCGAAAAACCAGCCAAATCCCAGGTTCAAGGACAGCAAAATGTGGTAGCTGATGCACTTTCGAGAGTAGCTGCACTAGAATTTTTGTCTGATATTCCAGAAGAGGAATTGGCTGTTGAACAGGAAAAAGATGCGGAATCGAAGCAGATTTTAAATGACAACCGATCATCACTTAGACTCGTAAAAGTGAAAATGCACAAGAGGGCAATATATGTTGAGCAAAGGAATGGGAAACTCCGGCCATACTTAACCAAAATGTTTCAGGAGGGGGACTTTTGAAAGATTACATAACCTCGCACACCCAGGATACACAGGAACATTAAAATTGGTTCAAGAGCGCGTTGTTTGGCATGGAATGAAGAAAGACGTAAGAGAATGGACTAGGGAATGTGTAAATTGTCAATTGAGTAAGGTAGTAAGGCACACGGTACTTTCCTGTTATCTGGTACCTGCGAAAAAATTCTTTCCTGTTATCTGGTACCTGCGAAAAAATTCTTTCCTATTATTTGGTACCTGCCTTATTTATAACGCTAACAACCTTTTTTTTTTTGTCATTCACCACCCTGTATAAGTAGCTTGATGGAGCACTTAAAGGTCAACCACAAGTACAACTTCGTAGATCCATATTCCGGAGCCCATACTCAGACCGTCGAACGCATGTGGGGATCAGCTAAGTGGCGCAACAAGAAGCATCGAGGCACTGCACGTCATCATTTAGAGTCTTATTTGGCAGAGTTTATGTGGCGCAAGCTGGTCGGTCGGTGATTGCGATGTTTTCGAAACACTGTTAGAAGTAATTTGTGACTTCTGGTCACCCGAAACTCAGATGTAATCATTGTTTGTTGTTATTGTTTGATTAATAATAAACGTAGGTACCAAATAACAGGAAAGAATTTTTTCGCAGGTACCAGATAACAGGAAAGTACCAGGCACACAAAGACACATCCAGTCAAATACACATTGACATTGTGGGACCATTACCACCAGCGATGGGTAAACGATTCTGTGTGACATTTATCGATCGATTCACACGCTGGCCAGAGGCGTTTGCGGTGTCAGACATACGGGCTGAGGCCATTGCAAGATTAGTTTTGGAAAGCTGGATACCACGGTATGGAGTTCCATTAACGGTTACAACGGACCAGAGGACACAATTCGAAAGTCAACTTATGTCTGAGCTTTGGTCGAGAACCGGGACAGAGCGAATTCATAAAACAACCTATCATCCCCAAGCAGATGGGCTACTATAGCGCTGGCATCGTACGTTGAAGGAGAGGGTGAAGTGCCTGGACAACGTAAACTGGGTTGACAGTCTACCGAAGATTCTTTTAGGTTTGAGAGCAACAATACACGAAGACTTAACATACTAAACATCTTAACTTAACATACACCTTCTCCTTCAGATACCCTACCTCGTGGCCATGATTTGGAGGTGTCAGTGGCTGAACTTGAGGATCGCCAGCGAAGAGCTGGTAATATTATTGTTTATAATATCCCCGAGTCTGGTTTGTCCGACTCTGTGAGGTCAGCCGAGGAGGATTTAAGCAGGATTAAGAACGAACTAACGAAGCTATCCCCAGAGTTTACTGATCTGGTTAAACGAATCGTAAGATTGGGTAAGAAGAGTGAAAATAAGGTTCGACCTGTGAAACTAGTTTTTGATAACCCTTCCTTTGCTAATCGTGTGCTCATTGCTAATCGTTCGTCACAACCTCAAGCTCTATCAGCTTCTTTTGATCGGACCCCATCTCAGCGGGCCTATCTGGCCGAATTGCGTGGACTGTTGCAGCGGAGACTGGATGGTGGCGAGGCGAATCTGACGATAAGATATGTATCAGGGATTCCAACCATAGTGACCACTCTCAAGGATTCTAACCAGTCAAGAAACTTAGAGGGAAAGGGAAGTCTGAATCCACCAAGTAAACCGGATTACATCAAAACGTAAGAGGGCTCAACACTAAGTTGTCTGTTATTCGTCACCAGGCACCTCATCTCACTTATGATTTCTTAATGTTCGCTGAAACCTGGCTTGCACCTTCTGTTGAGTCGACTGAGCTTCGTCTTCCCAAATTACCTACAACGTTTATCGATATGATCGCTCGCTTACCTTCCTGGATACCAGCCTTCAACATTTCTCGAGTCTCACTTGATGGATGCCTTAAACTCTGCCTATCTTGACTTCTGATTTATCTGACTGATTTAAACTAGTTCATGTACCTTATTATTTTTTGTCAATATTTTGTCGTAAATTATATCTTAGTTCAAATAACATAATCTGTATCATGTAATATATTATTGAATTTTCTGTAATTGGCTCTAGCCGTGAATGAATAAATAAATAAATAAATAAAGACTTCGGAGCATCTTCAGCTGAGTTGGTCTATGGGTCTACACTGAGACTCCCCGGAGATTTTTTTGAAGAGCCTGGGGCACCTTCCACGTATGTGAAGCTCCTGAAAGCACATGTTGGGAGGCAAGTGATGCCCCCGACAAGAACTCAGACAGCCCGGATTTTCGTGCCTAAAGACCTCACAACAGCCAGTCACGTGTTTCTACGGATCGACCGGCCTCGGACATCGCTACAACGACCATACGAGGGTCCTTATAGAGTAACCAGAGCGGGTGCTAAGACTTTTGACATTGAAACAGGTTCAGGAGTCAAAACTGTCTCAATTGACAGGTTAAAGCCGTCTTATGTTTCAGTTTAGTGATGGGAAGGGGAATGCTGTAGTGGTTTCCACTACAGTTTACAAGTTTTGATGATTTATTATATAACTAGAGGCCTGTTAGGGCTTGGAAAGCCCTAATCTAGTCCGTATAACAGTAGTACCTAACAGGAACTCAGCACATTATAGTAACGATATAAGTCCTATCTATTTCCGGCGTTATGTGGCCTGGTGCAAAGCTAAGGCGATGTTATTAAATGATTAAAAAAGAGGAAATACCGATCAAAATGTAAGTAATGTAATAAAATAAATATCACCAGTTGAGGTGGTCCTCGCCACTATGAGACTAAACAAAAAGTTGAATCGGGGAATTCAGAATTTGGGCATGGTGAGATGATGATGTAATGCTATCAGGAGTATTCTTCGTTTCTTTGTAAGCGTGTGAATCTGCGCGTCCGTGTCTTCTATCTCCTTCTTTATGTCGTTGATTGTATCTTGATCGGTAGTACTCGTAGATGTCGAACTGGTGTTGAGTTGTGTGTAAGAGATGCTACAGCTGTCTTCGTCCTGATGTGTCTGGTACCACTCCAGCAAAGCTCGTGCTTGTTCTGTGTCTGGATTAATTTCGAGTGTTGTGTCATGTCCAATTTGTGCTTCGAATATATTTTTGAATTTTTTGGTTGTAATGAGGTGAGCTGCCACGATGTCATGTGAGTTGGAAGTGAATTGTTTCCCCCATTGGATAAGATTGACGGTTCCGGTTTTATCTCTAACAGGGATTTTGTAGAATGCCAACTCTTCGTCATTGCGCGACACTGTTCACACATTGGCGGTACCAATACAAATTACTAAAATGTTGGCAGTGTTGACGTTTGGAAGATCGGTGTTGCTGGTATAAATATATGTTACCTGGTTGAGATCGTTTTGGGATGGAGTGATTCTCGTAGTCTAACACTAAAATCGGTCCGCGAAGTTCTTCACAATTTCAAAGATCGTTCAGAAATAACTCTCCTAGATGTTAGTAACTACACTACGTTTCTTACTTACCGTGGCAACTGTTGCTACTGCCACAGCCTAATAAACAAAGAGTCTCCCTATCAAATTTCAACTTCATACAGTGAACAGGAAACAATTTAGCTCACTCAGCTGATCAGAAAAGACCCCATCACTTCGTTTCTTACTTAACGACACTTTTGCAACAAACTTGGGGCCATGCTGATTCGGCATTATCTTTATATATAATTCGGAAAGTCTGCTAAGTTCTTCAGTTTCAATTTCTTCGTTCAGAAATAACTCTCCTAGATGACACTACGTTTCTTACTTACCGTGAATTGATGGCAACTGTTGTTACCGCCACAGCCTAATAAACAACTCTCGTTGATAAGGACCGCCTAGAACACGATCAAGGAGGGTATAGAGACGAACGGCGACACTTTTGCAACAAACTTGGGGCCGTGCTGATTCGAATGATAAGTCTAACACTAAAATCGGACCGCGAAGTTCTTCACAATTTCAAAGACCGTTCGGAATTATATATAAAGAATGGTTATGGTAACACTTTTGTTTACGCATTCAATAAAATATTTATTCGTTCTGCCGACATCAACATTTTTTCAACAACAGTACCTATTATAAACGAAACCGTCTATTAGGTACGACATTAATCATTTTACAAATACAGTTAAACTTTCAGCTGCAGTAGGTAAGTTTGATTTTTAACGCATGTCATGTTTTTTAAACAAAGAACATGAACGAAGAACAAGAACATAAACAAAGAAAACGGCAAAAAACAACGTATTCAAAAACAACGGCCTTTCTAACGATGAGGTGAACAAGCTCTTATAATGATTACGTTGTTTTTCTTTGTTTCTATTCTTGTTCTTTGTTGAAAAAACATGACATGCGTTAAAAATCAAACTTACCTACTGCAGCTGAAAGTTTAAATGTATTTGTGAAATGATTAACTTTATTTGTAAAAAGATTAACTCTATTCACAAATACTATATACAGGGTGTCCCAGTAACTACCCCCCTCCCATATATTCTCTAATTGTGGACGAAAAAAAATCGGACTAACGCTATTCTTCATATTTTTTGCGTGGAATGAAAAAAAAACCAAATTGGGCTTCAAAATCAACTTCGTTATTTTAAATGAGAACCCCCATCATTCATTGCAGATTTGAATTCTTCGTGAAATTTCATGAAAAAAGCCACAGTTCCTTTGAGCCTGACGGCTAAAATTAAAAAAACATGAATATGCTTTAGCCGTACACGACTCACTCCTCGTCGATTCTCTGAACCCGACCCCCCATCGGCCTCTGAACTCTGTTTATCATTCTGCCATCAATCCTAAAACATGGAATCATGTTTTAGCTCCTCGCTCTCACTTTATTATAGAAATGATCACGACCATTGAGCTCTTGTGAGATGATGATCTCCTAATAGAAACTCGCGAGTAAACATTCACTTTATTATAGAAATGATCACGACGATTGAGCTCTTGTGAGATGATGATCTCCTAATAGAAACTCGCGAGTAAACATTAACTTTATTATAGAAAGAGGCTAAAGAGGCTACATACGAAATTACAGCTTCCTATAGTGTAAAGTATAGAAATTACCTATTAAAATAATTTAACCACCGCTTCACAAATCTAACCGTTCTCGCAATATTCGGATCACCTGCTATGAATCACATAATCGAAACACCAGCTCAATGAAATCATCAGAAATTAACAAGCGGTTGCAATCATGTTCACAATATCAATAATTGAGGAGCTGACATGGGAAACGAGTTAAGTCCAAAAATCAAATTTCATAGGAACTCCCTCTGAACTCTTATCAGATTTTTTTGGACATAATCTCTTCTCCATGTAAAGGTCACACATTTATTCAGGGTGCGATCTAGCAAGGACGGGAGGACCTAAGGCTGTTGGCGTGACTGTTAACTTGCACTTCGACGAAAAAAAATGTTCTTTCTTTCTTTTTTTTTTTTTTTTTTGTTTGATTTTTGGACTTAACTCGTTTTCCATGTCAGCTCCTCAATTGAGAATGATCACCTGTGTGTAAACAATTATTCATTCACCTCTCAGCTTGTTGGCCACGCACTTCGCAGTAGTTAATATAGTATGGTTGGATAAATCGAGAGCTTTCGAACGAATGGTCAACGAATTTTGTGGGATGAAAAACGACGAAGTATCATATCCCTAGCAACGACTCGGTTGTAAGCGGAAATCATCACAATTATTGGCGCTACTTTCGTTGCACTCTCGTGGGACATTTTTCGGTAGTTAGGTCACGGCTAAAGCATATTCATGCTAAAATGACTCATCTCTCGATTTTTTAGGTGCGTGCCAACGCTATTCCGCTCCAAAAGTGCTCGATTCCACTTTGAAAGTGCAATATCTGAGTTTTTGAAGATACTCAATTGCCACATATTTTACATGATTTTGGAGTATTTTTTCGTGCTGAACCTCGTAATGATGTCCATTTATTGATATTTGGAACACCAACTTGGGAAAACACCGAAAAACCTTCATTTTAGTACGCTTTGTGCTTTGTGGAAATGTGTTGGAAAAGAGCGATTCTAGTCAATTTTCCGGTATTTTCCCAAGATGGTGTTGAAATGAGCTTTAGAATCACGTCCTGAAATACTGACCACCTTATGCAGGACACCAAGTATAGGATGAATATTCATGATATTCTTTAGTTAAAGTATTTCTTCTTCTTCGTCTTCATATTATTTATCGCCAAACCGCTTATCCACATGTGAGTACTATTGTTACGTATTAAGGACATATTATAATAACATAATATGAAGGACAAACGAACGAGGTGAAATGTTCAAAAGTTTTGGAACAGACCAGCAGTTACTCAGTTGAGCTTACTGGTATGATTCAAGCCCTGAAACATATCAGTGTGTCACTCTACCAGCCGGATCAACATATTATTATATGCACTGATTCACACAGTTCACTACAAGCAATTTCCTCGCAACACCTAACGAAATTCAAAAACCATTTAGTTGCGGAGGTAGTTAACCTTGTACACCACTGTAAAATCTCTGGAATGAACTTGCATTTCGTGTGGGTCCGATCCCATATAGGACTCCATTATAATGAACGGGTAGATATGGCGGCGAAACAAGCGGCCACCACGGGCAATATTATACAATACTAGCCGCTCCGGCTCGCTACGCTCGCCTCCACGTCCAGCCGGGGGGCAAGCCCCCCGGACCCCCCATTAAGTTGCTCGCTTCGCTCGCAACGTGTGGCATGTAGGGAATATTGCTCGCTTCGCTCGCAAAGTCTGGCATGTAGGATATGTTGATCGCTTTGCTCGCAAAGTCTGGCATGTAGAAAATGTTGCTCGCTTCGCTCGCAAAGTATGGCATTTAGGGGATGTTGCTCAGTTCGCTCGCAAACGGTAGATCTCTAAGGGTAGGTTTAACTTCTGTAGGGGATGCTGCTCGCTTCGCTCGCAAACGGTAGATCTCTAAGGGTAGGCTTAACTTCTGTAGGGGATGCTGCTCGCTTCGCTCGCTTGAGGAAGTTATACTGCCCACCCAACTTGGCAGACGTTTTTTTCAGTTGGGAATTATTACAAACAAATTAAAACCACGAAAAGTTTATTCGGGGATGTTGCTCGCTTCGCTCGCAAGGTATACCTGTATATGTGTAGGACAAAGTCCGTATTTATTATTTGAAATGGCTCTCGCTTCGCTCGCAAGGTAGGTACCTATGTAGGCATACCTGCTCGCCTCGCAATGTTGTGACATCGAACCCTTCACGTCAATTCTTGAGCCTTCTCTCGTCCACGGCAGAATCATTTTAATCGCTTTGCTCGCTTCTGCTCGCGATTTGACCGACCTAACGTCACTTTTTTCGATATCCGATTTCGGATTCAGATTCGGCGGACCCAAAGCTGTATTTCGCCCGCGAAAACCGTTCCGAAAAACGTACCTTTATGGGGTATATTTTAATCGGAAAAAACGTAGTTTTTGTCGGACTTTTCGAGAAAACACGGTCCGTACTCTCGCATTTTTTTTACGCATTTCCCGATACTTTTTTCGCGATCCGATCGCGCCGTCGTCTTCCTCGTTCAAAAACCTACGAAACCAGTATTTTTCCGGAATTTTCGACGGCCGTTTAGAGGGGTAGAGGAAGCGGGGAAGTCCAAAAAGCGCACATTAATTCTTACTTCGACCCCCCTCCCACCCTACGGCCCATGGTTCGGCTGGGATTAGACAATTTTAAATTCGCTTATACACCCTATCGGAAAATCCCAAGAAGATCCCCCCACTCGTAGACTCCCCCCACTCAGCCGTTTGGCCGTGCATAGACACGACAAACGGACAAACAGACAAACGGAGTTTCATTCTTATTAATAGTACTAGCCGCTCCGGCTCGCTACGCTCGCCTCCACGTCCAGCCGGGGGGCAAGCCCCCCGGACCCCCCATTAAGTTGCTCGCTTCGCTCGCAACGTGTGGCGTGTAGGGAATATTGCTCGCTTCGCTCGCAAAGTCTGGCATGTAGGATATGTTGCTCGCTTCGCTCGCAAAGTCTGGCATGTAGAAAATGTTGCTCGCTTCGCTCGCAAAGTATGGCATTTAGGGAATTTTACTCGCTTTGCTCGCAAACGGTAGATCCCTAAGGGTAGGTTTAACTTCTGTAGGGGATGCTGCTCGCTACGCTCGCTTGAGGAAGTTATACTGCCCACCCAACTTGGCAGACGTTTTTTTCTGTTGGGGAATTCTTACTTACAAATTAAATCTTATAAAACTACGTGGAACCACGAAAAGTTTATTAGGGGATGTTGCTCGCTTCGCTCGCAAGTCCGTATTTATTCTGTAGGGGATGCTGCTCGCTTCGCTCGCTTGAAGAAGTTATACTGCCCACCCAACTTGGCAGACGTTTTTTTCTGTTGGAAATTCTTACAAACAAATTAATTCTTATAAAACTACGTGGAACCACGAAAAGTTTATTAGGGAATGTTGTACTGCCCACCCAACTTGGCAGACGTTTTTTTCAGTTGGGAATTATTACAAACAAATTAAATCTGATAAAACTACGTGGAACCACGAAAAGTTTATTCGGGGATGTTGCTCGCTTCGCTCGCAAGGTATACCTGTATATGTGTAGGACAAAGTCCGTATTTATTATTTGAAATGGCTCTCGCTTCGCTCGCAAGGTAGGTACCTATGTAGGCATACCTGCTCGCCTCGCAACGTTGTGACATCGAACCCTTCACGTCAATTCTTGAGCCTTCTCTCGTCCACGGCAGAATCATTTTAATCGCTTTGCTCGCTTCCGCTGGTAATTCGACCGAGTTCTCGTCACTTTTTTCGCTATCCGATTTCGGATTCAGATTCGGCGGACCCAAAGCTGTATTTCGCCCGCGAAAACCGTTCCGAAAAACGTACCTTTATGGGGTATATTTTAATCGGAAAAAACGTAGTTTTTGTCGGACTTTTCGAGAAAACACGGTCCGTACTCTCGCATTTTTTTTACGCATTTCCCGATACTTTTTTCGCGATCCGATCGCGCCGTCGTCTTCCTCGTTCAAAAACCTACGAAACCAGTATTTTTCCGGAATTTTCGACGGCCGTTTAGAGGGGTAGAGGAAGCGGGGAAGTCCAAAAAGCGCACATTAATTCTTACTTCGACCCCCCTCCCACCCTACGGCCCATGGTTCGGCTGGGATTAGACAATTTTAAATTCGCTTATACACCCTATCGGAAAATCCCAAGAAGATCCCCCCACTCGTAGACTCCCCCCACTCAGCCGTTTGGCCGTGCATAGACACGACAAACGGACAAACAGACAAACGGAGTTTCATTCTTATTAATAGTATAGATGGATTGACAAATGAGGAACTCTAGCTATTTCTAAGAGGGGAAAATCAACGCGCATGGCAGGAAGTGTTCGGCCGAGTCTCCAAAGGTCAGTTAAAAAATAAAAAATAAAATAAAATGAAATGAAATGAAAAAATGGTTTATTCCTTTCAATTACATAGGCGGGCAAAAAGCCAATAAATACTTCAAGGAATTACCCCACACAAAGAGAATAACTCCGAGCTGTGTGGGGGAGTATACTTCCTAACTACTGAAAATTAATTTTTTAAATATTTGAACATTAAACAAAAGATATCCAAAAAATAAATAAAAAAGAAAGTTACACTTATATTTAGCGATAAATACTTATAAACATTGAATAAATCCGTTCCGGTCCTATTCCAGTAAGCCATGTGAAAACTATTTTTTTTAACTTTTGACGGGTATATAATAGTGGTGAGCGAATGGCAACTGTTGCATTGCAGAGAAGAATCGGGAGATTAAAATGAATATGATTATTTGATTTATAAAGTCGGGAACGAGGAGCTGAATTAATGGCCAAGCTGTATTGACGTGTCTCAGCATGATATGCTTGCGAACTGTCGGAAAACTGAAACCAACCAGTATGCTTGTGATAGAACATCGGGGCTGATGTTAAATAAATCCTAGAATTGGATCAGTGCCTTGGTTTAGGATTATGAATAAAGAGAAGAGGTTCATAAGAATATTATGCACTCAGGGCAAACCACGCCATATGCCCAGCCTATCTATTCAAAATCCATATGCGAGAAGATCCTGCGTGCGACTGTGGGAAACCAAATGGTGATGCGGAACATGTGATAATAAATAGTACTACATACCGTCAAAATAGGGAAGACATGTTTAACAGTATAAAATATCTTATAAATAATCCATTTAATTACATTACACTATTACAGACTAAAAACGCTGCAAATTATTTCACAAAGGTTTATTATTTTTTCAATTGAGTTTGATCGTAGTTTTAGTTGGCTTGCGTACGTCATAAGGCCCGTCCAGACTCCTCGGCGTGTCCTATTTCGAGTTACCACAACCTATACTTCTATAATTATATACGCATGTTTATATTTCTCGATTTGAGCTCCTATCTATTCAAATAGTTATTGCCTTAATAATATCACTATCTAAGTACGTACGAAAAGTCGAGAGGATATGTTATTAAATATGCGTAGGAAAAGCATGGGTATTAACACACAAATATGACCTACAAAAAACATATATTCATGCCTCGAAGGAACGCTGTACCCACCCCATGGTGCCGCGGTGTATTATATGGGTATAACACGTAAAAGTAATAAATATCCATTCTCCTACACCCCTCTGCTACGCCCCTGGTCACCCCAGACACCACAAGGTGCCGCGGCGCCTCCTTTCACTCTACCCCCCGCTCACCCCCCTCACCACCCACCGTGACCCCCTGTCAAGCGTGCCAGGCGTGCGTCTAACACGTCTAACACTCAAAGCCTCGAAAAAGACACTTTTTTCGCCCGTTTTTGGCCCATAGCATCTATGCGAGTAAAGCGATCGGAATGGTTAAACGTTAGGACCAACTAGACCCCAAATGGAGTTTATGTGCGAAAGAACGGGTTTTTTAAGTAAATTCTTAACCCTTTTATGGCCCGGACGGCGTATGGCGAACGGCGGACGGACATTTCAAATTTGGATTCTACGCACCTTGAAACGTAAAGTGACAAAGTTTGAGGGGGGGTTATAAAAATTTTTTGCTACACGATCACATAGGCTTATTATTATAAATAATAAACCAAAAATTGGATATGTGGGAAGAAATTTATTCATTTATAAACAGAAGCAACATAATTATGTAAACATATAAATTGTAAAATTGATTTAGTATATAAGTTATTGAGAACATCTACGTAACTACATAATATTAAGAAGTGGAGAATTATTCTGTAAATAATAATATGGCTGTATGTAAATAAAAACATTGCAAAAAAGGACTTACCTACACACCTGTGCTTCGTGGTGAAGTTACGATTTCGTACTGCAGACTTTCTGCCACCGACTCAGATAGTTCTGCACCCAATTTCTAATCGCCTCCATTGTCCTACCGAGTTGGGGTGCGCGAATGTGGGCTTAATCTGACACGGCTCCCCGTCAAGTGCTGATTTCGCACAAGGACGCTCATCACTGATAAAAAAATGTAGAACATTGATCTTATAACAACATACTTGAAATAAGCAGTCATGCAGCATGATCGTATGAGCGAATTTGGTAAATTATCGTATTATCTGTATTTAGGCTGGGGGAACCAATGATTGACATCTCACCAAAAAGTTTAAATAATAAGGCATAAAAGTGTTTTAGGGGCTTGATACTTTTGAATTTTGAGATAAAATATATTGGGTTATTTCTGCAGATATGCATAGCATAATACGTCAAATTGATCTACAAAACGAGTAATAGGAAGTCTTTACCTTGATATTTCGGATTGATTACGGTACTTAAATAGCAGAACTTCTTATGTTGAATAAATCTCGAGAGTGATATAAATTCAAGATGAAGCAGCGAAACGGAGTGTATATTCTCAAAAAGCAGAGAGCTACAGTTCTACAAACATATGGGAAGTACGGAAGAAACAATGTAACCATTCAGTGGTGACATGTGACTGGAGTGCTTCATTTGAATCCAAGAGTCCGATTTGGGTGAACTGAAGATAGCTTGTATAGTCTTGCGGTCTTCTTAGGTAACCCGGATTCAATCGCCAATTGGTAGATAGGCATGCACGTAGTTAATACGTACGAACCAGATTATGAATATTAATTAAGGTGGTTTAGTCATGAGAGATGGAGTGGTCACCCTTTAACAAAATACCTTCTCAGTAAAGTATAAACGCGGGAAAAGGTTTCAGGCTGGTTTTCGTGAAATCTGGAGAAGGTTACCCAATAAAACCTCGTGTTGTCATTTCTTTGGTGCTGTTTCTTATGATTTTGCTACGGAGGTAAGCGTGTTATTTTGCTTCACCATGTCCTCCACATTTTCAAATTCGATTGTACCCATAGTTTTCCTCAATCAGTTTTTTGTACAGATTGCATTTATATTATCATTTTTTAGAAATAATCAAAGATAACATCTGAAAATGCAAATGTCAGTTGCTAGACACCATACTGATGCTACTCTCAGTGATTGACAGTGCTTTCAATATGGATCTTTATTCGTTTTTGTCATTTGTTCTTTGTTCTTTATATTTATATTCACATAGCAACTCACAAGCTGCTAGTTTACCATTAGAAGCGTATTGTACCTACGGTATTTAGAAAACACTGTACCTATTTTGTGATGAAACATCTGGTGATATTTTCAACTTTTTCTTTATAAATACTCATATTAATTTTATTTTTAGATTAATAAAACAAAGTTCAAAAGCTCAATTTATTTATAAAATGTTGAAATAAATATTTCGTTGGTACATGGAATTGCAGAAGAACTGCTGTTTTCAATCATAGGGGGTCAATCACAGGTGCAACCAAAAATTTGGCTGTCAAATACTGGGTCGAAAAATTGATTTCGAAAAACCAAATTTATTTTGTTCTGTGGCTTGAATTAGTGATGTTTTAGTACTGAGCAGTTTGAGGACATCCTGATGCAGCAATTGATAAAAGATTAAGTTTGAACAAAAGAAAAAACAACCTAATTTCATGTCAAAGCCAACATTTCTCTGAAGGTGTCAAACATTGGCCCCTCCACTACGTCAAATTGTTTTGAAATTTGAACACTTCGAGTGCAAAGAGATTGTTAAATATCAAATTTATGGCGAAAAAAACTAGTTCTAAATTGAGATGGGAATTTTAGGAAGAGAGGATCCCTACCGATTTTCAACGCCCTAGGTTTATTTTATTTATTTATTTATTTATTATACATTACGGGATTTTATTCCCAATTACATATTTAGAATTTTTGAACAATTCTCAGCTACAGAAAGTGAAAAACAAAATGAAAGTGATCAGGATTTGGTTAAATCAGGATTTAGTTAAATTTAGCACAAACGATCTTTTTCGGCAAGGGAGGTGAGTTTTTTAATTTAGTCATGGCTACAGCATATTTATGCTATGTCCGAATACGTGCATTTCGACGCTTCGTTTTAGCATGCCTACCTATATGAATAGACTAGATCTGCAGTTGCATTTGGCGTCAGGCGACTTAAGAGGGGAAGGGAGAGAGAGGCCCTTGCTAGGATATGTAAACAGTATTACGTTTGTGCCGACAATGTGAGATCGAAAAGGAGCCGACGTTGGCCGTTGAAAATTGAGAAAATCTCTGCCATCGCAATATGCCGAGCTGTTGGACTCGTATCTTACAGACGGTTGCTTTTGCATTTAACATGACGACGCCTACGCCGAACCTTAACCGATTAGTGCTGGTGTACCGAAGGGTTGCGCACTTGGCCCACTCCTGTATCTACTTTACACAAGTGACCTACCTGAAATCAGTGGAAGTACAACCGCCACTGACACTGCTGTAGGCTGTAAGAGAAAATGACACTTCTATCCATAAGCTCAATCGATCTATTTCAAAAATTGACTGCCGAATGGAGAATTAAAAAAAAAAAAAAAAAAAAAAAAATAAATGAGGTAAAGTTTCACAGTTACAGGGGTCATTGGACAACTGATATGAGTGGTTGAAAAGGTCTGTATCAGTCCAACTTAAATTATAGGCTATTACAAATTATTAGGCTATTAGCTAAATTATAGGCTATTGGAAGTTATTAAAATTTGAGCCTGAGGGGGTTTTTAGGGGATGGGGAGAGGGTGAAATGGGGTATCTTGGACACCATTGAACGAACTGGGGATCTGATTGGGCGAATATGTTTGGATGATTCTAACTTAAATCACAGGCTACACATATATTCTTCTGGGAGGCAGACCACCTATATTATTCATTGCATGAATCTCTACTCACGACTGCGGTACTCTGTCAACCTTACAACACATGATTCCTTTATTACGTACATTTTGTTCAATGAACTCCTCCCAACCATCACCGGCAGTTGATGAAATTTTGACCTCGAATGCTGCTACGGGTTTCCTCTCCCAAGACCGAGGTCAATTTAGGCCGGAATCCTTTTAGCGCATCCAAAAAACCACTTGATGAAATACTTTTCCGTTTGGTGCCTTCAGATCTCAAGCTCCTACCTCATCAAAAAGAAGTTGGAACTTTTGATGTGGGAGGCTCATCCCAACCTGCCCAAGTCTTCAATTTCACTTCTCTTTTCGATACTTTCAGGAAATTACTTCGGCATCCACCAAATGGTTTTCTCTCTCTCTCTCTCTCTCTCTCTCTCTCTCTCCTCTATCTCTCTCCTTTCTGCGTGATCGAAGCAAACGCCATCGAGTAATTTACTCCCTCGCTGAATTTCTGTTCTGATCAAACTCGTTTGACTTTAGGCGATCCGCGCTACCTTTCATAAGGAAATACTCCGATGCCTGATGTACCAGCACTCATTCTTAACCAAGTTTGGGATGCGCAGTTATAAATTGATGACCCTAGATTCGGTAATTCCGTATATTGTTTTGACTACACGATGTAACCTGATGAATTTATAATGGGCGGTGGAATTTGTTACCCTGTAATAATTGATGCCCGAGGCTACACGAGGTCATGACCTCTTTTGGTGTTATTCAGGGCTAGTTAACCCCTTCAGTCCCGAATTACTTGTAGTGAACAGAAAAATCTCAAATTTCGCACGCGATTTACTATTGATCTAAGTAAGCTCTGGTAAAAATTGCATGACCCTAGTAACATCGGTTCAAAAGATGTACCATGTACAGTATAGTGCACAATGAGACTCAAGCGGTGCTTTGCACAATTTCGAATGTACAGTGTACTGCACAATGACACTCAAGCGATGCTAGCTACCCAACCTGGATTCAAACAAAAATTCACAGCAGGTTCAAATTCGAACATATTTATTGAACAATGAAACTATAAAACTAAAAATAATACCCTTGATCAAGTAATAAGGCAGGGTGAGTAAAGTAAAGACTCTTTTGTACTTTGAGATCACAGAAACACATTGTATCACAAAATTATTTCACTCTCAATCCCCAAATTTCAAGTCAAACAACTAGCAAAAAATGCCATTAAAAAACATTCATGCCTTCACATGCATGCGGCAAATTATAAACAGCACCAAAAAAAGGCTGGTAGTACACGAAAATCGCGAATTTATTTGATGACTGGCTTATTCATCTTGAACTGCTCTCCTATGATATCGTTTCTTGGTATTATCGTGCCAAAATTGTTTCCAACCAACGTTCTCCAACATCCACAGGGGCGCTGCTTGACAAAATCTACACCCGTAATCATTCCCAATAATGTCTAGTTGCCGAAATCGGCATTATCCCCGCCGATGTTTCGACGTTCTTCTCATATTTTTGGATTCAGAACATCGCTCTGGCGCTATTGTGCAACCTACAGTACACTACATTTGAACGCGTGGCAGCAATCCACGTCGCTCTGGTGCTATTGTACAACCTACTGTACACTACGTTTGAACACTTGGCACAACTTCATTTCGCAAATTACCAACTCGATTTTAGCTTCTATAGTACTCGTAACTAAAGGACGTCTACAATCAATACCAAGCATAAAAGCTGATGGATCGTATTTATATTGCATAAAAAACCAAAAATTGTGTATATCTTCCATGACGGGCGGGTAGAGGACGGAATTAATCAGCAAAAAAGGCTTTAGTTTTTTTTTTTTAAGTGGAACTTAAAGTCACGCTACCGTTGTTGTTAGGGGGTTATAGTTGCTGTTGAACAGAAATTATGGCCCTAAAACGGCTCTGGTTATGGAAAACAAAGTGAGAAGGTCATGTACAGTGGACTGCACAAAAAGTCTGTTAGGGTTAATTGAATACTACCTCAGAGGCAGGGCGAGCTAAATCCTCGTTGTTCCGGAATGGGGCTCCGAATATGAGAAACTCGAAATAGAGAGCAGCACGTAAACAATGACCTTACCGATTTGCTATTCTTTTGTTGCCTATAAGGGCAGTCGTGACGGACCGGGTACAAGTCGTTCTTGTTGTTTTGTCGGTTTTTCGTTTGTGTGTGTTTCTTTATTATTATAATTTTATTTATTTATTAATAATATAATTCTCATTTTTGACCGGTATTGATGAGATTGATGGTGAGGGGAACAAATTTGTAGAGTGAAATGGGGAGACGCAAGATATCAACAAGGGGAAATTTATGTCAACCGCCATGTTCCTTATATTAAGGTTCTTCGTCACCCTACCGCTCTTAACAGCGGACCTTCTTAGTTCGGAGCCCCATTTCTTACACTATCAGTCGAATCTCAAGAGTAGAGTTATAGTACAACCAGTTCAGTAGTAAGATTCACAAGTAATGGTATCACTAAATACCATAACACCCCACCCCCCCCCCCCCCTCACAGGGAAAAATGAACTCATAATAATCATATTAAAGAAGTTAACATTTATGTAGCATGACCATACGAGAGGGTTTTTGTATTATTTCATATTAAATTTAGGTTACTAAATTAATTAGTAAATTATTAGGTTATTAGCTAAATGTTAGCAATATCTGTCATCTAATACTCTTTCCAACGGTATAGTTAATTTTACGTTTACTTTGTTATTTAGGGGAGAAACTATGTTTCAACGTTGAAAAATGTGGGTTTTTCAATGAAATCATTGGTTTTCTCGAAAATGAACCTCTATGAAACTACGAGTATGGGGTCGTTTTCTACACATTTTTTCTATTTTTTCACGTTGGATTTTTCACGTTGGATCGAACGATAACGCTTGCAGAAACCACGTTATTATAGAGTTTTACACTTTAGTTAACTAGTTTTACCCCATAACACACGCCCATTTAAGAGTAACAAACGAACTAAAAATTTGTGAGTTTATGTGTAAAACTCGGTTATAAAAGAGTCGGAAAGACCTACAAATTTTACCACTCGATTCAGCGTGCAAAAATACGTAGAAACCGACCTCATACTCAGGTTCACGAATGGTAACTTTTCAAGAAAACCATCGATTTGAAGGAAAAAACCACTTTCTTCAACATTAACACATAATTTTCATCCCAAATAACAAAGTAAAAGTAAGATTGACTATACCGTTGGAGAAAGACTATTAGGTGAAGCAGTTTTCATGAGATTTGCCAGTTTCCAGGATTTTATTTGGAAGATTAGTGAAGTTTTATAGATTTTCAGACATTATATTTTTTCAAAATCGTCTACGTTTGAGCTGATGTGAAGATCTTTAGATGATACTTTTTAACAACCCAAGTACACTATTTTTATAGGAAATTCAACGCTAATTCCGAAAATGAGGGCAAAAGTTAAAATAAAATGAGGTAAAGTGGAGAAATTTGAGTTTTAAAGGAAAAAACGAGGTTTTTCTGAAAAAAAAAAAAAAAAAAATCATCTTGAGTATGGATTGAGATAAAAATATGCAGTTGGCGGCATTTTACTACATTTTTCATGCAGTCTAACACAAGAAAATGTTCGTCACTATCCGGTTCCATCCTGTATATACAATTCGAGGTTCTCGAATGCCCACCTTATCCTCTGACGAATGAAAAGTTTAAGAGCTAAGTAAACGAAGGAGTCGTTGAGTCTTGAGTCGTTGAATCGTCTTTTCTGTTTAATAATAATCTAGTTTTCTTCAGTGAGCAAATCGTGGCGTGTTTATCACGCTGTTACGAGCCACGCTCTTCATTGAGTGATAAAACCCTTCATTTATTCTGGCCGTAGAATAAGACTCCGGAAAATAAACCAACCTGTAAACGGAGGGAGTAAAATGAAGAACAAGCAAAGTCAGCAAGTAGAATAAATGTTGACGAACTCTATTTCACCTTGTTCCTCCAACTTTTAGTAGTGGTAGGATTCGACCGACTTTTTATTACGTTTCAAGGGGAGTTACTGGAGGTTGTTCAGGACTATAATCTTGACCTACTTAAAAGTCAAGTAGGAAAATGAACAAAACGAAAATAAAAACGTTGCCTATGTCACTCAGCTGACCAAGTCAGTTTGGCGAGTTGTCGTTTACTGTTGTCTAGAAGTCGAAGGAGCTTTAGTTTCCTCCACCTGTTGATGCTGTCATCGGTATCTAAACATTTCTCTTATCACCAGCGTATTGTCATCATATTCTCACCAATTTATCGTAATGAGTATTCGAGTCAAGTCTTTTCTGATTCGTTTAGTGTTGTATTTCGAGGAAGATCTAATAATAACTCACATTAAATGAACAAGAATGTAATTGAAAAGGAACGCATTAATAAAAGTAGACTCCTATACTTGATTTATCTAAACACGAAATCTATAGTATCAACTAATTTCGGAATACGATTTATCATGTTCCATGGTAGAAACCATTGCCATAACATTAGCCGTGGGAAAAAGATTATTAGGAACGTCTAGATATGGAAAAAAGTGAAATATATATACGAGTATTTGAGATTTGAAACGTATATATTAAAGACTATTAGTTGTTCAAGCTAATAATAGAGTTTTGGAATTGATGAAAGAAGGGAAAAAACGCTGCAAATTATTTCACAAAGGTTTATTATTTTTTCACTTGAGTTTGATCGTAGTTTTAGTTGGCTTGTGTACGTCATAAGGCCTGTCCGGACTCCTCGGCGTGTCCTATTTCGAGTTGCCACAACCTATTCTTCTATAATTATATACGCATGTTTATATTTCTCGATTTGAGCTTCTATCTATTCAAATAGTTATTGCCTTAATAATATCATTATCTAAGTACGTACGAAAAGTCGAGAGGATATTTTATTAAATATGCGCAGGAAAAGCATTGGTATTAACACACAAATATGACCTAGAAAAAAACATATATTCATGCCTCGAAGGAACGCTGTACCCACCTCATGGTGCCGCGGTGTATTATATGGGTATAACACGTAAAAGTAATAAATATCCATTCTCCTACACCCCTCTGCTACGCCCCTAGTCACTCCAGCCACCATAAGGTGCCGCGGCGCCTCCTCTCTCCACCCCCCGCTCACACCCCTCACCACCCACCGTGACCACCTGCCAAGCGTGCCTGGTGTGCGTGCGTGTGTAAGTCTAACACTCAAAGCCTAGAAAAAGACACTTTTTCGCCCGTTTTTTTGGCCCATAGCATTTATGCGAGTAAAGCGATCGGGATGGTTAAACGTTAGGACCAACTAGACCCCAAATGGAGTCTATGTGCGAAAGAACGGGTTTTTAAAGTAAATTCTTAGGCCTTTTATAGCCCGGACGGCGGACGACGAACGTTGGATGGCGGACGGACATTTCAAATTTGGATTCCACGCACCTTGAAACGTAAAGTGACAAAGTTTGAGGGGGGGTTATAAAAATTGTTTGCTACACGATCGCATATGCTTATTATTGGAAATAATAAACCAAAATGAAGAAAATCAAGAGAAAACAGCTGGGAGGGGTCGGGGGTTCCTGCCGGTTCTTGACGATCAGTTCTCCAGGATGTGTGGAGAGTCTCGACAACATCCGTTAAGGGCTGCCTGTTCAGAAATGGGCAGGTGGTCCCGGGAGCCGTCATGGTAAGTGGGTCCGGGTCGGTCGGGGCCCTAAAGTCTCTCCAACCCAAAAAAATGCACAGGAAATACAGAAACAGAGGATAACATTTGACAACAAGATCACAGCAAACTTTAACAAAGGGATAACATCTAACACAGAAAGTAACAATTTAAAGCACCTACTACCTACGTTTTAATCCGCATGGTTCTAGGATTGGTGATACAGGGATACTTCCATAAGAGAAGTTCAATCTGAATTTCGACAATGTTTCATGCAAATATTACCTTTTTAGCGAATTTTTGAAGAAAATTAAGCTATTGCTCTCGCCTCAAAATTTGTAGAATGTGAATTTTTGAAAACTTTTTATGCAGAAATCCGTTTCAGGCTATTCTGAATCATATTCTGAAGTTTAACGCATTTTTTTATGTATGTATGTATATATGTATGTATGTATGTATGTATGTATATATGTGTCATTCCAGACGATAACTGTCCGTAGAATTGTGCTAGAAACTTCAAACAAATTTTAAAATGTTAAGGACACAAAACGAAAGTTCAAGTTCGTTGGCCAGCATGATCGGATTACATCTTCGGGTTGAAATTTCCAAAAATGTAGTAAAAAATTTCAAAATAGCCTGTTTTTTGCGATTTGTTGTGCGAAATAATTTTTTCAGCATACTAACATGTGGTATATTCGGAATCAGCGTAAAATTTCCTATAAGAATATGTATCAAGTTTTCAAAAATTTCAAAGATGAAAAATCAGTCAAAAATCGAAATAATGCCGTTCGCTAGTTGTAAAAATCGGTAATATTTGCATGAAACATTGTCCAAATTCAGATTGAACTACTCTTATGGAAGTATACCTGTATAACCAATCCTAGAACCATGCTGTTTAAGGCTAGAACCATGCTGTAGATAGAATTTGATTCCATGTTTGTCTATCAAAATCATAAACTAAAATTTCTCTACACGATCAATAACGACTGAAACGTCGAAGATTTCTTCAAAAATTCGCTCATGGGGTCATGCTGCATGACTGGACATTTTTTTACAACTAGCTAACGGCATTGTTTCGATTTTTGACTGATTTATCAACTTTGAAATTTTTGAAAACTTGATACATATATGTATAAAAATATATGTATAAAAATACATATATGTATGGAAGTATATATGTATAAAAAAATGCGTTAAACTTCAGAATATGATTCAGAATAGCCTGAAACGGATTTCTGCATAAAATTTTTTCAAAAATTCACATTCTACAAATTTTGAGGCGAGAGCAATAGCTTAATTTTTTTCAAAAATTTGCTAAAAGGATTTCCGAACCATGCAAACGAAATTTCAAGATGTATACACCATTCCCATCTCATTATAGTTCTGGTAAATTTACAAATTGTATAAAACCAATGAATGAATAAAAAAATAAAAAAAAGATATGGTTAGCCTCAACCATCCCTAACTTTCAACGTGTAGTGATATTAATACTGCATTTTGTTTGTTTGCAGGTCTCTGTCTGACGAAGACCTCAAGAATTTAGGCGTAAGATTGATGCCAGGGTATGAAGATCCATTCCACAAGAGGTGAGTGAAATAATTCAGTGGCATTGAGATTGCAATGTATTTGGACAGTTCAAATTATAACATGACTTTACAGAAGAGACCTTTTTGTCCTTAAATTTTTACTTTTTATGTTTTTTTATCTATTTTTTTTATATTTTAATCTCCAACGTTTCTCTTCAGGAACTGGGGCTCCTTCAGAGACCCTTCACACAGAAGAAACCATTTCAGATAACCATACAGTTTATTGCTCAGTTTTGTCCTCATGAAAACTGCACAGTTAAACTTAGCGTAGGCCCCTTAAAATATCTACTTATTATTTTTGTGATAAAAAAAAAAAACATGAATATGCTTTAGCCGTACACGACTCACTCCTCGTCGATTCTCTGAACCCGACCCCCCATCGGCCTCTGAACTCTGTTTATCATTCTGCCATCAATCCTAAAACATGGAATCATGTTTTAGCTCCTTGCTCTCACTTTATTATAGAAATGATCACGACCATTGAGCTCTTGTGAGATGATGATCTCCTAATAGAAACTCGCGAGTAAACATTCACTTTATTATAGAAAGAGGCTAAAGAGGCTACATACGAAATTACAGCTTCCTATAGTGTAAATTATAGAAATTACCTATTAAAATAATTTAACCACCGCTTCACAAATCTAACCGTTCTCGCAATATTCGGATCACCTGCTATGAATCACATAATCGAAACACCAGCTCAATGAAATCATCAGAAATTAACAAGCGGTTGCAATCATGTTCACAATATCAATAATTGAGAATGATCACCTGTGTGTAAACAATTATTCATATAACCATGCTCATAACTCAGCTTGTTGGCCACGCACTTCGCAGTAGTTAATATAGTATGGTTGGATAAATCGAGAGCTTTCGAACGAATGGTCAACGAATTTTGTGGGATGAAAAACGACGAAGTATCATATCCCTAGCAACGACTCGGTTGTAAGCGGAAATCATCACAATTATTGGCGCTACTTTCGTTGCACTCTCGTGGGACATTTTTCGGTAGTTAGGTCACGGCTAAAGCATATTCATGCTAAAATTTAAAGTTATCAGTTTATGAAAATTAAATTTAAAATTGTTTACGTTTATGTAGGTAACAATGTTTTTCCGTATGCTTTACCTGGTTCGCTGGTGACGCTAATTATAAATGTAGAGTCCCTCATTCAAACACGAGTAATTA
Organism: Adelphocoris suturalis; assembly: GCA_030762985.1. Taxonomy (NCBI): domain Eukaryota; kingdom Metazoa; phylum Arthropoda; class Insecta; order Hemiptera; family Miridae; genus Adelphocoris; species Adelphocoris suturalis. The sequence goes on from CM061043.1 coordinate 10,039,008, forward strand.
AATTTGAATTTTTTATTTTTACCATTTCTAAAAAAAATATTCTTTTTAGCACGTTTTCTTTAAAAAATGGAAAATTGAGCTATTATGTTCACTTTTGGAACGATCTTTGTACACTTTCTAGGTGAAAATAGGTTTTAAAAGAACGAAACTTCACTGTCTTGACTGTCAAACCTTATATTCTTCTATCGTTCCCACGAATGACGAAAACGTTTCCCTTGCCACTCATAATTTTTTTAATTTTTTCCCTTCGTATTTTGCACTTCTTGCACGTTTGGTGACACGGGGCCGACCCAATTTTCGTCGTATTCCGATATCAAAGCAATTGGCCGGTTACCACCTACAATCAACTCCCCGTTCAGTTGCTGTTGTTGTTGTTCTTGTCCTGCCCAGGCACCTGCTGGCTGTGGGCACTAGTTGGTGTGCCCCATGACATCACCCCGACAACAATACACAGCTAGTCCTCGAGCTGTGTGGCCAGGTCTTGGTTTTGTGTCCATGGCGGTCAATACATCCTATTAGTCCCATAGATCTTCACTGTCTTGTCTGTCGAACCTTATATTCTTCGATCGTTCCCACGAATAACGAAAAAAGTTCCCTTGCCACTTATAATGTTTTTAATTTTTTCCCTTCATATTTTGCACTCCTTGCATTTTTGGTGACACGGGGCCAACCCAATTTTCGTCGTATTCCGATATCAAAGCAATTGGCCGGTTATCACTTACAATCAACTCCCCGTTCAGTTGTTGTTGTTGTTGTTCTTGTCCTGCCCAGGCACACGCTGGTTGTGGGCACTAGTTGGTATGGCCCATGACATCACTCCCGACAACAATTCACAGCTAGTCCTCGAGCTGGGTGGCCAGGTCTTGGTTTTGTGTCCATGGCGGTCCATACATCCTCTTAGTCCCATAGATCTTCACTGTCTTGTCTGTCGAACCTTATAGTCTTTGATCGTTCCCACAAATAACGACAAAAGTTCCCTTGCCACTTATAATGTTTTTAATTTTTTCCCTTCATATTTTGCACTCCTTGCACTTTTGGTGACACAGGGCCAACCCAATTTTCGTCGTATTCCGATATCAAAGCAATTGGCTGGTTATCACTTACAATCAACCCCCCAGTTGTGGGCACTAGTTGGTGAGGCCCTGACACTTTGTCCGTCGATGTATGTATTATGTCATCTTAAAATCGTTTTTTAAATGCCACTTCCTAAGGTCCAGTTTTGATGAAACTTGGTATGGATGTAATCTGTTAAAACATGACGACGATAGAGATTATCAGAGGCTGCTGAGGCATGAGAGGTCATTGATCAGTGGCGTGAACTCCAAAGCCATTTTGTCTCCTATTCGACACAGGAAGCTGAAATTTGAGAGGGAGGCTGAAGGGAGAAGCTGAAGACGACTGAGAGGTCATTGATCAGCTGATTGAGATTCAAAGCCTTTTTGACTACTATTCAATGCAGGAAGCTTCTATTTCACGCGGATCTCCTTACAAGAAAATGCGCTATCGTGTGACTCACTTCGTTAGCACTGATCTACTTGTTTGCAAATTAGATTCTCTTCCGTCAATTTGGAATTGTCGAAGTCAATAGTATGTTCTAAAGATCTGCAATGGGCAACTATCGCTTTTTGACATTTTATGTCTTTACTATGGCACATAAATGAAAAAGCGTCACGCGGGGGAGCGTCACGCGGGGGAGCGTTACGCGGAGATTCCCTAATGATCCCACGATTCTGAGATTTGGTATGTGGGCCCTTGAGGGACTTCTGAACACAACTGACCGATCCCAGATCAGCTGAGTGGCTCTAGAATCCAGTTTTTTCCCTAATGATCCCACGATTCTGAGATTTGGTATGTGGGCCCTTGAGGGACTTCTGAACACAACTGACCGATCCCAGATCAGCTGAGTGGCTCTAGAATCCAGTTTTTTCCCTAATGATCCCACGATTCTGAGATTTGGTATGTGGGCCCTTGAGGGACTTCTGAACACAACTGACCGATCCCAGATCAGCTGAGTGGCTCTAGAATCCAGTTTTTTCCCTAATGATCCCACGATTCTGAGATTTGGTATGTGGGCCCTTGAGGGACTTCTGAACACAACTGACCGATCCCAGATCAGCTGAGTGGCTCTAAAATCCAGTTTTTTCCCTAATGATCCCACGATTCTGAGATTTGGTATGTGGGCCCTTGAGGGACTTCTGAACACAACTGACCGATCCCAGATCAGCTGGGTGGATCTAGAATCCAGTTTTTTCCCTAATGATCCCACGATTCTGAGATTTGGTATGTGGGCCCTTGAGGGACTTCTGAACACAACTGACCGATCCCAGATCGGCTGAGTGATTCTAGAATCCAGTTTTTTCCCTAATGATCCCACGATTCTGAGATTTGTTATGTGGGCCCTTGAGGGACTTCTGAACACAACTGACCGATCCCAGATCAGCTGAGTGGATCTAGAATGCAATACGGGGTTTTATAGGAAGGGGAAAGGAGATTCAAAGACATAAAATGTCTCTCGTGGTTGCGTACTTGTACGAAAGCTGTATCCACCGTATGAGTTTCAAGAGGTTCTTTTCTTTCTGATGATTATCGCTTACAACCAAATCGTTGCGAAGGAGCTTCATCTTGGGCATTTATCATCGTACAAAAATCGTTCGCTCGTTTCTTTCAATTAATTTTTCATATCTACTTGTCGTAGACCCGAATTATGTTTGGAAAAACGACGGGGGGGAACAGAGACGTTTCCCCGACATTCACCTTTCCACACCCACCACTACCACAAGGGATCTGGTTGAATAGAACAAGTCTGAACGTAGTTCTTTTGGCGTGAAATCTTTTAGTTTGGAGAATAGTGATCTGTTCTTATTAAGTGTTCGAAATGAAATTTTTACGTGTTCATAAGGCTCGAAAATCTTGGTCATTAAGTTCTGCTACCTCTTTCACGACAGAGAGGCCGTTTTGGTAAAGATGTTATTATTGAGTTTCTCAACCCAATAATGTGTTGAACGTGTTCACGATGGTTCTCCTGAATATAAGTATAGCTTTTCAGAAAAAATACTTAACACAAAAAAGTTCCAGTCATGCAGTATGATCGTATGAGCGAATTTTCTTAACATAAATACCTACTAATAGTACCTACATATATATAAATACCTACATATATACCTATTATAATATGTTAAAATTGCATAGAAACTTGAGTACAAAGAACTTGTTAAAAACCAATTTTATGACAAAATTACGGCAACAATACTCATTCTGAATAAGGATATGTGATCCAAAAAAGATTTGGAAATTTTAGCATTTCTGGGGAGTTTTATCGATTTTTTAGCAAACATTAATTGAATTTAAGTGATTTTTTTTGTATAAATTTTATAATGTTTTAGTTCGTTGTTGACCAACTTTATTCGACTTAAAGATTGCTTAAAAATATAAATTTAACAATTTTTAGCCGTTTTTTAGCATGAATATGCTTTAGCCGTGACCTAACTACCGAAAAATGTCCCACGAGAGTGCAACGAAAGTAGCGCCAATAATTGTGATGATTTCCGCTTACAACCGAGTCGTTGCTAGGGATATGATACTTCGTCGTTTTTCATCCCACAAAATTCGTTGACCATTCGTTCGAAAGCTCTCGATTTATCCAACCATACTATATTAACTACTGCGAAGTGCGTGGCCAACAAGCTGAGTTATGAGCATGGTTATATGAATAATTGTTTACACACAGGTGATCATTCTCAATTATTGATATTGTGAACATGATTGCAACCGCTTGTTAATTTCTGATGATTTCATTGAGCTGGTGTTTCGATTATGTGATTCATAGCAGGTGATCCGAATATTGCGAGAACGGTTAGATTTGTGAAGCGGTGGTTAAATTATTTTAATAGGTAATTTCTATACTTTACACTATAGGAAGCTGTAATTTCGTATGTAGCCTCTTTAGCCTCTTTCTATAATAAAGTGAATGTTTACTCGCGAGTTTCTATTAGGAGATCATCATCTCACAAGAGCTCAATCGTCGTGATCATTTCTATAATAAAGTGAATGTTTACTCGCGAGTTTCTATTAGGAGATCATCATCTCACAAGAGCTCAATGGTCGTGATCATTTCTATAATAAAGTGAGAGCGAGGAGCTAAAACATGATTCCATGTTTTAGGATTGATGGCATAATGATAACTGTTTTTAGATATTTTTAGTGATTTTTTCAGAACAATTTTTGAAATTTGACCAAATTAATGTGCTCACAAAATATGCTCATGAAGGGCAACTGTTGTTAGAAGAGATGACGAGTTACCAGTGAGCCAACATGCCACAACACATAATGAAATATTCAATGATTGTTTTGACTTCAAAGTTCCAAAAAATATGAAACCAAATGCAAATAAAATAATGCTGCTTCATTCAGAAAGAGCGCTTAGCAATATGTTATTTATTTATTTATTTATTTTATTTATTTACTTAAGTTGTAATTACAATGAAAACTTAAATAATTCAAGGTAATAATGATTCAACTTTATTGCAAGGCAGAATGCTGAGAGCCTGTAGCGCCCTACAAGAGTAGTGCCAAACTAAATGAAAAATAAAGCGTTACATATACATCTGTATAAAATATTCATAAAAAAAAAAGAAAATCCATACACCATTGAATAAATGAAAAATAAAGCGTTACATATACATCTGTAGAAAATAATCGTAAAAGAAATTCATACACCATTGAATAAACTACTACTACTCAATAAACTATCTCAACTTACACCATAGGTACTAAACATATATGCTACGAATTATATTCTCTGCTCCCTCTATACCTAGATTAATTAGCCAGTCATAAATTTTCTTTTTATAGGCCGCTCGTGTACATAATAGTGGAGATTTTAAGGGAGAATCCACAACTCGAAGAACAATATAAATTATATAGTTCGGACTCCTTGTCGTGAGCGTAAGCGCTGGTCTTGGTGCAACGACATTTCCCATCAATACAAACCGGGTTTGATAATCATGCTGTTTGCTTTGTAGAACTATGGTAGGGTTTCTGTGGTATAATAGTAGAAGGGATTTCAAAAATAACTGTCTCGGGGTGAAAACTTTAAATTCATTCAGTAAATTTCGACTGGAGTATAGACGTCCTCTCCTCATTATAGTTTTTATAATACTTCTCTGCAACACATTTATTTTCTCCAGGTGAGTTGGGTAAGTTCCCCCCCACGAAACAATGCCATACTGGATAGTTGACTGCACCAAGGCCATGTATAGTAAACGTAGTTTGTCACGCTTAAAAACCTTTCCAGCATGGTATATAACGTAATGAACTCGTATCAACTTTTTGCACATGGCTTCAATATGTTTTTTCCAGGTCAAACCCTCTTCCACAATAATTCCTAGGTAACGATAACTCACTACCATATCTAAAGGTGTACATGAGCAGTTTGCAGGATCAGAATTGTCGCAAACATGAGATATAATTTTTAAACATTCCAAACCCAAACTTCCGTCAGCATTCCCTATTCGCATATACTTTGTTTTTTTTTTGGCATTTAAAGTTAACATACTGTGCGAAAACCAACTACCCAGGGCATCCAAAGCATGTTGCGCTTTAGAAAAAACGCCATCCCAAGTCTCGTCAGACACCAGAACAGTGGTGTCATCAGCAAATAAATATGTTCTGAAGCTCGGCAAATTTCGGGGTAGTGAATTTATATAAATCAGAAATAAAGTCGCACTCAGTGTCCCTCCCTAATGTTGGTAGCGTATGATTAGCCAGGCCTGAATATTAGGCGTTAACCTGGTAACTGTCTCACCTTGCGAGTATAACTCCGTACCAACGTCAAAATTCCCAAAATTCTTCTTCTTTGTAGTTTGAAAAAGGCATTATTAAGCCGAAATATAAAAATCAGTTTTGTGTCGTACGTTCTAAAATTGTGTGAACATATACATGCTCTGTAGAGCCCTTCATTGAACCAAGTAATGTATGTATGTGTATATATATATATATACAGGGTGAGTCTCTCGCAAATGCAAAAAAAAATTTGGGTAAAACTACATCAAAAATGGAGTAAAATGCCGCCAACTGCATATTTTTATCTCAATCCGTTCTCGAGATATGATTTTTTAAAGGTTTTTTCAGGAAAACCGTGTTTTTTCCTTTTAAACTCAAATTTCTCCACTTTACTTCATTCAATTTTAACTTTTGACCACATTTTCAAAATCAGCATTAAATTTACTATAAGAATAGTGTACTTGGGTTCTTAAAAAGTACCATCCAAAGGCCCTCACATCAGCTCAAACATTGACGATTTTGAAAAAATAATATTTCTGAAAATCTTTAAAACTTTACTACTCTTCCAAAACGAATCCTGGAAACTGGCAAATCTCATGAAAACTGCTTCGTCTAATACTCTTTTCAACGGTATAATCAAGTTTACTTTTATTCCGTTATTTAGTGGAGAAAATTATGTTTTAATGTAAAAAAATGTGGGTTTTTCAATGAAATTGTTGGTTTTCTCGAAAGATGACCCTCCATGAACCTACGAGTATGGGGTCGGTTTCTATGTATTTTTTCACGCTGTATCGAATGGTAACATATTTAGATCTCTCCAACTCCGTTATAACCGAGTTTTACACTTAAAACCGCAAATGTTTAGTTTGTTTGTTACGATTAAATGTATGTGTGTTATGGGGTAAAACTAGTTAATTAAAGTGTAAAACTCGATTATAACGTAGTTGAGAGATCTGCAAGAGTTTTCATTCGATCCAGCGAGAAAAAATACATAAAAACCGACCCCATACTCGTTGGTTCATGGAGGGTCATCTTTCGAGAAAACCAACAATTTCATTGAAAAACCCACATTTTTTAACATTAAAACATTATTTTCTCCACTAACTAACAAAATAAAAGTAAAATCGATAATACCGTTGGAAAGCATATTAGATGAAGCAGTTTTCATGAGATTTGCCAGTTTTTAGGATTCTTTTTAAAAGAGTAGTAAAGTTTTATAGATTTTCAGAAATATTATTTTTTCAAAATCGTCAATGTTTGAGCTGATGTGAGGGCGTTTGGATGGTACTTTTCAAAAACCCAAGTACACTATTCTTATAGTAAATTTAGTGCTGATTCCGAAAATGTGGTCAAAAATTAAAATTAAATGAAGTAAAGTGAAGAAAGTTGAGTTTAAAAGGAAAAAAACACGGTTTTCCTGAAAAAACCTTTAAAAAATCATATCTCAAAAACGGATTGAGATAAAAATATGCAGTTGGCGGCATTTTACTCCATTTTTGATGTAGTTTTACCCAAATTTTTTTTTTTTTGCATTTGCGAGAGACTCACCCTGTATATATATATATATATATATATATATATATATATATATATATATATATATATATATATATATATATATATATATATATATATATATATATATATATATATATATATATATATTTTTTTTTTTTTTTTTTTTTTCCGAGCCATTGCAATAGCTTCACTTTCTACAAAAATTCGCTAAAAGGAGTCCATCTAAAAGAGCTCAAACCTTATTTAACGTCGCAGAATGCTAAAACGTTTCATCCCTTCAACTTCAGTATCCAAATCCTCCCTTCGAAATTCTCCCAGTTTTATCTTTAAATCGCCTTTCAAGGTTTTCAAACAGCTCTGCATCCTTTTCCGAAAAAGAAAAACACGAGAAAGAGTTTCTAGTGAATCGAGAAGAAATTCGCCCCATCGTCTCTCTTTGTTTTCTGTGCCGCTGCACTCATTTCGTTCCAAGAATGGCGACTTGAATGCCAAATTAAAGCTGGTTTTTCATCTAGCGACGCTTATCTTTCCCACCAAAGCTTAGTCGCTTCCTAATTCCTCCCTTTTCTTCTCGAATTTCGCCCCGTCTGTTATCTGCATTTCGAGTTGTAGCATCTGTACGATTGAAACGGAATCGTCTCTAATTTACTGAAATGCGGCATTCTTGCACCTCAAGTACCGTTGAATGGGAATCCTCATTGAATGAATTAATGAATGAAAGGTTTTTATCGTAATAACACTTGTTTTTGGCAAGATAGAAATAACATTAAATATTGCCAAACATTTAAGATAGGTCAGTGGGGGGGGGGGGGGGGGGGGGGGGGGGTGCGTATCTGTTATTCATAAATCTGACTTTTTGATGCTGCTATTTCCCTCAAACTACAAGTTAAATAATGACTACAGTTTTATAACGTTCCCCAGACATTTTTACGTCGGAAAACGTGTGGATATGATGAATAGAAGTTAGTAATTGCCTGTTGGGGGGCAAGTGCGTACGTATAGTGGGGCGAGTTCGTTTTCAACTATCTACCCGAAAAATGAAGAAATAGCATTAACCAATGTAGGTAGATTTTAGGTATAATTTAAAATGAATTGTTAATGAAAAAAAAAAAAAAAAAAAAAAAACCCCCCGCAAAATAGAAAATTTTTAGCAACTCAACATGAATTCCTGAGTTGATAAAATGGTTAATAAACTCATCCACTTGTTGGCTGTCCGCTGATTTGCTGTCAGTTGGGGAATGTGGTTTGCGTAAGAGAGAATTAGATTGAAGACTCTAGAGTTTTGCAGAATAAGATAGGGCTGAGGTTTGGGAGAAGCGTGTGGTCGTGCTTGGGGGTTGAGGAAGTGGTTGTGGGTGAAAACTAGGCTTCAAGACCTTTGATTTTGATTTATTTCCAATATGTGACAAAATAAAACTGAACTTCAAGAGTGGGGATGAACCCAAGGATATAATATTCAAACATGAACTCTCAAATCTTGTTTGTAGCGAACTTTATTCCGCTAAAAATGAAGAAATTAAATTGGCTTGTTTACAACAAAATATATATATAGGAAAATCGGAAATGCTCAGGGATCGGAACGTCACAGGTATAATAAATGCGGTAAGACGGTAAAGATACGAAGTTAGATTCGGGAAGGTATTGTACAAAATCGCTAGTTCGTGGTAGGGTGTATCGCTGACACTTACTTAAGGCTAAAGGGGACGACAGTTGTGTGAGAGAGAGGGAAGATACAAATAGTTTATCTTGATTATCTCCTCACCAGTCAATCAATTTTCAAATCTAAATATATATTTGAGTTTGTCTCATCCTAGGCTATCGAGCGAACATAACAAAGTTTCCAAAAAAAATTTTTGTTGTTGAAATTTTGACTTTAAATTTTAATTTCTAATTTAATTTTTTTTTAAATTAAAAAAATCGCTAATATCCCGTGTTTGGAAACAATTCAAGTGTATGTTGGCATAGGCATGAAATTTTGATTCTGAAAATTAGTGGCCGCATGTGAGAATCGGGAGCGAAAAACGTGGTTCCAGGAAGACGAGTGTATTTGAGGGGCGCGTGCCTTGGCGACGCCCAGCAACTGATCTCATCCGCGCGCGCGTACGAACCCGCTTACCGAGCCGTCTCTCGAATTTTTGTACTTACTGCTTCTTCCACTTTTATCAAAATATACTTTATCAAAGTGTTAGGTGGGGTTTTATTTTCATTTGTTATAGGAACGTCCATGATAATAATTAGTTTTTATAGTTGGAACCTTTGTATTCGTGTGAAAACAACTGGAGGAGTTTGACGCACTGAACGTATTATTCATTAGGTAGGTATCTACCAACCTCGTACCTACCTACCTACAATCAGAGATGAGCAAACACATATCCGAAAATACAAATATGTATTTATCCTTTATTTTTTATTATTTATAGTTGAATTTCTTTGTAGGTACCTATATGAATAAATTTTTATTCATATTTTGGCTACGAATATTCAAAATGCATACTCGAAACTATGAATATAGGAATTCTATTCAAAGAATATGAACATTTCAGTACTTATAGAAGTGCATATTATTATTCAATTATTTTTGAATATGAAATAGGTAATAATATTCACGTATTCAATCAATATTAATATCTCGATAGGTAGGGTACCTATTCAAATTTATATTCATCATTCAATTTCACAAAACCTAATTTTTGTCTACTTGGTGCACTATTACAAAGATGAGTGAGGGAGCAAAATTGCATTCTAGTTATTTTTGGTGTTTACCACATAAGTGAAGGGAGTAGATCTCAAAATTCAACGTAGAATACCGAGAATTTGAGTAAACTTGCCTTTATTGGAATATCTCCTATTAGGCATCATAAATAGAATGGAAAGAAAAACGAACCAAAAACACACACGAATCTGGGCGCTAACAAAAATTTAGTTTTTCAGTTTTTTTGTATTTTGTTCAAAAATATTATTTTGAACAATTTTTTCCTGGAAAACGCTAACATCCCATATTTTTACATATCTCAACTACCGAAGTACTAGAATTATCCTCAAAAATAATTGTAGCGGGAATCAGACCTAGAGTAAGAATGAAGGTGTAAAAACGCAGTGCAAAATTGATGGTGATAGTGTCCTCTAGAAACTGTAATAGGTAATGCTTGTTGCTAGGCGTTGCTATGCGTTTGCCGGACGCGTCGGTTACGAGGGGGGTTAGCTACCACTGCAGAAAGGCGTGGAGCGGGGGGTTTCGCATTCGGGTTTATTTAGCTTCTTGATTTCTTGTTTATATTTTTTACCCGCAGACCAACGCTCTCTTCTTGCCTATCGCGGTTAGGTACCGGCGCCCAGATTCGTTTGTGATTTTGGTTCGTTTTTCATTCCATTCTATTTATGATGATGAATGAGTAATTGATGATAGTCAATAATGAATTTTGTTATGATTTATTGTTTGAATTATGTGAATGATATTCATAATATTTACCTGTTATTGTGCAATACTTTACCTGAAAGTAGAATTTCGATGTATTTTGAAATGTAGTTCATTTACCTATCTTGTAAAACAGATAGGTACTCACTCAAATTCAAGGATCTTTAGGGTGAATTTCATCATCTTATTTTGGAAATACAATCATTTAAAAAAAAAAAAAAAAAAAAAAAAAAGGGTTTCAGGGCTGGATTCGGCTGATTTGTGACAGATTTTTAAATTTAGTCCATTATCCTACTTTAAAATTATCATATATTACTCAAATTCTCGGTATTCTACGTTGAATTTTGAGATCTAGTCCCTTCACTTATGTGGTAAACACCAAAAATAACTAGAATTTAATTTTGCTCCCTCACTCATCTTTGTATTCGTGCAGCAAGTAGACAAAAATTAGGTTTTGTGAAATTGAATGATGAATGCAAATTTGAATAGGTACCTATCGAGGTATTAATATTGATTGAATACGTGAATATTATTATTGCATATTCAAAAATAATTGAATAATAATATGTACTTCTATAAGTATTGAAATATTCATATTCTTTGAATATAATTCCTATATTCATAGTTTCGAGTATAAATTTTGAATATTCGTAGCCAAAATATGAATACAAATTTATTAATATAGGTAGGTAGGTAACTACAAATAAATTTAACTCTAAATAATAAAATATAAAGGATAAATACACTGCCAAGGAAATGGCACATGAGCTTCCTCGTGACCTTCACAGTAAGGCACCATTAAATTCCAGAAAACTAGAAACGACCGGTTCGGGCATCAGGGAATTAATAAGGTGGGAAATTGGAAGCTGAATGGTACATATAATAAATGTTGAGAAGATCAATCAAAGGTGACACACATACGTATGGCACCTCAAGGGACTCTACCGGGATCATCTCTGAAAATTTGAACAAAATCCGATAAAATTAACTAAGCTGTGACCGTAACAAAAACATCACTTTCGCGCATGCGCCCAGCGTACCGCTGCTGATGATCGCGAAGAATGTGATACGGGACCTCAAGAAACCTTGCCCGCATCATCCCTGAAAATCTGACCGAATTCCGTTCACAATTGCCTGAGTTATGACCGAAACAAGAAAATTTTGTTTACGCCTGCGCAGAGGCTACCGTTGATTCGATCATGACGGAACTGATAGGGGACCATGTAGAGCTATACCCGCGCGATTCCTAAAAATTTGAAGAAAATCGCATCAAAATTGTGGAAATTACGGCTGTTGCAAGGACCGTAACAAGAATATTTTGTTCACGCATGCGCAGAGCGTACCGCTAATGCAATTATGATTATTGTTATGGAACCTTAAGGGACCTTACCCACATCATCCCTGAAAATCTGACCGAAATCCGCTCAACGTTGACCGAGTTATGACCGTCACAAGGAATTCACGTTAGAGCCTGCGCAGAAGCTACCGTTGATTCGATCATGATGAAGTTGATAGGGGACCATCTAGAGCTTAACCCGCACGATCCCTGAAAATTTGGTTAAAATCGGATCAAAATTGTGGAAGTTATGGCTGTTACAAGGAAATGTGGACGGACAGACAGACAGACAGACACGGAACCAAATTTGTTCAGGAGGCTCTGAAACGCAAAATGCGAATGGAAATTTTGATTTTGGAGCAAAAAATTTTTTTTCATTTCGAAAGTGAAAACAAAGCCCCCGCTGCCTTGCAGTCTCGGAAGCGAAAAATGTTCGAGAGACGGCTCGGTAAGCGGGTTCGCACGGATGAGGTCAGTTGCTGGGCGTCGGCGTCGCCAAGGCACTCACCCCTCAAATACACTCTTTTTCCTGGAACCACGTTTTTCGCTCCCAATTCTCACATGCGGCCACTAATTTTCAGAATCAAAATTTCATGCCTATGCCAACATACACTTGAATTGTTTCCAAACACGGGATATTAGCGATTTTTTCAATTAAAAAAAAATTAAATTAGCAATTAAAATTTCAAGTCAAAATTTCAACAACAAAAATTTTTTTTAAACAAGGTTATATGATCGCTCGATAGGTTTACTCGTCCTGATGATGATTCTGAATCCAGATTTAAAAAAATGTGTACTCAAGTGGAGATTTGCCCGATAAAGTTTCATCCGACACTAGCGCCATCCGTTATCTGAGAATCACACTAAACACCCGTCCCCTTTAGCCTTAAATTCGGACGATTTCTTAAATTCCAACGGTAGTGGAAATACTCAACAATATATTCTATTTTATACGTTACACTATGCAGTAGGTAAGAACTGAAGGTGAGGAAGGATGGGACGGACGGCAGGCTTCCAAATCCAAGGGATAACCAGTCTGTTAGGTAGGTACCTAAAACTGATAAAATAAACGAAATATACTTATTCTTTGCACGTCCTCACATAAGTATTTTGACGTCTGATCAAGTCTAAATTGCGGGACATACCGGTACGGTAGTTGATTCGCCTCACGAAGAATTTTCGATGTAGAGTAGACTATCGTGGGCGGTTATGCGGTGAATTTTCCCCGAAGAATGTTTTCCACCAGGCAAAAGTCTTGGTCCTTGATGACTTCGGCGGATCTGCTACAGAATAAACGAAATTGTTGGATACTTGAAGGAAATAACGTGAGAAGAACAGCCGAGGGTATGATGGACAATGCTTACCCAAGAGGCGAAGTTGTTTCAACAGAATTCGAGTTTCTCTGAAGTCGGAAGATCGTGGAGACAGCGGTAAGAGAGACTTGCTTTTACGGCAACTGAACTGGTTATTAAAACCCTTCAAATATACGGGAGGATTTGATGTAAAAAGGTAAAATTCGAGAGACGATACGAGAAGACAAAGAAAACGTGAAAGACAAAGGAAACGGCAGATGTCCCCGGGTCCTGTAGGCGGCAGCAGCTCCGGGATGAAAAGTAGTTCCAACGTGTTTGGAAAATAAATTCTTCCTTTACCAACTAAATAGAATTTCCATTCATTTAAACAATAAAAGAAAACAAAACGGTATCAGGTTGCGAAGAAGTAATTGCATTACAGCAGTCTTCAGAATAATTATTGGTGGAGCTGTCGCTTGCGGAGTCCGACCATGAGAGGCAGTTGATAGAGGCCAACCTCACACCGCGCAAATTCAAACGTGGCGAGAGATTTAAAATATTCACGGTACAAATAATATGCCTATATGATCGTGTAGCAAAAACAATTTTATAACCCCCCCCCCCTCCCCCCACCCCTCAAACTTTGTCACTTTACGTTTCAAGGTGCGTAGAATCCAAATTTGAAATGTCCGTCCGCCATTCACGCCGTCCGCCGTCCGGGCCATAAAAGGCCTAAGAATTTACTTAAAAAACCCGTTCTTTCGCACATAGACTCCATTTGGGGTCTAGTTGGTCCTAGCGTTTAACCATCCCGATCGCTTTACTCGCATAGATGCTATGGGCCAAAAACGGGCGAAAAAGTGTCTTTTTCGAGGCTTTGAGTGTAGACTTACGCACGCGCGCGCGCCTGGCAGGAGGGGTCACGGTGGGTGGTGAGGGTGGCGAGCGGGCACCTTGTGGTGGCTGGAGTGTCTAGTGGCGTAGCAGAGGGGTGTAGGAGAATAGATATTTATTACTTTTACGTGTTATACCCATATAATACACCGTGGCACCATGAGGTGGGTACAGCGTTCCTTCGAGGCATAAATATATGTTTTTTCTAGGTCATATTTGTGTGTTAATACCAATTCTTTTCCTACGCATATTTAATAACATATCCTTTCGAATTCGTACGTACTTAGATAATGACATTATTAAGGCAATAACTATTTGAATAGATAGGAGCTCAAATCGAGAAATATAAACATGAGTATATAATTATAGAAGTATAGGTTGTGGCAACTCGAAATAGGACACGCCGAGGAGTCTGGACGGGCCTTATGACGTCCGCAAGCCAACTAAAGCTACGATCAAACTCAATTGAAAAAATAATAAACCTTTGTGAAATAATTTGCAGCGTTTTCTTATTTTTCCTGGTAATTTCATGTGGTTTTTAATGAAAGGCGATTGCCGCTTATTTGAAAACGGATTTCCCCCTCCGTCAAAAAACGAGGGGCAAGAACGTTTTATTATTTTACTGCAGCAATTTTTGTAGCCTCGAAGTTATCAAGTGCGCAGTTCATGCAGAGACGAAAGGTCGCAAGATAAACAGTGGGATAAATAAATAGGAAAGGAACGGTCTCAGACAAGAAAACCATTGGAAACTGTACCTCCCTCAGATTCACACTCTGATATCGGACGAAGGCTTCGCGGGAAATGGTTCCAATTACGCTTATTTGTTCACTGAGGAGGTTAAAATTTTTATCTGGTGATAATAACCACCTGCATGGAGAGGGGGCTCTCGTGCCGGTGCTGGTTAAGATTTTTATTGCCAGTTATACGCTGAACCACATCCCTAGGATGTGGAGGAAGGTCAGGATGGTCTTTATTCTGAAAGCAGGCCGACAGGGCCATGCAAAAGACTACCGCCCCATCAGTCTCATCTCCTTCCTATTGAAAACCATGGAGAAGATTGTGAACCTTGTGATAAGGGAAGAGCAATTAACCCAGATACCACTCCAGGCGGCACAACACGCATATCAGAGGGGGAAATCTACTGAGACTGCTCTGAATGAACTAACGGTGTTGATTGAAAGGAGTCTGGAGGCCAAAGAAGTAGCTCTCTGCTGCTTTATGGATATAGGTGGAGCATTTGACAATACGTCATATGACTCCATCATTAAGGCAGCAGAGGATCGAGATGTCGATCCGCAGATCACCAAATGGATACATACCATGCTGAAGGGCAGGGTTGTATCCTCGGAGTTGGGGGAAGCAATCGTCAGTGCCATTCCAAGTAGGGGACCTCTGTTATGGCTACTCGTGGTAGATAGCCTCCTACAAAAACTCAAAGACAATGGCTTTGAGGTGGTAGGATATGCTGACGACATTGTGGTCATTGTCAGGGGCAAGTTCGAGGAGACAGTCCACGAACGGATGCAGATGGCGTTGGATGTCGTACAGCAATGGTGCTTGGAGGAGGGGTTATATGTGAACCCTGATAAAGTGACCCTTCTTCCGTTCACCAGAAGACGAAAGGTCGACATGCAGGTGGTCTGTCTGGGAGGCAGGCAACTTCCCTTCTGCACCAGGGCCAGATACCTGGGAGTCACCTTTGATCAGAAGTTAACCTGGACGCCTCACATTAAGAGAGCCGTGGATAGGACCATCTTTGTTATGGCGTCGGGCCGACGCATGTTAGGGAAGACATGGGGGTTGAGCCCAAAGATGACCATGTGGCTATATACCACAGTGGTCAGACCGATGCTGACCTACGGGGCTCTTGTCTGGTGGACGAAGGTCAGCCAGGCAACGGCTGTGAGTCAGCTAGCAAGGCTGCAAAGGATGGCATGCATTGGGGTTACAGGCTCCATGCACACGAGTCCTACAGCTGCACTGGAGGTCCTTCTGGACCTTCCTCCTCTGCACGTCCATGTGAGGAAGGTTGCCTTCCTGCAGGGAGTGAGGTTGTGAAGGAATGGCTTTTTAAAGCGGGAATCTGGGCGTGCTCACCATGCCATCTTGAAGAAGATTGCAGTGGATGAGTCAGCGCTCAGTGTTTCCGATCACATGGCGGAGACACGGAACTTTGATCTCCCCTTCAAGGTCTGCATCCACGACAGATCAATTTGGTCAGAAGGGAGGCCCCAATTCGAACGTGGGGCTATAGTGTTCTATACAGATGGCTCCGTCATGAATGGTAGGGCTGGATCGGGTATCTTCGGCCCACGAACGGAGATTTCAGAATCTCTGGGAACAGTCGCCACCATTTTCCAGGCAGAGATATATGCCATAAGCTCCTGCGCTGACAGACTGGTGAGTCGTCAAGTGAATGGAGCAAAAATCTACATCTTATCAGATAGTCAAGCAGCCTTGAAGGCACTAGCTTCTTTCACCATTTCCTCAAAGCTGGTGTGGGAATACTTGACTAACCTCAAGACCCGCCGGCAGCCTCGGCTTGGAATCGGAAGGAGCGAAGAAGATCGAGCGTGCTTTGTTGGAGATGAACGCAAAACTCAATAACCTTGATTCTATCGCGAGTGACATGAAGGATCTCAAAGAATCGGTCAACTTTATGAGTGATCAGTTCGATGTGTTCTCCGAAAGGGTAGTGGCATTGGAGGCAACCATTGAAAAATTATCGAAGGAAAATAGCGATTTGAAATCAGTGGTCACTGAATTGCAACATAAAGTAGACGTTCTTGAACAAAGCTCCCGTAACATCAACGACGAACTCAACTGCATCCCTGAAACAAAGAACGAGGACTGCATCGAAATTGTAAAAGCTGCATCAAAACTTCTAAATGTGCAATGTGGTGAAATACGAGCGGCCTTTAGGGTTGGCGCAGTTCGCAATGACCGTCCACGAAAAATTCTGGCGTTGCTCACATCACCGGATACTGCTGAAAACCTGATTAAAGCTGCGAAAACCGAAAAAAGTCTCACTGCCTATCAACTGTACAAGGAATGGCCGAATGAAAGAATCTACATTAACGAGAATCTCACCTCCTTCCGGGCTGACCTTCTGAGACGAGCTAAATCCAAGGCCAAAGAAAAGGGTTTTAAATACGTCTGGGTGAAGAACTGTATCATACACGTAAGGAAAGCCGATGGTGAGCATGTGCGAACGATCAAGTCTACTGCAGACATAGACCGTATGTAAATATCCAAAATGCTACTTCAATTGTAAAATCACAAATTAAATGAACGACAACTTTCTATTAAATTTAACAAACGGGAACGTTCTAATAGATGGCGTTGACGAGGATAGATACTTTATTTCGATCGAAGATTATTTCTCATCAATTAGGCACCAACAAAAGTGTTCAATTTTTCACATGAATATTAGAGGATATAATGCTAATTTTTCTGAATTTCTTGCTTGGGCTGGTGAAGACATTTTTTCTTTTGACGTTATGATATTTACGGAAGCGCATCTTCAAAGCTGTCCTATTTTCTCTCAGATCCCAGGTTATGCCCTCGTTTCCTCAGCAGATCACATTAATAAAAATGATGGCATCATAATGTATGTAAAATCTGATAGTAATTGCACCGTAGAAATGGTAAATTTACACAAAGCTACTTGCATTTATATCCGCTTTAAACTTGGCCCAGAATTGTATGACATACTTTTTATATATAGAAATAATCTTGGAGATATAAAGCAGAATTCTCTGAGAATGATGAGTTAGCAGGTTTCCTTTCCAAAAAACCTGATGCTGATCACTCTTTTGTTGTTGGAGACTTGAATATCAATACCCTGAATAATACTAATTCTGATGTTCTATATTACTGCTCATCATTAGCTGAATTAGGGTTTCGCTCTCTAATTAACAAACCCACAAGGGTTCAAGGTGTATCCTCCACATGCATTGACCACTTTTTCTATCGAGGTAAAAATCAAGTACTAATATCTGGAATTTTGGAATGCCATATAACGGATCATTACGCCATCTCATGTTCTGTTAAGTGCTTGAATTACCAAAAGGAGACTGATAAAAATAGCAGACTCTGTCAATCTAAAATCAATTATTCAAAACTTGACGATAAAATTAACAATTACAAATGGGATGATATAATTAAGATAACAGATGTAAATGAGGCTGTATCCCAGATCGTTACCGGCTTGAGTGAATGCATAAAAAGTGCCTCGAACCAGAGGCCCATTGCCCCTCATGCAAAACAAAAGTTGACACCGTGGATGACGAATGGAATCCTTCGCGCCATTCGAGTTAGAGACAAACTATGCAAAAAGTCAAAAAAGGAGCCTTTCAATTCTGCACTGATAGAACGAATAAAACATTATCGTAATATAATTAATAATTTGAGAAACATAGTCAAAAATGATTACTTTAAAAACAAATTCAAGGAAGCACAATATCCAAAGGACACTTGGAAAATAATCAACGAGGATTTTTTGGGAAAATCTAGAGGAATAAATCCGGTTTACAAACTCATCACGGAGTATGCGGAATCGCGGAATACTAATATTCCAACAGCCAAGGCTGATGTTGCGGAAAATTTTAATTTGTTTTTTAGCAATGTTGGAAAAAACTTAGTCGATCAGATCCCCCGTATCCCTCATCCCCAAGGCGCTGTCTCTGATAATAATATAATGAACGATGTTCCAAAAAAATTCAAATTCAAAATTTTTTTTTTTTTTTCCTTCAATTGGCATTAGCCAGCAGCCATAGCCATGAAGCATTTATTTCAAAATAATTTTAGTTATATAAGTTCAAAATATATAGTACCTACTTTAATAACATAACTTAAACATTTAACGTATAGTTAAATTTTTATCTGAACTTTTTTAACAAATTCACAGATTTCTCGGTATACTGGCAAAGATCTTGAATGAATCACTTGCTCAAAATTAAAGGGGTTGGCCAAGTGTTGACCAATTGAAATTAGCATGTAATTTCTCGCTTGCAAGTGCTTTGGACAGTTCATAAAGATGTGTTCTATTGTCTCCTCTTCCAAGCAGCAACATTCACAATTCGGAGAACTTGAGAGTCCGATCCGATGGAGGTATGCCCTACATATACCGTGACTGGAACGTATGCGAGCAATTATACGAATCTCTGGTCTAGTGAGTTCGAACTGTGAAAACCATGGTTTTACCGATACACGAGGGTTCATTTGGCGGTATCGAGCACCCACGCTGACTTCATTATATATTTGTTGCCATTGTACTTTCAGCTGTCTGAAAACGATTGCATAAATGTCGGTGTATGGTAAACTTAAATGTATTTCAGATCCATTCTGCCGAGCTGAGTTTGCCATAGCGTCCACAACTTCGTTCCCGGTCACTCCAACATGCGCCCTTGTCCACACAAACTGCACCTGTTGGCCCCGAACGTTCATTTGATGCACGGCTTCCAACATCTCCATGTAAATGTGGTTTATATTACTGTCCATCCTGAAGTTCGATAGTTTAACCATCGCGCTCTTACAGTCCGATACTATAACTATCAGTCTTTCGTCCTTTGTCCTAGCATAGCAGAGAGCCTCCAGGATTGCCACAACCTCACATGTGAAGATCGAAGCAAACTCAGTAACCTTGTATGCTCCACCGGTTCCAGTCTGAGGGTCGTAAAAAGCGCAACCGCAGCCATCATCAGCCTTCGACCCATCTGTGTACAGAACGTATCCCCCAGGGAACCTGGAATACAGCCGCTCAAAGAAGGATGCAGAGACACCCAGAGATCCACCGATTCTATCAACGTCAATGATGGAATAACGTATACTGTTCTGAATCAAGGCATAGTCGTACTGAAATACTGATAGAGAGTGTGTTGAATAAATTAGGTCACTATATTCCGCTGTTGAGGCGAAACTAGAAGCCAGAGGAGGTGAGGGGCGTTTCAGCCAGAAATTGCAGGTTAAATCGTGCTCATTAAGCCTATGTATCTTCCCAAGTAAGTCTGTAGGAAAGGCACGAACTCGTAACAAGAATCTGTCTGACAGCAACTTACGTCTCAGGTGCAGTGGAGGCTCATTACATTCTTGCAGCATAACCACGATAGGAGTCGATTGTAGATAGCCGATCGATATTCTTAGACACTTCGATTGTATTTTATCGAGGGCATATAGTTCCTTGTTCGAAGCTTGACCGTAGAGGGGACAACCATAGTCAAACACTGCACGAACAGTGGCTCTATAGAACCGTAACGCCACAACCGGATCAGCACCCCAGTGTAGATGTATCACCATCATCATGTGTAGATGGTGTGATGTGTCACCATGCGAAGGACATTCACATATTTCTCTGCCTTCTGAGCAATGTAATTTATATGAGGCTTCCATGACAGCGTTTTGTCCAGGTATAAGCCCAAGAATTTCACCACTTTCTCGACTTTGAATGATACATCCCCTAACCGTATTTCCCCGATAATGGGTAGTCTACGCTTACGCGAGAAAGCACATATGGTTGATTTTTCAGTTGATATAGATAGGCCATTATTAAAACACCAGTTTTCAACAGTACTGTATGCCCGTCTGAGCAGATCCAGAAGGATGTTGAAATCACCCCCCGTCACGTATAAGCAAACATCGTCTGCATACTGCAAAATCCGGACGCCATCCGGTAGAGAGTCGCCCATATCTCTAACATATATTGCAAATAAGATTGGCGAAAGAATCCCACCCTGAGGAAGACCAACTCTAGCAGTACGAGGTCCAAACATTTCTCGTCCTACTCGTAAATATATATGACGTTCTGAGAGAAGACTGTATATGTTCAGGACGAGCTTGACAGGAACTCCAATCGATATCATCTTTTCAACTAAAATCTCCAAAACAACATCATTATATGCGCCTTTTATATCCAACATCAGTGTCATTGTAGATTTCCCAAGGGTAAATCCCTTCTGGATATCAGTAACAAGGGTAGCTAGGCTGTGGAGGGTCGACTTGCCTTTCCTAAAACCAAACTGATAGTTAGGCAAGAGTTCATGGTGTTCAACAAACCATTCCAAACGAGTTTTTAACGCTCTTTCGTATGTTTTTAGCATACAAGATGTTAAGGAAATCAGCCTCATCGAGTCTGGAGTGTTCATTGGCTTACCAGGCTTAGGAATCGGCACAGCTATCACCTCTCTCCATCCCACAGGGAAGTTGTGAGTGTTCCATATCACATTAAACTGCATCAGTAAATGATGTAAGAAGGCATCTGGCAAATGTTTGAGAATGGGATAGTCTATCAGGTCCTTGCCTGGAGCTGTATTGGTAGATGCCTTGATAGCATTTTTTAACTCGTTCATTGTGATATCCCTTAATACTTGTTCCTCAGTCAGCACAATCAGCGGAGCGTATGAGCCAGCTTCAGAATTCCGAAAAGGGCCAGCAATAACCGAATCCGGGGTGATGCTTTTCAACAATTCCTCACACCAAACACCAGCTACTAACGGTTGAATATTGGACACCTTCCTATTTGTTAATCGCCTGATTCTCAGCCACAACGCCTTAATGGGGGTGGATCGGTTCAATTCGGAACAATAAGAAGCCCAAGATGCACGCTTAGCCATTTTTATCACTCTCTTGGATATTGCTACACATACCTTATATACTATGAATAGTTGTATGATCGGGTTAGCATTATAATAATGAAGAGCTGCTTGCCTCTGCTGAACAGCCTGATGGCACTCCGAATTCCACCACACATTGCAATATTTGGGATTGTAAACCCCTGCCAGAATCGGGATCGCATCTTCACAAGCAGTTTCTAGAATAGCCACAAACTCTTCATGTGTCACATTCTCTGGGATATCAACATTAGCTAAAGCATCCATAAATTTCTCCCAGTCAGCGCCAGCTGAATTCCACTTTCTATGGCGTACAATTTCGTTGTGCCTCACTTGTAAAGAAGACATATCAATAATAATGGGATAGTGATCTGAACGAAAAGCATCATCAGTTGTAGTCCATACACATGCTCCAGCAAGCCCAGGACTGCACAAAGAGAGATCAACGGCCGACTTGTTAGTCTGGTTGATAGAACCAACCCTTGTAGCAGAACCATTATTCAGGTAAACTAGATTGGACTTATCTAACGCTTCCATCAATCGCCGCCCTTTCGCATTTGTGTAACTTGCACCGAAAGCCATATGGTGAAGGTTGAAATCTCCCAGGATCAACACCGGTGATGTCCAATGCCGAAGAAATCTTATCCACTCCTCTGTTGTAAGATTACAATCATCGTGACTATAGACTGAGACGATACTGAGAGATGACCCACCCAAAAGAGTCACAGCCACTCCAACGTACATGAAATGTTCGTGACTGAAAGAGCAATCCAGCTCTCTATAGGGAATATGATTTTTAACCAAAATGGCGACCTCCGTATAGCCATCGGCTTCGGGTTTCCGGATCACATTGAAACCACGATATACATAGTTAGTTTCGGGTTTAAACCCAGTCTCTGAAATTACAGCCACGTTTATATTGAATCTTTGAACTAAAATTTCAAATTCTCCACGTTTTGAGCAAAACGATCTAGCATTCCATTGTAGAATTTTCAATGATTCATGTTCATTCATTATGATTAGGTAAATTAAACTATGTGATATTTAGCTATCTATTTTGACCACATAACTTTTTAATGTATCACAGATTAATTTTTTGAGATCAGATTCCTGCATGTCACTTTTTTGGGGCAAATTCTTCACCACCTCTAATATCGCCTCACATATTATGTTATTGTTGCATAGACTGACTACCTCTTCTTTCTGACTTCCTTGTTTTTCTTTTTCAATACCAGGACTTAGTAGAGGCTTAGTATGTGATAGAATGCCTCCCGGCATATTACCTGGCATATGGTCGGGAAACATTCGTGGAACAGGTTGACGGAATGGAGAAGGCACTATAGGTGGAGAAGGTACTCTAGTCCTTTTCACGGTTCGAACGTATGAACTAGTAGAGGCAAATTGCCTGTCTTTCAATAGCTCCATAGATTTAGCGATTGTTGGAAACTGGGTATTACTTGATAATACTACCGGTTGTTTCCGAGCCACAGCGGAAAAAGATGTACCGGTCACCAACGATTTAGCCTCAAAATACGACATGTTACGGTCACTCATAGCTTTCTTAATGGATATCTCCATATCAAAATGAGGGCATATTTGTTTGTCAGTTGATTTGTGACCACCTTTACAGTTCACGCAATGCAATTCTTGTGGCTTAACGCAGTCTTTGCTCGGATGTTGATCCCCGCATAACTCACAGGTAACTGTGCTTTTACAGTTCTTCTCGATGTGGCCATAGCGTAAGCATTTACGACACTGAACAACATTCTGTACATATGGAGATATTTCACATCGTACGTAATGAATTATTACGAACTGAGGTAGCAATTGACCCCTCATTGTAAAAAACACAGTTTGAGTAGGCACTGTTATTGGCTCACCTTCCGTCGTTTTATCTACAGTTCTTCTATTATGACGACGTAATTCCAGAATTTCAAGTTTTTCGCCACAAGGGCCTCTAAGTACTGACTTAATTTCATCATCTGACAAGCTTGTATGTACTCCTCTTATAATACCTCTACGTTTGAGTGCGTAAAACGGAATATACGACCTAAATTTCTTGTCTGACAAATGAACCGAATCCAATAATTTATTGGCTGACACAGCATTAGTCACCTCAACTCTCAATCTGTTCCGGCCAACCTTCGTTATGCCAAGTATATTATTAGAAATATCAGTATGCTTATCGTGCAAAAGTTTACCGATTGTCATAGGGTGCAACCTTGAAATTCCATTAAGATCATCTGATAAACTTTCAATGAAGACATGGAAAGGTCCAGGATCTGATGTCTTATATCGTAATTCATTTTGTTCGCTTTTATTTGATTCAGGCGTTTTTTTATTGTCAGTCTGTAAATCATTATTACTCATCTCAATATCCGGGGGCACCGGATCACCATCACTATTCCCTTGCATTATTTATAAGAAATAAAACCCTCTAAATTGAGTGAAAAAAGAAACAATTATTCAGTTGTGACTTATCTGATGATGAGGATATCTCTTCCAAGCTGTTGTTTACCGCACGAAGTAAACGGTAGATAAGCGACCGAGCGATAACGGAGCGACTCACTAGGAATGACCCTTTCCGTTCGAATGTTCGGACACGACTCAAAATTCAAAATTATTCCATCATCTGAGCTTGATAAAATTATTTCTGAATTCAAAATTCAGAATTATTTCATCATCTGAGCTTGATAAAATTATTTCTAGCATGAATGGCAAATCTGCGCCAGGAATCGATAATATCTCATTAGCAGTAATTAAAAAATATTTTCATGTACTGAAAGATGTCCTCGTGCATATTATTAACCTTAGCTTAAAAAATGGAATTTTTCCGGATCTACTCAAAGTAGCCCGCGTCATACCCTTATTCAAGGGCGGGGATGCCTCCGACCCAACCAATTATCGTCCAATTTCTCTATTAAGTACGATATCTAAACTCATTGAGCGATGGATTAAACACCTTTTATATACGCATCTTGAAGAACAAAACCTTCTTTCGGAGAGACAATTTGGCTTTAGGAAGGGTGTAGGGGTAGAAGAGGCCATATTTATGCTAACCAAAGACATTAACTCGCTGTTGGATCGTGGAAAAAAGGGAATTTTGTTGACACTAGATATGGCCAAAGCCTTTGACTCGATCGACAGGGATTTATTGGTAAAATTACTACCTGCCTATGGCTTTGAAGGATTAGAGTTGGAATGGGTTATCAGTTACTTCAATGAACGGAAGCAAATAGTGACTATAGAAGACATTGATAGTATTGAAAGACCTATTGATTTTGGTGTGATTCAGGGTGGTACCTTGGCGTCAATTTTCTTCTTGATTTTTATCAACCAACTCGGAAATCTGGACCTCCAGGGTACCTCATACTTATTCGCTGATGACACAGCAATCCTATGCGAGGGCGACACCTGGGAAGAGGTATTTGACACTGCTAACAGTGATATGAATCGCACGTTCCAATGGCTATGTAATAATACTCTGAGCCTAAATGTAAAAAAAACTAAGTACCTCGTGTTTTCCAAATCCCCTTCAAAAAAATCCATTTCTGCCTCAATAAAGTTGCATTTATGTGGTGCTAGCAGAATGTACGATTCCTGTGTGTGCGCATGTCCAGAGTTGGAGCGTGTTGAGTCTGTGAGGTACCTGGGAGTAATGATTGACGAGGATCTAACGTGGGACTGTAATGTCTCTACGTTGATTCACAAACTTCGAAAATTTACTTATTTATTTTACAACCTCCGAGGATGTCTTGGGAAGGAAAGTTTAATTTTTGTGTACAAGGCACTTGTCCAGAGCACCATTGGCTTCGGAATTATTGCTTGGGGAGGAGCCACTTCAGCGGTATTGAATCCACTGAATATCATGCAAAAATCCATTCTCAAAGTAATGATAAAAAAACCACGTAGATTTCCTACAGTAGATCTGTACAACTGTGTCCGTGTTTTCTCAGTCCATCAGTTGTATATTAAGTCGGCGCTCACCTTTTTCCACAAACACCCGGAATTTTTCAATTTTTCTAAAAACACTCCGTACGCCTTCCGGTTCACTACACAAGCTGTAGTTCCTGCACCGAAAACTCGTATATGGAGTACTGCTAGACACATTTTCTACAGTATGCCATTTTTAATTCGCTCCTTGCCAGAAAATTTGCGATCCCCCTCCAACCTTACTCGTTCGGATTATAAAAAGAAAGTTTTCTCGTGGCTAATCCAATAT
The DNA here is from genome assembly GCA_030762985.1 of Adelphocoris suturalis. Taxonomy (NCBI): domain Eukaryota; kingdom Metazoa; phylum Arthropoda; class Insecta; order Hemiptera; family Miridae; genus Adelphocoris; species Adelphocoris suturalis. The sequence continues at coordinate 10,065,073 of CM061043.1, forward strand.
GGGTTGGAAAACTGCCAAACTCTTCTTACAAGCATTTATGTGAATTGAATTATCCATTAATTATCATGTCAGTTCCCTTTATTATTATTTTCTAATGAATTGTTAGTTTAGTTTTTGATCCTCTTTCTCCTCAATAACAGAAGGAAACAGTGTAACCAGATAACTGTGATTAAATAAGTATATTTTTATTTTTTTTCCTTTTATGCAATTAATGAGTACCTATTATATTAACAATTAGCTCTAGCATCTCCCCTTAACCGCACAGGGCCTGCCCTATGGTTAAGGTGTATGTTCCATATTGCCATATATTATGTATACTCGTATTTGTAATTTACTGTTTCTCGGAATAAAACTTACTTTCATTCATTTCATTCATTCACCCTTGCCAGGAACAATAAGGTTACCTTGCTGTGGTGCCCAGGGCACCAGGGGGTGGAGGGGAATGAACAAGCTGACGCTCTTGCTAGGAAGGGTGCTGCTTCTCTCCCTATGGTCCCAGAACCTTTTCTGGCCACTACGGAGAGCTTTCTCCTCGGAGAGCTCACCAAATGGGAGAGTAAGAAGAGGACTGCCCACTGGCTTCACGTCAAGGGCCTGAGGCAGGCGAAACAATTTATTCACTTCTTTAGAAAGAGAGCAAAGGAGCTACTCAGCCTGGGGAGAAGGGACCTGCGTATGGTTGAGGGGCTCTTAACTGGGCACTGCCCACTTAGATACCATCTCCATAAAATGGGCAAATCAGACTCCACTCTCTGCCGCTTCTGTGGGGCGGAAGACGAGACGGCGAGTCATGTGGTCTGCCATTGCCCTATGTTGGCAAGAAATCGCTTCTTGAATTGGGGCAGAACCTCCATCGATCCCCAAGACATTAAGATGGGGGAGATTAAGACTCTCCTCGCTTTTGCCAAAACGTGGTGGGGAAGGATCGACTTCCCAGCTGTGGCTGGCTTTGGCGATATGGCGCCAAGCCAGACTGGGGCTGCGACCCAGTAACTTACCGAGTGTGGAGCACTCGGGCCCAGACAGTGCCTGATGGCTGGTAGGAGCGCCGGAACCAGGCAGATAGTGCTTGGTTTCGCAGGGCTGTCGGTATCGGGCAGATTTAGTGTCTGGGATGGGGAGGAGGTACGGCCTCCTTCTCTAGCTACAATAGGCCATTACGGCCTCAGTGGCTTAATAAAAAAATAACCACCTGGTCTATCATTTGCTAAGAAAGTTATTAAAATAGAGATTCCTCAATGCGAAACAAAACGAAGAGACGCACTTGCCCCGACTGACCCTACCAGAATGCATAATTAAAACTTTGCACTGAACTCACACTGAACACTTGCCATTTGGACAGCTAGAGTACGTAATATTCACTTACAGACAATCTATAAATTTATAGGTCTTATTTGGTTATAAATAGCTACAATCAAAAGTACCGACCTTCGGTCAAGATACAGGAGGGTTGGCGGAGGTTTGTTTGTAATTTAAAAAAAGTTATGACTATTTTGAACATTATTTAACTTCATAAGATCTTGAAACGAGCCCAACCTTTAAAATCCACGACTAAAAATTGTTAAATTTATATTTTTTGGCAGGATATTGCTCAAATAAAGTTTATTGACTGTAAAATAGAACTTTCAAAAATTTATGTACGAAATTATACTGAAACATGTTCTTGAAATTCGTTAAAATTGGCTAAAAAATCGATAAAAATTGCAAAAAAAGCTAAAAATATCGGAAATTTTGAATATTTATTTTAAATATTCAATAGTTATAGTAAGCAGTTCATACTTTATTTATGGTAGTGTAAGAGGTGGTGGGGGTTTGCTTGTTGCATCTTCATGTTAGGTTATAATGACGGGGGTAAATCCAGTAAAACATCTATCTGTCATTCTTACGAAAATCATATAAAACACGTAATAGGTACGTGCACCTACTTACCAATGCATGCATTACTTACCAATATGTTTTAATAATTATTTACTATTTCATCTTTCCAGACCGATGAAACGAGGGGAAATCGGCTGCTTCCTGAGTCACTATCTTATCTGGAATGAGGTACGTTGTATCGCAATGCTGGATAATTTCAGACTTCGTGTCGATATAAACTTCGCCGCTTGATAGATGAGGCAATCTGAATTGAGTTCAAAAACTGACTTTATAAAGTACTACCGAGATTGATGACCACTCCCAACTCCACTTGCCTTTTTCCTGATTCGGGGTTCATTTTTCTACCAACGTTATTTTTCAACCGAAAAAGGTTTCCTTCAGAAAAACTATCGAACCAGGTTTTTTTTCTCAATCATATGTTATTAGGATAATCATTCATGTGTACAGATCGATATGCGTAGATTAGCAGTCAAATGTTTAAGACACCGATACCTTTTATTGTTATTCTTCATGATTTTTTCCCAAGGATCTCAAATACGACCACGTTGCGTATTGCGCTACCATGCACAATCACCAACTTTTAGCATGAATATGCTTTAGCCGTGACCTAACTACCGAAAAATGTCCCACGAGAGTGCAACGAAAGTAGCGCCAATAATATTGTGATGATTTCCGCTTACAACCGAGTCGTTGCTAGGGATATGATACTTCGTCGTTTTTCATCCCACAAAATTCGTTGACCATTCGTTCGAAAGCTCTCGATTTATCCAACCATACTATATTAACTACTGCGAAGTGCGTGGCCAACAAGCTGAGTTATGAGCATGGTTATATGAATAATTGTTTACACACAGATGATCATTCTCAATTATTGATATTGTGAACATGATTGCAACCGCTTGTTAATTTCTGATGATTTCATTGAGCTGGTGTTTCGATTATGTGATTCATAGCAGGTGATCCGAATATTGCGAGAACGGTTAGATTTGTGAAGCGGTGGTTAAATTATTTTAATAGGTAATTTCTATACTTTACACTATAGGAAGCTGTAATTTCGTATGTAGCCTCTTTAGCCTCTTTCTATAATAAAGTGAATGTTTACTCGCGAGTTTCTATTAGGAGATCATCATCTCACAAGAGCTCAATCGTCATGATCATTTCTATAATAAAGTGAATGTTTACTCGCGAGTTTCTATTAGGAGATCATCATCTCACAAGAGCTCAATGGTCGTGATCATTTCTATTATAAAGTGAGAGCGAGGAGCTAAAACATGATTCCATGTTTTAGGATTGATGGCAGAATGATAAACAGAGTTCAGAGGCCGATGGGGGGTCGGGTTCAGAGAATCGACGAGGAGTGAGTCGTGTACGGCTAAAGCATATTCATGTTTTTTAATTTTAGCCGTCAGGCTCAAAGGAACTGTGGCTTATTTTTTTTTTTTTTTTTTTTTTTTTTTTTTTTTTTTTTTTTAATTACTTTATTTATTACTCCTTTTTGGTTTATTATTTCCAATAATAAGCCTATGTGATCGTGTAGCAAAAAATTTTTATAACCCCCCCTCAAACTTTGTCACTTTACGTTTCAAGGTGCGTAGAATCCAAATTTGAAATGTCCGTCCGCCGTCCGCCGTTCGCCGTCCGCCGTCCGCCGTCCGGGCCATAAAAGGCCTAAGAATTGACTTAAAAAACCTGTTCTTTCGCACATAGACTCCATTTGGGGTCTAGTTGGTCCTAACGTTTAACCATCCCGATCACTTTACTCGCATAGATGCTATGGGCCAAAAACGGGGAAAAAAGTGTATTTTTCGACGCGCGCACGCCTGGCAGGGGGTCACGGTGGGTGGAGAGGGGGTGAGGGGGGCTAGTAAGCGGGGGGATGGAGTGAGCGGAGGCGCCGGCGCCGCGGCACCTTGTGGTGGGTACGGCGCCGGCGTTCCTTCGAGGCATTAATATGTTTTTTTCAAGGTCATATTTGTGTGTTAATACCAAAGCTTTTCCTACGCATATTTAATAACATATCCTCTCGACTTTTCGTACGTACTTAGATAATGATATTATTAAGGCAATAACTATTTGAATAGATAGGAGCTCAAATCGAGAAATATAAACATGCGTATATAATTATAGAAGTATAGGTTGTGGCAACTCGAAGTAGGACACGCCGAGGAGTCTGGACGGGCCTTATGACGTACGCTAGCCAACTAAAACTACGATCATACTCAATTGAAAAAATAATAAACCTTTGTGAAATAATTTGCAGCGTTTTTATTGCAGATCCTACGAAAATTTCATGAATTTACGACCTCTCACTCGATTTTATGAGCTCGCGCAACCCGTTCCGCGACCGTGCAATTTCGCCTGACTACCAAAACTGCGCAATTCATGGATTCTGGTAAACCCAAGTGCGGTAGATGAATTTTCATTGTTTTTCAACGCTGATTCACATGGCGCCAGTGTTGGGCATAATGTTATCGTCGAATAGGAATACGATTGCAATCGCTATAATTATTCGTTGATTCTGAGTCAACTGCGATTATATTCGTATTCGTGTAATCGTATTCGTCTGTCGGCGTAAAAATGCGTCACGGTCATCAATTGCAATAGGGCGTACCTCCTATAATATGCTAAGCCTTGCTAATATTACCAATCTTCAGTGGGACGTCTTTAAAGCGAATTCAACGATTGGAGGAGCCCAGCCTATTTGTCTCAAATCTACTCGTATTTCAATCGGACGAATAATTATCATTTTGTTGATTTGTATACCTGTTCTATTTTAGTACCTGTTTGCAACCTATGATGAATTTATTGATCAATTGGTCGCTGAGTAGTGTGATATTCACACTGTAGTTCACCTCTGAGTAAGTTAGCTGATTTTACCTACAGTACACTTGTTTCTTGCTGGAGTATTTTTGCGTTTATACCTTTATTTATTATCTTTTATGAGTTCACCGTTTTTCTAAGGGTTGAGCTGTTGTACTTTATATTATAGGCCCTGAAGAAGATAACAAATTTAACGAAAGCTTGGCAAAAGAGGAGGAATCATTTGTTTGGCCCAATTCAATCTGTTAGGTTGGCGGTTTAGGACAACCGATGTATGATGGTCTCGACCACTTCCAATGAAACTATGTTTTGGGGGTTTTCGAGGGTTGTTCCGAATTGAGACGACTCCTTTACGCCAACGTTTCAAACAATTTATTGTTCATCCTCAGGGCTGTAAGGGTAGCTTCATGCCCAACTAATGTGTGATATGAGATAGTGTTTCTACACTCAATTCCCTAAGTGTTATTGCACACACACACCGATTTTAGACGGCCGGTTTTATTCTGGCCGTCCGAATTCCAATAGTGAACCATTGGAACGGGACTTGGCACACACGCCGACCGTAAAATAATACCGGTAAAATATCGGGGAGCAGCCGGCCACTGCCACTGCAGACCGCCGGTACCGGGAAGACCCGACCCCACAGTGGCGTACATAACTAAATACACGCTTGCACATTAACTATTATTTACCGACCGATTTCAGCAGTTCTACTAGTAACTACGCATCTTCTATTCCATTTGAGTGCTCTCGTGATATGGGACTAGTTTTGTGATTTCGGACTACCAATTTATTTTTTTTTTTTTCATGAAGTTCGTCGAAAAATTCAATCGACATTCTAAAGAAGTTGAAAAACTTGGAACCTACACGCTTCAGTTCTTCAAAAAGAGTGGAGAATGTTCCACTGTGTTCCCTTCTTTGATTGAAAGGATGAATCCACCACTTGCGCATAATCCTACGGCGCTTAATGTGGCGATACAATAACCACATAGCAATTACACGCTTAGGATTCATTGTTGTTCAAGAATCTCGCGTCACGAACACCAAGCAACTGATTGTTTTGCCGATAAAAATCCGATGTGTTTGCAATCACCTGCTACCGATAAAATATCGGCCGATTTTTTACCGACCGTCCAAAATCGGTGTGTGTGCAACTGACCTAACAGATATAGGCACGTTACCGGATCACAATCCGGAAAAAACGTAATCGTCTAAAATAACCTTCTTCCATGGACTCAAATAACCTCCTAGGGATAATTTCCTCCTTCCATGAATTTAGCGTTACAACTAGATCCGTTAAGACTTGACGTGACTTTAAGGTGCGGTAAACGTTTCTCGTTACCGCACGCCGTATTGAGACCGACGGATCTCTACGAACCCTCTAACGTTTTGACTTCAAACATGATAACAATGCCTCCATAATCAAAGGGAAGCAAAATGTCCATTCAATTTCTGCAGCGCCTGCCTGATCTGTTCTTTGGGTGTGGTTGATATTTCAAAGACTAAGCAGTGCGAGGGAAATTAATTTCAGGAATTCAGGTAATTTTCCACCGAGTTGGTATTGGGTGTTCAGAGTTCACCTTTCGATTTTCTCAAACGGGAAAGTGTAAACATTAACTTTCCCTACTGGAATATTGTGTTTGTTCTTCTTCGTATGCTTCAACACCCGTCGCGTGGGCTGACTGAATATGAAAGATAAACTTGAATGGATGTTTCCTGACCTTTGACTCTGCTCACCCACATCTCGACTCGCCAACATTCGCTTGAAGCTTAAATTTGTGTATCGCGATATGCGGGAGCGTTATTTCTGCAAATATACAAGGTCGTAAGTCCGAAGTGTTAAATAAAAAAAGTAAATTTGTCTTCAACACGCCCGCCCGATGTTTCTAGGCATCCCTTCTTACTTAGATTACATATTTACGTTGAATTGGTGACAGTTTCAAGCTGTGGGAAGAAATAATATTATTTTAAAAAACAAAGATGAAAAAAAATAATTATCGAGTTTTCAGAAGTTGCCGATGTCGGTGAGGATATGTTGAAACAAATTGGCGTGGTTGTGGTTTGATTGCCTCCACAAGTAGAATACACATGAATTCGCACAAGTAGAATGCACATGAATTCGCACAAATAGATCAGAATGCCGTGTATAGGTTGGTGGTCTGGAGAGAGAGAGAGAGAGAGAGAGCATTTTTATTCAACATTGTTTTTGAATTCAAATACTGACAAATTTAACATATTTAACATATTTAACAAAGACAATTTTATAATGATTTATCACTTCCATGTTTATACTGCTAATCTTTCGATTGTCGCAGGAGGTTAGCCGGTTTGTTATTAATTTACTAAGGGCCACTTTCACCAACAACTTATGTAAGCGGAGATTGGCCAAACTCGATTAAATATAATCTCGAGGATCAAACCTTGGCGTCTTTCACCAACCCAAAACTCGTTTAAACCAAGATTGGAATAATCGAGTTTCCTTAACGGAGATTCCGGAAACTGTCCAATGAAAAATTGGACAATTTGAAACGACAGTTTGAAACCCCGCCATATGTCCGACATATCAAGACCATAAAGCAGTGAATCATAACCACGACCAATTATTAACCGCGCTGTTTTTATCTAGTTGCCTAGTTACTATCTAGTGTTTATTAGAGCTAAACGTGAAACCTGTTATTTTTTTTTACTTCTTTTTAATATAATTAATATTTTTTTCTATATAATTTATAGTATATTGTTTGTTTATAGTATATTGTTTATATTGTTTGTTGTTATTTTACTTTTTATAATATTTGGTGACTTCAATCGAGTTGACCTATCCATTCATGTTCTTGGCTGGCGCTCAGTTTCAAAGTAAGTTGAGAAATACCATATTATACCCAGTAGAATATCTTTCTGAAGTAGAGGCACGTTTTTACACTGTTGTGGGAAGTTATATGTAGTAATATAGTATATTTGCATCTTCTCAATAAACTCAATCAAACTTGAATAACAATTAATTTCAACTGTGAATCAAACTGTACCTAGAGGTATCAGCTGTTGGTGCGCGGCCATATTGCTCGATATCATTGTTATCACTAATCTGAGATTGGCAAGAGTTAACTGGCCGAGATTGGGAGATTAACCTCAAGCCACCTCGTTAGGAGTTTAAACTCGTAAAGTGATTTGGTGAAAGACGATTAGCTGGAATCTCCGTTATTTGTTAATCTTTTCTAACTTAATCTCGTTTAAGTTGTTGGTGAAAGTGGCCCTAACTAAATAACTATTCAAACACAAAAAAACCATACTTGCAATTTATTAACAAAGGATAGTCTGAGGACCTTGAAGGTAGGAGACACACACATTATACATATGTCCTATAAATATATAAAATCTAATAATACAAATTATAATTTTTAATAAATTAATTATTAATTAATACCAATTAAAATTTTCACATACATATCAAATACTATGTCAATAGCTGTATTTACTGTAGCTATTCGATAGTGTACATTTTATATTAAATTTAAGTTTTAACTTGACTGAAGTTGAAGACCACCTTCTGGAAGTACTTGCAATGCACCCAGCCTCGAATTTACATCTCCCATGCCATTCATCCATCTAAATTGTTTTCCAGTATTCCCTTCAGAACAATAAAATCCTCATCCCAGTTGTTGCAATTTAGATACGTAGGAAGGAGATACACTGGTTCCAGCATCGGAATTCTTACTTCAACAACACTACAGCCCAAAATGCTTACAAAATTTGCAAATTCGCAAGCTCGCATCTCAAAATTACATAACATCAAGTAGTCAATCCCTTAGTAAAAATACAGATTAGTTGGACATGTAGGTCAGAATGATGTGTATACTTTGGTGGTCTGGATGCTCGCAAGCTCGCATCTCAAAAATACATAACATAACATAATATAAGTAAGAAGTAATGTCTAGAAACATCGGGCGGGCGTGTTGAAGACAAATTGACTGGGGGGGTTATAACGGAAAAATACCCGAATTTTCATAAACTATCGTATAGTATAATGTTGAATTGTTTTGAAATTTGAGCTTTTTGAGTGCAAGGAAATTGTTAACTAATTGTATGATAAAAAATTATTTTAAATAATAATCTCCTATTCAAATAGAGGTTTTTTTTCCAGTTTCTATCGATTTTTTAAAGGAAATTTTAATGAATTTTAATTACATTTTTCAGCATAATTTTGTACCTCAGTTTTTGAATGTTCTTTTTTATAGTTAATACACTTTATTTGAGCAATATTCTGCCAAAAAATATAGATTTAACGATTTCCAGCTTTTGGATTAACTGTCGAGGTGGTGGATGGAAAGGATAATTACAAATTCTTTCAAGCGCTATCCATGCTAAAAATCTCGACCGAATTTCGTGATTCTTATTTTGTTTCATTAAGAATCCGATATAGTTAGTTTTGGTTCGAATATCAGGGATTTCAAATTTCATCATGGAAGTGTGGAGGGGTTAATACTGATAAATCATATTGTTTTAGCTAATCGCTTCAGATTTTCGTGATTCTTATTTTGTTCCATTAAGAATTCGATATAGTTTTAGAAGGGTTTCAGGATATCAGGTGTTTCAATTTCATTTTGTAAGGGTGTAATTGTAATCAATAAGTATGTTAAAACTATTCCCGTCAGAATTTCGAGATACCCTTTTTCTTCTAGGAAGGGTAATTCCGAGAAGTCAAGATAGTTTTTGGTTTTTCTCTTATTTTAACTCTCACCAAAATTATATACAATCCATTCATAGGAGCGTCCCTGTAATGCATGCATTACATACAAATGTTTTTTCCAGGTCATGCGCAAAGGCTACGACGTTGCACTGATCCTCGAGGATGACGTCAGATTCGAACCCTTCTTCAATCAGAAAATGCACTCCCTCCTCAAAGAAGTGGCCAATCTACCTTTCGAATGGGACCTAATGTAAGTGTTACTTTCTCTTCTTCCTTTACTTTGAGCTTCCATCTCTATTTAAATGCAGTCGTATGTCGCCGGGTCTTGTCGCTCTTTGTGTGCTGCCTCCGGCCCTTTGGTTCTATTCTGTGATTTCCGCAAACCCCAAGGGAAGAGCGCTTGCTAAGCTAAAGCCGGCGGTTACTGTAAGCTTTATTCTCTTTTATTTCCTTCCTCTATTTCCGTTCTCCAGCCACTTCCCCAGTCCACCTTGCTAAGGGTTTCTTTTTTCTCTTCTACATCTCACTTTGCCGACATCAAAGTGACTTTACTCAACCCCTTAATTCGCGGACTTCAAACAAAACATAATAAGATAAGTGAGAGTAAGTGCATGACACCACATGATAATTATAAAACGGGAAATTACTTGATTTATAAAAATCGATCAATTAGCCTGCATAATGAGTTTTTGGTAATTGTCATTAATACTCCATTGTAATCACTAAGGGTGGACAAGTAGACATCCATGCTATTAATATTGGTGCAAAATCGTTTATATTAGATTTACCCCTCAAAAATGTTGAATGTGGGACAGTTTAATCGGTGAATATATTTCGGATATAAACGTACGCTGAAAGGCTTTGGTATTATGCGTATAATCTTCATTTATTTTCACGTAATCTACATACTTTTTGTTTTCAAGTGTTACCTAGAAGTTCTCTTCTGATCTTTTTCTCTTAATTATAGCTCATTGGGTTGGAGTGTTGTTAGTAAAGTGCAATTTCTCCTTTGTTAGTAAGGACACGAGTTGTGACAGTGGGTGACCAATTGTGAAGAAATTAAAAGTCAAGAACCAATGAAATTATTTATGTATCCAAGGGAGTATAATGGGTATCCCTTCCTGAAACCCGGGCCATGTTTCGTCTGAAACATTAACGCCCACAAAAATAGCGGATCGGATTACTAGGCGTCAGCCGTACATAAACCTAACCACGCTCTGCTACCATGTCACAAACTTAGGTCACCCCCAGAGGTCAATGGGGCCTAAATCCGCGCTACATAGAGAGAGGGGATTGTGACAGTACCATAAAAGATACTACTCGTACTAATAGTGTAATGTGCTATGTTCGGAGAAGATTGATTTTCCGGTTCTCGGATCCTCATCTATCGCCAAACACAGCATTCCAAGAATTCGAGAATGACGCATTCAACCAGGCGTGAGAGGGACGGATAGCCGCGCATTCTTTTGAATCTGACGAGAACTGTCACAGAGTTTAAACTCTGTAGAGGTATCAAATATTTTTGGGCCATAACATTTGGCACATTACAGTAAAAACCCAAATAAATACAAAACAATTAATTAATCCCTCTTGCGCCAAGTCTGTAAACATTACATTCCCTGACGTAGCCTCTCTCACTTCCTCACTCACTTTAGTCAAAACACACGCCGTGGCAATGACCTCGCTCTCGACTGCTGGACTTCTTTTAGCAAAGCCTGTGACCTGCAGCTTCAATTCATCGTTCGTCCGACCCCAAACCAGTGAGAGGGCTGGTATTTGATGATGGAGGGGGGGGGGGGGTGTTCAAGGTTCAAGAAAAACTTCCACAGTCGACGAAGTTTCATTAAATCAGCCTCATAGCTCATCTAGAGGAGGTTTGTTACTGTAGAGCAATTTCCTCTCTGTTACGAGTAGTAGGGTGACGAGTTCATACTAAGTCAAGGTATACAATTTTGTTGGACCATAACAGTTGGCATATTAAAGTAAAACCCAAATAATTATAAAACAATTAATTAATTCTTCTTGAGCCAAGATCGTAAACATCACATTTCCTGACGTATCAGTAGTGTTTTCCGTTCTCGATTAGGTGCCTCATCTCTTCCTCCCTATCACTTTAGGAACTCTCTATTGCTGTTCCATAATTGGAGTTATTGTGTCCTGCAGATACCTTGGAAGGAAAAAACTGGAAGAAAAGAACGAAGAACCGGTGGAAGGAACGAGTCATCTGGTGTGGGCCGGTTACTCCTACTGGACTCTGGGTTACCTCCTGTCTGCCCACGGAGCTGCGAAGCTCCTCGAGCAGGACCCCCTCAGCAACGTCCTGCCCGTCGATGAATATTTGCCCATCCTCTACGACAAACATCCAGCGTAAGCATATTCTTATACATAATAAAAGGTGATGTAGTAGTGTCGAAAACAAAAACGAAAAAAATTCTTGGATAAACTACATCAAAAATATATTTAAACTACATGATATGGATATTTTAGCGAATTTTCGTACAAAATGAAGCTAGTTGAATGGCTCCGAAAATTTCAAAATCAAAATTTTCGAAGGTTTTTTGCATTTTTTAACGGTTTTTTGATCGTAACACTATTTCATATTTATGCATGTATATATTTACTAGCTGGTTCACCCTTGCATTGCACAGGTTGACTTGAATGTACGCAAGCCCCCCCTCACCCATCTTATTTTGGGACACCTCTATCGATCTGATTCAAAAAAGTCCTTACTTAAGACTTGAAAGTACCTACTTAAAGTACTTACTTATAAATTAACTATTAGGACTAAGGTACTGAGATCAATCCCCACTCCATCTCAATAAACACTCCTCATATTTCAGATTAACAACCCCACCCCCTCCCGCCCAATTGTTGGTGAAGATTTGAAAATTTTGAAAAAAGTAGTCTTTCACCTGAATTAGAGTCCATCCCTAACCACCCCCCTTCCCCTTAAACTCCCCCTTCTATGGGTTAGATTTGAAAAATTACAAGTAGCCTGTGATTTAAGTTAGAATAATCCAAACTTATTCGCCCAATCAGATTCCCAGTTCGTTCAATGGTGTCCAAGATACCCCATGTGTGACAGAGCTCCCGTCATAGAGCCCATCGGGATTTCAGAGAATGCGCTGTCGTCGCCCCGTTGGTGAACAACGGGCGTCGCACGCCTTCTCGTGTTTTTGAGAAGCTGAGTTTGGCTTTGGTTGGGTGATCCAGGTCCCTGGAATCCAATCTTCTCCCGGAACATTGCACATTACGTTCCGGGAGTGGTACCTCTTACGGTACTGTCACACTCTCCTCGGTAGAGCGAGCGTGGTTTGGATTATGCACGGCTGACGCCTAGTAGTCCAATCCACTATTTTTTGGGACGGAATTCCCATTATCACCCTTTGGTATATAAATAATTTCATTGGTCTTTGACTTATGATTTCTCTTTTATTCCCCTTTTATATTTTTAATTTCATACCTATGGTATACCTGGCCTTTGCCATTTTTTTTATTATTCTTTATACCCGGGCTTGGTTCCCAATTATTCAAGGGCATTGTTCCCAATTATTCAATTTCCAGGGCTAATACCCAATTCAAGTCCCCAATGTTGGGCATATTAATTTATATCTATTTTATTTTCATAAAGGTATAAGTCTCCAAAGTTGAGCCACCGTTTATTCCCGATTGTTCCAATCTTTGATTGGGGGTTAATTACCTAATGAAGACTTCATATGAAGATTCATTGACAATCCATCCTGTTTTAATTTCTCTTTTCCCATCCTCAATCGCCAATGCAGCTATTTATTAATGAGCATCAGTTCTCAGCCAGTAACTATTCCACCTAGTTAACATACTTGATCTTCAATCAAGTATGTCTTTAAGTGGGGGAGTGTGACAGAGGTCCCGTCATATAGTTCCCATCGGGATCTCAGAGAATGCGCTGTCGTCGCCCCGCTGGTGAACAACGGGCGTCGCACGCCTTTTCTCGTGTTTTTGAGAAGCTGAGTTTGGCGTTGGATGAGTGATCCAGGTCCCTGGAATCCAATCTACTCCGAACATAGCTCATTAATGCTATTAGTAGGAGTAGTATCTCTCTGGCGGGATACTGTCAACCTCCTCTACCTTTTTATCGAGGATTTAGGCACCCATTGCACCTCTGGGGGGGTACCTAGATCCCTGATACATGTCATTCCCTCTCCCTCTCCTAAAACACCCCCTCTGGCTCAAATTGTAAAAACTTCAAATACCTAGCCTATAATTTAAGTTATAGTTTACACTTATAGTTTAAGACATTTCCATCCACTCATATCAGTTGTCCAATGACGCCTGTAACCGTGAAAAGCGAACAAACATACGGACCGAAAGACAGATAAAAATTGAGAAATGGTACCGATCGTCTACAAATAGCATGAAACGCAAAATTTCATGATTCCAATCAATATACAGACAGATATACTTAATATTTCATTAATGTAGATATAGATATGTGTCATTCCAGACGATTGAGAAAAAATATCTGTTCATGCGCCAAAAAATTAAGGTTTCCGAATGAGAGAATGTGTTTGTTGGCCAGCACTTTTTGATCCCATTAAATTAGCAACATTTCAAAAAATGTACTTAAAATGTTTATAAACGGCTAGAAATCATAAATTTACATTTTTAGCAGAAATGAAGTTAAAAGAAATTCATTAACTATGAAATAGAATATTTACAAAAAACACTAATCAAACTAATCTAATCTCAAACCTTCTCCTGAAATGGGTACCTATTTTCGGTTGGCTCCTGAACTTGAAGATATATCTACTACAGAAATTATATGTACACTTTTATGATATAATTTGCAGCATTTTGGTATAGTTTCACCTGTTTTTAAATCTTATCCTACTCCACATGTATCATTATCCTTTATCCGTATCCTGTATCCATGTATCAATCATCCTGTCCAACGCTCGGGTTAACCAGCTAGAGTTAAAATATATGCAAAATCTTCTTGGACTTCTCGTCTGGCCACCCTTAGCTCTGACGTCGTTTGTATTTTGGTTTAGTTTCACCTTAATGTTTTTAAACGCTTATCCGATTCCTCCCAATCTTTATCCTTTAGCCATTCCGTGTACCCTTATACAAGTTTAATGTCAGTCATCCTGTGCAACGCATGGATTGTGAAAATAAATGCAAAATCTTCTTGGACTTCTCGGCCAGCCACCCTTAGCTCAGTCGTCGTTAAAATATCCACCCAAACGACCTTCTACACCAGACCCGTAAAATCTTAGGGATGACCTCATAAATTCGTACGAGCTTATCCTGCTGCAAGTGTTGCATCACGTGAAATAATAGGTTTATCGCCTACAACGCCCATATCGGAACAAACTCTACCAACAAGTCATTAAATTTTTTATGGGTTTTTTCATGTTCTCTGCGGAAAGGGGTAACTTGGATACCTTCTTATTTGTCTTGAATGTCAGCTTAGTGAGAATAACATGCGAATTTACACACGGAGATCTGCTTCTAGACTGTTAACGTTAGAAAAACATTTTTAAAAGGTTGAATTCGAAATCGGACAAGGTAGTATTTAAGAACTGAAATATTAAAAAATGGAGATCTCAAAAACTTCCGTGGTTACGGTTTTTAGCATGGAACATGCTTAAGCGATCACCTAACTGGCCAAAAGTTTCACGTTTTTAAGTCACGAAAAACTGTCACACAAATTTTCTCATGAGTTTCACGTATAACCAAGCCGTTGGTAGGGAAATGGAACTTCCGCAGAGTTCATCGCACAGAAATCTTTCAACATTCGTTGGAAAGCTCTCATTTTACTGAAGATTAGTAAGCTATTTCGAAATCCGTTTTGGGGCATTCTGAAACGAATCCTATAGTTTTAACGCTTTTTCATGTGTATATAAATATTCCGTTCTCGCGCAAAAAAATCAAGCTTCCCAAACGAAAGGATTAGTTCGTTGGCCAATAATTTCTGAGCACATTAAATTGGTCAAATTTCTAAAATTGGCTAAAATTTGAAATTGGCAAATTTCTAAAATTGTTAAATTTATATATTATATCAACAATTTAGTCAACAAAAGTTAATCGACCACGAACTAGAACATTATAAAATTTATGCTAAAAAATATGCAGAATAATGTACTTAAATTCATTAATATTTGCTGAAAAATCGAATAAAAAACTGAATGAAAGTTCTTGAAGTCCGCGAGGGGCACCACTCCACTTTCGAATCTCAGGGCCAAGTATTGTAGATGCTTTTGGGAACTCGAATTTTTGTAAAAAAAAAAAAAAAAAAATCCGTTTTGGGGCATTCTGAAACGAATCCTATAGTTTTAACGCTTTTTCATGTGTATATAAAAATTCCGTTCTCGCGCAAAAAATCAAGCTTCCCAAACGAAAGGATGAGTTCGTTGGCCAACAATATCTGAGCACATTAAATTGATCAAATTTCAAAAATTGTTCTGAAAAAATCACTTAAAATGGCTTAAAACTACCGAAATCGGCTAAAAATCGTTAAATATATATTTTATAGCTACAATTTAGTCAACAAAAGTTAATCGACCTCGAACAAGAACATTAGAATCAGAATTTCTGAGCACATTAAATTGGTCAAATTTCTAAAATTGGCTAAAATTTGAAATTGGTCAAATTTCTAAAATTGAAAATTTGAAATTGGCAAATTTCTAAAATCGTTAAATTTATATTTTATAGCAACAATTTAGTCAACAAAAGTTAATCGACCACGAACAAGAACATTATAAAATTTATGGTAAAAAATATGCAGAATAATGTACTTAAATTCATTAATATTTGCTGAAAAATCGAATAAAAACTGAAAAATTGCTAAAAATCCAATATCTGTTTTGAATCGTAGAATATTATTTAGAAATTGTATATTTGCCTTCATGTTGGTGATTGACAATTCTTTGCCCTCAAAAGGTTAAATTTAAAAACAATGTAACATAATATAATACGATTATTTACGGAAGTTCGCTCATAAGATCATGCTTGTAACAGCTATCGAAAACTGTTACGGTGATCCCCGTTCAATGGGAAACGGCGTGCCCGTTGGTACCCCCAACGCGCACGGGTCCGCTTCCTCTTAATCGTTGTTCAACCTTCAAGAACGGAGAGTCTACCTCTCTCTTTCTCTTGCGTTTGTAGCAATTAATATTATATAAACTCCCATTGTTTATACTAATTCCTAATCCATTGCTATCCCGCGTATCTCTCTCTTCCCAGCGGTATTTCTTTCATCTTTAAAACACGTGAATATAAGAAATTAGTCAACCGACAGGCTAGACAGAAAACCCCCATGATTACCTTTCTTTTGGAGCGACATAAAGAAAAGCGTAATAAATATCCAAGTGATTGAAATCTTGTTCTACTTATTTCACCTGAGTCCCAAAATTACATCGAAAGATTGAAATATACTATAGAAACCCAAGAATTTTGATCACGACAATCGGTGTATTGTCACATGATGCATGAGTGGAACTTTTGACATTTTATGTCTTTACTATGGCACATAAACTAAAAAAACGTCACGGAAAATTACTCACGAAAATATTTTCATGATTTCCACTTACAACCGAGTCGTTGCTAGGGAAATGGTAGTTCGTCGTTTTTCATCCCACGAAATTCGTTGACCATTCGTTCGAAAGCTCTCGATTTATCCAACCATATTATGTTAACTACTGCGAAGTGCGTGGCCAACAAGCTGAGTTGTGAGCAAGGTTATTTGAATAATTGTGTACACTCAGGTGATCATTCTCAATAATTGATATTGTGAACATGATTGCCACCGCTTGTTAATTTCCGATGATTTCATTGAGCTGGTGTTTCGATGATTTGATTCATAGCAGGTGATCCAAATATTGCGAGAACGGTTTGATCTGTGAAACGGTCGTTAAATGATTTTAATAGGTAATTTCTATGCTTTACACTCTAGGAAGCTGTAATTTCGTATGTAGTCTCTTTAGGACATTTACTTGACGATGCCCAGGGTCCGGATCAGATGAGTGGCTCTTAAAGCTAATTTCTATGTTTTACACTGTAGGAAGCTGTAATTTCGTATGTAGTCTCTTTACCACATTTACGTGACGATGCCCAGGGTCCGGATCTTAGAGCTTGCATACGAGTCTGCAACACATACTTGTCTTCAACTAAAGACCAAAAATGTCACAATGTGTTGCAGACACATATAATATACAACACATATGTGTTCATATATCATATACAATAGGATGCCCTATTTTGAGAAAGGTGGAATTTTGATGACCTCCACCCGAAATTCGGTTTAAAATGTCAAAAAAATGACCCCTGAATTTTTTCAGATTTTTTGCATAACAAAAACCTACGCCGGTAGCTTGATTTTGGTTTTTGAAATACGCTGTTTTTGCCAATATCAGACTTTTGAGTATAACTTTTACAAACTTCTGTGTAAAATTGTGAAACTTCGTATACTTACGTTTTTGGGGACGCTGAACTCGAATATGCAGTCAAAACGAGTCGACAGAAATAACTTTTGATAGTTTGGAATTATGAAAATTCTTATTTTTACGTATTCCTGTTAGAATTTTGATTTTTTGACAGCAAATTCGAGTTCAGCGACTCAAAAAACACAAGAATACGGATTTTCATAATTTTACTATGAATTTTAAAAAATTGTCATTTTTTGACATGATTTTGACGATTTTGAGATTCCAAACTGTCAAAAGTTGTTGCCATCGACTTGTTTCGACTGCATATTCGAGTTCAGCGATCCCAAAAACGTAACTATACGAAGTTTCACAATTTACAAAGACATTTGTAAAAGTTATATTCAAAAGTCTGATATTGGCGAAAAAAGTGTATTTCAAAAACCAAAATCAGGAAAAATTCAGGGGTCTTTTTTTGACATTTTAAATCAAATTTTGGGTGGAGGTCATCAAATTCCACCTTTCTCAAAATAGCGGTCACCCTAATATGCAATGCAGTATTCATATAAAAACGCTGCAAATTATTACATAATGGTTTATTATTTCTGAATCAGATAGCCAGCTATAGTAACCAGCATGCTCTGGGGCTTTCGCCAGTCTCTTTTATAGTATCCACCTCTGTTCTTCCTCTCACTCCACCCTCCGCTCACCCCCCTCACCACCCTCCGTGACCCCCTGCCAAGCGTGCCTGGCATGCGCGCGTGCGTAAGTCTAACACTCAAAGCCTCGAAAAAGACACTTTTTCGCCCGTTTTTGGCCCATAGAATCTATGCGAGTAAAGCGATCGGGATGGTTAAACGTTAGGACCAACTAGACCCCAAATGGAGTCAATGTGAGAAAGAACGGATTTTTTAAGTAAATTCTTAGGCCTTTTATGGCCCGGACGGCGGACGGACATTTCAAATTTGGATTCTACGCACCTTGAAACGTAAAGTGACAAAGTTTGAGGGGGGGTTATAAACATTTTTGCTACACGATCAGGCTTATTATTGGAAATAATAAACCAAAATCTTGAAGCGTGACTGTGATTTATTCTGTCTTCCGTTTTCAGGGACGAGTGGAAACAGTTTTACCCCAAAAGGGACCTCATAGCTCTCTCCGTCGAGCCTTTGATGATCTACCCGACGAGATATCTGCACGAGGAGGGCTACATCAGCGACACGGAGGACTCGGCAGTGATATCTTCCACCCCCAACCCGGAGCTTTGATCTCGTATGCAACTCTGCATTTCCGAGCAGGAGTTATGAATCTCCGTCGACATCACGTCTTCCACGAGGGTTTGGTGGTTTTACCTATTTAAGTCTGATGGATGCGCAGAAAAGTTATGAAGTTATGTACTGACTGTAGTTGCTAAGTAATTAGAATCTACGTGTAAAGAGCGCCTGTGAGTTTGGTGGATCTGGTAAAAATCCATCGGTAGACTACGTGAGTGTAAACCACACGAGAATTTCTTCAGTTGCTGCCGCGTCGTCGCAATAACCATAATGAAGTAGTAACTGATGGTTGTTATCAAAAATCGTGCCATTTTTCAGCTATTGGAACTGCTAGGGGGTGTTTTGCATTTAATACGACCACACGTACTACACGGACCGGAATGCGAGTGACTATAACGAAATTGCGTGTCCTTTCTCACATAACCGTATATTATGGGGAATGCCACGGTGTCTTAAATAATTCACTGCCTTCTCTTTTGAATCTACTTCACTAACTAATCTAATCAACGACGTCTGCATTGAATACGAGAGTAGTATCCAATCAACTACATGAGTAACAAATTACATCTGCAATTACTCGAGTTATTGAAATCGAGGAAATTACTCGAATAATTGAATTTGACAAAATTAAAAAAGATAGTGAACAAAAAGCCCACAAAAATAGAGAATATTTATATGAGCAACAAACAACAAAAGTCATTGCAACTTACTCAATTACAATAATTAAGAAAGTTTTCGCAACCTACCACTCACTTGTTGCGGATTTCCACGTAAGTGGGTAGTAAGCGGTACAATAACTTTGAAAAATCGCCAAAAATCGAGAAAAACAGTAAAAGAGCTGACGGTGGTCTCGTTCAATGCAGAATTCCTTCCTCTACAACTTTTCTCTCTTACGACAGAATTTAGGTTTGTTTCAAAGGTCAAAAAGTGAGAAAAATTGTCAAAAATCGATTTCTTGGGTCGAAGAAGCTATTTTAGGTATAGGGACATGGGGTATATTCGGAATCAGCGCAAAATTTCCCATAAGATTAAATAACTTTTCCACCTAGAATCGGTTTAAGGCCAACTTTGCGCCGTTTGCATAAGAGATGTATCAGGGAAAATTCAAAAACGGGCCTAAGTGATGATTTGGGAAAAACAATTTTCCAAAAATGTCTCAAAACGATTTTGATTTTTCTGTGTCTTCTAAACACATTTATAAGCAAATTAATCGATTGCGCTTGGTTGCTGTTTTTTTCTGTTAGGTAGAATTGATAAAACGGTACAAGACCAGAGTTTAAAACCACAACTACCTCTTTTCCGATGCATTTGGTGTTCAATAGGTGCAGAATTAAATTATCTTCAATTTTTATTCTATGGGAAATTTGATTATTTAAGTTTTGCCCTTCAAATTTGCAAAAATCGGTACTTTTCTGTTAATAGAAACTTTAAAATTCCGTATTTACCTTATTTTCCAATAAATTTTGTAAAAAAGATGTTCAGTTGACGTAGACTTTAATATTATTCAACTTAACTATGGAGCAAACAATTTTTTAGTCAGTCTTTCATACAACTACTTGGCAAAATATGTTAATAAAAAGTTCCAGTCATGCAGCATGATCGTATGAGCGAATTTTCATAAATGGTCGTATTACATTTATGTTAAATTCTGTTGAAATTTGAGTACTTTGGGGACAAATAAAAATTTCATTATACATTTAAAGCAAACTAACTTTTTGTCAGTAATATTAAAAACCGTGTTTTTAACGGTTTTTCGATTAAAACACTTTAATGAGTGATTTTAGGTATAGGGACTTGGGGTATATTCGGAATCAGCGCGGTATTTCCTATCAGAATGGCTCATAAAATAATTTTGTCCCCCTAGAATCGGTTTCTGACCCACTGTGGAGCGGTAGAGCAGTAATGTTATCTGCATGACAACGTGATTAAGATTTCTATATTTTCTATATGAACATGATGAGATGAGGGACAACCATCGTTCAAAATGTTGCCCGAGATGTGCTAGCGACAATCCGATTAATAATCACTCATTGCATCGTTGTACAAAGAAGTTCAGTCGTGTGGTCGTATAATGCAGAAGACCTCTGCTAGAGAATCTTGTCAGAGAGAATCGTAACAGTCCGTCCTCTAAATTGGTAGAGGGACTCTATCGTCTAGACCTCGATCAAGTGCCAAAATCTGTTCTGTCTAACTGCCATATTGTGTCAGTCTAAGTGCCAAACCTGAACCTCATCCTGATGCTGTTTGATGAAGAAATTATTCATGAAGAATTATTCATCTTTTTGGTCAACTAATGAACAGCTCACCTTAGTAACGTACGTAAGAATACTCAATATTTTTCTGCCAGCCCCAAGAGATAATGCAGGATTGAGAGACGTTTTAAAACCGGAATACGCAACCATAATTGAAAATAATACCTGTAAACTTGTAGATCACCCCAGTGACAAAAACGTAATCGGATATCGAGTTGTTCTGAGCGAAAAACTTTAAGTAGAAGGAATATTGGAAAGCCAAAGGTTACAAAAAACGACAAGCGGAAGATTTCTTCGAAACACTTGCTCTAGTAGGTCGTTTGAGCTCGATCTGGGAGATAACGGCACTAGCAGTGGAAAATGATTTGGAAATCTATCAGCCAGACGTCACAACAGCTTTTTTAAGGACTTATCTGAACGCATAATCATGGATATTCCGGACAATAAATTATACACCAAAATTGACAGTATTATACTCAGAATCGACCCCAGTGAACTACCCAGTGAATGTAAACGACTTTGGGATTAAACTTTAATTTTCAAGTTCTCGCCTTATTCCTAGATTTTAGTTCTTTAAACACTCCAAAAACCACCTTCGTGGGTTTTAAATTTCAAAATTTAAGAAATTCCCCCCGGACCCCTCTACCTGGGAGGAATTCCATACTCCCCAAACCCCCAAAAATTACAACCTAGATCCGCCCCTGCCGAGAACCCGTGCGTTGCTCCTGCGCTCGAAAATAAAGTTCTAGAATCTATTCCTGAAGTGGCCATATTCCACACCTTTAATGTTAATAATACTTCGTGTAACCATTGTTTCAAGGAACCCCACGCTCTCCCACCTTTGCTATGTTATGAGGCGAGTGTCGGGTGAATAAAGTCATCACATTTATTATATAATGCTAACTTATAAGGTAATTTTTCATTGGCCATTGTATCTACTGTGAAGCTAAAGACCCGTTCCCACTCAGCGAACATTGTTTGCAAACAAGATTTGGAAAAAGAATGCGAATGCAATCCTAAATTCAGGCCAAACAATATCAATAAATCAAATCAATCATTCAAAATCTCATGTAGGTACCTAGATCTCTTAAACAAAAACGCTGCAAATTATTACATAATGGTTTATTATTTCTGAATCAAATAGCCAGCTATAGTAACCAGCATGCTCTGGGGCTTTCGCCAGTCTCTTTTCTAGTATCCACATCTGTTCTTCCTCTCACTCCACCCCCCGCTCACCCCCCTCACCACCCACCGTGACCCCCTGCCATGCGTGCCAGGCGTGCGCGCGCGCGTAAGTTTAACACTCAAAGCCTCGAAAAAGACACTTTTTCGCCCGTTTTTGGCCCATAGCATCTATGCGAGTAAAGCGATCGGGATGGTTAAACGTTAAGACCAACTAGACCCCAAATGGAGTCTATGTGCGAAAGAACGGGTTTTTTAAGTCAATTCTTAGGCCTTTTATGGCCCGGACGGCGAACGGCGGGCGGACATTTCAAATTTGGATTCTACGCACCTTGAAACGTAAAGTGACAAAGTTTGAGGGGGGGTTATAAAAATGTTTTGCTATACGATCACATAGGCTTATTATTGGAAATAATAAACCAAAAATGGTTGTTTTGATAAAAATTCATTATTGCCAGGATCGAATATACATAACAATCTTCATATTTCTCAACCGAACTGTATAGTAAATGATCTTTGAGATCCGAGGTTCTCCAATAAGTCAACAAAATAAACAGTTACAAGAAATTTATAGAAAATAATATTCATTATTCAATAACAAACCTCAATTATTGCGTCAATTATTTTCAAACTTCAATCAGTCCATGAAAATTGTAGAAAAAAATTTTTCAAAACGAATTTTCGGAGAGCCGCGACCCTCAATTACTGTATATAATAAATTTTGGTTTTTTTCCATTCCAAATGGTGACTAACGGTGAAAACAAACGTAGGAATTCAAAATTTAGCCATAATTCTAATATGCTATGTAATGCCATAAGAAAAACGAATAGATAATTTCGTTGCTCAGACTTTTGTGAGTATTCTTAATTATTTAATACTAGAGGCCTGTTAGGGCTTGGAAAGCCCTAATCTAGTCCGTATAACAGTAGTACCTAACAGGAACCCAGCACATTATAGTAACGATATAAGTCCTACCTATTTGCGGCGTTATGTGACCTGGTGCAAAGCTAAGGCGATGTTAATAAATGATTAAAAAAGAGGAAATAACGATCAAAATGTAAGTAATGTAATAAAATAAATACCACCAGTTGAGTTGGTCCTCGCCACTCAGCTGATCAGAAAAGACCCCATCACTTCACTCGCCTCTTAATGTCCCAGAGAGTCTCCCTATCAAATGGCAACTTCCTACAGTGAACAGGAAAGAATTTAGCTCACTCAGCTGATCAGAAAAGACCCCATCACTACGTTTCTTACTTACCGACACTTTTGCAACAAACTTGGGGCCGTGCTGATTCGGAATTATATATAAAGACCGTTCGGAATTATATATTAAGTCCGCTAAGTTCTTCAGTTTCAATTTCTTCATTCATAAATAACTCTCCTAGATGTTAGTAACTACACTACGTTTCTGACTTACCGTGAATTGATGGCAACTGTTGTTACCGCCACAGCCTAATAAACAACTCTTGTTGATGAGGACCGCCGAGAACACGATCAAGGCGGGTATAGAAACGAACGGCGACACTTTTGCAACAAACTTGGGGCCGTGCTGGTTCGAATGAGCCGTCTAACACTGAAATCGGACCGCGAAGTTCTTCACGATTTCAAAGACCGTTCGGAATTATATATAAAGATATGAAAGATAAAATACATTATGAAAATTGTTTCTAATAATTTATTTTTAATATTTTTATTATCAGAGAATTAGAGTCAATTTTGAAAAATAGTTGTAGGTAGGTTGGTATGTAATTGAAAATACATTGTTAATGAGGAACTAATCAGAAGTTGAAATTTGATCCATTGAGTTGATTGTTGAAAATTATGTTTTTACTGTTTCACGATTTGCCTCGATAAACATTGTTACGGGTACATATATGAATGCATGTGAAAAATGATTATCGAATTCTATCCCATCTGCGATGTATGATCAAGTTAAGCGCACATTTAAGATGCTAATCTGAGGAATATGAGTCCGCAATGATTTAACAGCTGTGAAGCTGTTGAGAATTTATTACTGCCCCAGCGTACAATAAAAGCTGTATGTGGTACTTCAACTGCATCATTCATTGTTTCTCACCATAGTCCAGAGTTCAAAGATGATGTTCTAGCGAATTTCCTTTAAAATGAAGTTATTGCAATGCCATTACAAAAGAAATGTTGAGCTCGTTTTTAACTAAAAATTAACATTTTTAGCCGAACATTACTCAAAAAAAGTTTATAAAATATCAACTAAATAATTAAAAGATTTAGGTATATATAAATTATGCTGAAAGATGTACCTACTTAAATTTTAGTAATACCTCCTTATTTATTTTTTTTTTTTTTTTTTTAACTCCTAAAAATTCAAAATCATTGTTTAAACTACAGATTATTATTTAGAAATAGTATCTATTAATTTATTGTTTGGCATTTAAAATTGATATTTTCAATCATCAGTGTCCTCGAATTGCTCAGATTTTTGACGATTTTACATAAATAAAATATATTTGATAATTTGAAGAAAAAATCGCTCATACGGTCATGCTGCATTTTAGGAAAGCTTTGTGTTAGTGCGAGAAGTAGAAACAAACAAACAGTCATGCAGGATGATCGTATGAGCGAATTTTCGTAAATTATCGTATTGTATAATGTTAAATTCTTTTGGAATTTGAGCTTTTTGAGTGCAAAGAAAATTATTAGTATCTAAAAATAGATATCTAAAATAATATCTAAAAAGAGATTTTGAATTTTTTTTTTTTTTTTTGCAGTTTTAAACAAATTTTCCAAGCTAATTTCGATGAAATGTAATTAAAATTTTCAGCATAATTTTGTACATACATTTTTAAATGAAGTATTTTACAGTTGATAATCTTAATTGAGCTATATTCTTCTAAAAATATAAATGTAACGATTTTCTGCCGTTTTTAGCCAATTTTAGTGATTTTTTTCAGCACATTTTTTGAAATTTGACCAATTTAATCTGCTCAAAAAGTGCTGGCCAACAAACTCATCCTTTCATTTGGAAAGCTTGATTTTTTGGCGCAAGAACGGAATTTTCATCTCAATCCTAAGGAGAGTTATTAGTCAGTCCCTGGAACTGGAAACACACACACACTGTCCCTCGAACACACACACTGACTTAAGAACAGCATGATCCAGGGATGAAAGATTGTCTGGGATATTGAACTTGGAACACAAAGAAGCATAATAATCAGCAAAACCCGCACAACGTCATCTCAGAAGCCATGATTTTAGGTAGGCGGGAATCCGGCATTTCGATGACCCTCAATAAGTAGCTCAGGTGCACTTTCAAAGTAAATACAGACTACGTGACAGTTTCGAGATGAGCTATGCAATTAGGTTTTAAATAGTCTTTTAATGAAAAGTAGGTGAACACTCAACAGTATCGTATTCTCTGTTTTCCCCACACCTCAGCTGAATTGCAGAGCATAGCCCTCATAATTGCGTTGCTTTTTTGACTTCAGTGGTACATTTGGGTTGGCAAACGGTCTGCTCTAGATAATCTTTTTTTTTTTTTAAAGCCGCACCTCAACCAGAAGTGTCATTAGCGGCATTGAACAAGGTGTCTAAAGGGACACTGGAAGTGGCACGATTTTAAGGGGGGCCATGTTGCCATCCTTGCAGTGGCGTAGCTAAGTAATTTCTTATGGAGGGGCAACAGTCAAGGATTTCATTTTATTTTATAGTTTTAGTATTAATTCCTAGTAGGTGCATGTTGTTGAACATAAATACGAAGACTGTATGATAAACTGTCAAACGCTTTATACATATTCAATGGCTTTTAGTCATGATTTTAAATCACGTAGGCTGTCATATTCATTAAATAGCTTACATGGTATTGTTTATGAAAACATAATACTATTTAGAAAAATATATTAGACAATTAACTAATCCAAACGTTAAAAACTACGATAAATACGAATAGGTAGCGATGAACTGGGGAGCACTAGGCCTATTATCGTATTGTACTAACCTTGCCTGAAAAATCATATCTGTGGATGTTTCTTCCCTTAGGTTTATCCTCAGTTGTTAGGTATTGTTAGGCGCACAATACACTTATTCTGGACTATATCACGCAATCTTATTATATAGGTACGCGAAATAAAATACATGGCATGAAACCGAGAGCGGGAAACAAATATGTAAACAAACTGAAACCAGCAATATGCAAGGTTATAATATAAATAATGCTACGATAGAATATTTTAATCATCAGATCTAACCGTGATCTGGTAGGTAGGCAGTGAAAAGTAGGGGAAGTTTGAAGAGGAATTTTTGTGGATACTGAACTATGGATATTTTTCTAGGGAAAAATCGCATATGGGCTAGCCCCTGAAGGTAGTTGGGGAAGACTTGATTTCAGCTTGTAGTATCCATATTTCCATTTCGTTGACGGTGATTTTACTCCTCTCCGTGGGGCTGTATAATATCCACGCCATTTTGCCCTTTCACAAACGACCCTAATAAGAATTTCTTCATTTCTAAGAGCGTATAAAGTTGCTAGGCAAGCCAATTCGTATAATAATGATTGTTTTTTACGAATTACATTTTCCAATTAATGTGTTAGTTACCTAATGGAATTAGAAGCGTAAAAAAGTCCAGTCATGCAGCATGACCCCATGAGCGAATTTTTGAAGAAATCTTCGACGTTTCAGTCGCTATTGATCGTGTAGAGAAATTTTAGTTTATGATTTTGATAGACAAACATGGAATCAAATTCTATCTACAGCATGGTTCTAGCCTTAAACAGCATGGTTCTGGGATTGGTTATACAGGTATACTTCCATAAGAGTAGTTCAATCTGAATTTGGACAATGTTTCATGCAAATATTACCGATTTTTACAACTAGCGAACGGCATTATTTCGATTTTTGACTGATTTTTCAACTTTGAAATTTTTGAAAACTTGATACATATTCTTATAGGAACTTTACGCTGATTCCGAATATACCACATGTTAGTATGCTGAAAAAATTATTTCGCACAACAAATCGCAAAAAACAGGCTATTTTGACATTTTTGACTACATTTTTGAAAATTTCAACCCGAAGATGTAATCCGATCATGCTGGCCAACGAACTTGAACTTTCGTTTTGTGTCCTTAACATTTTAAAATTTGTTTGAAGTTTCTAGCACAATTCTACGGACAGTTATCGTCTGGAATGACACATATATACATACATACATACATACATACATATATACATACATATATACATACATACATACATACATACATACATACATACATACATACATACATACATACATACATACATACATATATACATACATACATACATATATACATACATACATACATACATAAAAAAATGCGTTAAACTTCAGAATATGATTCAGAATACCCTAAAACGGATTTCTGCATAACAATTTTTCAAAAATTCACATTCTACAAATTTTGAGGCGAGAGCAATAGCTTAATTTTCTTCAAAAATTCGCTAATAATTCATTTTTAATTATTGTAATAATACAACGAACTTTTGTATCCTCTATGATTCAAGGAGGGGCTAAGTAATACAACGTAATACAACTATTCAAGTATTCAAGTATATACAAGTATACAAGTATTCAAAGTAATACAACTAAGAAAAACACTCAGATCACCCTCACACCTCCCATACACAACATCTCGAGCTTCTGCACTAAGCAGGTGCGTGTGAATAAGATGGGTATGGCCAGTGGCAACGCGGTTGACCACTATTCGATCCCTCATTGGAAGTAGGGTTACGAAAAGGCCCACCGAGCTCAAGTCCTGAAGGAAACCACGCAGACCAGTGACCTCACCCTGCCATTGCTCACGCCAGATTGGCTTTGTGTTGCATGTAGGAGATTTGATCCTCTATGAGTATAGGTAACATATCCTTGGAGTCATCAACAATGACTCTCCTTGCAAGGGCATCTACACACTCATTTCCATGAATACCCACAAGGCTCGGTGCCCACATAAAAGTTATGGTTGAGCCCAATGTCGTGGCTTGGTGGAGCGATCCACGTAGGCTTTGTATTAGGGGATCATTCCAGATACTATCCATTGCCGTTTTGGCTGAAGCAGACTTAATTCTGAGGTGTCGCGTGAATGAGAGCCAAAATGGGAGTATTTCTATTGATAACTCATCATGTTTGTTACCGTTTCCATTTTTATCATTCCGTGATGTATCCTCAGAGCCGCCGAAGAGAAATACTTCATTATGGTGTTGACTAACTTAATTAACTGTACTATTCAAAATTACCTCCTTGAAAATTAAATGAGCAGTTCTCACATTTCTCCTGAATGGGGAGGCGTTCAAGGCGGTGAGTACGTTTTCGCGTTCAAAACACATTCTGACGAATCCACCTACGAAATAAATAGGTAGGTACACTTGAGTGTTTGACTCAAAGCACCCAATGCTTTTCCAACTAACTTGTCGTCAAAGGAGTGCCTTTGAGAACGTATTCTGCTGTTTTGCCTTAGAAGGGTTCGAATCATTTCGCTATTCGTGCATGTACGTGATATGACATTATACAACGAACTCAGCTACTCTTATCGTCGAATGGAAGTTCAAGTCACCTAACCTTAGATCCACCCACATGCGAAAACGTCAAATATTGAGTTTGAACACCGCCAACGCACACTTTTCCAGCCCAGCTCTTTTTCCAACTCTTTTTTTCTTTCTTCTCTTTTCTTGGAATAATTAAGCAGAAAACTCCACAAACGTGACGTATAACTGTAGCTAAGTACGTTCAAATTGTTTCGAACAAGCACCATCCCAAGCCTAATGCCTGAGAATTTATTTGTAAGTACTTGCCTATTTTAACCAATTTTTCTAAGGAATGGGGATGCATTTTCTTTGCGTTTCAGAGGGTGTAGAACACGTTTACAATAGTCATTCGTTGTCAGATTTCTTCATATATATATATATTTATATTCATCAATTTATCTATTCATTTATGGACACAATTTTGTGCTCAGTATTCCTTCGAAACCGCCGGTGCGATTTGTACCAAATTTTGATATGTTGTATAACCATGTCTGAACTTGTGCCTCGCTGACTTTTGTGCGATCTGCTGACCACGAGCCCTACTATCAATCATAATAATGGCAAAATCGTGTTCTAATCTATTCTGTTCTCCGTAGGACGTCGAAATTTGATAGGGGGCCTCTCTGGGACAACAAGAAACGAATGACCTTACAAGCTCCATCCTGATCAGCTGAGTGTGCTAAAAGTTATGTCGTCTGTCTGATTACAAAGAAATTTGATATGGAGCCTCTCTGGGACAACATGACACGAATGACCTTACTGGCTTCATCCTGATCAGCTGAGTGTGTTGAAAGTTATGTCGTCTGTACGATTACAACAAAAGTTGATAGGGAGCCTCTCTAGGACATCAAGGAACGAATGAGATGACGGGCTCCACCCTGGGCTCCACCAGTTATCCAGCGCTTATCCTGATTTATTACTGTGGGTAGATTGTATCGGGGGCCATTCAGGCCTAAAACAATCTATGCAGTTCCAATAATTCTTCATATCCTTTGCGGCAATATTGGGATTTGCTCCTCACTCATGATTATACAGCAGGACCTCTTGTCCCCTCTGGCGTTGGCCACACTCAATGATTGTGCCCAGGATGGACCACGTGGAGGAGCCAGGTTTTGTGGGGTGCAGTAACTTATGTAGGGACAGGAGTTCATGATGCCCAAGTACTGAGCCACCTCTTCTTATAACCCATATTCTCGTGACGTCACGTCTGGAGTAGGTTCGCGTTTCAGATAAAGTCGGCCATGACGGCCCTACGTCAATGAATCGCAGCTCAACCAACCTATTTCTCACAAGAAGTTTGCCGTCTCACGTCAACATAATTCGTGGTTATAAGGCCAACAGTTGAACAGTTTTGTTTTGAAAAAGTATAATATTGTAGCAATAAAAAGTTTCAATTCGACTAAATGTTATAATAATCGTGCCTGCCAGCGCAATAATTGATTGTAGATTGCTGTCAACGATACCAATCTAACGTGAACGAGTTTTTATTTGGACTAGGATCCTACCAACTATTGTAGTTAATCAGTGTCATAAAACTAAATAACTTCATTCGTTTAGGCTTCGAGAATAACTATTAACCTGAAAAATAGTAAAGAAAAGATTATTGAAAATTCCTCAGGTGTCTGTTCTGCTGTGTAGGTACCTAGCCATTGCTCAGGTAGCTTCATCAGCGTTTTATTATAAGTTCGTAGTACTGTGCTTAACTGAGGAAGCTTTACTTGTTATATTGAATGAATTAAAGGATTGATTAGATAGTTTGTCAAAGTAAAGAAGGCAGGTTGTTTACTTTGACACCAAGAAACGAAAGTACTTAGGTAGTTACGTACGTCCTACCAGATTTGCTGTTGGTTCAAAGTGCTTAAACAAAGTAGGTGGGTCGTTGCTTTGCCGACGAATTAACTGATTAGCAAGTTTGTCAAATATCGAATCAGGGAATATGCAACATGATTTAAAAACCAGCTGCAAAGAAAAAAACCTTGAAATGCATCCTTCTGAAGGTAAGATTTCATTAAGACGGCATTGGTAGTGCAGTTATTGCGCGACTCTTGCAGTTACGCAAATTTTAGGGACAAAAAAGGTAATTAGGTAGGTACCTACTTTCGTTTTTATCAATGAAGTACATGAACAAGTAATAATATACGGAAAGTATGTAGGTATACCTTCCCTCTAGGCACTTACCTTTCCACATGTGATACTTACTATTCCCGCCTAACACAGCTCTCATAACACATCCTTTCACAAGACCACTTTTACAGACTCTAAAGATTTTTAGTGTACATTGATTCAAAGAACAGTTCTAAAACTAGATAGGTAACCCACAACATCTTCGCTGCTGATGTCTGGATCATCTAGAACACTTGTATGTCAACTCCCCAACACACATTTCATATGGATCTACCCCATTTCATATGGATTCTACCCCACAGATTAAATCTTGTGATCGTAGCGTTTAAGGACATCACCTGATAATAACTTGATGTAATTTGCATACAATTTATCACCTTGCATATTACAAATAATGGAAATATTGACTAGGAACTAGGTAAGACTATGTTATGCAGTTGTCCAGCTGTGGCTACAAATGGCGTATTTTCGAATAGTTTACTCGTTACCATGACAACAAGGTGAAATGACTTCGACTTCGCCTTGCCTCGATGTAAGGATGCGCTAGTGTCCAAGTCTCGAGAATATCACCCATAACTGCCACCCAGGTTATGATAAGACGCCACGCAGATAGGTCTCGTGGTCGTAGAGTTTAGCGTTCAGGTTAGCATCCACCTGGTGTCGTCCCCAGGTTTACGGTACGCGAGGGGGACACCGTGGAAAGCAAAATCGGTCTTTTATTTGGTCCGCCCAACCGTTCAATAAGAGCGTCACATTCATACCCGCTCTGGGACAACAAGAGACGAATGACGTTACAGACTCCATCCTGATGAGCTAGTCGAGTGTGCTTAAAGTTATATCGTCTGTCTGATAACTACGAAATTTGATAGGGAGCCTCTATAGGACATTAAGGGACGAATGAGATGACGGGCTCCACCCTGGACTCCAGCTGTTATCCATCGCTTATCCACCCAAATTATGATATGACGTCGTGCAGATAGGTCTCGTGGCCGTAGAGTTTAGCGTTCAGGTAAGCATCCACCTGGTGTTGTCCCTGGGTTTACGGGACGCGAGGGGGACATCGTGGAAAGCAAAATCGGTCTTTTATTTGGTCCGCCCAACCGTTCCATAAGAGCGTCACATTCATACCCGCTCTGGGACAACAAGAGACGAATGACCTTACAGACTCCGTCCTGATCAGCTAGTCGAGTGTGCTTAAAGTTATATCGTCTGTCTGATAACTACGAAATTTGATAGGGAGCCTCTATAGGACATTAAGGGACGAATGAGATGACGGGCTCCACCCTGGACTCCAGCTGTTATCCATCGCTTATCCACCCAAATTATGATATGACGTCGTGCAGATAGGTCTCGTGGCCGTAGAGTTTAGCGTTCAGGTATGCATCCACCTGGTGTCGTCCCTAGGTTTACGGGACACGAGTGGGACACCGTGGAAAGCAAAATCGCTCTTTTATTTGGTCCGCCCAACCGTTCCATAAGAGCGTCACATTCATACCCGCTCTGGGACAACAAGAGACGAATGACCTTACAGACTCCGTCCTGATCAGCTAGTCGAGTGTGCTTAAAGTTATATCGTCTGTCTGATTACAACGAAATTTGATAGGGAGCCTCTCTAGGATATCTAGGGACGAATGAGATGACGGGCTCCACCCTGGGCTCCAGCTGTTATCCAGCGCTTATCCTGCTGTATCAAAGTGGGTAGATTGTATCGGGGGCCATTCAGGCCTAAAACAATCTATGCAGTTCCAATAATTCTTCATATCCTTTGCGGCAATTGTGGGATTTGCTCCTCACTCTTTCCAGGCCCTCCTGTCCCCTCTGGCGTTAGCCTCACTCAATGAGTGTGCCCGGGATGGACCACGTTGAGGTGCCAGGTTTTTGTGGGATGCACTAACTTATGTAGGGACAGGAGTTCATGATACCTAGGTACTGAGCCACCTCTTCTTATAACTGCCACCCAGGTTATGATAAGACGCCGAGCAGGTAGGTCTCGTGGCCGTAGAGTTTAGTGTTCAGGTTAGCATCCACCTGGTGTCGTCCCTAGGTTTACGGGACACGAGTGGGACACCGTGGAAAGCAAAATCGCTCTTTTATTTGGTTCGCCCAACCGTTCAATAAGAGCGTCACATTCATACCCGCTGTAACAATGAGCATCTGGGTCATCAAAGCGAGGGATCTACAGAGGTTGAAAATGCAGTTTAGCGAGGAAAAACATCTAGGAACCCCGAGAATTTATCGATCATTCGCCCGTTACTCGTCCTCCCGGCAGTTCCACGGCGGAAGCTGCGCCCGCCGGATTAAATTCAGAGGCCGAGGGTCGGATATAATATGAAATTCCTTCCCCCTCTTTTCGCAGCTTTTTCAAGTGAGGGGATCGGCAGGGCTTCGGGCGATTAGCTATTGAAGCCAAGTATCGTGGGAAAGCACGCCTCCCGCCTCTGATAAAACATCCTGTGAAAAATCGCTTATTTTTCTCTATCTCCTTCCTCTAGCTCTTTATCCTCCTTCTTGCTCTTCCCCGCTTCGCTCGCTGATGCCACCGACTATGTAAACTCGAGAAAATTGAGAATTTATAAGGATACATCGTCAGTTCATCATCCTCCTCCTCATGATACTGTCTACATCAGAATGTAAAGCTCCAAAATTAGTCAACGGATGACTTTCTAAGAAAATGTGCTAAGAAGGTAAACAGGAATGAAAGAGCCGAACGACCTCGCACCCCTAGCGGCAAAATTGTTAGTTCGAAGCCCAATTATTTCTGGTAATCTTATATGAAAATGTTCCACGTTTCAAGATGAAAAATCTGTTATGTTATAATAAGGTGGGTGAAACAAAGGCGAGTTCGTTCCTACATCGATTAGGTCTTTCCGGTCGTAAGAAAAATAGAAAAATTAGGTTCCAGTCCTGAGGCATGACCGTATGTATGAGCGAATTTCCTTGAGTTACCGTTCTATATTATGTTAAATTCTTTTGAAATTTGAGCAGCAAATAAATTCTTGTTTTATTTTTATGACGAAAAACGTATTCTAAATAGTAATCTGCTATTCAAAAATAGATTTTGGATTTTTAGCTTTTTTTTCAGTTTTTGTCAATTTTATAGCAAATTTTAATGAAATTTAAGTAAAATTTTCAAACTAATGTTGTACGGAAGATTTTCAATGTTCCATTTTAAATTTAATAAACTGTATTTGAGCAATATTCTGCTGAAAATTATAAATTTAACGATTTTTAGCCATTTTTAGTGATTTTGTCAGAACATTTTTTGAAATTTGACCAATTTAGTGTGCTATAAAAGTGCTGGCCAACTAACTCATCCTTTCGTTTGGAAAACTGATTTTTCTGCGCAAGAACGAAATTTTAATCTCAATCCTAAGTAGAGTTATCGTATATATATATATATATATATATATATATATATATATATATATATATATATATATATATATATAGTTTTGATGAAAGATGAAAACACTCGCGTGTAATATTATTTTGAGGTATTAGAGAAGGTTGGAAAAGATAGGAAACACT
The DNA here is from genome assembly GCA_030762985.1 of Adelphocoris suturalis. Taxonomy (NCBI): domain Eukaryota; kingdom Metazoa; phylum Arthropoda; class Insecta; order Hemiptera; family Miridae; genus Adelphocoris; species Adelphocoris suturalis. The sequence continues at coordinate 10,099,756 of CM061043.1, forward strand.
TAAATAAAACTTACAAAATTGAGAGAATATTTCGCCGTGTCGGCGTCGTCAGCTCAGATATGAAAAAGCGCAAACTTCAGGAATCGTTTCAGAATGCCTCAAAACGGATTTCAATGGAGGATTTTTTTGAAAATTTTGATTTTAAAAATTTCCGAGCCATTGCAATAGCTTCATTTTCTAAGAAAATTTGCTAGTTGAATCCTATCCAAAAATTTAATGAGGTTTAATAAGGGATAAAACTGCTAGGAAGATCTCTGATGACAGACAGATTGCTCAACTTGGCTGGAATTCAACCTACGAGTATATGTCAATACACGGGCCTTTTCAGGCCAAGACGAGAGTCACTGGTCCTCCCGCCTTGTTCGGGCTCCCACTGTTGAATTGAATTGAACCCCGAAGTTTCGTTGACGTCGAACCAACATCATATAGGGAACAAAAACCCCTTCTGTATCGTTCAGTCACCGGTTTTATTTTCTACAGATTTTCTGTAACTCTTCCCAATCGATTACAACGATCTCGGTGGTTTTGTATACTATACACACAAGTACTACTGAAAAGGCTTGCGGCTCTCTGGGATGTTTCACATAAAACTCTAATTTTAGGATATATCGCACCCGTCCTAGAATAAGGGTACAACTCAAAAATCGCGATTTTTGAGTTAGTTGTGGTTCTGAAAAGTAGAAACGGTTTAGTTTGTCTGTAGGAGGTGGAGATATGTGTAGGGCACTCTAATTCCGCTAGAGAGTGCGTGTGTCTTTCTTCTATGGACGGAATAACCAATTCACGTCCTAGGAAGAAAGACACAACTCAGATGAGTTCAAATAGTCTGTGTTTCGTTTTGAGTTGTTTCCTTTTTGTGTGGACAATTTTAACTTGTGTCTTTCTTTTCTGAACATTTTGGATCCTGACTGGTGAGATTTCAGTGTTTGAGTTGGAACAACTCAAAAATTCTTAAAAAATCAACAAAACCGTTCCCCCCCCCCCCTCCCTTCCCACTGTCAAAAAAAACTATTTATTCACCATGGGGCGTTAGAGTAATAATGTAGGAAACAAGTTTTGCAAAGATAAATAATGTTCATCGTGTTCCACAGAACGGGTAGCCAATGGTGTGGAAGAAAACTTTGAATGTGATTTGCCGAAAATGAAAATTTTTGAGTTGTACCCTTATTCTAGGATGGGTGCGATATGTTCCTTTGGTGAAGATTAAAGGCTGAAACCTATACCATTCCTAATTTGGGAGCAAATAAGCGGTGGAAACAAAATTAGGTGTTATATGTGATTTCATGGAATACATGGTCATTGTAAGTTGTTATACTACAATGTATGGGTATTATTCAATCAACCCAGAATGATATATTATTATATCGATTATGGAGAGACCAATAATTACGAAACGCTACAAATTATCATCAAAGGTTCATTATTTCTGTATTAGAGTCCTTCTAAGTAGAAGTTTATAATTATTAAACGAAGTCCATTATATATTAGGTAGTTATCCAAATATATCTGCAAACGTGTACAGGCCTACCGATGAGAAATAAAATAACACACCTACATTTTCTTAGTACTTAACGCGAGATAACTCCCCAAATTAAAATCAATTATAATCACCTACCTAAGCTTCAGAAGTCAACCTACAGTGACAAAAGTTATAATAAATCCGGTTATATTAAGTAAAAATTTCATTAGAATTATATCAGTTGATACGAGCGTCGTGGTTACAAAGCGATTTTTGCTAAATTCCACTCGTTTGTGATTCGCTCCCACGTTATTGATTTTTTTTTTTTTTTTTTTCTGTCAAGGTTCTAATCTCTAGAGAGATCAAACGGATGGTCTTACAGCGACCCGGGTGGTTTCATCCGATTCTTGGGGATGATGACAATAAATAAGACAGGTCTCATTCACTTTAACTCACGAATTTTTAAGGCATTATTTTAAGCTCAATTTTATGTGTTTTTAAGGGTAAAACTAGTTTGTTAAAGTGTAAAACTCTGTTACAACGGAGTTGGGGAGATTCACAAGTGTTAGCATTCGATTCAGCGTGAAAAAATAGTGTGAAACGTATAGTATCGATTTTTTTAGAGGGTAATTTATTTTTCACGAAAACCCTGGATTTCTTAGAAAAACCACTTTTTTCAACATACAAAGATACTTTTATCTTCTAATTAGTAAAGTAAAATAAAAATTGACTTTCCCGCTAGAATGCTCAGATCTTGGGCCAGTTTTTACAGATGAAGTACTCGAAGAACAGTACAGAAATGGGACACTCACGGCCGGTTTAAAAAATTGGAATTTCTCATACTCGTGGAAATTTCATGTTCTGGCAGTTTTTCCACAAAATGAATCATATTTAAAAAAATTTGATTTGGCATTAGATAGGAAGGAAATTTAACGCTCTTTCCAACGGTATCTTCAAATTTAAACTTACTGTTTTAATTATTGTAGTGATTGCTGTTTTAGTGACTTGACAAAAAATACACAAAAATCTCAAAAATTGAATTACTCGAAAGCTAAGCGTAAAAAAAAACCTCTAGGAGGAGGAACTTTCGATCAGAAATGAGCTCTAGAATCACGTCCTGAAGTTACTGACCACCTTATGCGGGACACTCTGTATACCTAAGTAAGTAGTGCAATGAAACTCAGTCAGGCACGTAGCCAGGATTTTGCCTTGGGGAGGGTCCAGATCCCCCATCCCCCCCCCCCCCACTCCCCCACCGGCTCTCTTCCCATTTCAATAAATTTTAAAATACGAATTTTAAGTCACAGGAGAAGAAATGTTTTACAAACATGATGAAATATCTACTATCTTTAATAAGGAAAAAAAACGCTGCAAATTATTTCACAAAGGTTTATTATTTTTTCAATTGAGTATGATCATAGTTTTAGTTGGCTAGCGTACGTCATAAGGCCCGTCAAGACTCCTCGGCGTGTTCTATTTCGAGTTGCCACAACCTATACTTCTATAATTATATACGCATGTTTATATTTCTCGATTTCAGCTCCTATCTATTCAAATAGTTATTGCCTTAATAATATCATTATCTAAGTACGTACGCAAAGTCGAGAGGATATGTTATTAAATATGCGTAGGAAAAGCTTTGGTATTAACACACAAATATGATCTTGAAAAAAACATATATTCATGCCTCGAAGGAACGCCGGCGCCGTATCCACCACAAGGTGCCGCGGCGCCGCCGGCGCCTCCTCTCACTCCACCCCCCGCTCACCGCCCACCGTGACCCCCTGCCAAGCGTGCCAGGCGTGCGTGCGTGCGTAAGTCTAACAAAGCCTTGAAATGACACTTTTTCGCCCGTTTTTGGCCCATAGCATCTATGCGAGTAAAGCGAATTATATCAGTTGATACGAGCGTCGTGGTTACAAAGCGATTTTTGCTAAATTCCACTCGTTTGTGATTCGCTCCCACGTTATTGATTTTTTTTTTTTTTTTTTTTTCTGTCAAGGTTCTAATCTCTAGAGAGATCAAACGGATGATCGTACAGCGACCCGGGTGGTTTCATCCGATTCTTGGGGATGATGACAATGAATAAGACAGGTCTCATTCACTTTAACTCACGAATTTTTAAGGCATTATTTTAAGCTCAATTTTATGTGTTTTTAAGGCTAAAAATAGTTTGTTAAAGTGTAAAACTCTGTTACAACGGAGTTGGGGAGATTCACAAGTGTTAGCATTCGATTCAGCGTGAAAAAAATAGTGTGAAACGTATAGTATCGATTTTTTTAGAGGGTAATTTATTTTTCACGAAAACCCTGGATTTCTTAGAAAAACCACTTTTTTCAACATACAAAGATACTTTTATCTTCTAATATTAGTAAAGTAAAATAAAAATTGACTTTCCCGCTAGAATGCTCAGATCTTGGGCCAGTTTTTACAGATGAAGTACTCGAAGAACAGTACAGAAATGGGACACTCACGGCCGGTTTAAAAAATTGGAATTTCTCATACTCGTGGAAATTTCATGTTCTGGCAGTTTTTCCACAAAATGAATCATATTTAAAAAAATTTGATTTGGCATTAGATAGGAAGGAAATTTAACGCTCTTTCCAACGGTATCTTCAAATTTAAACTTACTGTTTTAATTATTGTAGTGATTGCTGTTTTAGTGACTTGACAAAAAATACACAAAAATCTCAAAAATTGAATTACTCGAAAGCTAAGCGTAAAAAAAAACCTCTAGGAGGAGGAACTTTCGATCAGAAATGAGCTCTAGAATCACGTCCTGAAGTTACTGACCACCTTATGCGGGACACTCTGTATACCTAAGTAAGTAGTGCAATGAAACTCAGTCAGGCACGTAGCCAGGATTTTGCCTTGGGGAGGGTCCAGATCCCCCATCCCCCCCCCCCCCCCCCCCACTCACCCACCGGCTCTCTTCCCATTTCAATAAATTTTAAAATACGAATTTTAAGTCACAGGAGAAGAAATGTTTTACAAACATGATGAAATATCTACTATCTTTAATAAGGAAAAAAAACGCTGCAAATTATTTCACAAAGGTTTATTATTTTTTCAATTGAGTATGATCATAGTTTTAGTTGGCTAGCGTACGTCATAAGGCCCGTCAAGACTCCTCGGCGTGTTCTATTTCGAGTTGCCACAACCTATACTTCTATAATTATATACGCATGTTTATATTTCTCGATTTCAGCTCCTATCTATTCAAATAGTTATTGCCTTAATAATATCATTATCTAAGTACGTACGCAAAGTCGAGAGGATATGTTATTAAATATGCGTAGGAAAAGCTTTGGTATTAACACACAAATATGATCTTGAAAAAAACATATATTCATGCCTCGAAGGAACGCCGGCGCCGTATCCACCACAAGGTGCCGCGGCGCCGCCGGCGCCTCCTCTCACTCCACCCCCCGCTCACCGCCCACCGTGACCCCCTGCCAAGCGTGCCAGGCGTGCGTGCGTGCGTAAGTCTAACAAAGCCTTGAAATGACACTTTTTCGCCCGTTTTTGGCCCATAGCATCTATGCGAGTAAAGCGATCGGGATGGTTAAACGTTAGGACCAACTAGACCCCAAATGGAGTCTATGGGCGAAAGGACGGGTTTTTTAAGTCAATTCTTAGGCCTTTTATGGCCCGGACGGCGGACGGCGGACGGACATTTCAAATTTGGATTCTACGCACCTTGAAACGTAAAGTGACAAAGTTTGAGGGGGGGTTATAAAAATTTTTTGCTATACGATCACATAGGCTTATTATTGGAAATAATAAACCAATATTTAATAGGTAGGTACATAATTAGGATTTTAGGTGACAGTTAAAACAATTTTTTACAACCATGATAAATCTTGATCTTTATACAACAATAAAAGTTCAATTTTTAGGTATTTAGTTGATCATAAAATGTTTATAGTAAGATTTTTCTGTTTGCTTTTAAAGACATCAAATCCAGCACGTTATCAGCCGCGAGCGACAGTGGATAATGAATTAACACCATGATCAAATGAGAAAGGCGTTCGTTACCCATCTTATTTCTAAGGTATTTTTCTAATCTTAATTTCTAAGGTACTGCAGGATCCAGTAACGTAAAAGTTAGGAAGACATCTAGGAACATTCTCCCCGTAGGATATTGTGAGGAGTGTGGGGCGGAATACAGAACCCCGTGACGCACATAGGATAGATAAATTTCCCATAGACTGCAAGATCCCATGAAGTAAATTTATGAATTTTCTAATCCCGGAACGGATGGTGATGTGTTGTGTGAATTTCCGCTCCGCAAGAAAATCAATTTTCGAAGCGTTAGATCGCGGTTTTTTTTTTTTTTTTTTTTTTTTTTTTTTTTTTTTTTTTTACCGAAAACCGATGGAAAACGTACCAGACAGGTCACTACCAGTCATACTTCTTCAAATTCCTACTTCGATGTTGATTCCAAATTCTGTCTCATTCACTCATTCCAAAAATGTTAACTTAATTATTGTTATTGTTGTGATATCGTTCGAGCAACGTAATTATGTTGCTCAGTAATATGGATGATACCTTGGTGAATAGTCAAAGAGACAATGCAACCCAATGTCCCCATTGTTCTAGAGGCTTTACAAGAAGAGAACTCACTCTACATATATATACGCTCCAGACATCCAAATATTGCGAACCTGAATACCAACCGTGGTACTCGAAGTATAATATCAATACCAAATGCTGATCCTATTCAGAACTATTTCATAAGAGGTTTCGGGGACGGAATGTTAAATTCTCCAGGAGGCTGGACCACATTAAGATGGGACATGCTGTAGCAGAGAGCCATGCGTCTGCAAGGAAAGCAGTACGAGTTACCTCAGGGAGCGGTCGGCGTGTCACTCCTTGCTGATGAAGTGTAAGGGCTAGCCGAGGGAATACGAGATTCGGAGAGAATTTTCTTCCTCTGTAGTACTGCCCTCCAGAGAGGGAAAGGAATCTCTTCAGGGGAAGATGTCAGAAGGCTTCTGAACACCATAATAAAAATTTGGAGTGCTGAAAGGTATGAAGAGTTGCTACATGGCAAGGCTTACACGGGTCGTTCAGGTATAGTGCTAGAGGCGTTGATCTGTCTTTAAGGTCGTATACATGACCCATGTCCGTGTACCGAAATATCTAACTTCTTATCTCAGGAATCTTACCTCTACATATTGGAGCTATTAGCAGAACCTATGAGTATTATAAAAATAATATCTGAAGAATTTCACATCAGACGAATATTCTCTGTTGGTAGTTCGTGCTAGTGAAATAATAGATACTACCCTAACCATGAATAATTTTTTAAATCATCAAAAAATTTCGGGGGGGGTCCGGACCCCATGGAACCCCCCTCTGGCTACGTGCCTGAACTCAGTGTTAATATTTCTGCTACAGCATGAGGGTTAACTTTAGTAGTAAACATACCTTACAGATGTGTAATGAACTATTAATAAATGAAGTATTTGTTTATTTGATTCATCTTCACGGGCGATGCCCAATTTACAAGAAATTTCCAAAATACACCAATATACAAGTATAAATCATTTCAAAAACTGCACAATAACATGATAATATATAAATAATTTTAACAGAATATAGGCACGTAACAATCACTTCACATAGAATTAAAAGCAACAAGATATCAATAAATGAGGGCAAATATAGGTAATGAAAATATATTAAGATACTAATAACAAGGACGGTTAAATTTGGGAACTTGAAAATTCTGAAGTGCGTCGCGGCGAAAAGAGGGGAGGCAGGAGTTAAAAATGTCCACATCCAATCTGTTCGAATCTCTTTGCATCCGCAGCAGTGGGGAATTGTACAAGTTATTTACTTGTAAAGTAAATTATTGTACTTGTACTTGTAAAGCATTGCTAGATGAAATGTATAACATCACGATCTATTCGCAATTCTCACCAAAATCATACGCAACCCACACGTAGGGACGAACCTGTAATGCATGCAATCAATTTTACCACTTGACATCTCCTTGCAATCTACATGATAAAACGCAAAGGTTAGTTTTCGTTATTATAGTCTAACCTCCTTTTGCCTTAACCTCATTCAGGGTCGTTATAGAACCAATATACATGACCAAACGTTGGAAAAATAATTTAACTGATCCATCAAGCTAAACTACCAATAAAGCTCCCACTTTCCCTTTGATCTCAATTCCTTAACATTTTTAGGACTGATTAGACCTGAATCGTTCGACCTATTGCCAGTTGAAAAAACTCAAGAACAGAGTGTTCTTGACAAATTAAACGTTTTACTTTTTAATCAATTCTTCATTTTCACGTTCCAAACGGACCGAAAGTTAGTTAATTATTTATTGTCGATTACCTTTTAAAATTTCTCCGCAATAAGAATTGGGTTTATTTTGGTTTACTCTTTCCAATAATGAACCTCTGTAATCGACCGGAAAAAAAAAAAAAAAAAAAAAAAAAAAATGTAACTCATGAAAGGCTCAATTTAAAGAAATAACTAAGAGGTGATTATTACTTTAAAACACTTTTTTTACTTCAACTTAACCAGTATTATTTATATCAGTTCCAGCATGATCGTATGAGCAAATTTTCGTATTATATTATGTTAATTCGTTATGAAATTGGAGCACTTTGAGTGCACAGAAATTATTGTTAACTACCAAATTCATGGCAAAAAAACTATATTCTGCGATTAAAAAGAAGATTTTGGATTTTTATTTTATTTTATTTTTTCCAGTTTTTAGCGGTTTTCTAGCAGATTTTTCTGTATGATTTTGTCCAAACAATTTTTAATGTTCTAGTTCGATGTTGGCAAACTTCTTTAAACTAAAATGCTGTTGAAAATATATATATATATTTATATATATATATATATATATATATATATATATATATATATAATATATACATTTTTAGCCGCTTCTAGTGATTGATTTTAGCATGCTATAAGATATTTGACCAATTTAATGTGCTCAAAAAGCGCTGGCCAACGATTTTTTCTCTACTCTAGTCTGGAATGACGGATTTTTTTAAAGAAATTTTCAAAAATGTTGATTATAAATTTTTTGGAGTCATAGCAATGGCTTTTTTTTCTAAAAAAATTCGATGAAACAGAAAATAACGAGACGATAACTTGCCAAAATATCAAGCACTCCAATAGAAAAGATGAGTTTGTTCGACATCACTTTTTGACCACGATAAAGTGGCCGAATTTCGAAATGTGTTGAAAAAAATCACTAATAATGGCAAAAAACTTCTAAAGATAAATTCATATTTTGAGCCGAAGGTTTCTCAGGAAAAGGTAATCGACTATGTACCAGAACGTTCAGCAATTTATGTACAGAATTCTGCTGAAAAAATACTCGAACTCCATCAAATATGCTGGAAAATCGATAAATACAGCTCAAATGGTGATCTAATAGCTTCATGCATTCCCTTCTGTTTCCAGTTGATCCTCGAACTAATATGTTTTTCACCCATTAGTCGATGTTGAGGGAGGAAATATCGAGTGAAACATTCACAACAACCTAGCTCGGCAATTCCCATTGAAATTTTGAGATTCCTTTTAACGAATTCAATTACGAAACTAAATAAATAGATCTACTGAAGATAATTTTAACGAAATTAACAAAATCTAATATTTCGGGTTCATCGAGAGCACCTTGTGATAAAGATACATGATGTATTACTCAACCAGGTTTGCACCCATCTGCAACGAATTAAGATATAAAAATATTACAAGTAATATTCTTAGTAAATATAGATATATATCGTATCGAAATTTGAGGGGAAAAAAAAAAAAAAAATTACCGTCTGTGTAATAAATATTACGGTGTCCCTGCTTGAATACTTGAAACCCTGACGAATCGATTTCGATTATCAGCGTAATTTTGGACTACTCCATGACATGTTACCCCCGGGCGGCCTCGGCGTGAGAATTGAGCAATTGCACCGCGTAATGGGTAAACACGAATATATTTGGACACCGTCACCAATTTACATAGCGCTCCTCATTAACAGCTTGATGATAGCTATCGTACACACACACACACACATATATATATATATATATATATATATATATATATATATATATATGTATATATATATATATATATGTATATATAATGTTTGTGTGACTAGTGAGATTATAAATTCAGGATTGTAGAATGACCAGTCTAGTCTTGAGTTGTTTGTTCTTTATTGCTAAAAACTCAAGACTAGACTGGTCATTCTTCAATCCTGAATTTATATATATATATATATATATATATATATATATATATATATATATATATATATATATATATACACATATACAGGGTGTCTCACATTATATCCGGCAAACTTCACCCACGTATTCTGCAACTAATTTCCGTTCAAAAATTCATCATAGAGATTTTTCGGTTTATTATTTTCAATAATGAACCATCGTAATCAACCAAGAAAAAGAAGTTCAACACCCTCTGAAAATATTTTGGTTTCCTTTTCAAGATGCGTAGAATCCAAAAATCAAATTTAAAAAAATTGTGTTGAAAATCACATTTGGAGTCTAGATGGTCCTAGAAGTTCGGCATCAATTTTTATCAACTCAAAAGCGTTGTATTAAACGGCTAAACATTAAAAAATCGAAATCTCGAAAACTTTCTAAGTAACAGTTATAATTTTTTTGGTTGTCAATGATGAATTTAATACCAAAGAATCGATTAAAACCACCTTCAACGCTGTAGGTTGAATAGTTCGCTTTCCCTAAGAGGTTGAACATCGAACAAAAAAAAACCTTCGAATTTCTAAGCGCGAGAAGATAAAAAGAATTCTCTGAAGATGGATTGGAGAACTCAACGCTATCACATTTCGTTGTAATTAGACAGACAACATTACTTTTAGCACGTTCAGCTGATCAGAATGGAGCTTGTAAGGTCATTCGTCTCTTGATATCCCAGAGAGGCTCTCTATGAATTTCAACGTCCCACGGTGAATAGGAGAGATTTTAGCTCACTCAGCTGATCAGGATGGCTCTCCTCACTTTGCTCGTCTCCTGTAGTCCCAGAGAAGCTCCCTATCAAATTTCGACGTCCTTCGGTGAATAGGAGAGATTTGAGCACGGGTTTGCCATCATTATGATTGATATTAGGGCTCGTGGTCAGCTGATCCTCACCAAAGTCGGCGAGGCACAAGTTCCAACATGGTAATACATCATATCAAAATTTGGTCCAAATCGGACCAGCGGTTTCGGAGAAGTAATGAGCAAAATATTTTGCTCAAAAATAAATGTATAGATGAGTAAATACATAAATAAATAAATACACATATACTTATTGAAAATTATAGGGGACCGTCTAGGAGGTAACCCGCACAATCCCTGAAAATTTCATCGGAATCGGACTGAAACTTGGTACCTTCCTATAGTTTTGGGCGTGACAAGGATTTACCACAGACGGACGGACAGACATGGAACCAACATTGATCAGCTCTGAAACGCAAAAAGCAAGTGGAAATTTTAATTTCGGAGGACAAACATTTTTTCGACTTCAATTACGAACACAAAGCTTCCCTACCTTCGGTAGGGAGGAAGCTAAATTAGATAGTTTAGCGCTGTCAGCATTTTGTGGTGGGCGATAATCGGATCGGATATAACCTATAAATACTCGAAGTACTTGAAGGTGAATTTGATTTGTCGAAGGGTGAATTTGATTTGTAAAAGGGTAAATCTGACTTGAAAATACTATAGGGTGTCTCAACTTAAGTAGGCATTACTTCAGGGATCAATTCTACAAGTAATTTGCAACAAAAGTGTCTCTTAAAGTGTTATTTTTTAGAGGCTTCGTTTTCGAGTTATTGACGATCTAAGATTTTTTTCGTGTTTTCGACCTTATCTCCTTAAAATGGCTGTGACCCCATCATTCTTTGAGTATTCTCAAACCTGAGGATACCGTTGGAAAGAACGTTAAATTTCCTATCTTTTTGATGCCAAATCATAATTATTCAAGAGAGTTGTGATACCGAAAAAAGAGGTCAAAGTACAAACTTTGTAAAATTCTAAAAATTTGGGTTTTTTCAATCTGATTCCTCCCTCCATAAAAAAATGAACAGTCGTTTGCAAGTACAGTAAAAACTTCAAAATCTTATCAGCTTTCTAACGGTATAGCCAAAAAATTGATAAAAGTAACAACAAGGAGAAAAAACGGCTTTTGAATGCGAAAAAACGTGGTATTTTTAACGAAAATCGATGGATTTCAGGAAAAAACGATCTCCCACAACTTTATGATTTAAATGTCGAATTCTACGTAATTTTTCACGCTGAATCGAATGGTGACACTTGCAGACCTCTACGAGTAACGAATAAGGGCGAAAGTGCCCTTTGACCCTCGAAACTCTGAGAAGGGCCCTTTAAAAACCGGCCTTAGAGCCATTGTTACAAAATTCCCACTCATTTGATGGGTCAATTATGAATAATCATTTTCATAAGAATTAATAATAATAATTTAATATTGATGCTTTTTAAAAACAAAATTACACTCCTCTCATCTCCCACAATTCAGCAGATCCATTTCAAAATACGATCATCACCTCACTTCCATGCAGGATGGTTCACGTTGCGCTCTCAGTTTATCACACTTGGGCTCAGCCAAAGGGCAAATGATACATGTGTGTTCAGCCTCTCATCATTTAACCAGTTCACAGTTAGTGTTTGAGTAAGTGAAAGGTGAAGTTAATAATTTGCTGAACGTCATGAGTTTTTCCAACGCAGAATATGCAGCTATCCATTTTGTTTACGGGTTTTGCAACGGGAATTCCTCTGCGGCTGTTGCTGAATATGCCGCACGGTACCCAGGCCGTCGTATCCCGAATCGCAAAGTTTTCATCAACACACACCGCCGGCTCGTCGAAACGGGAAGTTTTCAAAAAACCTCGAGAGGTCCTGTGCTGGGCGGAAACGAAGGAATCCTTGCCATGTTTGATCGTGATGCAACACTGAGCACCCGTCGTGCAGCGGCTGAACTAAGGACATCTAAAGATACTGTACAACGTGCTCTAAGGGGCGATGGAAGGCATCCCTTCCATCTCCAAAGAGTGCAGCATTTAATGGAAAATGATAATCCTATGAGGGTGCAGTATTGCAACTGGCTTTTAGAACGCACAAGAAGAAACCGAGGGTTCTCTCAGTCCATACTATGGACGGATGAGGCAACTTTTACCCGGAATGGAGTAGTGAATCTACGGAATTCGCATCAGTGGGCCCACGATAATCCCCACGCAACGATCGTCTCCCACTACCAACAACAATTTAAGGTTGGTATTTTCATCACCATCTAATCAAAATTTTAAATTCCATTTATTATTAGGTTTGACGAAACGTTACTTTTTTCTGAATTCCGATTACAGGTGAACGTATGGTTGGGCACAATTGGGAACCGCCTCCTTGAACCAATATTCGTGGCGGACCGTTTCAATTCCGGGACATTCCTTCATCTACTGGAGAATGATCTCCCCGAGTTGATGGAAGACGTCCCGCTCAATGTTAGAATGAACACTTGGTTCCAAATGGATGGATGTCCGGCCCACTCTGCCCGAGTTGTTAGGACATGGATGGACGAGCACTATCCACAAAGGTGGATCGGAAGGTACGGTCCTGTGGGATGGCCGGCCAGGAGTCCAGACTTGACCCCAATGGATTTTTACGTTTGGGGAACGCTGAAGTCCAAAGTTTATTCGAACCCTGTACGTTCGAGAGAAGAGCTCGTCACCAGGATTACTGAATCTTGCGGCCAGATGAGAGCTCATGGTCAAGAAATCCTCCGAGCCAATACGTCGACTGTGAGGCGGGCAAGACTATGCATCCACATGGGTGGGGGTCACTTTGAGCAATTGCTGTGACTTGAAATCACAGAGAAATTCTGAAACTCAATTGCTTCAAGTACGCCGAATTATTTATTAAATGAGTAAATTATTAGTTTATTTCTAATGAGAGGAGTGTAATTTTGTTTTTAAAAATCATCAATATTAAATTATTATTATTATTTCTTATGAAAATGATTATTCATAATTTGACCCATCACTTTCGCCCTTATTTGTTAGTCGTAGAGGTCTGCAAGTGTCACCATTCGATTCAGCGTGAAAAATTACGTAGAATTCGACATTTAAATCATAAAGTTGTGGGAGATCGTTTTTTCCTGAAATCCATCGATTTTCGTTAAAAATACCACGTTTTTTCGCATTCAAAAGCCGTTTTTTCTCCTTGTTGTTACTTTTATCAATTTTTTGGCTATACCGTTAGAAAGCTGATAAGATTTTGAAGTTTTTACTGTACTTGCAAACGACTGTTCATTTTTTTTATGGAGGGAGGAATCAGATTGAAAAAACCCAAATTTTTAGAATTTTACAAAGTTTGTACTTTGACCTCTTTTTTCGGTATCTCAACTCTCTTGAATAATTATGATTTTGCACCAAAAAGATAGGAAATTTAACGTTCTTTCCAACGGTATCCTCAGGTTGTAGAATACTCAAAGAATGATGGGGTCACAGCCATTTTTAGGAAATAAGGTCGAAAACACGAAAAAAATCTTAGCTCGTCAATAACTCGAAAACGAAGCCTCTAAAAAATAACAATTTAAGAGACACTTTTTGTTGCAAATTACTTGTAGAATTGATCCCTGAAGTAATGCCTACTTAAGTTGAGACACCCTGTATAGACAACGGTCTTCTTTAACTATTTTTTATTGAAATGGGTTTCCACAACTACGTCGCGAGTGATTTAGTTCGTATCTGTCGGTACAGTAGAAATCGTTCGCAAAGGGGCCGACAAAAATTGTTCGCTACAGCCGGTAGTCATTATATCTGATGGTCTCAAAACTCTCATCGCCTAGGCTAGAAATTTATTGGAATCACTTTTTTTGGTACAGTAGGTTTCTAGTGTTTAGTAAACTGGTGTTACTAGGTTACTCTGACGTATGAATGGTTTTGAAGGGGAAAACTGAACTCAAGAGTTGTATACATTGTATATTGTTACATAATGTACTTCATGAAAAATTAAAGTACGTAGTAATTCTCTATGTCAGCGGTTCCCAACTTGTGGGCCGCGGGCAGCCTGTTACTGGGCCGTGGATGCTGGTCAAAAATATAAAAATATATTTAAAAAATCATCTGAGTTTCAACAATTAATATCGGAATATAGATGGAAACAATTAAATTCAAACCATGCTCTGGTTTCTTCCACAGGATCTTCCACAACTGATTCTACAAGTAGTGAGATTGACAGTATGTCGAGGCCAAGTTGTAGCAAAATAGCAAAGAAAACTAAAACATATTTTCGAAAATATAACCCTGATTTTTTAAAATGCGGGTTTGTGTTTGCTGGTGCAGAGGAGGAGCCTATGCCTCAGTGTGTAATTTGTTTTGAAACGCTATCTAATGAGTGCATGAAACTTTCGAAACTTGAAAGGCATCTGTCGACTAAACATCCCAAATTTGTAGGAAAATCTATAGATTCCTTTCAAATGAAGAAACGGAATTTTTCCTTGACTAAATCCGCCATGGAAAAATCGACTAAACAGGACAAACTAAGTACCAGAGTTTCGTATGAGCTTTCTCTATTAATAGCAAAGAAGGGATCAGCTCACACGGTGGGCGAAGAACTGATCATACCCGCAGCCAAAATAATAAGTAATGCGTTATTTGACGAAAAATGCGCAAAAAAAATTAATGATATTCCGTTATCAAATACAACCGTGAAAAGAAGAAATGATGAAATGTCTGAAAATGTGAAAGAAGCTCTCATTACGAGTTCGAAACAAAGTTAATATTTTTCTCTACAACTTGATATATATATATGTATGTATATATATGGGCCTCAAAGCTTTATTTTAAGAATAGTTGAGCCTCACAATTAAAAAGGTTGGGAACCGCAGCTCTATGTCATCTCAAATGAGGTGACAATCGGCAAAAAATGGGGAAAAAACGGTTTTTTGTAGTACCCCCCCCCCTTCGGGCAGTCCAGCAACATTTGTATAGCGTGTAGCGGGGCTAGTAATTTCCCCGACGAGCGTGATGCAGGCGGCACGTCAGTGGATGACAGGGAAGCAGCGATAAAATCGGAGAAATAGCCCTCCTTCTTATTCACAGTTGACGTTATCATTTCCCGAGGGGACTTTGTGATATCAAAGGATATCTCCGACATCTGTTGACAACTCAATTACGTTTATTTAACGAACTCCCACTCTCACCCATTGCACGGATATACTGCTCCCGAAATCCTGTCATCCTTTTGAAATGCGTAACCGGAGTGCGACTCCGTATGACAAGTCCTCGCGCATTTCAATTAAAATTAAAACGCCGCCGCGTAAGTGTCGGCGCTCGTTTTCAAATGAACCTCTCATGTTTTTTCTTTTTCATTTCTTTATTAATAATGGAAGGCTTTACACGGAGGACTACTTGCCTGATTAAAGTTCATTCAGCTGATCAGAGAGGTTCCGTACTTTGTAATTTTCACTCCCCAAAGACATTTCTAGGTTTCGAATTTAAGCAACGTGAGCTTAAATGGTGTTTGGAGTAAATGTTACACAATCAAAGCATACACATGCAGATTCAGCGAGGCGCAAGTCCCGCATAGCCAAGCCTTCAAAAAAGCATTGTAACGAGATAAGAAGTAGAAGTTTGGCCCAATATTGGCTCCTCCTGACCACACCCTCCCACCTTCCAACCTTTTCCCAACAGGCCACCAAAGATCTGTGGTGTCTCCCAAAAAATTTGCTCCACGTACAAAATATGCCAAGTCAAAAAATGCATATCATCAAATTTGGGCCAAGACAATAGTCGGACGTCATCTTCTGGTAAAGCCCATTCATTCTCTCACCCTTTTTGAATGCGTTTGGGAGTGAGTCGCTTCTTCGACTAGGCCGATTTTAACCAATTCCACGATAAACATCATTTCTGTTCTCTAAATGTGGTAGGGGAATATCTTCTTCAAATACACTTCCCTGATTTTCCTGTCATTTCTGTACAAGAACCAGAACCCACGACCTCTGCATTGCCTAATATTTCAGAGGTCTACAATTTTAAACACGACACCAATACGAAGTATTTAACACTGTTGCATCCCTTTCAAGTCTTATTGTGTGAAATTGCTTCCATTCCATTGTGAATGTCATTCTCTTGAAATTATATCATACAACGACATTTGCGTACTTCTCACAAATGCAGAGCTAAAATGGAAGAACGGTGTACTAATCCACAGTAACATTAAAGGGATCACATCCGCATATAATAAACTATGTAAATGAAACATATTAACATATACCATGTTTTATCGTTGGGTTTTATGCTTGAAAATTAAGCAAAATTTTGCGCGAGCCGTCATGTTTTCTATTGATTTTCATGCACGTACAACCAATGCGTTGCTAAGGGATCGTAAAGGTGGGTTCACATCCATGCGTAAATGCGGTAATGCGGCTATGCGTTTAACTAGTGGAGGGGGTTGGAAGTAGTGGAGGGGAGTGCGGAAATGCGGCAGGCCGTTCATAACCATCCGGTTGTGTTATCATTGCGTTATCATTGTTGTTGTCTTCTATTACCATTGCCTTTTTCCAAAGAGACATATTTCCTCCCGAATTTTCTTCAAACTATCACACATTTCTTGGACATTACAGCTCCATAAACAATGTTGAATAATAAACTCATAAAAAAATCATGAGGGCGTATAGAAGAAATTGTTATGTATGTAGGTACATTAAAACTGCAAAGGCGACGTCGTTTTGAAATGAGACTGTTGGGTAATTATTCGGTCCTTTCATCAACTAGGTACTTTTCCCAAGATAACATAATGGGTATTTCTACCCGAAAAAATGTGTAGGTTGGCGCATTTAAAATCATTTAAGTGCATTGATGCACCATAAGAAGTACTTACATACTTAACGTACCTAGTTAATTTGTCCATTTCGTAAGGACAAGTTGGCCATCTCTTCTCAAATACCTACTCATTCGACAAGCAGGAAATTGCTAATCTATAATCAAAAAATGTCTTAAAACACAAATGGAATAGGATCATCAGAAAGATAGGTTGTTGGTGAGATCGCAAAATCGGTACCTACACCTAAGTATATTTAACCCAACTCGGCCTCATCTGCATAAAACCGTGTTTAATTTGAGTGTTTTGTTAATTTATTATTGTTATTATTATACGCAATCTCTTCATCTTTATCAAATACAATCAAAACTTTATCGAAAAAAACCAACAAAGAGAAACGAAGGTTCGCTACCTTCTTATCTTATCTTTCTTTATCAAACAAAAGAAAACTGCGCAATGGGCAACTGCGCACATGCGTAAATGCGGCTATCCGGTAAAATATCTAATTTTTCAGTTGTGTACAGTCCGCTTGTCCGGCAAGATTCACCCCACTCTTCCGACTGCCGCTAGCCAATCAGAAGGCCGAACGCATGACCGGATAGCCGCATTTACGCATGGATGTGAACCCACCTTAACTCCCTTAGTTTACATTGCAGGAAAATCGACACTTTTACCCAAAATTTCGTAGAAAAGGGGGTATTACACCCGTCGACACGACGGCACTTGGGAGTGGGTATGCATTTTCTTTGTGTTTCAGAGGGTGTAGAACACGTTTACAATAGTCATTCATTTTCAGATTTATATATATATATATATATATATATATATATATATATATATATATATATATATATATATATATATATATTTATATATATATATATATATATATATATATATATATATATATATACACAGACAACCAGCCTGTGCACATGCGCAAACGTGAATTTCTCACAACGTCGATTTCTTATCATCTGTTTGTCCGATTTTGTTGAAACTCGGTAGGTAATTGGGTATATGTTGTAGAAAAATGCCCTATAATTTATATCGCGATTGGTGGAGTAATAACCATTGCCAATGCGCGACACTAATATCGATTGACACAAACAAAATTCCGAGTCTAAGGGAACGATTTTGATGAAATTTTCAGGGATTGCGCGGGATAGCTTCTAGACATCCTAAAAATTTCATAAAAATCGCTCCATTAGTATCGGAGTTTTCCCAGTGTCACTCGACATCAGTTTTGTGCATGTGCAATGGTTATTACTCCACCAATTGCAATATAATTTATAGAGCATTCTTCTAGAACTTATACCCAACCACCTACTAAGTTTGAACGGAATCGGACCAACAGATGATGAGAAATCGACGCTTCAAAAAATTCACGTTTGCGCATGCGTACATGCTACTATTAATACGTGGGAATTGAAAATTATAGGGGACCGTCTGGGAGCTAACTCGCACAGTCCCTGAAAATTTTATTAAAATCGTTCCATTAGACTCGTAGTTTTGTTTGTGCCAATCGATATTGAAGAGTTTTTTGTATTTCTCGTATTGGTATTTCTCGTAAACACGAAATCAAGCTGTTAGAGCGAGCACGATGAATGCTAACCTTTTCGCATTGATTTCTCATAGCGTTTTCGTAAGCCCGAGAGAAAGAGAACTCTTATTGAGACGTTAACGTGACTCTTGTAGTGAATCACTGCTCAATAGTCACAGTAGACAATTTCCAAAATATAACATGAAGTAAGAAACAACGACCACTACAGCATATCCTCTACATCATATAAAATAGATTCAGCCGTGAAGAACACGAATCTTTAAAATGTGTAAAATGAACCTTGAAACGAAATATTGAGAATGAAAAAGCAGAAATCTTCGATAAAACGTCGAAAGCAAGAACAAAATGTCGCTAAAATGAACCTTCTGGTTGAGGTGCGGTGAAAAACACGAAAGAAAGACAAATACAAAGGTTAAACCAACAACAAAAGACGGGACAGGGAAAAGCCAGGCGATTTTGTCGGGTGTGTGTCCATGCCAAATCACGATAGCTGCTAAGTTAGGTAGTTAGGGTTATCCTAGAGAAAGGTTAAGTTGTCTCGTAAAGACTGACTCTCCCCGTACCGAAAAGCGTTTCCACGTTACGAAAACCTCTTCTCGTTTCGGAAAGGCCATTTTCGTATACGAGAAAATGAATATGAAGAAGAATGAGAAAATAAAGTACAAAAATTCTCTGTTAGTTTCGTGCTAGCGCAATGGTTAGTACTCTTCCAATAGCAATATAATTTTAAGGGAATTTTTCTACAACATATACCCAATTACCTACCGAGTTTGAACGAAATCGAAAAACAGACGATAAGAAATTGACGTTATGGGACATGAAATTCCCGTTTGCGCATGGGTACAGGCTACTGTTGATTTGAAGGCTTTGAACATTATAGAGGATCGTCTTAGAGCTAACCCACACAATCCCTGAAAATTTCATCGAAATCGGACTGTAACTTGGTATAGTTTTGGACTTGACAAGGATTTATTCCGCCTAATCTCAAGTGGAAATTGGAGATGGCTTTGGTTGCTCCACTTCTTACACTGTGACTCCATTTGACATGGATATGTCTTTGCTCTGGGGGGTCAACCAAAAATTTTCGTCACGCAAAAGTTTATGTCACGATTTCTAATGATGTTCACGTACAACCCAGCCGTTGCTAGGGGAATGGAACTTCCGCAGTTTTCATCGCACAGAAATCGTTCGCTACTCGTTGGAAAGCGCTTGATTTATGTGATAAATGTTCACATCTCAAGCTACCGAATTCCCCCTCCTTACATACCTGGCTACATTCCTAAACTAAGTTGGTTGGACTATAAACAATTTTAATAAGCCGGTTACAATATTCTTAACGTAAAGCAATAGCATCATTTACTCCACTCTATAGGAAACATTTTCATCCTCTTGACAACAGTCGACTGTCAACAACAACTCATTGTAGTGGCTTCACTCCACAGTTATTTTCAACATTTCTATAAGTAAACCGTTGTTTTGTTGGAATTAGTCGGGATGCGGCCCAGGGAAAATAAATGAAATTATTTCATTTATTGTTTTGTTTGATAATGTTTCGTCCTCTTACTGAGGACATCTTCAGATCTTGGTGTGTCCAGGAAAAAATTCCCCCAATCGAAGACATATCCATGTAACATGGTATCTGCTTGTAAAGCAGATAGTGGAACTCGTTTACGAGTTTCTTCCTACTCCCCACTTTAAATTTAGAATTGGATTTAGGGTATTTCTCCTACTCACTCTCCTCAACTTGCTTGCGTAAACTCAAAGTCGCCCACAATGCCTGCCTCCGTTTTGTTCACTATATAAACCCCAATACTCAGTTTCCCAGTTTAATTTATTGACTTTGCCCCCCCAAAGTTATCTTAACCGTCGCCACCTCTTACTTATTTTCAAAATATTTCATTCCTTGGTCCCGTCCTATCTCAACTCTGTCATTTCTAAAGCTATCTCTTCTCGCTAAAACGCCCTGAGGATTGTTCGCCACAATACTCGTACTATGGCTAATTCTTTTGGGTTAGATGGAGAGAGGCTGTGGAATGAGTGGCGTAATTAAATTGTATGTCATCACTGAATAGGGTATCCTCTCTACCTCTTCTTCTTTTTCTACCATATGGATCCGCTTTTATTTTATGTTATTATTTTCTTTTTCTATCTTTTATTAGGGCCTCCCATTACTTTAATTTCCCCCAAACATTTATTATCTTTTATAATAAGTTCATTTTGTATTGCTCTTCCTTGCCGCAACACGCGTCTTATCTAATTCGTAATTGCTAACATAGTTATACTTTTTTTTTTTTTTTTTTTTTTTTACAATTACCCTTGTAATTCTTGTGTGTATAATAGGCCACTAGGCCTTTTCAGAATAAATTATTATTTATTTATTTATTTTTTTATCCACAGACAGGCTGACAGCCAGCCTGTGCACGTGCGCAAACGTGAATTTCTCATAACGTCGATTTCTTATCGTCTGTTTGTCCGATTTTAATCAAACTCGGTAGGTAATGGGGTATATGTTGTTGAAAAATGCCCCATAAATTATATCGCGATTGGTAGAGTAATAACCGTTGCGCATGCGTGAATCTAATATCGATTGACACAATCAAAACTCCAAGTCCAATGGAACGATTTTATTGAAATTTTCAGGGATTGCGCAGGATAGCTTCTAGACAATCCCCTATAACTTTCATTGCAGTCACAGTAGCATAGCAGCCTATACGCATGCGCTAACGTTAATTTAATATAACGTCGATTCCTTATAATCTATTAGGCTGATTTCGTTCAAACTCGGGGAGTAGATAGATATGTTGTCTAGAGTTGTTCCTCGCAGCACATTCATGTTAGGTTACAATGGAGAATACACATTCAGTAAAATCACGATCTATTCACTATTCTCTCCAAAATTATGCATGTACAAACCAGGCATAGGGACGTCCCTGTAATTGCTGCATTACCTACTCGCCATTATGTTTTAGACCAAAAACACACCAGTAAAAATACTTGTCACGGTAGCCATGCTGCAATTATGATAACTATCTTTAAATGATTCTAAATAATTTCGCAATACAAAAAAAAATATGAATAAATAAAATAATAGAAAAAGAAATAATAATACAAAAATAACAACAACAAAAATGAAAAAAATTAATCAAAAAGGTTCCTAGGTAATAAAGTAAAATTAATTTTTTAACGTATTTATATTTTAGTGACATGAGGTCAAAATGAGGAGAAAAAATTTTTTGGAAGCGAGAATAACCTATAAATAGCGGATTATACCGAGATAGGTGAAGTAATTACTATAGAGCTTGCGCAAAACTAAAATTGATCGACACAGACAAAACTCCGAGACTGATGCACTGAGACTGATGAAAATTTCAAATATTGTGTGGTTTAGCTTCTAGACGTACCTCTATAAATTTCGTTGCGCTTGGAGTGATAGTAGTCTGTGCGCATGCGCAAACGTCAATTTCTTATAACGTCAACTTATCATGTATTTCTACTCGTACTTACTTTCTTCTTCAACTAATTCTATACGTCCATGTTACAATAGAGAGTTCCTTGAGATCCGTCGGTCTCAATACGGCATGCGGTAACGAGAAACTTTACCGTACCTTAAACTTACGTCAAGTCCTTAACGGATCTAGTTGTAACGCTAAATCCATGGAAGGATGAAATTATCCCTAGGTGCTTGTTTGAGTCCATGGAAGAAGGTTATTTCAGACGGTTACGTTTGTTCCAGATTACGATCCGTTAACGTATCTGAACGGAAGGATGCGTCACCGTAACTCATTGCGTCAGAGTTACGACGCCGGATCGTCAATACCGCACGACGTATTGTGTTTTACGGATCTACTAGGAACTCTCTATTATGTAAGGAAGCCATACAGCCCACCCAACTTGGCAGACGTGTTTTTATCATTTTCATGTTTTACGGAGAAAACACCAACAGCACCCATAGTGTCTCGAATACGCTTTCTCCTCGCTAATAAATAAAAAAGTTCATTTTATTTGACCACATTCGGGAGGTTTTCAGAAATTAAGTTCGTTCCCACAGCCACGAAATCCTTTGTGACAAGAAGATTTATCAATTTACCCCCCCACCCCCCAACCGACTCCCCCGCAGCATTCATTTCTAAAATCCTTTCCAGTGGCAAAGAGCGGAGTTCTCTGGAAATACCAGAATAACAAGCGGCGGCTTAGGACTCATTATTGGACGGAGCGGTTATTTTATTTTATTTTTTTTCCGACTCTGGGAAAAATGAGCTGAAGCGTAGGATCCTCTGCAAACATGCGGTTGTTAATTTTCAACTCAGTCACCAACCAAGACTGTGTAAAACAGAAAAAAAGCTAGTTGGGATGAGAAGTTAGAATTTTCGTGAGCACTCATCATTGACCCATCACAACTCAATTTTACTATTGTGCCATTTACATTATGAAGCACCTACTGATTTATCATGTTCCACTCATGCAGAATGACCGAATGAGCGAAATTTCGTATACTATCGCACTATATTTATGCTAAATTATATTGATTCATTATATTTGATTTCATGTAAAAAATAAGCTTGTTTTAAAATATAACATAGGACTGCGAAATTTAATTTTTTGAACACTTTTTGCACCATCACACCTGACTTTTGTATTTTTTGGGGTGCCAAGTTCGACAGTGATACTCGGGTTAGCGAATTTTCGAAGAAAATGAAGTCATTGCAATGGCTCCAAAATTTTTAAAACTCATTTTTTGATACTTTTTTGAAATTTTTTGAAAATTACTTGAATTAATTTTTTGAAAAAAACTTTTTTGAAAAACATTTTTGAACATTTTCATCATTGATATCCGTTTTGAGACATTTTGAAACGAATCCTAATTCAACGTTTTTTCATATGTTTTTTACATATATTCTTTCGCTTAAAATCAAGCTTTCCAAATGAAAGCCCAACTTAAAAAATGGGTCATAACATGTTCATAAATTAGTGAGAAACTTGTGCTTAAAAAATTATTATAAATGGCTGAAAACGGCTAAAAATCGTCGTTTATATTTTTTAGCAGCATTTTATTCAAAAGAGATTTATCAACGATGAACCAGAACATTGTAAAATTGATGCAAAATTACGCTGAAAAAAGTACTTACATTTCAATAATATTTGCTAAAAATCAAAGAATAATCTGCTAATATAAGCTATAAAAACAATTTAAATCCTTAATCAGCACCCGGCTTTCCAGAATGTTTTTTGGATTACCTACAGAATATTATTTGGATCGAGTTTTTCGGTCATGAATTGGTAGTGAACAATTTCTTTGCACTCAAAGAGCCCAAATTTCAAAATGATGCACCTAATATAATATAATACGATAACCTACAAAAATTCATAAACACTCATGCTGCTTCACTGGCACTTTCTGCAGCTTTATTGACGACTTTTTCAGCGCGCGCGCACACACACGCACACACACACACACACGCACGTACACACACACACACACATACACACACACACACACACACACACACACACACACACACACACACACACACACACACACACACACACACACACACACACACACACACACACACACACACACACGCACGCACGCATGCACACACACACACACACACACACACACACACACACACACACACACATATATACACACCTCAAAATAATTAAGGGATCACTTTTCTTCCTAGACACCAAAGACTCCAGATAAATCGGACAAAGTTCATATTATATCTCATGATTAGGTACCTAATGGAGATGGGATACACACTATTCTTTTTGTTTTTTCTTAAACACAGAGAAAGACCGGCGATATCAAGCTCTGACATGAGCCAAAACCCCCTAAGTTTTTCCTCACAATTTTTGAGATATGGAAGTGAAACTTGGAGAGCGTTTATGGGGTGCCTGATACTAAGATTTAAGCAAATAAAAATCAGAAAAAAAATCCAAAAATATTTTGTAGGACCCCCCCCCCACCGGTTTTAGGATACTTGGAAAAAAATTTGTCAATTTTTTGCCGAGTGACGCCCCATTTCAAAGATTTTTTAGTGTTGAATTTGATGGTGAAGCCAGAATTGCGATATTTTATTCCGTTTTCGGATAGAGGTGATAACCATGAAGAAGCGCGATTCATTCTGTTTTGGCTCATGTCGGAGCTTGACATCGCTGGTCTTTCTCCGTGTTTGAGAAAAAACAAAAATAATAGGGTGCATCCCATCTCCATTAGGTACCTAACCATGAGATATAACATGAACTTTGTCCAATTGATCTGGGGTCTTTGACGTCTACAAGAAAAAGTGATTCCTTGATTCTTTTGAGGTGTGTATATATATATATATATAAATATATGTTACTAACGGGCGATTCAAGTTATAGTGAATAATTTCTCCTGCTTTAAACACTTTCCCTAGGTAGTATGCATAATGACTACTTATTGTGCGTAATAACGAAGTGCTGCTGTATTTTGCTTTGGTGAGCACAGAACTGTTATGATTCATTTTGACATGCTTTAATTTTTCATAAAATTTCGCACTGAATCCCAATACGTTTTCGGAACATCTTGAACTTGACGCAATCGCCGTTATTGCCATGTTAAGGTCACATGAAAAACTGATGAGGCTATCAGCTCTTCTCGATAGTGACCTGGATTAATTCGGTAGATAAGAGACGAGAACTTGGAATCTCGAAAGGTTCATGGTTCACGCTTCTCTCCGCACACAAGCAGACACTCAGTGCCCATTCATAACTGAGAGTTTGTTTTCATTCGCATTACACGGTTTCCCGGTAGGCCTCCCGTTATTGTACATAATAACTAGTTAATATGCATAATTACGGATTCCTCACTCTAACGGAAACATGTATATACACACATGTATATATTTACATGAAGAAGTATTAAACTCCTGGAACCGTCGAAGAATGCCTTAAAACTGAAACTGGTTTCCATGTAGACATTTTAAGACAAGTAGATCAGTGCTCACGAAGTGAGTCACATGATTGCCCATTTTCTTGTAAGGAGATCTGCGTGAAATAGACGCTTCCTGTGTTGAATAGGAGACAAAATGGCTTTGGAGCTCACTCAGCTGATCAATGACCTCTCAGTCGTCTTCAGCATTCTCCTTTCAGCCTCCCTCTCAAATTTCAGCTTCCTGCGTCGAATAGGTGACAAAATGACTTTGGAGTTCACTCCGCTGATCAATGACCTGTCATGCGTCAGCGGCCCCTGATACATATTTTTCTTTGTCATGGTACAGATTACATCCATACCATGTTTCGTCATAATCGGACACCGGGAAGTGGCACTTAAAACGATTTTAAGATAACATACATCAACAGAACTAAGTGAACACAATAGCTTTTTTTTTTTTTTTTTTTTTTTGTTTGTTACAAAATGCTCTAAAAGTTGTACTGTACAATAATTTTCCCAGCCGAAACATTATTCGAAAATTCACGTAAACCTACATCCTGAGATGCATATGGTTCCCGTCCTTTTCGAACAAATAAGAAACTTATCGAAGTGTACTTCTCAGTGATGTGAGAGATGGGAGGTAGCACGGGAAAATGGTCTATGCCCGTGTAATATATCCATTCATGTACGATAAAGGGTCTCCCGACAATAATCCGGGACTTGAATATGTCGAGGGCGGAAAAGACGGCGAGCAGAAGAAAGGGTGATCGATGGCGAAGGGTCGGCGGGATTTTATTAGGGAAGTCGGGCAGGTGGAGGCTCCGAGAGGCTCGTACGCTACCTAAACTCAATTCCGGCGAGGGAACCCAAATCGTTGATGGATTTGCACATCAATGAGAGCGTGAATGAACACGTGTTGTATGTAGATGAGATGACAGCATCTACTCAAAACGTGGATATGTGCCATAGCGCAGCTCTCTCTACCACACTTTCTAGCCAATAACTGAATCATCTTTAATTATTGCATATTTAATCATTAAACCAAGACCGTATATACAGGGTGTCACCCTAACTCGAGGACCAAACTTCAAGGATCGATTCTACAACTAATTTGCAAACTTTTTTGTCTCCTGACATTTTTTTTTAAACGCTTTAAAATGATACTTTTTTCACTTTTAAGATTTTTTTCGTGTTTTCGACCTTGAGCCATTAAAACGGCCATAACTCCCTCAATTTACTAGATAAACTCAAATATGAGTATACCGTTGGAAAGAGCGTTAAATTTCCTATCAGTTCATTAGGACACAAAACCTTTTTAAGCCTTTCGTATAGGTGAATAAATTTGTCAAAGTCAGAAATCTAAAACTTTTTCGAAAATCACCATTTTTCAGGCTGACTCTTCTTATGTAATAAACAGTCGTATCGTCGGGCACTCAACGGAAAAAACTTGCCCAGAATCTCAGCTTTCCAACGGTGTATCATTTTTACCTTTAATTTTGAATACACTCCATAAAATTACGTTTTAAAGTGAAAAATAGGGATTTCTCGTTAAGGAGAGACTTGTAGGCTTGGCGGGCTGGCGAGCTATCTTCCATTCTTCCCTCACTCAATCAAAACTCGCTTTGCCTCCAACTCCCAAATACAAATTTGTATCTCAGTCAAATATGAACATAACCAATCAGCAGATACTAGAGACAAATCATATCGGCCTCATAGAAGCCGAAATACTGGGTGTTGATCTTTAACCGGATTGTAATCAATTTTTCCCCTTTCGGAACCAAAATCTTTTGAATGGCTTTGAATTCTAATCTGTGAATCAAAAAGTTACGTGTGATCACCCTATGAGTTTGGCGAAAGAAGGAGAGTATTTTTGAGATTGTAGAAGTTTACCTTTCGATAATCTTCCCTCTGGGCAAAGGTAAGTAGGAACCTAAATCTTTTGATTTCCAACTCGAGTGCTCAATGACTGAACAAGTGCGATAAGAATGAGTTCATGACCTACCTACTACTAAACCTCGGTCGTCAGACAGGACCAAAGGTAAGAAACTCAATGTTTTGGTTTCTAACTCTTAAGTTCACAATACCAGAATGTTGTTGTTGATGAAATGCGTACAGGACGAATCTCACACGATCATCATGAGTTCAAGACCTACTACTATTTTTCGGTCGTCAGATAGGCTCAGTCAGTCTGTTTCCATTAATAAACATGGAGTCATTTTCAGTTATCGAACTCGCAGATATGGTGTTCGTGTATGGTTTCTGTGATGGAAACGGTCATGGGGCCGCCCGTGAGTATGCCAGGCGGTTCCCTGACAGACGTCACCCGACCAGAAGAACCATAGAGAGGGTGTTTGGAAGGCTAAGGGAGACTGGTTCTTCAACTGTCGACCGCACTGGGATTGGGAGAATCCCCAATGATCCATCCCCACATGTGGAGGAAATTCTCGCTCTAGTTAGAGACTGACTGAGCCTATCTGACGACCGAAAAATAGTAGTAGGTCTTGAACTCATGATGATCGTGTGAGATTCGTCCTGTACGCATTTCATCAACAACAACATTCTGGTATTGTGAACTTAAGAGTTAGAAACCAAAACATTGAGTTTCTTACCTTTGGTCCTGTCTGACGACCGAGGTTTAGTAGTAGGTAGGTCATGAACTCATTCTTATCGCACTTGTTCAGTCATTGAGCACTCGAGTTGGAAATCAAAAGATTTAGGTTCCTACTTACCTTTGCCCAGAGGGAAGATTATCGAAAGGTAAACTTCTACAATCTCAAAAATACTCTCCTTCTTTCGCCAAACTCATAGGGTGATCACACGTAACTTTTTGATTCACAGATTAGAATTCAAAGCCATTCAAAAGATTTTGGTTCCGAAAGGGGAAAAATTGATTACAATCCGGTTAAAGATCAACACCCAGTATTTCGGCTTCTATGAGGCCGATATGATTTGTCTCTAGTATCTGCTGATTGGTTATGTTCATATTTGACTGAGATACAAATTTGTATTTGGGAGTTGGAGGCAAAGCGAGTTTTGATTGAGTGAGGGAAGAATGGAAGATAGCTCGCCAGCCCGCCAAGCCTACAAGTCTCTCCTTAACGAGAAATCCCTATTTTTCACTTTAAAACGTAATTTTATGGAGTGTATTCAAAATTAAAGGTAAAAATGATACACCGTTGGAAAGCTGAGATTCTGGGCAAGTTTTTTCCGTTGAGTGCCTGACGATACGACTGTTTATTACATAAGAAGAGTCAGCCTGAAAAATGGTGATTTTCGAAAAAGTTTTAAATTTCTGACTTTGACCAATTTATTCACCT
This sequence comes from Adelphocoris suturalis, assembly GCA_030762985.1. Lineage (NCBI taxonomy): Eukaryota > Metazoa > Arthropoda > Insecta > Hemiptera > Miridae > Adelphocoris > Adelphocoris suturalis. Next base: position 10,128,840 of record CM061043.1, read on the forward strand.
ATACGAAAGGCTTAAAAAGGTTTTGTGTCCTAATGAACTGATAGGAAATTTAACGTTCTTTCCAACGGTATACTCATATTTGAGTTTGTCTAGTAAATTGAGGGAGTTATGGCCGTTTTAATGGCTCAAGGTCGAAAACACGAAAAAAATCTTAAAAGTGAAAAAAGTATCATTTTAAAGCGTTTAAAAAAAAAATGTCAGGAGACAAAAAAGTTTGCAAATTAGTTGTAGAATCGATCCTTGAAGTTTGGTCCTCGAGTTAGGGTGACACCCTGTATAACATGATAGAATGTAGGACAATTGTCAACATAATTTGTAGTAAGTAAATTAAAAGGATATGTGCCATAGCGCAGCTCCCTCTACCCGGCTGTCTAGCCAATAACTGAATCATATTTCACTATCGCATATTTAATTATTAAATCAAAATCGTATATATTGTCATAACATGATAGAATGTAGGACAATTGTCATCATAATTTGTAGTAGGTAAATTAAAATGATATGAGCCATAGCGCAGCTCCCTCTACCAGACTGTCTAGCCAATAACTGAATCATCTTTAATTATTGCATATTTAATCATTAAATCAAAATCGTATATATTGTCATAACATGATAGAATGTAGGAAAATTATCAACATAATTCGTAGTAGGTAAATTCACGTTCCTGTAGCCAATAAAGGAGAGGGAAAAAATAGAATAATTAAAATAATAATAATAAAATGAAATAAAAGAGCGTAGGCTGGTCATTAACCCACCTAAAAGGCGGCTCGGCCGGGGTTTCCCGAACGAACCCGGACCCGACCCATCATGGCGGCCTCCCAGCCCACCTATTTCTAGGTTATCATCGATTCATAAATCGTGCAACCGAGAATCACCAGGCGAGACCGCTCCCAAGCCGATCGAGAGCCCCGAGCCTAAACAATTAGCTCGCTATAACCCTCCCAGTCCTCTTCCTTCTCCAAGGATTAGATACATTTAACAGTCGTCATTGTCTCGAGAGAAAGAGAAGAATTAGGTACCCCTTCGTCAAATTGAATTTGAAATGATCAGGTCAACTCGCTCAGGTCATGATGTTCGGTCAACACATGCCCCTTCCAAACAACGTCGAAATTCATTTTGGAAATTTCTTTAGTTTAAAAGAGATATAAAGGGAAATACAGGGTGGGCCATGGGAACGGGATATTTTTAGAATAGACGGTATATTCGGCAACCAGGGGGGCTAGAAAGGGGGCAACCCTCTGATTGAGCCATTAAGTATTCACTATGGCTCAATGGCAATTGAAGCACCGCTTTTTTACTTACGTAAGTTTCAGGCAGCGCTTTAATATGGACCGTCACGAAATCATACCTAGTTTCAACACAATCTTTAGATTGATGAATAATGCGAGAACAAAGGGGACTTTAAAAAAGGTTAAGCCATCTGATCCTATGGGAATTTCTCAGACTCTGTAAAACGTTAAGAGACTAAGGGAGGCATCTTCGTTCCTCACTAGCAGATCCAGCATAAGCTTCGCTCTTAGCGCGCGTTCTGACAGTTCTCGAACTCATCAGACCTGGAACAGGAAATCCCGGGGCGTTCCGGAATTTGTGGAACCGCGTTCTGCTCTGCGAAAGATTTCAGAACCTGGAAGTGGAATAACCTGTGTTGTTGTTTGTAACCTCACTCAACTCGTGTTACCTTCTGGTGCTCCTTTTCAGAATATTTTTAGTTTCCGTGAATATATTACTTATTATGCCCGTGAATATTACTTATCTATTACCCCACGGCAATTTAAAAAAAAAAATAATAATAATAATTTAAAAAATAAAAAAAAAAATGGACGCCCGAAGGAAGCGAAGCTTTATATCATAAATCGTAGAATAGAATTATGAGTATTTTCATACTCATAAACAATCTCTTCTAATTGGAATTAATTTCATATAATTTTAATAATTTGCATCCTTAAATTTTTGCAAAATCAGTTTTATTGCATACAAGTTCTCACATACAATATATACTTAACATACAAGTTAGCTTAATTATCTGCCTGTTCATCCAGATCAGAAGTACATTCAGTAATTTCTACACCATTATTCTCATTTTCATATTCTATGAAAGTGATGATTGGCGTCGTATAGTAGAGAAAGAAAGACCGGGGAGGCCTCGGGTAGAATCGGGATCGTTCGGGACAGTTCGGATTATGACTGACGATTTTCACGGGGAGACTCCCCTTGCGGCGAACGTTCCTAGCGGGGGAGGAGGGGGGGCGTCCGTATAAAAGCTTCGCTTCAAAAAATCCACGATGAATGAGGAGTATATTAGAAAATTTTGAGTTTCGTGGACGTAGACGAGATCCAACTATAACTTCAATCTCGTTCTCATCATTTACAAACCAAACACCATCGTCGAAACTACCGCTTTCAGAACTTGACGAGCTAGTTGACATTTCGATCATAGAATAGATACTTATACTAACGTAGAGACTAAAGTATGATTAAGTATGATTTCGATGAAGAAGAAGAGAGTTGTTTACTCCACGAGATCCAAAAAATTGTGAAATGCGCAAGCGTTAACTACGTCCTTGCGTTCGAGTTCTGACAGTACGGAAAAAAGCAAGTCGGAAAACGCTGCAAATTATTACACAGAGGTTTATTATTTCTGTATTGTATAGCTCTTCTCGGGAGAACACCTGTCTATAGTTGTGAACGAATCATTAGGTCTAACACTCAAAGCATCGAAAAAGACACTCCTCGAAAAAGACACTTTTTCACCAAATTTCTTGGCTCATAGCACCCATGGGTGTGGAGCGATCGAGCTGGCGAGAAGTTAGGACCAACTAGACCCCAAGTGAAGTCTATGTGTGAAAGAACGGATTTTTAAAGTCAATTCTAAGGCCTTTTATGGCCTGGAAGGCGAACGGTGGACAGACATTGGAAATTTGGATTCTACGCACTTTGAAACGTAAAATGACACAGTTTGAGGGGAGGGGGGGGGGGTTATAAATATTTTGCTATACGATCAAATAGGCTTATTATTGAAAATAATAAACCAAAACGGGGACTGCCAGAACCGTTCGGAACTGCGTTCGCAAAACACTGCGAGCGCCGAACTTGGCGTTCCGGAACTGGGCGTTCTGGCGCTACGAACGACAAACCTCGACTGCCCAGAACTGTTCCGAACTCGCAGAACGCACACTGAGAACGAAGCTTCAGTCTCTGAGAAATCAATCCTTTGTGCATAATCGTTTGGTTGCAACTTTTGAAAGAGTGCAAGTTTATAAGGGTCAATACTTGAATCAGAACGCAAAAGTGAATGCTTCGAGGAATGTGTAGATGTTGAGCATGTGTTGATCGCCCTGCGCTCCTTAGAAATGCCTCTCTTACTCTCTTGTTGTTTTTAGATTTCCCAAAATGAAATTGCTTTGGCTCTAGCCTAGCTGTTGGCTCTAGCGATTTTATGAGGTTTACAAAACCTCCTGTTTTTGACACTGTCCTCTTTGAGGGCAAAGCTTTTAAGTAAGTCCTTGTTTTCTACTTTACCAACCTTAACATTAGTTTTGGCTTAGTGTTATAGCGCAATATATTTGCAAACCATGGTAGTTTACCAGGTTTTTTTTTTTTTGTTGTGTATAGCTTATCTGATGGTGGTCACAGAATGGTGACCGAAACGTCATTACAATGATTACAAAGATTTTGTAATTATTTATTTCTCCTTGGGCCGAATCCAGACTATATACAACTATGAACAACATCACGGCCAACAAAACCTCTATCACATTACTCTCTCAAGGTTTTCCGGGGTCCAAAAAAGTTCGCGTAGGACCAGGTGGCCACAGGGACCAGATGGTTTTAGAATAGACGGTATTCGGTACATTAGCACTCACTGTGCTTCAAGGGTCATTCTCATTTCATTTGCCGCTTTCATGTCCCTGACGACAAATTCTCACAATTCTTGACCAAAACTAGCGTTTTTGGGAGAAAAAAGGGTAGTACTAGTTGGGAGATCAACGAAGAAATAATTTGAATGCCCAAAATCCCCTTTAACCAATACACAGTGATGACGAATGAAACCTGAAATCCTGGTAACTCATGAGTGTTACCGTCCCCTCCTACCCAACCTGTACGTAGAAGTTAGGTAGTTACGAAACAATGACAATCTAGAACTGGCCAGGGTTACTAGCTGCAGTAGGTTGGTTCCTCTTTATTTAGAGTAAGGATTTACATTTTTAAGATTTTTCCCAACCCGTGAAAAACTAGTTTTTCAGTCAGTCCCCCATATCTCTTCTCAATGGGACCACAGGAGTGTTACCATTTTTGCGATCAAGAAGACCGACTGAAAATGGTGGGAAAAAGTCAGATGTGAAGGTTATATTGTCCAGTTGAAGATGAGAGACTGCAGTGGAGTGCTTGGAGTTGCAGCAGTTTTTACAGTGAAAGAAGCCTAAAAATATGAGGAGTATTTTTATTTTCAATCATGAATGTTACACTAATTACGAGTGTTGTTAGTGCTTAAACAAAATAATCCGATATCAAGAACCATACTGCTTGGTGACGGGTTTCAAACAGTAGCCATCCCCGGGTTTTGCCACTTCATCATCCTGTGTGACGCAATTTTTATCGGGAATTCTCATGAGTGTTACCCCTCAGGAGTGTGACCAAGGATGGGTAAAAAATATATAAAATAGAACATTAATGAAAAATTCACTGTTCATCTATGGAACACAAATCTGCAATGTACAATGAGTAGTATTTGCCGATCTAACCTCATTTTTGAGCACTTTTATATTTCACGTCACTGAGGTTCTCAAACGACCCAAAGCGGCAAATGAAATGAGAATGACCCTCAAGGAATGCTTAGATGATGAGCGAGTTGATCGCCCTGGGCTCCTTAGAAATGCATCCCTGACTGTCTCAACTTTTTCCAGGGTCCAGGAAGTTCGTGTGGGACCAGGTGGCTGAACCTTATGTAACGTCTCTATTGTTTTCGCATTATTCACCACCTCAAGATTGTGATGCGATTAGGTATGGTTCCTGGATGGTCGTATTGAAGTACTGCCTGAACTCCCTCTGGGTCACCGCAACCGATTCTCCATTACGCCCAAAACTTTCGTAAGCAAAAACGCGATGCTCCAACTACCATTGACTCATGGTGAATAGCAAATGCCGCAATCAGATGGTTGGATCTTTGTTAACTTTGCTACTTTTGTGACCTTAGTTTGCTTTCTCTCTATATCAAAAACATCGGATTCCCTTGTACGAAGGAATGGGATCGGAGGAATTCATAATTAAATGTATGATACGATGATTAATTTATTGTCTAGTCAGCCTGGTAGATGGAGCTGTGCGACGGCACATATTAAAGTTTCGAGTAGATGCTGTCATCTTATCTACCTACATATAACACACGTGCCTTATTCACACTCTCATTGATGTGCAAACCCCTCAACGATTTGGGTTCAATTGCTAAATATTGAGTTCAGCCAGCACTGAGCTTCGCCTGCTTATCACATGTACATTGATGGTACAGCCAGCTGAAATACGTCTCCTCAGTAGCAAAACTGAACAAACCTATTCCTCTAAAGTAATAAGTGCATGCCACTACGATGACCCATGTCATATTATCATTGCAAACGTACAGGGTGGGCAATAGGAACCGGATGTTTTTAGAATATAGGTACATACATTATTCTGCTAGTAGCACTTACTTTACTTTAAGTTGTGCGAGTTGATCACCCTGGGCACCTTAGAAATGGCACCCTTACGCTCTCAACGTTTTCCGGAGTCCAAGAAACTGTGTGGGTCCAGGTGGCTTAACTTTATGTAACGTATCCTTTGTTTTTGCTATATTCACCACCTCAAGGTTGTGTGCGATTAGGTATGGGGAGATGGTTGATATTGAAGTACTGCCTGAACTCCTTCTGAAACTGATTCTCCATTACGCGCAAAACTTTCGTAACCAAAAACGCGGTACTCCAACTGCCACAGCCGTGGTGAATATTAAATACCACAATCAGAGGGTTGTACTTTGCTATTTTTGCGACATTAGTTTGCTTTATAGCCCCGCTACTTGCCGAATACCGTCTATTTCAAAAACATCCGGTTCCCTTGCGCATACGTTTGCAATGATAATGTGACATGGGTCGGTAGTGGTATGCATCTATTACATTAGAGGAACTGGCTTGTTCAGTTTTGCTGCTGTGGAGACGTATTTCAGCTGGCTTCACCATTAATGTGCATGTGATAAATGAAGGTCATTGGTTTTTGGAGCCATTGCAATAACTTCATTTCCTCAAAAATTCGCTAATTATTACATTCCTCGTATTCTTTATTTGCTGTGTTTTAAAATATCTCTAATCCTTACCTACTCATTTTGCGCGCTGGTTTTTAATCACTTGTGTCAATTTTTGAGTTTGTTCACAAAACGATGAAGTTGTATTTGATAAAGCTTGTCGCTCTCGTATAAAATATTTCCCTCGTTTGTTCGTTAATTAGATTTAGCGGCTGGGGGGGGGGGGGGGGGGTATTTGAAATATACTAGAGTAAATACGCTCGGGAAAAAGATTTTCACGGTATTACAAAACCAGTGTACTAACATCTAGCTGGTAGGTACGTAAGAAACCGCTGATCGGGCACCGGCCTCTTTTCCCCGACCGCCGCCAACTACGTTTCGTCAGTCGTTATGCAAGCGTAAATCGCGAGTGACGCGACTCCCATCATGTTTGTGGTGGTTATATTTCATGTGAACTACGTAAATAAAGCATCAATTTATAGCTCATGCGTCGTTATCATTCATCTCCAAAATATGCCCTATTGTTCGAGGTGGGAGAATCGTGTTCATTATTGAATAGTATTATTAGGTGTGTTCCAACCACCGCGAGTTCATGAACTTTTCGGAACTGGTTCGGCGCCGAACCGTATGCGCACGTGAATCGTGTTTCAACCGTTTTCAGTTCAGGAACTCAACACTCGTTACGGTGTTCCTACCGCATTGGGTTCATGAACTGAGTTCAGTGAGTTCATGAACTTTTCAGACCTGCTCGGGGATAGGGTTGAGAACTCGAACTGAAGGAAACCTTTCGTAACCTTCCAAAAATCTCATTTCACTGGGAACCTTCAAGCCGATTTCACATGGAGCGGTATGTCCGGAGACGGAAAGACGGAACGCAATGTGATTGGCTGTTGGGACAACAGTTGAGGATGGTGGCAGCCATGTTGCCGTCGGCGCTCGGCGGTAGAAATTTGTATACCATTGCCGCTTGCCGTCGAGCGGAGCGCAAGCTCATTGGACAGGAATGTTGATAACCTCAAGTAGAGGTTTCAGATCAGGTAGGATGGTTATGATTCCGTTCACCAAGGTGCCGTTTTCATGTGAACAACGTGACGCATTCCGCCGCCCCCTCCACTGGATTTTTCGGCCTTCCGTCTTTCCGGTTGTACGCTCATACCGCTCCATGTGAAACCGGCTTAAATGCCTTGTCATTAGCCTGCTTGATGCTTGTTGTGTTATCGTTTTTCATACGTCTTTTTCAATTTGCTTCTTCTAATAATTATTAAAACCGTCAGTTTTCTTTTATCAGCTGTCTGCACATAGATAGAAAACATTTTTTGTTTAAGGGTACCTAGTTGGTAATTGGCAGGCAAAGTCAAACTACCTAATGTTTTTCTTGGCGCACTTGGCTCACCCTACCCTACTTGAAAAAACGTCGTCGTGTTTAGCACTTTTTTTTTTTTGTTGCCTTTTCTCAATACTTAATGGCTCGAGGGATTTTGATGAAAATCTCAACAGTTACTCTTCTTCTGGATAGGAATGATATCCCATACCCTTCATACCTAGGAAAATAGTCTGAGGGGGCAATTAGCAAATAAACTTCAAACAAGTTGAAAATGCCGTTTGTTTTTTTTTTTTTTTTTACCTTTTTCGCCTTTTCTTCAAAATGCTCAAAGGATTTCGATGACAAGGTGTTCACGTTACTAAAGACGACGCTAGCGCTAGTTAGTGCATTGACTGTCATGTGAACTATAGTGTTCCCACCAACGGGTTCTTGAACCTAAAAGTTTCATGAACTCATGGAACCCGTCTGAGTTCATGAACTCAGAGGCGTGGTTGGAACACACCTATTATTTATATTTATATATTCACTTATCACTGGCTCACAGTACAATATAAACAATGCGCCTGTAGGAAAAATTATCCCGTAGTTTCATTCCACAGTGCTTTTTTGTGGCTAGACCATCTCCTCGCTGGTTTGATTCTAAGTTCGAGCTCCCCCTGTCGAGGCTTTAACACTTATCACGGATTTCCGCCGCTATCAAACTGCCTCATAGCAACCATAATAACAATATTTCGGAAACCAAACAAATCGGTTGCGAAGGATAGCGCCGTTTATGAAGTTTTATCAGGTGAAGTCATGTTTTGGAGGTTCAGACTTAGCCTATGTTGTGCGCCGGAACTCGCGGATCATTTAACGACCGCTCCCGTCGGAATCGGTCCAGCCATTTAGTCGTCAATTGGGAACATAGAAATATACATAAAAACATGGATACAAACTTTGAGTTTCATATATAAGGATTAATTCAGTAAATATTAACAATATTTACTGTCCGCTCAATCGCATCGGTCAACCAATAGTTTCGTTCAATTATTTACATAATAATCTCATTATAGTGTAGCTGGTAGGCCTTTAATCTCCACAAAACGCAGTAGGAACGTAAAGTTTGGTGCCAAATCCTTGCCAATTTACTTTAATTAATTAAAGATATCTTTAATTTTGATCAGATTTGAACTATAAGAGCAGGTTATATTTACATAATATTAACAACTAATAAAATATACTCGTTCTGATTAATACTACGAGTATAAAATGGTGCCATTTTGCAAGTGCAATCTAACATTATTATGTTTGTCATATTTCATACTGTAGACACATTGTATTGTATCAATTTTTTTACCGCCATAATTTTTCACGTTTTGTTGTATGATATACAATTTTTGTTAATTCGTACAAATCTTTCACACTTGTGTTACCTCTATTTAACGTTGTATTCCACTTATTGGTGCTGTATGTATATATTTTTAATAGGTTTTACGAACTTTCTAATTATTGACAATACCATTTAGTTTATTGATTTACACACTATGAGATACACTTATGAAATCAACTCTTCATTTTATCTGTACTGCCGTAATTTTCTGACTGAAAAAATGGTCAAATATGGTCGAATCCGTTAATTTCATTATTATCATAATTATTAATTGCTTCATGCTTCCTTCGTATTTTTTGGAATGAATCAATCACAAACTGAAACATGATAATTAAATTTTAAGTTTTGCAATAACTTTTGTATACTTGTTACTCTGTTTTAGAATTCTTCTTTTCTGATTGGTGATTTTTTTTTTCTGAAATAATGTTTAAATGCATTGTTTTGGAGGTAGAAGAAACGAATTTGTTAAAACAAAATAAATCGATCAGCCCCTCGATGGTATGTCACCATGTTATGTGTTCTTCAAATTGCCGCTTGGAGCGCTAACTCCAAGATTGTAGCGCCACCCCCTGCTCTGAGTGAAGTGGTGTTGTTAAGATACCTCTGATAAGAGTCTCAATGGCGAAGTGCACTGAACTGTTCGCCTAATGTGTAATGGATCTTGGGTTCGATGCCAGTAAGCTCCACAAAAAAAAAAAGAAAAAGAAAAGAAGTCTACAAAGCTTATGTAGGTAAAGCTTATGTGTTATGTGTTTCTTTTTTTCCCATTTATGTTTTGTGAAGCAGGAGATATGATCCTAAAAAACTATGACCAATATAGTTTTAGTAGATACGTACAAAATTCGTTCAACACTGATAGAATATTAGCATGGAACATGTTTTAGCTTAAACACAAATCGTAACAAAATTATGTTCCGAATGATGCTGCTTACAACCACTTCCCAGGGCCATGCGATTTCCTCGGAGTCAGATCCACAAAAGTTGTTCAATACGTTTTGAGAAGCTCTTGATTTATCACATAGCCGTCCATATCTAGAATGTCCCCCTTTGACCTGGCTACTCCATAAAATCATCTTTTCCATTCACAGATTTCATTTTAACATATATCATGTTTCACCGTTGGGTTTTGTGCTTGACAATTGAGCGAAATTCAGCGCGAGCCGACGTTTTCTATTGATTTTCACGTAAAACCAACGTGTTGCTAGGGAAGTGCAACTCCCTCAATTTTCAATGCAGGAAAATCGTTCGCCACTTTTTGGAATGCTCTCATGATCCCTAAGCCATTGCAATGTCAAGGAATGCTGATTCATTACACGTTATAAACTAATATTGCTAAGTAACCTTAATGAACTAATAATAAAGCTTGGTAGGTTTACGTGTTACATACAAAGGAAACTTCCGCCGTCGAAGAGGTTTGACCAAAGTTCATCTGGTTAGAGCGCAGTTACTAAACAAGAATTTCTTTTATGTAATTAAGGACATAAGTTCGAATTCTGTCGAGATATCAATACTTTTTGGCAGTTAAATATGTTGTTGCATGTTGTTTTATAGAGAAACACTAGATACTCCTATACTGTTTTTTTACCCTGTTGAAGAAAAGATCCCCAAAGTCAAAACAAATTTAAAAAAACACGACGACTCACTATGAAACATATTGCTAAGTAATTCATGCATTACAGGGACGACCCTATGAATGGATTGTATATAAATTTGGTGAGAACTGAAAGAAGAGAGAGAAGAGGAAAAAATGATTTCTGGGAATTAACCTTTCCCCAATAGCCGCCAGCAATAAATTTCCATCATAAAACTTAATAACAAGAATTAACAGAATAGTCAACATCATGATTTTTCAGTATTGCTCCCTCCATTTACCCCCCTCTCTTGATGACGCAAATTTTCCAAAACTAGACCAAATTCATAATTAAACACAAAAAGGTCACCAAAATCTAACGAGAATATTTAAAACATCATAATTTACTAGGTACTAGATATTATCTGCTCCATTCAACCCCTTTCATAATGACATTTGATACTCCTGATGAACTTTCCAAAACTAGACCGAATTCATAGTTGGAAAAGAAAAAAAATCACGAAAATCAGACGAGATTAGTTAAAAAACTATGATTTATTGCTTATACCCCCCTAAATTCACCCCCTTCCACAATGAAATTTGAAACTCCTGATATCCTATCCGAAACTAGACTGAATTCATAGTTGATCAAAAAGGAATTAGTAAAATCGGACGAGAGTTGCTGGAACATCTTGATTTATCATTATTACCCCCTCCATTCACCTCCTCCCATGATGAAATTGGAAACCCCAGGCATACTTTCCTAAACTGTATCGAATTCGTAATGGAAAAAAATAAGCATCACGAAAATCGGTCGAGATTTGTAGCTTGGGTAGCTCTTGAAAGAAGTCTTAGTAGCGTTGACAAAATTTGTCGACAAAATCACGTGTTTTTTGCTTTACCCCCTCCACTCCTCCTCTTACATCGTGGAATTTAAAAATTTTCTGGAATTTTTTGCACAATTAGACTGAAATTGGGTTGGGCGGAGTTTGTGTCTCCATGACTGGATGTAAACGATTTAGGAAGATTAAGCACCAGTTCCAGCCTTGGTTAAAAGTATTTTATTGGCGACGTTTCGGCCTCTGACTGTAGGCCCTATTCATGCCAAATTATATGCAAAGATGCTACACAGGTATATATAATGCATGTATGTATAATATGTATGTGGATAATACATGTGATTCCTATTATATATACCTGTGTAGTATCTGTGCATATAATTTGGCATGAATAGGGCCTACAGTCAGAGGCCGTATCGTCGCCAATAATACACTTTTAACCGAGACTGGAACTGGTGCTTAATCTTCCAAAATTGGGATCGAACAAAGAAACAGTCTCGAGAATTGTGGCCTGAGTAGCGTCGACAAAATTTGTCATGTAGGTACAGCACATGCATAGACATACAGTATCGCCCAAATTAATGGAATCAGTCACTCAAACATCAAATTTCTGAGTTGGGTACGAATTCGGTAACTACATACTTTTTTTGAAAAGTTTGTTTCCACTACAAGACCCACGGAAGCCACAACGAACGAACGGAAGTAGAAATGGATTGATTATGAGGTTATTTTTTAGTCAATTTTCAAAAGCATTTTCGACAAATTTTGTGCAATTAAGAGAAGAAGAAGAAAAAAAAGCAGCAAAACTCTCATGTTGTCTCAACACACGTTCAGACCCAGAGAAATATTGCCGCAGAGTGTAAGGGGAGTTAGAAAGCTGTGCATAATGTGTTAGTTTTGGAAGGAAACTGGATATCTCAATTTCGACGTGTTGCATGGTGTGGTAGGACAAAAAATACGTCTCCTCCACACCTTTTGCAAGCAAATCTTTTCTCAGATCAATAGCAATTTTTCTAGGATCACCTTTAGAAATCCTCAACAGCAGGGCTTCAGTTCTTGGAGACATCCTTGAATTGAGAGATCCAGTTTCCTTTCACAACTTCAACAAGTTATATGCACTGCTTTCTGATTCACCTGACTCTTTAAGGCAATATTTCTCTGGTTCGTGAACGAGTGGTGAGACAACGTGAGGATTTTGCTGCGTTTTTTGGACTAATATCCATTTTAGGATTAAAAATTTAGTAAAAGTGAAAAAATGCACAAAATTTGAAGAAAATGCTTTGGGAAAAATTGACACAACCTCCTACAAAATAACCTCACAATCAATCTATTTCTACTTCAGTTTCTTTTTGTGGCCTTATAAATCTTGTAGTGGTCACAAAATTTTCAAAAAAGTTTGTCCCGAATCAAAAAAGTACCAGATGTGTACCCAACTTAGAAATTTGATGTTTTGGGTGACTGATTCCATTAATTTGGGCGATATTGTACACATGGTTTTTTCTCATGGATTCGGTCTTACAATGGTCTGAAATGAAACGGATTTGTATGCGGAACCTACTTTGTTTTCTCATTCTTGGGTTGTCTCCCTCCCTTCTGGATCAACTCCAAAATAGACGTCCCTCTTATTAACGAAGCCTTGCCTATAAGACATAGCTTTAGAGGGACGTCCTAAAGAAAGAAAATGAGAAAAAACAACTTGTGGAGCAGAGGATGGCACAGCAATCTTGGTGTTAGCGCTCCAAGCGGCAGTTTGGCGAACCGAACTTGGTGGTATTACCTTCGAGTACCTTCTCTACTCCTTCATTATCTACTGTGACGTTCCTAGTAAAACATTTGTGTCCTATAAATAACCTGTAACATCTGTTTGTAGTAACCAAAGGATTCCAGTTCATTCATGTCAGTGAAAATAACATGTAACTTGTATTCTTTATCATGATCTATTATAGCCAGTGACGCATAGTTAAGAAAGTCTAAGATCAACGTAAGTCTAAAATCAATTAATATTTTTTTGCTGGTGAAATTGCGTAAAATTACAAAATTAGTGTGTACTGCATTTCGAAATTCAAATAACCGAACTCTGATTGTGGTCTATCCTCATAAACATTCCGAAAGTTCCTGAAAATTTAGTCCCTGTTTGTTTACAGGATGAAAGCATACCTACGGCGAGCACAAATTGCCTTCCTGCCGGAGTGTTACCTACTCCACAATAACTATGTAAAATATTCAAATGTCTTGTAACTAAACGAATTTGAAATGCATTTATGGAAGTATAATTACATATTTATTGTAAATTGAAGAGAAGAGATAGATCTAAAACTAATAAATATACGTATCATATCATAGCTAATAAATTATTTATATACCTACATTTTTATAATGTGACTATGTACCCAGTTTAGTGCCTTTAGAATAGAATTTCTTACTGTTCGTTTTTTTATATTTTTATCTCGTTTCCTACTTTGTTAGTTTTGTAGTTGTATTTATGCGTTGTGTGTTTAAAGTTTTATTCATTTATCAACCATCCTAGTGGATTTATTTGTGCTGTTTTTGATAATTTTTCACCTCTTGTACTCCAATGTTATTTTTGTTAGAAACGTTTCATGTGCCATTAAAGTGTTACGAAGAGCGATGAATTGTGAATTTAATATTCCTTATTTACCTGTCATTGATTAGGTATATAGGTATTATTATATATACACAAGGGAATTGTTAGTTCGTTTCTAATGCCACAGGGATTCACCTAGAGCTGTCTGGAAGAACTCACACACATAAAATACGTGTGTATGAACAATGTCATTCCCAGGATTTGATTCAGGGTAGCCTAACATCGGATTCAAGCGTGAACAAGTGTTTTGAAATGCACAGAGGTGGGGTTTTCGCAATTGAAAAACCAGATACCCAAGACACCAAACTTTTAATTTGTGGACAGGCACATAGATTTGTACACAATAGATACTCGTGGTTTATAGTTTTGAATATCATGTATGAATTAAGTGAAGGAGCTCCTTGAAATAGATTTCATATAAAGTAAACTAATATTATGTACGATCATTAAAAATAAAGACTGTCTTCTTTGCCTACTTTATATCGCCGATTTAAATATAGAGTTAATAAATCTCTGACCGTAAAGACTGCTGGATGTGGGTAGCACGCGCACGTTTGCTGCTGAAGGACCGCCGTAGAAGTACCACCAGGATATGGTAACAATCCCTGACGATGGTAGACGATGCTGCAAAGAAGCGAATAGCCGCAAGCGAACTGAAAACGGTGCTGCCTGGTACACCCGTAGAATCTGCAAGGAAGTGCAAAAATGTATGGTGAGAATGATTCACTAAGGCATACCAAGGCGGGTTGACGGAGTCTCAACTAGTAGGTACTTACGTCGAAATGGACAGTAGGTTTGATTAAATGCCGTCCAGTGATAGATGACGTCGAGATGTGGGATTCTGATGACCCATCAGCAAGACCTGGAGGAATTTTGCGGGATGCTGACGACCCGATTTAAATTTTGAAAGAGAAGACGTGTTGAGTGAACAAAGAGAGGTGATGAGCTGGCACGGCGGATGACGACGTATTGTACCGATAGCGGGGCAATCAATTCAGCGATCGAATAGGCGCACAAGAAAATGCAGGAAGATGTTGGTTCCGTGGGTCCATTCGCACAAACACTGATACGGCTGCAGTCACTTCACTTCGCTTAATAATATTACAAAAGAAAAATACGCTTGGGCGTTAACAACAAGACTATAGCCCATGTTCTCGTGACGTCACGCCTTGAGTAGGTTTGAGTTTCTTTCAAGGTCCGCCATGACGGGGGTAGATGGTACTAGATCGCAACTCAACCAATCTATTTTAGCGAATTTTCTTAGAAAATAAAGCTATTGCAATGGCTCCAAAAATTTTTAAATAAAAAGGATGAGTTCGTTGGACAACACTTTTTGAGTACATTAATGTAGTGGATTTAAATATGTTTTACTTGGTGTAGGTAGACCAAGTGGGACATTTATATTCTGATTATGCGGGTTAGTCCCCGGGTTATTCCTGTAAGGAATGTGAGCGAATCCGTCAACGTCAGCTTGCTTGGCGGGATGAACTGAGAGATAGTTCGTGTCGCAGCCGCGTGGAGCACTGGGCTCGCATAGTGGGTGCTGGGTTCGATCAGTTTGGTACTGAGCCGTTTTGTAATATTCCGGTCTAAGATTTATATCTGTAGGAGGAATATGTTGAGCTTGGTTGAGGTACTGAAAAGTATCCTTCGTTTTTTGTACATTTGGAGTGTATTTGACACTCGGATCGGCTGGGTAGGCTTGTGTCGAATATCGTGGGTATTCGGAAAGCTTGGTCGAATCATAATGATTGACATCAGAGCGGGTCTGAAAGGTATCCTCGATCTTTTGTATAGGCGAGGCTTGATCTAACGTTTCCTTCGTGAATACGTTAGGTGAGAAGGCGATCTCGTCGTGAGGATCGAGCCTTGAGCCGTCGCTGGGACCGGCGGATTGGCCGAGCAGCGTGTAGGTAGCGCTGCGGGGGCTAAGAGGCCCGGCCGCGCCGTCGTCTACCTCCCCTTGCATGAGGAAATAAGACGGCCGACGTTCCATCGAAATAGCCGAGTTATTAGCTCGTTTCGATGCCTCTATGTATAGAAATAGAGGGTTTTGAAGGTGGACTCGCTTGACAGAGCTTCTTTCCTTTGCTCGTATGTCAGGGTCCTACCTTGTAGTCTTGAAAAAGACTTCCTTGGACGGTAAATTAGAGCGTATGAGCTGAGTAATTTACCGGCGTGCCCCAGCGGTCGGTGACGAGCTTAGTGCTACGAAAACCCGGGTGACACGACTAGGAACGTCCCAGTGGGCGTACGATCTAAAGAGAATATCGATAGATGTACCGGGTGGCGTCCTGACAGATGAACTACGTTGGGCAATGAGCAGGATGAATAATCACTGGACTCGTAGATGCCAATGCGAGATCTGTGTGGAGAGAAGGTAGGCCTTGTAGAAAGCAGTAGGAAGCCGTTCTTGAGATGAACTCGGGATGCAGAAGGTTCGTCAGCGTAGAGCGTGTAGAAATCTTCGTACTTCGGAGTGTAGTCGTCGAGAGCGGAGAGTGGAATGAATTTCGGAGGCTCCGAGCGGGGTATTTATAGGGAGGTGGCCGCCTCCTGCCGCCTCCTGATTGGTCCGCTTAATTTCATTAATTCGACTGTGTAATCTCATTGGCTCGCACGTTGTTTTCTCAGTATCTGCGAGTATGATAGCTGAGCTGGTCCTCCGGGTTGGTTTCCCCACGCCCGTCGCTGCGACGGGGTCCCCGGGGGTGGCTTACGAGCGTCCGTCGCGGAGCCGACGACCTTGAGTTTAGACGGGGACCTCGGGTGCTTTCTCTGCGTCAGTTGTTCAGACGGGGTCCCCGGGGTGGCTGCTGGACCAGAGGTGGTTGCTTGCCGCCTCTTGGTTGGTTCGCCTATTGTCTCTCGTGTAATCAGTGTTTCTGATTGGCGAGTAGGCTTGTTTGAATTGTCCTTGTTAGTTTTAGAGGACGTTTGATTTTCTGTTTGAGTTTTCTCGTTCAAGGCGACTTGGTTCGAGATACTTGTCGCATCTCTCTCGCCCAGTAAGTGTCTAGGGAGGTCGCCTTGTACGTTATTAGTTAATATTTCACTTTTGAGAGAGAAATTCGTATTTTCTCTCTGGTGAAATATTTTGTTTGACGGAGTTGTAACTCGACGTCTTATAAATATTTTTGTGTTGTGTCTACCTCTTTTTGGTAGCCCTGAAAAGGGCTGTTGACAAGAGGGGGTGGTTTTCACCACAATTAAATTGGTCAAATTTCAAAAAATGTACTCCAGTTCCAGTTGAATGGAAAAGAAGACCTATATACCTAGTAAGACCCCGTGTAGATCACCTACTAAAATGGGACGAGTGCGTATTTTATTGAGATTTCGGTTGGGCAAAGATACCGTTCTTTGCTTTATAACACAGATCGAAGATGAAATTAAGTCCACAACTTACTGATCACAATAATTCAGGTTGCAAGATCGCAACTCATACCTACATGTATTTCTCTCTCTAGAAATGAAGCAAATAGCAAAAATGTGTTGGTGTCTTATTTGCCGAGCTAATACTGTCGATGATGACACTGTTGTTTTGTGGACGTCAGACGGTTTTTCTAATAGTCGATCCATGAAGAAAATATAGCTCCATGTGTAAATCGCCCTTATTTTGTCGCCTGCGGACACCAATGAGGATGCTAACGGCGCTATCTGCCAGACAGAATTTATCTGAGGGATAATTTTATCCGCTAGGTATTTCGGCATTGATAAACGACTCACATTCATTATATGGAGTATAGCGCTATACTCGGTATAGCTATCCTGCAGTTAATGTAGATAATTGATAAACCGGCCCTAAGGGATGAACAAAATTACGGATTCTATCCTAATCTGCTATGTGAGCTAAACTCTCTCCTGTTCACCGTATTAAATTTAAATTTGACAGAGAGCTTCTCTCAGACAACAGAAGTTGAATGAAATGAAAGACTCCATCCTGAGCAGCCCGTACATTTCCAACCTTTTCCTCCTAGACCACCAAAAATGCCTGATATCCCTCCAAAAAGCGTCCAAATGCATGATATCATCCTATTTGAGCCAAGCCAACAGCAAGATTCTCTCACTCTTTTTGACTGCGTTTGGGAGTGAGACGCCCCTTCAAACGGACTTCCCTGATTTTCATTTCATTTCTATATAAGGACCGAAACCCACGACCTCCCCATTTCCCACTATTGCAAAGCTCTACAACTTTTGTGACAATGGGTGACCAATTGTGAAGAAATTAGTTCCCAGTGTCCAAGCAGAGTTCTGCTACCACTGGAGCAACCTCCAGAAAAGTTTTACCTAATAACCTGAACAACAAGGAAAATAAGTAGGTAGGAAAATAAAAATAGATAAATAAGGGAATAATAAACTGTTCTTGTTTGAAAAGGCAAATGCGCAGTGGAAATAAATAAAGGAAAAATCGGTACGGACAGGAGCTCAGCACATTATAGTAACGATATAAGTCCTACCTATTTGCGGCGTTATTTGACCTGGTGCAAAGCTAAGGCAATGTTATTGAATGATTAAAAAAGAGGAAATACCGATCAAAATATAAGTAATGAAATAAAATAAATATCACCAGTTGAGGAGGTCCTCGCCACTATGAGACTAAACAAAAAGTTGAATCGGGGAATTCAGACTTTGGGCATGGTGAGATGATGGTGTAGTTCTTTGTAAGCGTGTGAATTGTGAATCTGCTCGTCCGTGTCTTCTATATAAAGTCCGTTCGGAATTATATATAAAGTCCGCTAAGTTCTTCAGTTTCAATTTCTTCGTTCAGAAATAACTCTCCTAGATGTTAGTAACTACACTACGTTTCTTACTTACCGTGAATTGATGGCAACTGTTGTTACCGCCACAGCGCGATTTTAGTTGTTTACTAAAACAACTCTCGTTGATAAGGACCGCCTAGAACACGATCAAGGCGGGTATAGAGACGAACGGCGACACTTTTGCAACAAACTTGGGGCCGTGCTGATTCGAATGAGCAGTCTAACACTAAAATCGGACCGCGAAGTTCTTCACAATTTCAAAGACCGTTCGGAATTATATATAAAGAAGATGTTATGTATTTTTGAGATGTGAGCTTGTGAGCATCCAGACCGCCAAAGTATACCCATCATTCTGACCTACATGTCCAACTAATCTGTATTTTTCCTAAGGGATTGACTACTTGATGTTATGTAATTTTGAGATGCGAGCTTGTGAGCATCCAGACCACTAACCTATACACAGCATTCTGATATATTTGTGCGAATTCATGTGCATTCTACTTGTAAGAATTCATGTGGAGGCAAATCAACCTTTCCAAACTCCAAACGAAAGGATGAATTCTTTGGCCATCACTTTTTGAGCACATTAAATTGGTCAAATTTCCAAAAATGTACTTTAAAAAAAACAAGTTTATATTTTTGGCAGAATATTGCTCAAATAAAGTTTATTAATATAGAAAGCGCTTGATTTATGTGATAAATGTTCACATCTCAAGCGACCAATTTCCCCCTCCTTACGTACTTGGCTACACTCCTAAACTAAGTTGATTAGACTATAAACAATTTTAATAAGCCGGTTAAAATATTCTTAACGTAAAGCAATAGCATCATTTACTCCACTCCATCGGAAACATTTTCATCCTCTTGACAAAAGTCGACTGTTAAAAACAACTCATTGCGTCTGTATTGGAGAAATAACTTTAATAGTATTATTTATAGTATGCTTTTTTTGCCTCCAAGAATGATAAAATAAATTCTTTATCCTACATTTCGTCGCCTACAGTCCAAAGTTAAAGGATTTGTTTACAGCTCTCGAGGACAACCGTTATGAAATCCCCGATCGAAGACATATTCATGTAACATGGTATCAGCTTGTAAAGCAGATAGTGGAACTCGTTTACGAGTTTCAGTACGGTTGATGACAATTTGTGAATCCTCATAGCAAATAAAGACTGAAAGTCAATGATTTTCCCTTCTTTTCTTTCTTTAAATACCTAATATAATTTCTTCCCACAGCTTGAAATTGTCACCAATTCTACGTAAATATGTAATCTAAGTAAGAAGGAATGCCTAGAAACATCGGGCGGGCGTGTTGAAGACAAATTGACTGGTGGGGGGGGGGGATAACGGAAAAGAACCGAAAAATCAGAACCTCTGAGAAAAAGGGAAATTAACATAAAATGGAAATGAAAAGGCACAATGCTGAAAAAGAAAATCAAACCTGGCTGTTTACACTGATGCAAAACTCAGGTAGGTAGCGAAAATAAATGGAAAATAAACACTCTCACTAAACTTGGTGAAAAGGAAAAGAAAAAGAGCACTAGGCTGTATAAAAATCAAATATGGAAAAATGGAGAAGTTGTCACAAAACGATATAGTTGGCTTCAGAGTAGAGAATGGGGAGAGAAATTATTCTCTTTACAAGAGGATCCCTTGGAGAGGAAAGGTGACAAAACAATATAGCCAACCTTCCAACAAATAAAAAACAATCCAAGGCACCACCAGGTCATATAGAAGAATATGTTTGGAGGAAGTGCATGGAGCCTGGATCAGGTGATTCATGATACTTTTAACACGATACCAGCACGAAGTATGCAACAGGGTCATTCTCATTTCATTTGCCGCTTTGGGTCGTTTGAGAACCTCAGTGACGTGAAATATGCAAGTGCTCAAAAATGAGGTTAGATCGGCAAATACATCATACATCTACTCATTGTACATTGCAGATTTGTGTTCCATAGATGAACAGTGAGTTTTTCATTGATGTTGTATTTTATATATTTTTTACCCATCCTTGGTCACTCCTGAGAGGTAACACTCAAAAATGGCGTCAAACAGGATGATGAAGTGGCAAAACTCGGGGATGGCTACTGTTTGAAACCTGTCACCAAGCAGTATGGTTCTTGATATCGGATTATTTTGTTTAAGCACTAACAACAATCGTAATTAGTGTAACACTCATGGTTGAAAATAAAAATACTCCTCATGTTTTTAGGCTTCTTTCACTGTAAAAACTGCTGCAACTCCAAGCACTCCACTGAAGTCTCACATCTTCACCTGGACAATATAACCTTCACATCTGACTGTTTCCCACCATTTTCCATCGGTCTTCTTGATCGCAAAAACGGTAACACTCCTGTGGTCCCATTGAGAAGAGATATGGGGGACTGACTGAAAAACTAGTTTTTCACGGGTTGGGAAAAATCTTAAAAATGTAAATCCTTACTCTAATGTTGTATATTAAACGTGGTGGTTAATGGGGAGAGCAAAAGATTGAACGAGGCATGAATAGAGGCAGAATACTAACTTTAATTTGATAACAAGATACATGATAACAAACGGACAACAACAACAACCCCGGTACAGACACATTGCATATTCTGAGTTAACAAATCTAAATAAAGAGGAACCAACTGACTGCAGCTAGTAACCCTGGCCAGTTCTAGATTGTCATTGTTTCGTAACTACCTAACTTCTACGTACATGTTAGGTAGGAGGGGACGGTAACACTCATGATTTACCAGGATTTCAGGTTTCATTCGTCATCACTGTGTATTGGTTAAAGGGGAATTTGGCAGTCCAATTATTTCTTCGTTGATCTCCCAATTTATACTACCTTTTTTCCCCCCAAAAATCGCTAGTTTTGGTCAAGAATTGTGAGAATTCGTCGTCAGGGACATGAAAGCGGCAAATGAAATGAGAATGATCCAACACTGTTTCATACCTTTCTAATCCCATTTTGTGAAACTACTTCCATTCCATTGTGAACGTCGTTCTCTTGAAATAATAGCATTACAATGACATTTGAGTTACGTATACTCAATGTGCATTTGTACTCTTGCGGGATGCATTCCAACCGAAGCCAAACTCAGAATGAAATTAATTATGGATTCGCTTCGATTCAGGCGTTTCCCGTTTGTATCTTTCACAATAATTAGTTTCACGCGTATAATGTCATTGCTGTTTGTGCGAATCCAAATTAAAATGCCTCACATCACCCTAACACGTTTCCTTCCTCATTCCAGCATACATATATGATCCGGTTTCTACTAATTTCCAGATTTGCATTTCTACTTTAGTATGAGGATGAAATGTTTGGTTTGTGTTAACAATTTAGTGTTGACACGATACGTCAATTTTGTTTATTCTGTATTTAAAAAAGGGGTGAATAATCTCCTCATATTGATATAGATCTTTAATTCACTAATTTTGACATGGATATATGTCTTTGCTCTGGGGGGTCAACCAAAAATGTCCGTCACGCAAAATTGATGTCACAATTTCAGTGTTTTTCACGTACAACCCAGCCGTTGCTAGGGGAATGGAACTTCCTCAGTTTTCATCGCACAAAAATCGTTTGCCCCTCGTTGGAAAGCGCTTGATTTATGTGATAAATGTTCACATCTCAAGCTACCAATTTCCACCTCCTTACGTGCCTGGCTACATTCCTAAACTAAGTTGATTGGACTATCAACAATTTTAATAAGCCGGTTACAATATTCTTAACGTAAAGCAATAGCATCATTTACTCCACTCCATAGGAAACATTTTCATCCCCTGACAACAGTCGACTGTTAACAACAACTCATTGCGTCTGTATTGGAGAAATAACTTTAATTTATAGTATGCTTTTTGTGCCTCCAAGAATGATAAAATAAATTCTTTATCCTACATTTCGTCGCCTACAGTCCAAAGTTATAGGATTTGTTTACAACTCTCGAGGAGACAGCCGTTATGAAATCCCCAATCGAGGACATATCCATGTAACATGGTATCTGCTTGTAAAGCAGATTGTGGAACTCGTTTACGAGTTTTGGTTGTTTTACTTACAACTGGACTTACGATTAGATTTTAACACAGAATGTGTTTTAGCCATGGACTAACTAGCCGAAAATGGAACGCGGGATGGTAACGAAATGTGTGACGGATGATTTTCACGTACAACCGAGTCGTTGCTAGGGATATGGTACTTCGTCGTTTTTCATCCCACAAAATTCGTTGACCATTCGTTCGAAAGCTCTCGATTTATCCAACAATATTATGTTAACTACTGCGAAGTGCGTGTCCAACAAACTGAGTTATGAGCATGGTTATATAAATAATTGTTTACACACAGGTGATCATTCTCAATAATTGATATTGTGAACATGATTGCAACCGCTTGTTAATTTCTAATGATTTCATTGAGCTTGTGTTTCGATGATTTGATTCATAGCAGGTGATCTGAGTATTACGAAAACGGTTTGATTTGTGAAGCGGAGGTTAAATAATTTGAATAGGTAATTTCTATACTTTACACTCTAGGAAGCTGTAATTTCGTTTGTAGCCTCTTTAGGACATTTACTTGACGATGCTCAGGGTCCGGATCAGATGTGTGGCTCTTAAAGCTAATTTCTATGCTTTACACTCTAGGAAGCTGTAATTTCGTATGTAGCCTCTTTAGGACATTTACTTGACGATGTCCAGGGTCCGGATCAGATGAGTGGCTTTTAAAGCTAATTTCTATACTTTACACTCTAGGAAGCTGTAATTTCGTATGTAGCCTCTTTAGGACATTTACTTGATAAATCGCTCTTGATTTACCACGAATTTATTTCGTATTTTTTTTCGTAGTTTCATACTATAACTATATAAATTGATGTTATAAATGAATAGTAAACAATGACGCTTGTTTGGTTGTCACTTGGTTGCGCGACAACGCAAACACATTCTGTGTTTCAATAATTTCGTCCGAAGTATGTAAATAGAGGTAACCGGGGGTCCAGGGGGCTTGCCCCGTGGCGAGGCGCGGAGCGCCGAGTTTTACTAACTGTAATTATCTTTATATTGAATTTAAGTGTGAAAGGACATCGTAGAGAGAGTAAAATTATAACAATTAAACATTCACCTACGTAAATCACGTTTTGGTTTATTATTTTCAATAATAAACTTTTGTAATCGACCAAGAAAAAAAATTAACCCCCCTAAAAATTTTTTGGTTCACGTTTCAAAATGGGTAAAATCCAAAAATCGAAATAAATAAATAAATAAAAAATCTGTCCGTCCGCCGACCGCCGTCCACGGCTTTTATCCGAAATCATCCTGGAAGGCTCATGTTAGGGCATTGGTGAGCAGATTGCTGTGTCTCCTTCTATTCTTCTTGCTGCATATTACGGTATTTTCGAATCCCATCTTAGATATGGAGTCATTCTATGGGGCAACTGCAGCAGCGCCATGAAGATTTTCAGACTGCAAAAATCTGCAATTCGGATTTTGAAAGGGGCTCGCTGTGACGCTCACTGCAGAGATCTGTTCAGGAATTTGGGACTATTGACTCTTCCTGCGCTTTAAATCCAGGCAATTTTAATCAGAGTCAAGAACAACCTGGAAGATTTTCCACGCCTGGGGGACAATCACCAATATGATACAAGGAACCGGGATCTGCTTTCTACTCAAAGTTGTCGGCTGGCTCTAGTTCAGAAATATAATCCAGACTCTGTGGGGATAAAGATGTATAATGATCTGCCGGCTGCTCTGAAGTCGATGAGCCCTGCCGTATTTCAGAGGAAAATAAAGGATAGGCTGATTGCCTTGGCTCCATACAGCACAAATGAATTCTCTTGTGGGAGCTGGTGTTCTCCAGTGAAGTGTTAAGGAATATTGACAATTTATTACCTGTTTTATGCCATTTTAGCGAATTTTCTTAGAAAATAAAGCTATTGCAATGGCTCCAAAAATTTTAAAATAAAAATTTTCAAAAATTTTCTTCATCGAAATCTGTTTTGAGGCATTCTGAAATGATTCCTGGATTTTAACGCTTTTTTATATGTATATAATATAAATATATATGTATACTAGCGTTCCCCCCGCGCGCGTTGCTGCGCCCAAATTAAATTTGTTTATTGATCGTAATTTTAAACTGTTATTAAGTCAATCGTGGGATCATTAGGGAAAAAACTGGATCCACTCAGCTGATCTGGGATCGGTCAGTTGTGTTCAGAAGTCCCTCAAGGGCCCACATACCAAATCTCAGAATCGTGGAATCATTAGGGAAAAAACTGGATTCTAGAGCCACTCAGCTGATCTGGGATCGGTCAGTTGTGTTCAGAAGTCCCTCAAGGGGCTACATACCAAATATCAGAATCGTGGGATCATTAGGGAAAAAACTGGATTCTAGAGCCACTCAGCTGATCTGGGATCGGTCAGTTGTGTTCAGAAGTCCCTCAAGGAGCTACATACCAAATCTCAGAATCGTGGGATCATTAGGGAAAAAACTGGATTCTAGAGCCACTCAGCTGATCTGGGATCGGTCAGTTGTGTTCAGAAGTCCCTCAAGGGGCTATATACCAAATCTCAGAATCGTGGGATCATTAGGGAAAAAACTGGATTCTAGAGCCACTCAGCTGATCTGGGATCGGTCAGTTGTGTTCAGAAGTCCCTCAAGGGGCTATATACCAAATCTCAGAATCGTGGGATCATTAGGGAAAAAACTGGATTCTAGAGCCACTCAGCTGATCTGGGATCGGTCAGTTGTGTTCAGAAGTCCCTCAAGGGGCTACATACCAAATCTCAGAATCGTGGGATCATTAGGGAATCTCCCCGTAACGCTCACCGCGTGACGCAACCTGCGTGTCGCTCCCCGCGTGACGCTCCCCGCGTGACGCTTTTTCATTTATGTGCCATAGTAAAGACATAAAATGTCAAAAAAAATGTATTAGGCCATCAAGAAGGTACCAGTACTTTCTGTTCAACTATTTCTACAACCACTAAAATTTCTAAAACCTGACACTGCACCCTTTTATGCCCTCTGGGTCAGAGCCCTTTGAACGGATTTGCACCAAACTTCACAGGAACAATCCTTGAATCATGCCTAATAATACCTGAAAGTTTCATTAAAATCTGTCGAGCGGTTGCGGAGTCTATAGGCAATATACATACATACATACATACATACATCCTCTTTTATAGATATATATATATATATATATTATATATATATATATATATATATATATATATATATGTCATTCCAGACGATAACTCTCGATAGAATTGAGATAAAAACTTCGTTCTTTCGCCAAAAAATCAAGCATTTCAAAAGAAAGGATGAGTTCGTTGGACAACAATTTTTGAGCACATTAAATTGGTCAAATTTCGAAAAATGTACCCAAAAAATCACTAAAAATGGCTAAAAACGGCCAAAAATCGTTAAATTTCAATTTTTTTTGCAGAATTTTAGTCAAAACTAAATTTTCAACGATTAACTAGGACATTAAAAATTTTTGCTCAAAATTATGATGAAAAACGTACTTAAATGTCATTAAAATTTGCTAAAATATCTATAAAAAGTCCAGTCATGCAGCATGACCCCATGAGCCAATTTTTGAAGAAATCTTCGACATTTCAGTCGCTATTGATCGTGTAGAGAAATTTTAGTTTATGATTTTGATAGACAAACATGGAATCAAATTATTAAAAATAATTAGGATAATCTTGTAGATTTAAAGACAAATGTATGTAAATATTCATAGATTTCGATGTCCAATGTGGTCAGTATTGAAGGCAGTTGAAATCTCAACAGTATCCTATCATAACATCATCAAATTCACAGAGTAAACTCATCAGTTGTAACTTTTTTTTTTTTTTTTTTTTTTTTTTTTTTTTTTTTCTTTTTTTTTTTTAACAAGCACCTACTACCTACGTACGTTGTAAACAGCATGGTTCTAGGATTGGTTATACAGGGATACTTCCATAAGAGTAGTTCAATCTGAATTTGGACAATGTTTCATGCAAATATTACCGATTTTTACAACTAGAGAACGGCATTATTTCGATTTTTGACTGATTTTTCAACTTTGAAATTTTTGAAAACTTGATACATATTCTTATAGGAACTTTTACGCTGATTCCGAATATACCCAATGTTAGTATGCTGAAAAAATTATTTCGCACAACAAATCGCAAAAAACGGGCTATTTTGAAAATTTTGACTACACTTTTGAAAATTTCAACCCGAAGATGTAATCCGATCATGCTGGCCAACGAACTTGAACTTTCGTTTTGTGTCCTTAACATTTTAAAATTTGTTTGAAGTTTCTAGCACAATTCTACGGACAGTTATCGTCTGGAATGACACATACATACATACATACATACATACATACATACATACATACATATATACATACATACATACATACATACATACATAAAAAAATGCGTTAAACTTCAGAATATGATTCAGAATAGCCTGAAACGGATTTCTGCATAAAACTTTTTCAAAAATTCACATTCTACAAATTTTGAGGCGAGAGCAATAGCTTAATTTTCTTCAAAAATTCGCTAAAACTGCAAAAAAATTTAAAAATCAAAAATCCCTTTTGAATCAGTGGAATTTTATTTAGAATAAGTTTTTGCCATAAAATTGGTTTTTAACCATTTCTGTCAATTAAAATTGCTCCAATTTCATTGCAATTTAACATACTATACTACGATAGATAGTTTATGAAAATTCGCTAGTACGATCATGCTGCATGACTGGAACTTTTGCTTTTTTTTTCTTGTTGACGTTTGTCAGATACCTTTTGTTGTATGGTGACAATAAAGTATTTCTATTCTAAATTAAAAGACCAAACTTCATGAATTTACGTTAAAAATCGCATTTGGGGTCTAGATGGTCCTAGAAGCTCGGCATCAATTTGTGTCAACCCTAAAAGGTAGCATTTAAAGGGCCAAACATTCAAAGATCGAGATCTCAAAAACTTTCAAGGTAACAGTAATGAGTTTTTTCTTGTCAGTGATAAATATGATCCCGAAGAATCGATTCAAACCTTTCGCAATGCTGTACGTTGAACGGTTCGCCCTCCCTACCAGTTCGCACATCGAAAAACACCTTCGAATTTCTAAGCGCAATTTCTAATGCGCACAAATGCAGAGCTAAAGTGGGCTGTGAAGAGCGCTGTACCAATCTACAGAAACATTAAAGGGTTCACGTCCCCATATAATTTATAAGTGAAATATATTATTATACAATATTAGGGATATATTTTCAGTCTCGGAGAAATGTGTGAATCCTCTAGTGACGGATTAATAGAATTTCGTGGGTGGGGGCGGTCCTCTACCGGGAGTCCCCCCCCCCCCCCCCCCAACGAGAAATTTTTGAAAAAAGACCTTGAAAAACTAGAAGTTTTAGAGGTTATAGACCCACACTTTATATCAGGTACTTAAAAATCAACATGAAAAACATAATTTTTATTTGCACAAATTTCAGCTTGGTTACCAAACATCGATGTTCACACAAAAAATAAATAAATAAATAAAATTAACAAAAAATAAAATGATTATAGGTAAGTAATTTTTTGGCAAAATTATATCGAAAAAGGCAGGGAATGAAACATAAAACGCTGGAGAACTTCAGTCCTCATCATGTAATATTATTTATAAATTATACATTTATATTGTAAACACAGGATTAAAAAATAATACACTCTTTATTTTTTCAATTTACTTTAGAAGTAAAAAACCATTTAATAAACACGATGAAATTAAATGAACAAAGTACATTTTTTATTAAAGATGAAAATACAAATAAAATATTACCTTGTTAAACATTTTTTGTTTTTCACTGGTAAATTTGAAACAGTGAATAATTCGCTTCAATAAAATAAAAAAACACTGGTTGCAAACGGTTAAGAAAACACGATTCGTTTCTTTCTTCGTCGAAACAGTAGGTAGGCTGATTAAGTATTATGGCTATTGATTATGTATTGTTACCGTTACCGAAAGCGGTAAACGAACACAAACTTATTCCTATTAATTTAAATCGTATTCCTTACCTGCAGCCTTATGTTTTTTAGAGACGAAAGATGTTATCTTGCATGCTCGTTTCTTGACAGAGCTAAACTCAAACACTTAAAAAAAAACTTTAGTTCGCATTTAACATGAAGTTTGGTTTTTACCGCTCTTCTACTCACAAAAGGGCGACGATAGACGACAGCACGACACCTACTCCACACCACTGTTGCCAACCTGCTTTGATGATTTTTCCCTCAAGCACTTCTGGAAATCTCAGAGTTTACCGACGAAAATTCTAACACTACCCACGTAAATCTCCGATTGATACCCCGTGGCATCTACGCAGTTTGTGGGCCTACTAAAATTCGAACGAACAAATTAGTAAATTGGCAGTGACAGATCAGTAAAACCGGTACCTATCATAACAGTTTCCACACAGTATTAAGTTCCTTCGTCTATACTCGTATTTTCGTCAACCTGCAAGCGCGACGTTGTAATTCTATTCTGACGTTCCCTCGCAAGAATTTTTTTCTTCTGCCCCCCGCCCCCCCTTTTATCCGTCCCTGTTCTAGCTAGCCATTGAAGAAGCGTCTCACTCCCAAACCCAGTCAAAAAGAGTAAGAGAATCAGGCTGTTGGCCAGTGTAGGGCATAATGTTATCGTCGAATACGATTGTAATACCGATAATTATTCGTTGATTCTGAGTCAACTGCGATTATATTCGTATTCGTGTAATCGTATTCGTCTGACGGCGATTACACCAATGAAACCCATAAAAATGAGTCACGGTCATCAATTTCAATAGGATTTTTGAGGTACGGCAACAGCATTTTTGAAAGAATCAACAAAATTCTAGGATGGTTTATGTTCAATTAAAAGGTGCCATTCTTGTTGGAAATTTAACGCTGAACACGCCTATACCACACATGATGAAACTAAAATGCCTCCATGACGTGCCTATTGCCTAAAAACTGCCAAAAAATTTGGCTGTTAACTGATTTTGGGCGATTTTCCTTCCGGCTATTTTTTTACAAACTAGACCACTTGGCGACCTGAAAAAATGCCAAGAAAAGAAAAGGGGGGGGGTCTGAAAAGCCTCTTTATTGTGCCTTTGGCCTTGAAACTGGCAAAAATTTGGCTTTTCAGCAATAATTTTTCAATAAAAAAAATAACAATAACAAATAACAATTCTTCTTCCGGCAATTTTTGATCAAATGGCGACGTGGAAAAAAAAAAAAAAAAAAAAAAAAAAAAAAAAAAAAATGTGCTATTAGGGTGGAGGCACCGATAGTAGCCACCCCTGCCAGTAGTAGCCACCCATGAACTTTAGATTTGAAAAATAAGGATTTGGCACCATCAAGACATTTGACATTAGCACCATTTTAAAGCAGGAGATTTCAGCTGCGCATTCCAAACGTTCTCGCCATAATCAAGGAACCAGTGTGATTAACAACACGCCTTATAACCCAGATGGACTGCCAGTTGATCAGATGAGCTCCTCACCAACGGTTTTGTTTAAGGACGTAGTCCTTGTTTACCTCAATATGTCACTTCATTCTAGGACTTTTTGAGATAGTTTCGTTTTATTCAGGTTTCTTGGTGATTTCTTGATGTATTTCAAGTTGTTTCACGTAGGATTTTAGACAATTAGGGTCATATTTGTGGGGTGGCTACTACCAGTTCTTGAAAACCTAGCAAATTTCTGTAGTAGCCATGACGTGGCTACTACTGAGTTTTCGTATTTTTTTCACATTAAACACGAAAATAAGCTAGATTTTCATCAGGATCATAGTGATGTAATTAGTTTTCCTGAAAAATGAGAGGTTCCAGTAGTAGCCAGGAGGTGGCTACTGCTGGTCCCGAACAGTGGCTACTAATAAAGATTTTGGTGGCTACTACCAGTTCTTGAAAACCTAGCAAATTTCTATAGTAGCCATGACGTGGCTACTACTGAGTTTTCGTGTTTTTTCATATTCAACATAAAAATAAGCTAGATTTTCATCAGTATCACAGTGATATAATTAGTTTTCCTGAAAAATGAGTATTTCCAGTAGTAGCCAGGGGGTGGCAACTACTGGTCCCTTATAGTGGCTACTACTAAAGATTTTGGTGGCTACTACAAGCGACAGATCTTGGTTTCCTTTTCATTACTTGGCACGTTTATGCGTCGAATGAGACCAACGGCAGCTCTGGTGGTGGGAAAATTGATTTTTAGCGATTTTTTTGACTTTCGACTCGGAGGGTCAAAAACGCCATATTTTTAATTTTTTAGTATTTTTATCAAATTGTACCATAAGGATAATTTAAATCACGCTTACACCACAAACGATGGTCTAAAACAGTGTTGGGCATAATCTTATTGTCGAATACGAATACGATTGTAATCGCGATAATTATTCGTCGATTTTGAGTCAACTGCGATTATATTCGTATTCACGTGATCGTATTCGTCCGTCGGCGATTACACGGATACAACTCATAAGAATGCGTCACGGTCATCAATTTCAATAGGGCGTCCCTCTTATGATATGCGAAGCCTTGCTAATATTACCTAGCCTCAGAGGGACGTCCTATTGAAATAGATTTGAGACAAATAGGGTGGACTCCAATCGTTGAATTCGCATTAAGGACGTCCCTTTGAAGCTTAAGCATATTTGTCTATCACAACCCGGGTTTGCACTTAGGAGCTTCAGATTTTGAAGCAAATTATTAAAAAACTAGAGGCCTGTTAGGGCTTGGAAAGCCCTAATCTAGAGAGTCTCCCTATCAAATTTCAACTTCCTACAGTGAACAGGAAAGGATTTAGCTCACTCAGCCGATCAGAAAAGACCCCATCACTTCACTCGACTCTTAATGTCCCATAGAGTCTACCTATCAAATTTCAACTTCCTACCGTCAACAGGAAAGATTTAGCTCACTCAGCTGATCAGAAAAGACCCCATCACTACGTTTCTTACTTACCGACACTTTTGCAACAAACTTGGGGCCGTTCTGATTCGGAATTATATATAAAGACCGTTCGGTATTATATATATAAAGTCTGCTAAGTTCTTCAGTTTCAATTTCTTCGTTCAGAAATAACTCTCCTAGATGTTAGTAACTACACCACGTTTCTTACTTACCGTGAATTGATGGCAACTGTTGTTACCGCCACAGCCTAATAAACAACTCTCGTTGATAAGGACCGCCTAGAACACGATCAAGGCGGGTATAGAGACGAACGGCGACACTTTTGCAACAAATTTGGGGCCGTGCTGATTCGAATGAGCAGCCTAACACTAAAATCGGACCGCGAAGTTCTTCACAATTCCAAAGACCGTTCGGAATTATATATAAAGATATCTCCAGTGGTGAATTAAACGTTTTGGCTGGTTGTTTAGCAACTTGGTGTTTGTAATCAACAATTTACGAAACTCTTGTAAACGGCAGTATTACCCCAGCTAGCTGGAGAAATACCGCCACGGGGTTAGGGTAATAACAAGGGTGAAATGAACAGTCTCATCTAGGGTTGCCAGATTTTTTTCGGATCATATAAAGTATATCCTGGCTGCAACCAAGGAAAAATAAAGTATTTCAGTGAAAGTTACAGTATACAAAGTTAACGTTCTCGACTTACATGCTAAGGTAGTTTTCATTCAGCATCTGCACACAAGGTGTGTCATCTACCTAGGTACGTCTACCTACAAGTACCGATGACACAGCAAAAGAAGAAGAGGTTCTAAAGAGCCTCTCTCGGACATCAAGGGACAAATGAAATGACGGGCTCCACCCAGAACTCTAGCTGACCGATTCAAAAACGCTGCAAATTATTACACAAAGGTTTATTATTTATGTATTAGACAGCCCTTCTACGTAGATTTCTGGTCCATAATTATTAAACGCCGCTTATAGTACCTATATTTAGTATCGGAACTCGGAGCTTCGGATCTCACAAATGGGTTCAATCCATTAGGTACAGCAGCGGAATCTCACAATTTTAACCTTTTTAATATAGTTGATTAACAAAACAAGTTATTACCAAGTCATCTTTCCAACACATAAAAGTGTTACCTGTACTGTATATTGATATCATTTAATATTGTTCAAATTTCAAAAAATGTGCTGTCAAAATCACTGAAAATGGCTAAGAATCGTTAAATTGATATTTTAACACAGAATGTGTTTTAGCCATGGACTAACTAGCCGAAAATGGAACGCGGGATGGTAACGAAATGTGTGACGGATGATTTTCACGTACAACCGAGTCGTTGCTAGGGATATGGTACTTCGTCGTTTTTCATCCCACAAAATTCGTTGACCATTCGTTCGAAAGCTCTCGATTTATCCAGCAATATTATGTTAACTACTGCGAAGTGCGTGTCCAACAAACTGAGTTATGAGCATGGTTATATAAATAATTGTTTACACACAGGTGATCATTCTCAATAATTGATATTGTGAACATGATTGCAACCGCTTGTTAATTTCTGATGATTTCATTGAGCTTGTGTTTCGATGATTTGATTCATAGCAGGTGATCTGAGTATTACGAAAACGGTTTGATTTGTGAAGCGGAGGTTAAATAATTTGAATAGGTAATTTCTATACTTTACACTCTAGGAAGCTGTAATTTCGTTTGTAGCCTCTTTAGGACATTTACTTGACGATGCTCAGGGTCCGGATCAGATGTGTGGCTCTTAAAGCTAATTTCTATGCTTTACATTCTAGGAAGCTGTAATTTCGTATGTAGCCTCTTTAGGACATTTACTTGACGATGTCCAGGGTCCGGATCAGATGAGTGGCTTTTAAAGCTAATTTCTATACTTTACACTCTAGGAAGCTGTAATTTCGTATGTAGCCTCTTTAGGACATTTACTTGA
Organism: Adelphocoris suturalis; assembly: GCA_030762985.1. NCBI lineage: Eukaryota > Metazoa > Arthropoda > Insecta > Hemiptera > Miridae > Adelphocoris > Adelphocoris suturalis. The sequence goes on from CM061043.1 coordinate 10,162,427, forward strand.
TAAATCGCTCTTGATTTATCACGAATTTATTTCGTATTTTTTTCGTAGTTTCATACTATAACTATATAAATTGATGTTATAAATGAATAGTAAACAATGACGCTTGTTTGGTTGTCACTTGGTTGCGCGACAACGCAAACACATTCTGTGTTTCAATAATTTCGTCCGAAGTATGTAAATAGAGGTAACCGGGGGTCCAGGGGGCTTGCCCCCTGGCGAGGCGCGGAGCGCCGAGTTTTAGCATAAGATTATTCAAATAAAGTTTATCAACTATGAAATAGAACATTCAACAATTTATGTACGAAATTATGCTAAAAACTTGAACTCCATTAATTTTGTTTTAAAAAATCTATAAAATTGCAAAAAATAGCCTAAAATCCAAAATCTCTTTTTGAATAGAAGAGTATCATTTAGAATACTTTTTTTTTTTTTTCATAAAATTAATAGCTAACATTTTCTTTTCACTCATAAATCTCCAATTTCTATACAACTTGAAATATACAAAAAAAAGACACTTTTTCACCTATTTTTGGCTCATAGCACCCATGGGTGTGGAGCGATCGAGCTGGCGAGAAGAACAGATTTTTTAAGTCAATTTTAAGGCCTTTTATGGCCCGGACGGCAAACGGCGGACGGCGGACGGACGTTTCAAATTTGGATTCTACGCACCTTGAAACGTAAAGTGACAAAGTTTCAGGGGGGGTTATAAAAATATTTTGCTATACGGTCACATAGGCTTATTATTGGAAATAATAAACCAAAATTAATTCTGCTTAAGCAAACTGCGTTTTTTTTTTTTTTTTTTTTTGTTTTTTTTTAGAATTTTGATGTTATTTTTTTTATTTTATTTTTTTTTCAGATGAGTCCCGATGGAATTATCTACCGTGTTGGCTTCATAAATCCAGAACTTGAACATAACTGCATCGTCCAGTTTGTATACAATAATGGGAATATAATCTCGACTAGAAAACCGTCTTGTAGTGGTCCTTGCCCAGGACAAGTTTGCATTGTAGACAAGAAATTGCGTAGCCTCGAAAATTGGTATAAAGACCAATCTACACAAATCATTCTGATCTATTTGTCCAACTATTCTATAATACGCAAGTAACGATTACAAGCCGGTCAGACTGTGATTTCCTGAGTATCCGCTACGAGTGCTAGTGTCGCGCGGCCGCAATGGGCAGGCTTGAGACACTCCTGGCCCATTCTTCCTTGAGTAGGTACGAAGAGCGCACCACAGAGTGGGCAACAGGCGGATAGTGAGGGGACTGACGATGTGCCTTCTTCCCGCGTGAATTGTTATACCTACCCACCAATATTCGGTACCACCATATATTCACAATTTCAGCCAATGTATACATGTCAGGCATTTCGCTAATTTTGCGAAATCCTAATATTTTTGAATGCCCTCTATCTAAGTTGTCCTCGATCATTGGGTTCAACTGGATAGGGGCAATGAATAGAGTTCAACCGTTTTCGGCAACGGGCAACCCTCTTTCGTCTATCCTCCATTGCGTTGTTAGTTGCCTTCGGCGACTCGAAGAACGAACTGCTTCGAGTGAAAATAAGATGAATATAAATAAATTTAGTATATTTTAATACTTATTTATTAAATTCATATTTTAAATCATATAATCAATATATTCAGTAAAATTAAACCGAAAGTAAACCACGTACACGATATTTTCCAATGTATCAAAACACAAACGGTGGGTACAGCTTTCGTACAAGTACGCAACCATGAGGGACATTTTATGTCTTTGCGCCATCTCCCGCACGTGATTTGTTTGGTCTTAAAATTATGTCTTTACTTATATAAAGCTTGCAATCGTGTTCACAATATAAATTATTGAGAATGATCACCTGTGTGTAAACAATTATTTAAACAATCACGCTCATACCGCAGCTTGTCGGCCACGCACTCCGCAGTGGTTAACGTAATATGGTTAGATAAATCGAGAGCTATCCAACGAGTGGTAAACGATTTTTGTACGATGATAACTGGCGAAGTTAAAGTTCCGTAGCAACGAATCGGTTGTACGTGAAAATCATTAGAAATTTTTCATAACGCTTTCTTCGTCACACTTTTAGAGTTATGTGCCATAGTAAAGACATAAAATGTCAAAATGAAAGTGATATGGAATGTAGTTTGATAAAAGTGATTCAACAAAACGAGTTCCACTATCTGCTTTACAAGCAGATACCATGTTACATGGAAATGTCTTCGATTGGGCATTTCATAACGGTCGTCCTCGAGAGTTTTAAACAAATCCTTTAACTTGGGACTGTAGGCGACGAAATTTAGGATAAAGAATTTATTTTATCATTCTTGGAGGCTTAAAAAGCATACTATAAATTGAAGTTATTTCTCCAATACAGACGCAATGAGTTGTTGTTAACAGTCGACTGTCTTCAGGGGATGAAAATGTTTACTATGGAGTGGAGTAAATGATGCTATTGTTTTGCGTTAAGAATATTGTAACCGGCTTATTAAAATTGTTTATAGTCCAATCAACTTAGTTTAGGAATGTAGCCAGGTTCGTAAGGAGGGGGAAATTGGTAGCTTGAGATGTGAACATTTATCACATAAATCAAGCGCTTTCCAACGAGTGGCGAACGATTTTTGTGCGATGAAAACTGCGGAAGTTCCATTCCCTTAGCAACGGATGGGTTGCACGTGAAAAACACTGAAATTGTGACATTTTTGGTCACAAACACGACGGACATTTTTGGTTGACCGAGTTTAAGCAAACAACATCGTATATAGGCACCTCCTACTCATTAAAAATAACCAAAATAGCTGAAGGAATCCTCATCACATAGGTATCACATACAGAACAGACCCAGGGTCCGTTCATGACAGATGACATCCAAAAAGTAAACAGAATCATTGAAACATTCGTTGCTGTTGAGTTGTATGGGGTTGAGCACCCGGTGAGAGATGATCAGCCATCTCAACTTCTCGAGTATACGAGGGCGATATATACTAGATCAATATATATATACTCGGCACTTCGCACCTCGCCGGGGGGCTTCGCCCCCCTGGACCCCCTAATCTATACTCGACGCTTCGCGCCTCGCCGGATCTTTTCTCTTTTCTACTGCGTAGAAAACGAGGATAATTTGCTATGCAATTCTTAGCCTTAGTTTTGGAATGTAGCCAGGTACGTAAGGAGAGGGAAATTGGTAGCTTGAAATGTGAACATTTATCACATAAATCAAGCGCTTTCCAACGAGTGGCGAACGATTTTTGTGCGATGAAAACTGCGGAAGTTTCATTCCCCTAACAACGGCTGGGTTGTACGTGAAAAACACTGAAATTGTGACACAATCTATAGCAACTACTCGGTTGTACGTGAAAATCATCGTTAATTTCGTCACGGACGTTACAAAAAAAAATTGTTGGGGGTCGGCCTAAGAATTGCATAGCAATTAATACTAGATATATATATTGATATATATATATATATATATATATATATATATACTAGACCAATTTTCGTCCATGCAGGTAGGTATTGGAACCTTGTCCTTGACTAGTAAGTAGGTGCTGGGGCTGAACTTTTCTTCTTCGTTTCAAATATAAAGTATTTTGGTCTACTTTAAATTTAGTAGAATACTTTAAATTAAAGTAGATCTGGCAATCCTAGTCTCATCAGAACATCGGAATAACGTTTTATTGAATTTCAAAAACTCTTCCTGGGTAGCTTCTTACAATATTGGGAAATAGTTGACAAGAAAAAGATTCACTAATGGATGACAAACAATTTCCACATCAGAATAGTCAAATTGGAACAAAATAGATATTGGTAAAATAATGTTGGTTCTTCACAGGAACTGAATTATTGACAACGTTCAACGCGGTACTCGTTAAAAGAAGAAATATTATAAAGCATTAATATTATATTCTATTTTCCCGGCTTTTAAAGTTTTAAATTTGCGCTCTTCTTCAGGTCGCAGCAAAATTCACAAGACTAATAACGTCCATTGTCAAAATCAAAACGGGAGCATGAAGAGTGGAATCTTACAACGATTATGTTAATATAGGAAGGCAGTTAGGTAGATAGATACTGCCCAATTATTCAGTAGACATGTAGGTAAATATCTAATTAATCACGATTAGGTAAATATAGAGGTGCTTATTGAGATATAAATAACAATCACGATATAATTCGTCTTTTAAATAATAATTTATATTTTAATTACTCAGAATCAATAGAAATAGGTGATTATTACAACAAAAGACTCGGAAAAAATCCAACAAGACTGAGGAATGGAGCATTGGGGCAATACCGCCATGGCGGAATTAGCCTGAATTTGGTGTGGCGATATTGCCCCAGTAATCTTTTCGAGTTAAAAAAATCATTAAAAACTACAGTTTTCGTTGAAAAACATGAAGTAATGGGTGGAAATTAAAGCTAAATGATTTTTCTACGTCTTCATGTTCAACAATTTACATAAACGTATGAAAAACTGTTACTTACCACGAAAATTCGACAACAGTAAAACTTGAACGCCAAGCTTCAAAACCTGTGACCTCGCTTATCTTTGATAAAAAAAAAAAAGCTTAATGACCCCAAACCAACTTTTCCAACATTTCTGCTGATCTAAAGATATTGGCAACAAGACGATATGGCGATATTTGGCTACAAGATTCGTCACTCAGGTGGTTGAATAATTATATGGTGTGGCGGCATTCCCCGACATGGCGATATTACCCCACTCTCTCCCATGTACGTAATTTGCTGAAAATTTGAGCCGTCAAAAAGTATGTACACTGTTTCGAAAATAATAACCTTCAAAAGTTTAGTTACATCAATTTTTGTAATTTGAATTTCATTCTAGGAGGATTCAAGTACTCATTGGCTTGAAACTGTTTTAGATGCAACCCTCGCCGCACTCTACCCGACGAGTCAACTAATTCACTTGACTAATCCCCAACTCGATTACGCCCAGCCCCAAGAACACAATCGCTCCCTGTGTCTACGCATAATTCAGTATCATTCATCGTGACTAATTGGTCCCAATTATCAGGATTAATTCCTTTCTCCACTAATTCATTCCTGTCTTGTAGAGTTTAATTTCTTTTTCTTTTAACGAACTCAAAGATGAAATTAAGGGCAACATTAATCCTAAAAAGACCCCAGGCTATGACCTGATAACCGGTCGAATTGTGAAAGAGCTCCCTGAAAAGGCTATAACAAAACTACTTCATATCATCAATATGAAGTATGAAGGTACATATCATCAATACGACATGTACCTTCCCAGTGGAAAGTAGCGGAAGTCATAATGATCTCCAAACCAGGAAAATCACCAAATGAGAAGACGGGGTACCGACCCATATCCCTCCTCCCTGTCTTATCAAAACTGTTCGAAAAATTGTTGCTCAAACGGCTTAAACCAATTATTGAAGACAGAAAATTGATACCAGACCACCAATTCGGTTTCAGGCAACGCCACTCTACGCTAGATCAAGTTCATAGAATCACTAACATAATAGAAAAGGCTCTAGAAGGTAAAAAAATATGTGCCAGTATCTTCCTGGACGTGGCCCAGGCATTTGACAAGGTCTGGCACAAGGGACTTGAGTATAAACTGCACAGGGATCTCCCAAAACAGTTTTACTTACTCCTAAAATCCTACCTAGCGAACAGACACTTCAGGGTAAAGCAGGGTGACCAGTACTCTGTCTTGAAGCCTATAAAAGCAGGGGTACCGCAAGGCAGTGTCCTGGGCCCAGTACTTTACCTGCTGTACACACGAGATCTTCCACAACAGGAAAACACAACTGTAGCTACTTTTGCAGATGATACTGCCATCCTCTCTGTTGGAGATGACGCTGAAACTGCAACTCGCAATCTACAGACGTCCACTAACAAGGTTGTCAATTGGACCAAGATGTGGAGAATGAAACTAAATGAAACAAAGTCAGTGCATATCAACTTTACTAATAGAAAAATCATAGCCCCAGAAGTTGAGATCAACTCAAATAAAATTCCATACTCTGACACTGTAAAATACTTAGGGATGCACCTTGATTCCAAACTTAACTGGAAATATCACATTGAAAAAAAGAATCAGGAACTAAAAATCAAGTTCAGAAAGATGTACTGGTTGATGGGAAGGAACTCCCATCTCTCACTACACAATAAATTACTCATATACAAACAGATACTGCGCCCTATCTGGACCTATGGGATTCAGCTTTGGGGTTGTGCGAAAAAATCAAATATTAAAACAATCCAAACCCGACAAAATATAATACTGAGAAGTATAGTTCAGGCCCCCTGGTTCATGCGGAATGATGATATTCATCGAGACTTGAGGGTAGAAACAGTCACCGAAATTATCGCCAAATATGCAAGGAAGCACGAACATCGCCTCCACAAACACGAGAACCTGGAGATGCTCAACGTTTTAAACAACGAAGGAGAACTTCGGCGACTCAAGAGAAATAAACCTCTGGACCTAACTGTGCTGTGCAAATAGTGCAAGTGTAATCCAGTGTTCTTTTAACTGTACTTGATACAAGTATGGGCCAGGTTTTGCTGTAAACCTCCCCCCTTAGTGAGCCTAACATGAAATGTAATATTTCTTTTTCGGGCCACGGTAAGATTCTTCCTTTCGCAACTTGCCCCATTTTGTTGGAGCCAGACAAATCCGATTTTACGGTAATTTTAATGCAGTTTCGAAAATGGAATTTTGGCGGCTAATGGAGAATTTTCATATTTTGGGAATCAGAATGGAAAAAATGCACGTATTAGTGGCATGATTGTATACCGGGTGTCTGCAAAAATGCCTCCCCTACCCCACGCTAAAATCGTTATTCATGGGTCAAAAAAAAACTTTTTTTTTTTTTTTGCTTTTAGCGAATTTTTGTAGAAAATTAAGCTATTGCAATGGCTCCAAAAGTTTTAAAATCAAAACTTTCGAAAATTTCTTAATTGAAATCGGTTTTGAGATATTCTGAAACGAATCCTAGTGTTTCACGCTTTTTCATATATAAATACTTTGGCACAGATGTGCGGAGAAAAATAGCACATATATAAAGATGAATTAAAAGGAAAAACTCACAGTTATAATATTTCGGCTTTTGCCTTTGTCAAATAGTAGAGTAGAAGTATGAAGATAACCCTCCTGTTAGGTTACTCAAGCGGCGGCGGTGGTGGTGGTTGCCATTTCTTGATTGTGGGGATGTTTGTTGTACAGGTAAGGGTGGTGGTGAAGTAGAATTGAAGAGGTGAAGAGATGAATAGAGTGATTTTTGTGGGATTATGAAATGTGTGAGATGAAAATATAAATGATTCAATGTAAGCGATGTTGGTGATATATTAATTGCTATGCAATTCTTAGGCCGACCCCCAATAATTTTTTTTTTGTCCCGCTACGCGAACCCGCGAGGTCGTGGGTTCGAATCCCAGCCAGGCTTGAAAAAAAAAAATTTTTTTTTTCTCGTGAGACGAAGGTTGTAGGTTCGAATCCCAGCCAGGCTTGAAAATTTTTTTTTTGTTTCTCGTGAGACGAAGGTTGTGGGTTCAAATCCCAGCCAGGCTTGAAAATTTTTGTATTTTTTTTTTTTTTTTTTTTTTTTTTTCAGGCTAAGAATTGCATAGCAAATTATCCTCGTTTTCTACGCAGTAGAAAAGAGAAAAGATTAGGGGGTCCAGGGGGGCAAAGCCCCCCTGGCGGAGTCAAGGGGCGGAGCCCCTTGCCAGGCCGAAGGGCCGAGTTATATATATATATATATATATATATATATATATATATATATATATATATATATATATATATATATATATAATGGAATTTACGTTTGCGCATGCGTTGAGTGAAGTATTGATTTGGCAACAATGAAACTGACAGGGGACCGTCTACCCCCTAGCCCGCACATTCCCTGAAAATGAAACTTCACTGAGGAAAATAAGCTTGTAACAAGGATTTTATACTGGCGCATGCGCAGTGTTTATTAATAATACAATCATGTTGAAATTGATAAAATATGATCAAATCGTCCTCTCCCAACCATCCTCCGAATTTGAGCGATATCGGACGACTAGGGCGTGAGAAAATGATGCTTGGTAGAATTTACGTTTGCGCATGCGCAGGGTGAGGTATTGAGTCAAGAACGATGAAACTGATAGGGAACTTTCTAACTTCTAGCCCAAACATCCCCTGAAAATTTCATCCGAATCGGATGAATACTGTGGAAAATATGCTTGTTACAAGGATTTGCGGACACACGACAAACAGATACACAGACACACACACAGACAGACACGGAACCAAAGTTGTTCAGAATGGTCTAAAACGTAAAATGCGAGTGGAAATTTTGATTTTGGAGACGAAAATTTTTTTTTCTCCCGAAAGTGAAAACAATGCTTCCGCTACCTTTAGGTAGACTCGGAAGCAATATGTGGTAGGATTTCAGTCGTCCTCACCTGACGACAGAAAGTCCCGCCCACCCTTCTGGCCGACGTTTTCAGTTTAAACTTCAATACGAGCCGAGCTATTGTGCGTTTGATTCGGTTCCTTTTGTTCGAGGCAGGCTCACCAGGCCATTAGCGGTTCCATGCCGACTAATCACAATGACACGGTATAAAGGCTGAGGACGAGGGAGCCTGGAGCTGGCTGGTGGTAGGTAAGAGTAAAATAGAGAAGTAGGTAGGATGTGAGCTGGCACCGCTCTCCTTCCAGGCAAGCGATGCAATCTGCCTCACAATGGGCCAACACGATTTGGTGAGAATGATGCAGTGAAACAATCAATACCGAAAAGTAAATGCCTGGATTGAGCTGCTGGATTCATCATTTCAAATCTTTTGGTTGTATTAATTCCGAGTCTATCTAGGTGGAGGAAGCATTGTGATCACTATCACTTTATTACTTCCAAGTATACCTACAGGTAGCGAAAGTATTTTATTGCACTTTCGGGAAATGAAAAACGATGCACATTATTATACAATGGTTTATTATTACTTTGTTAGATAACCCTTCTACGCAGACCATTGGTCTATGTTGTAATAGTCAATAGTTAGCTATTAATTTCCCAAGAATTTAGCCATGTGATACCTATGGAGATCACACTTCCTAATGTATAATTATTATTGTAATTATTTGATTTCGGATAGTTCGAGAATACACGCACTCTGATCCTTCTTTTATTTGTTTTAACTCAGCATAAAACCGTCTATAATGATTAAACCCCGTATGTAATATATGATCAGAACATGGCACATCGTGTCTCTGAGAGGGGTTCACACTTTTAGAGTTCAAAGACCCCGCAATTTTACGCTTCACTGTAAATATATATATAAAAAAAAGGAAAATGATACTTGAAGTAACTTACGTTAGCGCATGCGCAGAATGGAATAATGATTTGAGAAAAATGAAATTGGTAGGCTACAATCTACAACCTATCCCACGAATTCCCAGAAAATGTAATCAAAATCTGATAAAAACTAGACCTTGTTAACATGGAATAATTAAACCATTGTACCCCAACTATACACCAAATTTGAGCAAGATTGGACGACTAGGACGTAAAAAAATGATGCTTGAAAGAATTTATTTACGTTTGTGCATGCGCAAAATGGAGCAATGATTTGAGAAGTATGGAATTAATAGTGGACCATTTACAGCCTAACCCGCACATTACCTGAATATGTCATCAAAATCAGATGAAAACTGTTGAAATTAGGCTCGTTTGAAAAGGAATACATATTCGCGCATGCGCAATAGCTACTAATGATAGGGTTATGTTGAAATTGCTAGGGAATGCTCAAATTAACCTCTTCTACCTATCCTCCAAATGTGAGCGAGATCGGACGACTAGAAAATGATGCTTGGTAGAATTAATTGGGTTGAGAAAATGACGGAAGATGGAATTTACGTTTGCGCATGCGCCAAGTGAAGTATTGATTTGGGGAACAACGAAACTCATAAGGGACTATCTTCACCCTAACCCGCACATACCATGACAATTTCATAATGACCGGTAGAATATTGTGGAAATTAAGCTCATTACAAGGCTTTGCGGACATTCACACACAGAGATGGAGAAAGAAAGACACCACTTGTAAACATTTACCACTGTAAAAAACAACAGCCGTTTGATTTTAGTGGAGACTACAACTTATAAATCTCTCGAAAGTGAAAACAATGCTTCCACTACCTATAGGTAGACTTGGGAGCAGTTAAAAGATGAAATTTGCATGATTGCATCTTTATTAGCTCCGTGTACTCCGAGAACAAGGTCTAGTTTTCATCAGATTTTGATTTCATTTTCTGGGAATTAGCGGGTTGGGCTGTAGGTTGTACCCTACCAATTTCTTTTTTGTCAAATCATTACTCCATTCTGCGCATGCGCTAACGTAAATTACTTCAAGCAAAATTTTCCCGTTTTTTGGTTTATTATTTCCAATAATAAGCCTATGTGATCGTATAGCAAAAAATTTTTATAACCCCCCCTCAAACTTTGTCACTTTACGTTTCAAGGTGCGTAGAATCCAAATTTGAAATGTCCGTCCGCCGTCCGCCGTTCGCCGTCCGCCGTCCGCCGTCCGCCGTCCGGGCCATAAAAGGCCTAAGAATTGACTTAAAAAACCCGTCCTTTCGCCCATAGACTCCATTTGGGGTCTAGTTGGTCCTAACGTTTAACCATCCCGATCGCTTTACTCGCATAGATGCTATGGGCCAAAAACGGGCGAAAAAGTGTCATTTCAAGGCTTTGTTAGACTTACGCACGCACGCACGCCTGGCACGCTTGGCAGGGGGTCACGGTGGGCGGCGAGGGGGGGGTGAGCGGGGGGTAGAGTGAGGGGAGGCGCCGGCGCCGCGGCACCTTGTGGTGGATACGGCGCCGGCGTTCCTTCGAGGCATGAATATATGTTTTTTCAAGGCCATATTTGTGTGTTAATACCAAAGCTTTTCCTACGCATATTTAATAACATATCCTCTCGACTTTGCGTACGTACTTAGATAATGATATTATTAAGGCAATAACTATTTGAATAGATAGGAGCTCAAATCGAGAAATATAAACATGCGTATATAATTATAGAAGTATAGGTTGTGGCAACTCGAAATAGGACACGCCGAGGAGTCTGGACGGGCCTTATGACGTACGCTAGCCAACTAAAACTATGATCATACTCAATTGAAAAAATAATAAACCTTTGTGAAATAATTTGCAGCATTTTGTGTTATAATACCAATGCTTTTCCTACGCATATTTAATAACATATCCTCTCGACTTTTCGTACGTACTTAGACAATGATATTATTAAGGCAACAAATATTTGAATAGATAGGAGCTCAAATCGAGAAATATAAACATGCGTGTATAATAATAGAAGTATAGGTTGTGGCAACTCGAAATAGGACACGCCGAGGAGTCTGGACGGGCCTTATGACGTACGCAAGCCAACTAAAACTACGATCATACTCAATTGAAAAAATAATAAACCTTTGTGAAATAATTTGCAGCGTTTTAAACATCTCTACTGTGAAGAGTAAAATTGCGGGATCTTGGGAACTGTGAAAGTGTGAACCCTTCTCGGAAGCACAATGCGCTATGTTCTGATCAAATATTACATACAGGGTTTAATAATTATAGGCCAATGATTTGCGTAGAATGGCTATCTAACACAGAAATAATAAACCACTGTGTAATAATTTGCAGCGTTTTTTTATTCAATTTTTGGATTTTACGCATCTTGAAGCGTAAACCAAAAAATTTTGAGGGGTGTTAAATTTTTTCTTTTCATGGTCGATTACAAAGGTTCATTATTGAAAATAATAAGTTGAAAAAAATCGCTAAAAATCAGTTTTCCCACCACCAGAGCTGCTGTTGGTCTCATTCGACGCATAAACAGGCCAAGTAATAGCACAATTTTTTTTCACATCGCCTAGTGGTGTAATTTGTTCAAAAATTGCCGGAAGAAAAATTGTCCATTATTTGTGAAAAGCCAAATTTTTACCAATTTTAAGGCAAAAGGCACGATAAGAAGGCTTTTCAGACCCCCCCCCCCTCCCTTTTTTTCCTGGCATTTTTTTCAGGTCGCCAAGTGGTATTAAGTTCAAAATCGGTAAACAGCCAAATTTTTTTGCAGTTTTTAGGCAATAGGCACGTAATGGAGGCATTTTAGACCCATCATGTATGGTATAGGCGTGTTCAGCTTTAAATTTCCAACAAGAATAGCACCTTTAAATTGAACATAAATTATCCTAGAATTTTATTGATTCTTTCAAAAATGCTGGTACCGTACCTCAAAAATCGGACGAGTACATGAAAAACGGGCAGCTGATTCGGATTCAGCACCTTCGAAAACCCCAGGACCAGTACCAGTTTCGTGGGGGTACGACTTTTTTTCATTTTGCAGTGTAATCATCTGTAGGCCAATGATTACCGTAGAAAGGAATCTTGAATGATTACCGTAGGAATAATGAATTGTGTAAAAAGCAGTTTTTTTCTGAAATGGGAATCCACAACTTCGTCGCGAGTGATTTTGTTCTTATCCAGAACGTAATGTAACAGTCGAGGTGGCTTCCTCTCGGTATCAGCAGAAGGTACGAGCATCATATCGATTTCCCATTGTCCACTCTGTTGAGCAGAAATCCTCACTATTTTGCCGGTCTCGACCAATCTTTCTAATGGAAGATAGGAGATAACCTCTCCAGCGTCGCCCTACTGTTTCCCTCACTTTCCCACCAACACAAACCTCCCAGATTCGCCAACCATTGTCTTCGGTTGGTCCATTCGTTGTAATTTCTTTCCCCCCATTCAGATTTTCTTCGCGCCTCCGGTAAGTGCAACTTTTCTTTTATTAGTTTATCTATGTCCCCTGACACACCTTCTTCTTAGTACGATTAACAGATTGTGAACTGTTATGAACAAATTTAGGTTCATAGTAGGGAAAACCGGTACACTTACATTCGAACGCTCATTAAAATTTACGTCATCATCCTGGAGCTGTTTTTTTTTTTTTTTTTTTTTTTTTTTTTTTTTGCATAAAAATGCACGAAAATAACTGAGATATGATTGATTTTAAGCTTGTGACAGTTCCCGCAAGATCCAAGGGAATGCGCTGCCGTCACTCCGTTGTTTCCCAACGGGCGTCGGGCGCTAATTCCCGTGTTTTCGAAAGCCTGCGTTTGGCGATGGATGGGTGATCCTAGAACTGGAAAACCCATCATCTCCGAACGTAGCATATATGCTATTAGTACGAGTTGTATCTCTTATGGTACTGTCACACCCTTCTCTATCTATGAGTGTGGATTTAGGCCCCCATTGCACCTCCGGGGCGCCTAAGTCTATTATATGGTAACAGAGCGTGGTTAGGATTATGCACGGCTAACGCCTAGTAATCCGATCCACTATTTTGGGGGCGTTAATGTCTCAGAAGAAACATATCCCGGGGTTCCAGAAGGAATACCCATTATACTCCCTTGGATACCTAAAAACTTTCATTGGTTCTTGATTATTAATTTCTCAATTTTCCCCTCATATTATTTCTATTTAACATACTTAATTTTCAAGGGCATTGTTCCCAAACCCAGGGCATCGTTCCCTATTTCATAAGTCCCCATAGTGGGCACCTTCCACTGTAAGTCTCCAAAGTTGAGCAAGTTAATTCCCCAGGGTATAGTTCCCATTTTCGTAAGTCCCCAAGTGGGCAGCTCCCTACTGTAAGTCTCCTGGTTGAGCAAGTTATATTATTCCCGATTGTTCCAATCTTTGATTGGGGGTTAACTACCTAATGAATACTTCATATGAAGATTCATTGACAATCCATCCTGTTTTAATTTCACCTTTTTATCCTCAATCGCCAATGCAGCTATTTATTAGTGAGCATCAGTTCTCAATCAGTAAACTATTCCACCTAATTAACATACTTGTTCTTCAATCAGGTATGTTTTTTAAGGGGAAGAGTGTGACAGTTCCCGCGAGATCCATGGGAATGCTCTTCTGTCGCTCCGTTGTTTCCCAACGGGCGTCGGGCGCTAATTCCCGTGTTTTCGAAAGCCTGCGTTTGGCGATGGATGAGTGATCCTAGAACTGGAAAACCTATCTTCTCCGAACGTAGCATATATGCTATTAGTACGAGTTGTATCTCTTATGGTACTGTCACACCCCTCTCTCTCTCTCTATGAGTGTGGATTTAGGCCCCCATAGCACCACGGGGCGCCTAAGTTCATTACAAGCTCCATGAGGCGGCAGCAACATACCGAGTCGACGTGTACGGTAAGTTTACAATGTATCATAGATTATAATGGGGATGCCCCCCAAAAGCTCGAAACGCACGCAAATTGGCAAAAAGAGCCTTTACCATCGTATTGATTTTTATACGCCTGTTTGCTGGCGGGCACACCACCAGTGCGCGCCAAATTAATGCATTTTTTAGCTCCCGACCATGGTTTTTTGTTCTTTTTTTACTAACTAAAAAGCAGGCATCATGTAATTTTACTGTGTGTGTGCGTTTCCAAGCGAAAAAATTCCAGGATAGGCCGGTTAGGAGCTTAAACTCAACCATGTCTCAGTTACTTTCGTGCGTTTTTATGCGAATAAACAGCTCCAGGATGATGACGTCAATTTTAACGAGCGTTCGAATGTAAGTGTACAGGTTTACCCTATTGTTCATTATTTTCTATACTACCCATCACCCTATTATTGTTCTAACGATGATTCACCTATTTACGAGGAAAAGGGTTTTAGAGAACAGGAGGTTTAAGTTGGTGAAGACATCAACGTAAGATTGCACAAAGACATCAATCTAAGTTACATATTTACGAAATTTAAAAGATTTAAAATTTAAAACAGAATAAAAAAGAGATGATGAAGTTATGTGAGTACCAAATAGCTATAGCGCTTCCTGCCAGCACAACTCAGCACCACAAATAGTCTTTGAGCGAATGTTAGTAGAAAATATTTTATATAGAGTATATTTTAAAACCAAAATTTTCGAAAATTTTCTTTATTGAAATCCGTTTAGAGACATTCTGTAACGAATCCTAGAGTTTAACGCTTTTTCATATATATATACTTGGGTTGATGGGTTTGATGAATGACCAAAACTAGTCTGGGGGTAGATATTTTTTATTTACTGCGACGTTTCGGTCAGGATCTAAAACCAATCATGCAGATTTAGTTGTGCAGGTATGCTTAAGTTTGAAAACAAACAGTGATCCGTGAGATGGTAGAATTTATATAATATTAGTGCTACTAGAAGTAGTGATCACAACAACACTTTTATACCTGGGTATGATATGATGCTCTCAATGCTTACATAAATCTGTGAAATTTCATGTTGCAATGCTTGATTTCCACCAGTTCATTTTATCATTTAATAATGAACCGGAGGTTTCCATTTGTTTTCGTCACGAGCGTCACGTCACAGTGGGGTTTTCTATTGATTTTCACGTTCAACCAATGAGTTACTAGGGAAGTGTAACTTCCTTAGTTTTCATAGCAGGAAAGTCGTTAGCCACTTTTTGTAATGCTCTCTTTTATCACAGCATCTCATAATCCCTAAGCCTCTGTAGTGTCAAGAAAAGCTGATTTATTACGCTCAGTTATAAACTAATATTGCTAAGTAACCATAATGAACTAATAATGTGTAAAATTAATCATTATTAAACGATCTGACTGTAGAACCCTAGGTCAACCGTCCGTTTTTAATTTCTACTTTTAGGATACTTAAGTTGGTATTATCAATTACTTTAGCTAACTCATCATCATGAAGATAATGGTTATGAAGAGCTAGTTTGTTTATCCTTTTGGTGGCATTCAGGATGTGTCTTGGAATGAGTTGGTTCATGTTACTGTCTTCCAGGAATGAGTTATCACACTGAAGAGAGCAAACTTTTTTCTTCAATTAATCCATGGATCCATTGGTCAACTAATTTCATCACATTGTGGCTGTAGGTATCTTTGACTTCACTGAGTAGGGACATTTTGGTCTTCCCTTGAGGTATAATTTAGATGATGGAGATGACTAGTCCAACTTGGGTTGATGGGTTTGGTGAATGACCAAAAATAGTCTGGGGGTAGATATTTTTTATTTACTGCGACGTTTTGGTCAGGATATGACCCTAATCATGCAGATTTGGTTGTACAGTTGTTGCTTAAGTTTGAAAACACACAGTGATCCGTGAGGTGGTTGAATTTATATAATATTAGTGCTACTAGAAGTAGTGATCACAACAACTATAAAGTATAAAAGTGTTATTTTGATCACTACTTCTAGTAGCACTAATATTATGTAAATTTTACCACCTCATTTTGTCAAACTGATGTAACACCAATAAAACTAAATCTGCATGATTAGGGTCAGATCCTGACTGAAACGTCACAGTAAATAAAAAATATCTACCCCCAGACTAGTTTTGGTCATTCACCAAACCTATCAACCCACGTTTATATATTGGTTGGAATAGTCATCTCCATCACCAAAGTTTGTGTGTGTGTGTGTGTGTCCTTCCAAAGGATAATTCCATAATAGCAGTAGGACCTGTTAGAACCTAGTTGTAGAACCTACTGTTTTTTGACGTTTTTTGATGATGATGACTTTGCATCGAAAGCGCTAGTTATT
Source organism: Adelphocoris suturalis (assembly GCA_030762985.1). Lineage (NCBI taxonomy): Eukaryota > Metazoa > Arthropoda > Insecta > Hemiptera > Miridae > Adelphocoris > Adelphocoris suturalis. Next base: position 10,179,016 of record CM061043.1, read on the forward strand.
GGCCATAGATAACAGGGGTGCCTATTGTAATTGATCTGGGGGTTGAGGGACCACCCGAGAATGAGAAAAAATTCGCGGTTACAGTAAAATTGTAATATATGCGTCAATAATAAACCCCATTAATCGCTTCTGATCGCTCAGAATATTTTGATGATTTTTATGTTGAAAATTTTAAAACGTCCGCCAATTGGGTGAACAGTATAGCTTCCTCACATATTGTAATAAGAGTTGAAATGTTTTAATGCAAAATATAACAGTATCTAATACATGTGTATACATGCTAGAATGTGCATTAGGGCTATTATTCAGAATAACCCACACAATAATTGAAAATGTCATCGAAGTAGATTCATTATTCTAGGAGTGTCATACAATATTGGAAATTCAAGCGACATTAGCTATTATTCAAGAAAATGCGATAAATTCAAAGGGCATCATCCTGGACCTAACAACCTCTCGAGTTTGAACAAAATCGGATTAATAGATGATAAGAAATCGACGTTATAAGAAATTACATTTGCGTATGCGCGTAGACTATCATTTTTATCCAACTTCAATGAAATTTATAGGGAATCGTCTAGTAGCTCACAATCCCACTCAATCACAATCCCACACAATCCCTGAAAATTTCATCTAAATCGTTCCATTAGTCTCAAAATTTTGCTTGTGTTAATCGATATCAGTTTTGGGCATGCCTAAAGGTTATTACTCCACCAATTGCGATATAATTTATAGGGTATTAGCATAAAGCATATACCCTACCGAATTTCAACGCAATCGAGCCAACAGATGATAAGAAAGCGATTGCTATACGTCCAAATGCAATTAAATTTATAGGAGACCGTCAAAAAGCTGACCCGAATTATCCCCAAAAATTTCATCGGAATTGGACTGAAACTTGGAACAGTTTTGGGTTTGACAAGGATTTACCACAGAAAGACATACATCAAACAAACAGACAGACACGGTACCAAAAGTGATCAGCAACGGCCTGGGGCCTATTTCATAAAACAACAAGTTACAAGTGTACAAGTGAACTAGTACAGGTACTTGTAATGCACGGTAAACTAGAACAAGTGTTTCACCAAAACAAAGAGTACAAGTGTAGAAAAGTTACACTTGTTGAAGCTAAGTTTACAAGTGTAGCAGAAAAGAAAATGGCGTGTGGGGACAAACGAAATAAACAACGTCAAGTGGGATGCCGAAATTGAAGTTTTGTCAGCGAATCATAATATACCATTTCCAAGTCAAATTGAGAATTTTCCAAACCAAATTGAGAATTTTCCAAACCAATTTGAGATTTTTCCAAACCAAATTGAGAATTTTCCAAACCAATTTGAGATTTTTCCAAACCAAATTGAGAATTTTCCAAACCAATTTGAGATTTTTCCAAACTAATTTGAGATTTTTCCAAACCAATTTGAGAATTTTCCAAAACAATTGGAGAATTTTCCTAACTAAAAATGTTCTAAAAAAGAAAGGAGAAGGGAATCATCCAAACCAAAGTGACAATTTTTCAAAGCAAATCAAAACTTTTAATTAGGAATAAAATTGCACAATACATCGTTAAAAGAAAGAAATTTGCATTTTTCATATTTTTGAGAAAAATGAGGTATTATGAAAATTCAATGTAGAGGGTTCCCAGCTGCTGCGTTCGTTAATTGCACGAACATGTCCATCATCCAATTTGTGCAATCAGCTGATGAAATGGTGGGGATGCTTCGAGCTATCACTTCACTCAAAACTGACTAAGAACGTTTCTCACGTAAAGCTTGATTTTGGTTTATTATTTCCAATAATAAGCCTATGTGATCGTGTAGCAAAAAATTTTTATAACCCCCCCCCCCCCCCCCCTCAAAACGGGCGAAACAGTGTCTTTTTCGAGGATTTTGAGTGTTAGACGCACGCCTGGCACGCTTGGCAGGGGTCACGGTGGGTGGTGAGGGGGGTGAGCGGGGACAAGGACACGATATGTGAAATTATTCTAATTTGCAAATAAATACATTTTTAAAAAGTTGATAAATAACTATTCCCTTCTTACCTTCTTTCACTTTCTTTAAAAAATTATGATGGTCTAATCAAAGTCCCTCAATAGACACATTACCAAATCATACCTATTTTGCTTCCAAATTTCTTGAAAAGCTGAGTAAGAAAAGGGTAGGTAGATAATTACGGCCCCTAGCACCAGGCCATAGACTAAAAATACCTGATCCTTGTTAAACTTACAATATGCCCTTCCTGTTATGTTCCTTGGATCATTTGGTTCTATGGAATTAAACTGACCGAAAACCTAACTCTATTTGAAGTTGTAAAAAACCTAACTCTATTTGAAGTCGTAAAAAAACTGAAACTGATCCTTCATGAGTTCATAGTTCCTAATACTGTTGTCTGACTGTTAGCTATTAGGTACCAACACTTTAAATTGTCCATTAAACTTTGCTAAAAAAAAAAAATAAAAAAAAAAATATATATATATATATATATATATATATATATATATATATATATATATATATATATATTGAGTTTTCTAAAAAAAAAATCTAGTCTTCGATTTTTTTAGAAAAAAGTTGATTTAATCGAATCTTACATCGATTTGTATTCATCACTATTACAATGCGACCACGATCGGTCGCACAAAGGGCTTAGGAAAGCCTAGTGACGATTTTCATTACGATCAATCAAAGAATGTGAAAAATAAAAATTAGGTAGGTAGGTAATTTCATAGTTGCTGGGAATTTTCGGGAACAGTAGGTAGCGTCCTAGACACGGGATACGATTTATTTTGTTTCTAAATAAAATATTGAGTTTTTTAGCCAATTTGTAAGCGGGAGCTCCGATATAAGACACCACCGGTCTCATCGGCACTCCTTCCTTATGAATTTTAGGGAGACAAGATAACCTAGGCGCATGAGGGTTCATTTCTACAAAACTTGGAATGTACATATTTTTTAGTAAACTATCTTCTGATTGGTGAACTACTTTTCGAATTAATCTTTGAAATTTTGAAGTTGGGTCAGATGAAAGATTTGAACAATTATTATCTTCTAGAAATTTTACAGTTTTCGAAACATAATCTTGCTTATTTAAGATGACAGTTGTATTACCTTTATCTGCTTTGAGGGCCACAATATTTCTCTGGGAAAACTTCTTCTTTAGACCAGCTGCAACTGTTTCCTCCTTCCCGGGTGGTGGTCCTGGTAATCTCGACGAGGACTGGATCTCTTCTGCACATAGGGTCTTGGTGACAGATGGTCCATTCGTAGCCTCGACGGAAAATGCTAAGTCCCGAGTCGCAGGAGTTCCAAGGGAGAAACATGGGTTATGCTTCAACCCTTTCTCAAGAAGGGATACTTCTGCCGTAGAAAATACGACATCAGACAGGTTCTCCACTTTCTTGAAGAATGGGTGAGACCTTGTTAGTGGAGCTGGAGTCTTAGGGACTGGCTTTTTAGTCTTCAAAAGTTGTTCTAATTTACCTTGCAGAATCTTCTTTTTTGCCGATCCTTTCTTCCATGCGGCTTCGACTGAATACTGCTCGATAAGTTCCCATTCAGCGGAAGTGTAGCGGGCGGTGAGTTCTTGAAACATATAGTACAGTTTCTCCCGGGCAGTATCACGAACACTATACCAACGATGGAGTTCACTTCTCAAAAGCTTGATTTGTGCCTCATTAATAATTCGGACTGCAGCACCTGAAGGGTGCTTACATTGGATTCGTACAAAATTTGGAATCACACGTTTAGAAATACACTGTTGATTGAACCAAATGTTCCTTTCCGCTAAAGCTATACGTATCTTCAATTTTATAAACCAACTCGCGATTTCTGCTCGACTTGCAGAACTGATACGAACTAAATCACTCGCGACGAAGTTGTGGAAACCCATTTAAAAAACGGAAGTTAGTGAAAAACGTTGTCTATTTCCACGAAAAATAAAGAGTTACACTGTTAAATCGATTTCGACGGTTAGGCCATCATCAGTAACAAACAATAACTGAAGATACATTAGAAAGGACACAGCTTTTATAGTAACAGGTGAAGGGAGATTGAATCCCATTGGTCAAGAGAAAGGAAAGGGGCAAGTGGTACAACCAATGAAGTGCAAACAAGGTGACGGGGGATTATAGCTAATTAGATGAAGTGAAAGGGGGAAATAACTAAATATGGTTTCAACATTGTGAAGGGATAATTCCAAGCTTTATAAAAATGGACCTAATAGTGGTGAAATATATTGAGGTATATCCTCATTTAAACATTTACCAGATCTGTCACTTTTGATAATTTCGAATTTTTCAAGTACATTCAACATACCTCCCTTCGGACAAAAATGAAGAAATTCTACAAACTGTCTATCTGTCAAATCAAAATTGTAACTATGATTGGATTCCTTAAGATGTTTTGCGAATGTAGACTTACCCTTATTTTCCCTGTAATCCTCCTGATGCTCGTCTATTCTTTCCCTGAATTTCCTACCAGTTTGACCGCAATATTCGTAGCCACAAGAACATTTTAGTTTATAAACCCCACTTTTATCCTGAACATTGATTTTGTCCTTAACGGATCCTAGTAATGCTTTAAGACTATTTTTAGTTCTAAAACCTACTTTGTAACCTCTAGATGATAGAATTTTGCCGATTTTATCCGAAATTTTCCCATAATAAGGTATACTTATCCATTGCTTTTCTTCTAAATTTACATCTTCCCTAGCCAGATTGGTAACTTTTTCCCTACTCTTTTTCCTAAGAACATTATCCCATATGGTATCAACGAGATCTCCTCCATATCCGTTACTAGCCGCTATGCTTTTGATAATGGATTTTTCTTTTGATAAATTTTGTTCACTCATTGGAATAGACAGTGCTCGGTTAATCATACTATGGAAGGCTGCATGCTTATGGACTAAAGGGTGATTTGAAGTACTATGGATAGTTATATCGCTATATGTATCTTTTCTATAAATTGAAAAATCATGCTTTTCGTTTACCAAAGAGATGGATAGATCTAAAAAATTGAGTTTATTTCCGCCGAATTCGAGGGTAAATTTGATAAAGGGATCTAATTTATTGATTTTTTCGTGAAAAGAATTTAGTTGTCTTTCTGTGCCCTTCCATAGAATGACGATATCATCGACATATCTATACCAATAGAGAAGATCATTTGTGCTACAAGTTGTGAATATTTGTTGCTCAAGATAATCCATGTATAGCAGCGGTGATAACGGAGAACCCATAGCAACCCCTGGCTGTGTATAACATTTCCCCTCAAATAAAAAGTAATTTTGATCCATACAAATAGACATCAAATTAAATAACTCGTCCTTTTCGAAAATATTAAGTTTAGAGGCGTGAATCAGCCTGCACACCACATCTTTGCATCTAGTTACATCGATATTGGTGAACAGACTAACCACGTCAAAAGATGCAAGTTTAGCATTTGGAGGCATCCGAATGTCCTTAATTTTAGAGACCAAATCATAGGAATTTAGTACAGTATGTTGAGGTCGAAAGTTGATTTTGTTTCTAAATAAAATATTGAGTTTTTTAGCCAATTTGTAAGCGGGAGCTCCGATATAAGACACCACCGGTCTCATCGGCACTCCTTCCTTATGAATTTTAGGGAGACAAGATAACCTAGGACCATGAGGGTTCATTTCTACAAAACTTGGAATGTACATATTTTTTAGTAAACTATCTTCTGATTGGTGAACTACTTTTCGAATTAATCTTTGAAATTTTGAAGTTGGGTCAGATGAAAGATTTGAACAATTATTATCTTCTAGAAATTTTACAGTTTTCGAAACATAATCTTGCTTATTTAAGATGACAGTTGTATTACCTTTATCTGCTTTGAGGGCCACAATATTTTTCTGGGAAAACTTCTTCTTTAGACCAGCTGCAACTGTTTCCTCCTTCCCGGGTGGTGGTCCTGGTAATCTCGACGAGGACTGGATCTCTTCTGCACATAGGGTCTTGGTGACAGATGGTCCATTCGTAGCCTCGACGGAAAATGCTAAGTCCCGAGTCGCAGGAGTTCCAAGGGAGAAACATGGGTTATGCTTCAACCCTTTCTCAAGAAGGGATACTTCTGCCGTAGAAAATACGACATCAGACAGGTTCTCCACTTTCTTGAAGAATGGGTGAGACCTTGTTAGTGGAGCTGGAGTCTTAGGGACTGGCTTTTTAGTCTTCAAAAGTTGTTCTAATTTACCTTGCAGAATCTTCTTTTTTGCCGATCCTTTCTTCCATGCGGCTTCGACTGAATACTGCTCGATAAGTTCCCATTCAGCGGAAGTGTAGCGGGCGGTGAGTTCTTGAAACATATAGTACAGTTTCTCCCGGGCAGTATCACGAACACTATACCAACGATGGAGTTCACTTCTCAAAAGCTTGATTTGTGCCTCATTAATAATTCGGACTGCAGCACCTGAAGGGTGCTTACATTGGATTCGTACAAAATTTGGAATCACACGTTTAGAAATACACTGTTGATTGAACCAAATGTTCCTTTCCGCTAAAGCTATACGTATCTTCAATTTTATAAACCAACTCGCGATTTCTGCTCGACTTGCAGAACTGATACGAACTAAATCACTCGCGACGAAGTTGTGGAAACCCATTTAAAAAACGGAAGTTAGTGAAAAACGTTGTCTATTTCCACGAAAAATAAAGAGTTACACTGTTAAATCGATTTCGACGGTTAGGCCATCATCAGTAACAAACAATAACTGAAGATACATTAGAAAGGACACAGCTTTTATAGTAACAGGTGAAGGGAGATTGAATCCCATTGGTCAAGAGAAAGGAAAGGGGCAAGTGGTACAACCAATGAAGTGCAAACAAGGTGACGGGGGATTATAGCTAATTAGATGAAGTGAAAGGGGGAAATAACTAAATATGGTTTCAACATTGTGAAGGGATAATTCCAAGCTTTATAAAAATGGACCTAATAGTGGTGAAATATATTGAGGTATATCCTCATTTAAACATTTACCAGATCTGTCACTTTTGATAATTTCGAATTTTTCAAGTACATTCAACATACCTCCCTTCGGACAAAAATGAAGAAATTCTACAAACTGTCTATCTGTCAAATCAAAATTGTAACTATGATTGGATTCCTTAAGATGTTTTGCGAATGTAGACTTACCCTTATTTTCCCTGTAATCCTCCTGATGCTCGTCTATTCTTTCCCTGAATTTCCTACCAGTTTGACCGCAATATTCGTAGCCACAAGAACATTTTAGTTTATAAACCCCACTTTTATCCTGAACATTGATTTTGTCCTTAACGGATCCTAGTAATGCTTTAAGACTATTTTTAGTTCTAAAACCTACTTTGTAACCTCTAGATGATAGAATTTTGCCGATTTTATCCGAAATTTTCCCATAATAAGGTATACTTATCCATTGCTTTTCTTCTAAATTTACATCTTCCCTAGCCAGATTGGTAACTTTTTCCCTACTCTTTTTCCTAAGAACATTATCCCATATGGTATCAACGAGATCTCCTCCATATCCGTTACTAGCCGCTATGCTTTTGATAATGGATTTTATCTTCTTTATGGATTTTATTTTATAATGGATTTATTTGATGATGGATTATGCAATGCTAAACTTGCATCTTTTGACGTGGTTAGTCTGTTCACCAATATCGATGTAACTAGATGCAAAGATGTGGTGTGCAGGCTGATTCACGCCTCTAAACTTAATATTTTCGAAAAGGACGAGTTATTTAATTTGATGTCTATTTGTATGGATCAAAATTACTTTTTATTTGAGGGGAAATGTTATACACAGCCAGGGGTTGCTATGGGTTCTCCGTTATCACCTCTGCTTGCAGATATTTACATGGATTATCTTGAGCAACAAATATTCACAACTTGTAGCACAAATGATCTTCTCTATTGGTATAGATATGTCGATGATATCGTCATTCTATGGAAGGGCACAGAAAGACAACTAAATTCTTTTCACGAAAAAATCAATAAATTAGATCCCTTTATCAAATTTACCCTCGAATTCGGCGGAAATAAACTCAATTTTTTAGATCTATCCATCTCTTTGGTAAACGAAAAGCATGATTTTTCAATTTATAGAAAAGATACATATAGCGATATAACTATCCATAGTACTTCAAATCACCCTTTAGTCCATAAGCATGCAGCCTTCCATAGTATGATTAACCGAGCACTGTCTATTCCAATGAGTGAACAAAATTTATCAAAAGAAAAATCCATTATCAAAAGCATAGCGGCTAGTAACGGATATGGAGGAGATCTCGTTGATACCATATGGGATAATGTTCTTAGGAAAAAGAGTAGGGAAAAAGTTACCAATCTGGCTAGGGAAGATGTAAATTTAGAAGAAAAGCAATGGATAAGTATACCTTATTATGGGAAAATTTCGGATAAAATCGGCAAAATTCTATCATCTAGAGGTTACAAAGTAGGTTTTAGAACTAAAAATAGTCTTAAAGCATTACTAGGATCCGTTAAGGACAAAATCAATGTTCAGGATAAAAGTGGGGTTTATAAACTAAAATGTTCTTGTGGCTACGAATATTGCGGTCAAACTGGTAGGAAATTCAGGGAAAGAATAGACGAGCATCAGGAGGATTACAGGGAAAATAAGGGTAAGTCTACATTCGCAAAACATCTTAAGGAATCCAATCATAGTTACAATTTTGATTTGACAGATAGACAGTTTGTAGAATTTCTTCATTTTTGTCCGAAGGGAGGTATGTTGAATGTACTTGAAAAATTCGAAATTATCAAAAGTGACAGATCTGGTAAATGTTTAAATGAGGATATACCTCAATATATTTCACCACTATTAGGTCCATTTTTTTATAAAGCTTGGAATTATCCCTTCACAATGTTGAAACCATATTTAGTTATTTCCACCTTTCACTTAATCTAATTAGCTATAATCCCCCGTCACCTTGTTTGCACTTCATTGGTTGTACCACTTGCCCCTTTCCTTTCTCTTGACCAATGGGATTCAATCTCCCTTCACCTGTTACTATAAAAGCTGTGTCCTTTCTAATGTATCTTCAGTTATTGTTTGTTACTGATGATGGCCTAACCGTCGAAATCGATTTAACAGTGTAACTCTTTATTTTTCGTGGAAATAGACAACGTTTTTCACTAACTTCCGTTTTTTAACAGTCGACTGTTAACAACAACTCATTGTAGTGACTTCTCTCCACAGTTATTTTCAACATTTTGGTTTATTATTTTCAATAATGAACTATTGTAATCGACCAAGAAAAAAAATACATTCTGTGTTAAAATTGTTTAACCCCCCCCCCCCCCCCCCCTCAAAATTTGTTTGTTTACGTTTCAAGGTTCGAACAATCCAAAAATCGAATAAAAACTAATCCGCAGTACGCTGAACGCCGTCCGCTGTCTGCCTCACGCCGTCCAGAGCTTTTATCCATAAGTACCTACTGGACCCGAGTTTATGAAATTCGTCTCAAAAATCATACATTGGTCGGAGATGTGCCAGTAACATCGGCATCAACTTTGATCCACCCTAAAGGGTAGTAAACAAGGGCTAAAATAATGAAAAATCGAGATCTCAGAAAATTTCAAGGTAACAGTAGGTAATGTTTTTAACGAATTTTCGTAAAAAATGAACTATTGCAATGGCTCGGAAATTTTTTAAATCAAAATTTTTGAAAAAATTCTTTATTGAAATCAGTTTTGAGTCATTATGAAACGAATCCTAGATTTTGTCGCTTTTTGGTTTATTATTTCCAATAATAAGCCTATGTGATCGTGTAGCAAAAAGTTTTTATAACCCCCCCTCAAACTTTGTCACTTTACTTTTCAAGGTGCGTAGAATCCAAATTTGAAATGTCCGTCCGCCGTTCGCCGTCCGGGCCATAAAAGGCCTCCTAAGAATTGACTTTAAAAACCCGTTCTTTCGCACATAGACTCCATTTGGGGTCTAGTTGGTCCTAACGTTTAACCATCCCGATCGCTTTACTCGCATAGATGCTATGGGCCAAAAACGGGCAAAAAAGTGTCCTTTTCGACGCGCGCACGCCTGGCACGCTTGGCAGGGGGTCACGGTGGGTGGAGCGGGGGGGGGGGGGGGGGGGGGGGGGGGGGGGGGGGGGGTGGAGTGAGAGGAGGCGCCGGCGCCGCGGCTTGTGGTGGGTACGGCGCCGGCGTTCCTTCGAGGCATGAATATGTTTTAAAGCATAATCGGATTTTTCCTCCTCATTCAGGGGAAATGATTAATCAATTAATGAAATGAATAATCAGTTCATCAAGTCAGAATGCTGCTAGGTTTGGAATGTCATCTGTAACTTCGAGATCCTCAATACCTGATCAGGAAAAATCGCACAGGGTGACGCACCATTTGAATCTTTCATGGGCCTTGGAAGACATCCTAGATAGATCGTTAAAAAAAAGGTCCAGTCATGCAGCATGACCCCATGAGCGAATTTTTAAAGAAATCTTCGATGTTTCAGTCGCTATTGATCGTGAAGAAAAATTTTAGTTTATGATTTTGATAGACAAACATGGAATCAAATTCTATCTATAGCATGGTTCTAGCCTTAAATGGCATGGTTCTAGGATTGGTTATACATGTATACTTCCATAAGAGTAGTTCAATCTGAATTTGGACAATGTTTCATGCAAATATTACCGATTTTTACAACTAGCGAACGGCATTATTTCGATTTTTGACTGATTTTTCAACTTTGAAATTTTTGAAAACTTGATACATATTCTTATAGGAAATTTTACGCTGATTCCGAATATAACACATGTTAGTATGCTGAAAAAATTATTTTGCACAACAAATCGCAAAAAACAGGCTATTTTGACATTTTTTACTACATTTTTGAAAATTTCAACCCGAAGATGTAATCCGATCATGCTGGCCAACGAACTTGAACTTTCGTTTTGTGTCCTTAACATTTTAAAATTTGTTTGAAGTTTCTAGCACAATTCTACGGACAGTTATCGTCTGGAATGACACATATATACATACATACATAAAAAAATGCGTTAAACTTCAGAATATAATTCAGAATAGCCTGAAACGGATTTCTGCATAAAAATTTTTCAAAAATTCACATTCTACAAATTTTGAGGCGAGAGCAATAGCTTAATTTTCTTCAAAAATTCGCTAAAATGAGTGTTTATTCGTGGCCGAAAAAATCTTTGGCGTCTTCTACGCTGAATGCTTCTTTCTTGTCTGTATTCTTCAGCAGAAGATGATTCCCACATATTAAACACCGAAAAATTGTCAACTCACAATGCTGGAAAATAACAAGTTTACAGGTGAACGGACGTAGGTTAAAAATCGGCCATTTTGGTTTATTATTTCCAATAATAAGCCTATGTGATCGTGTAGCAAAAAATTTTTATAACCCCCCCTCAAACTTTGTCACTTTACGTTTCAAGGTGCGTAGAATCCAAATTTGAAATGTCCGTCCGCCGTCCGCCGTTCGCCGTTCGCCGTCCGGGCCATAAAAGGCCTTAGAATTGACTTAAAAAATCTGTTCTTTCGCACATAGACTCCACTTGGGGTCTAGTTGGTCCTAACGTTTAACCATCCCGATTGCTTTACTCGTATAGATGCTATGGGCCAAAAACAAGCAAAAAAGTTTTTTTTTTGACGCGTGCACGCCTGGCAAGCTTGGCAGGGGGTCACGGTGGGTTGGGGGGGGGGGGGGGGGGGGCGAGCGGGAGGGTGGAGTGAGAGGAGGCGCCGGCGCCGCGGCACCTTGTGGTGGGTACCGCGCCGGCGTTCCTTCGAGGCATGAATATGTTTTTTTCAAGGTCATATTCGTGTGTTAATACCAAAGCTTTTCCTACGCATATTTAATAACATATCCTCTCGACTTTTCGTACGTACTTAGATAATGATATTATTAAGGCAATAACTATTTGAATAGATAGGACCTCAAATCGAGAAATATATGGGTCGTTTTCCCAGAAAGGGCCAATCTTCACTACCTAGATTCAGAAAACTGAAAGTTGGAATTATGTTCTGCCAAAAATCAGGGATCACAGTTACACTGCACTGATTGAATTTTAATGGAAATCCACACAGTGGAGCGCTTAATTAAATAATTATTAATTAAAGCAGAAAACTCATCAGCAGATGAAAGACACCCATGGCAGATGAGAGACACATTATGTGCCCAGATCAAAGAATACAATCCTAGATTTTAATGTCGTATATATATATATATATATATATATATATATATATTTACTTTTACAGTCTTACGGCACAGGTTAACAGATCCAGTATTAGGGCACAGGTGCCCTAATACCGCTTCTGTAACATCCGTCTTTTTATACAATAACACCGATTACAGGATTGCGGCGTCAACGTTGTCCCTCTCTGTCTTGCGCTTTCGTATTCATCTAAATCAACATGATCGTCCCTCGTGTAGCCAGAACGAGAGTAGCTCGGGATTTTTTACTTTCCCAACATCCCAAAATAGTGGAAAGTAATGTCCACTTTTACTTTCCCAACATCCAAACAGAGTGGAAACTTATGTCCACCTTTACTCTCCCAACATCTCAACAGAGTGGAAAGTAATGTCCATTTTTACTTTCCCAACAGCACAACAGAGTGGAAAGTAATGTCCATTTTTACTTTCCCAACATCCCAACAGGGTGGAAACTTATGTCCATTTTTACTTTCCCAACATCCCAACAGAGTGGAAACCTATGTCCACCTTTACTTTCCCAACAGCCCAACAGAGTGGAAAGTATTGTCCATTTTTACTTTCCCAACATCCCAACAGAGTGGGAAGTAATGTCCATTTTTACTTTCCCAACATCCCAATAGAATGGCAAGTAATTTTACTTTCCCAACATCCCAACAGAGTGGAAAGTAATGTCCACCTTCACTTTCCCAACATCCCAACAGAGTGGAAAGTAATGTCCATTTTCACGTTCCCAACATCCCAACAGAGTGGAAAGTAATGTCCATTTTTAATTTCCCAACATCCCAACACAGTGGAAAGTATTGTCCAGTTTTACTTTCCCAACATCTCAACAGAGTGGAAAGTATTGTCCACTTTTCCTTTCCAAATATCCCAACAGAGTGGAAAGTAATGTCCATTTTTACTTTCCCAACATCCCAACAGAGTGGAAACTTATGTCCACCTTTACTTTCTCAACATCCCAACAGAGTGGAAAGTATTGTCCATTTTTACTTTCCCAACATCCCAACAGAGTGGAAACTTATGTCCACTTTTACTTACCCAACATCCCGAAAGATTGGAAAGTATTGTCCATTTTTACTTTCCCAACATCTCAACAGAGTGGAAGGTATTGTCTACTTTTACTTTCCCAATATCCCAACAGAGTGGAAAGTAATGTCTATTTTTACTTTCCCAACATCCCAACAGAGTGGAAACTTATGTCCACTTTTACTTACCCAGTATCTCGATAGATTGGAAAGTAATACCCATTTTTACTTTCCCAACATCCCAACAGAGTGGAAGTAATGTCCATTTTTACTTTCCTAACATCCCAACAGAGTGGAAAGTAATGTCCATTTTTAAAATCACGGCTAAAGCATGTTCCATGTTTCTTGAATTTTAGACGAAGGTTCTAAGCAGTAACCATTATGGGGTCCAGAGGGGGCTTGTCCCCTGGCAAGGTCCGAAGAACCGAGTTTTTTTTTTTTTTTTTTTTTTTTTTTTTTTTTTCCTTAAGCCGCGTCTCAAATGTTCTGGTATTGTTCCTTGAATAATCCACTTCCGTTTTTGCAACTTGAGAAAACATTTAATTTGCTCAATATACTGTTTCTGCTACGTTTCAAGTACCTAGTGCTTATTCCAAATCAGAATTGCAATTCGGCCGAGAGAGCCATTTACCTTAGTAGAAAAATCCCAAAACACTTCTGGATGACACAACAATCGGATTCCAAAAACCTTCACTCGCTCTAAATAAAATGCGCTACATCTCGAGGAATTTAACCCCATCAGTCATAATCACAACGCTAAAAGTTGAAATAACATCTGCTATCCACCCAGCAAGCATTAATCTTGGAGAAATCGGCTTTGATCAAGCTCTCGGTCTTAGTAGACAGACTCGAAAAATTTGACACACATGCGCTCCACGCGGATGACTGGAAAAACAGAGGGCAGTGCCTGTAAGCTGCCTATATACTCATATACCTTGGACAATGGAGGAAGTAGACAACATCGGCTCTGCGCCTCCTAAGCTAGGGTTTGGAAAAAAAAAAAAAAAAAACTATATATATTTTGTTATTTTGTAACAAAAATACTATTTTTTGAGCATTTAAATAATCTAAATTCGGTAGTGATATTACCAGGTTTTTATAGTAGAAGTAAGTAGGTACCTGTGGAATATTATGCCCCAATTGGCTGGCCCATTGTGATTAATTTGTTATTCTCAGTTACCCGCCTATGGGAATGTACCTTGAATTGTCATATTTTCAAGCAAAGATTGAGGTAGGTATGTTCTACAGAATCCCTTTTGAGCTGTTTAAAAAAGTAGATAGTTCAAAATTTATCTAGGATCCCTATATTTCCAGTTCCTATTTTCACGATAAATCATGGAAAACAATATTGCATGATTACATTCATTTCAATTTGTTATATTTATTTCAATTTATATATTTATTTAAATTTGTTTAGTAATTTGGTAATACGAGTGACAAAAATTAAATTTTCGAATGATATTTATTTCTATATATTTATTTATTTTATTGAATTTTTACAAAGAACACTTTCAATTAATTACAAGGAATATATCTCAATATACCTAATGCTAGATGGAAGGCAATAGCCCTTAAGTATCAAGCAAGGGTATCAAGTATCAGCTTCGTTCCGAGCTGAGTTTCTAACTATTCACATCTTATACATGGGAGAATTACAAAAATTAAGATACTTTTAAAATGAATCTCTATCATCATGTACATAGTTAATAATTAATACTGATTAAATTTATACAGTGTAGGTACTACTGAATACAGCTTCACGTTTGCTGTGTCCAAGCTTGACCCACCTTCATTATATTATTTTTTCATAGAGCGCGGGAGTGAAGTTGCGGAGATCTCAAATTTCCGTCGATAGACCGGTACAAAATATACAAAATACAGGATGGGCTCCTCGTGGTTGGCGTCATAGATGGCTTTGGGTTAACTACATTTCCCTCCCATCTAAATCTTGTTTCATAATCATGGTCACAAGCATTCCTATTTATCATGCCTGGATTCCGATGGAACACTGATAGAAGTGATTTTACAAATAACTGATGAGGGGTAAATAGGTATTTTAAATTCTTCATAAAGTTGGATGTTCGGATATCGGTGTGGCTTTCTCATTATTATTTTCATAATAGACCTTTGAATTATATTTAACGGTTTAATTGTAAGACTGATTGTACCAAAGAATAATATATGAAAGACTAAGCTTATCATTCCTGAATACATTCCTCACATTAGAAAACAAAAACGAAAATCTCCTTAGTTTTTCATGTATAATGTCTAAATGTGATTACCACGTTAACTTATTATCAATATGTACACCCAGATAACGATAGGTAAATGCTCTCTCCAAAGTCGCACATGTACAACACGATTTTTCTAAACAGTAATCCATGATGGATAAACTAATTTTTCAAACGGATTTTTCTAAACTAATATCATATTATGATTCATATTTTCTACGATTTAATTTTTACTCCCTACTTAAATGTATTTAGTTTTGTTTGCATTTAGCGTGAGGTAACTGTCCGAAAACCAGTTATTCAATGAATCCAGAGCGTCATGAGCTTTAGTGTATACCTTCATTCCAGGACTAACCAGAAACCAATGTCGAAGCCAAGAGATATGTTTTAGCGTCCTGCACGTGAAGAGGTAAATTATTATACTAGCCTAGTTCTCTCGCTCGCTACACACGCTCGGTATGGCAGTATAGATCCCATGGTCTTTGCTGTTGAGTGGGACATGTAGAATCATTGGAAACGGTGTATCACTAAGGGTGATTTGAAATGTGTGGGGAATGTTGCTCGCTTCGCTCGCTCTCAGTGGGATGCATAGATGCGATTGGATATAGTTAGTCCCCATACCATCGAGACTAACAGCCCATGGTTCAGGTGGGGGTGGAACATTTGAAAATTACTTACAAACCCTTTCTATAGACAATCCCAAGGGAATGAAATAAAAAATATCCTCATAACATATCCATAATTTCTCCCTTGATGGGAAAAACAATAGATCATGGATATGTCTAGTACCTACTGCTTACCAGTAGGTACCTACTACTCAATTGTATACCAACCATGTAGGGCCTTCTTTTCACAAGATTATTCCATTATGGTTACAAAACAATATTAGTTTATAACTTGGAGTAATAAATTAGCATTCCTTTACACTACAATGTCCTAGAGGTCATGAGATGTTGTAATAAAATGGGAGCATTCCAAGAAGTGGCGAACGATTTTCCTACTATGAAACCCGACGACTCCGATTTTCCTAGCCTTCACTTTTCGAGTTAATAATAATCTAAAGTGCCAGGTCATCACAAATTTTGGTGTCGTTACGCAAATTTTAGAATGAACCCCAGCCCAAAAACATATCCATGTTAAAATAATGAAAATAAAATACGTAAATAAAGTTTATAAAAGGGGCAAAACGAAAATATTAAATTGCTGTGTAATAATTTGCTGCGTTTTCTATGTGGTTCCACGAAAAGTTTATTAGGTTTAATTATGATAGGCCATTTATCTGCGAAGAAGGCCATAGAGATCACGTGGAACCACAAACATTTTAGTATTATGCTACAAAACTGCCCACCCAACATGACAGACTTTTTTTGTTTTTGAAATTACTTTCACACCCGTCACCTCCATTGATTTTTTTCAAGAGAGACCACGAAAGATTATGTGGAACTAAGAAAAGTTTAGTTTTAAGAACATATCAGTACTATTTTTACTGCAGACTGCTGTATAATAATTCGGTGCGTTCTCTATGTGAGGAAGTTATACCTCCCACCCAACTTGGCAGACTTTTTTTTCTGTTGGAAATGACTATCAAATGCGGTACCTTATGTGGAACCACCAAAATTTTAGTTATAAGATCATTTACTAACAGAACTGTCGGATATTAAATGTTTGCTCGTATTTGTTTTCTTCGTCTATTTTTGTAAAGGTAGGCCATAATTTAATCTGCGTAGAAGGGCTATCCCTTTCCCTTTCTATTCGTACATGTTACAATATGTGAGGAAGTTATACTGCCCACCCAACTCGGCAAACGTTTTTTTCAGTAGGAAATTACTTTCAAACAAATTAAATCTTATAAAACTATGTGGAACCACAAAAAGTTTATTAGGTTTAATAAAGATATGTTATTATTTCATCTGCGTAGGTATAAGGGTTATCGTTTTTACCGTCTATTTTTCTGTTGGATGTGTCTTTTAAATCAAGAGACAGGTTCGAAATCAAACTTCAGACCTACATAACTTTCGACGAAACAGGAAGAGCGCGTTAGCTCAAAATGTAGCTTGTCTACTTTTTGTTCACTACAATCGGAAAAGAATATTTCATGTATCTGAACTCGCATGTGACCAAATTGGAACTTCAACGAACATTTAAGGACCAACCCGAACCAAGACCGTCAAACATTTACTGTGTCTATGGCGGGAAAAAACATAGCGGGGAACACTTTTTTTTTTTTTTTTTTTTTTTTTGTCGTTTCCCGCCTACTGTCGCTGATTTATCCAGCAAGACATCATATTTCGGCAATTTTGACGGCACCATCGTGTTCTACTGATCCAGAAACGCAATTTTCTCGCTGACGTACGAAGTGCTCTCGATCAAATTTTAATGTGGCAACGGATAGAAGATCGAGCATCGAAAAATATAAGGATACTAATTTTGGTGAATTTTAGACAATTTCCAAGGGCGTTTTGGGGAGATTTTTATGAAATTCATGAAATTTCGTATATCCCGTGAACGAAGCGTCCTAGCGCAAGACGGATTTCAAAATCAAATTCAGCGACTCAAAATACATACCGTCAAGCATTTTCGTCGAATTTCCTGTGTGTTTTAATGGAGAAATTGCGAATTTAAGATAAAGAATAATTTTTTAAAACAAACAGTTTCTTCAGAATGAAGCCCAAGTAGTTCCAGTAAGTGCCCGCTCGGCTTTTTTGGCAAATTCATTTTCGTAAAAATTTTTTTTTAATTTTCACCCACCATACAGGGGTCAATCAGTGGGTGGGGTTGGGGGAAGACCTGAAATGTTTGATATTTTTAGTTGTTGCTTATGGAGCACCTGCTTGTGATGGGGATATAAAATTTAGTTTTTCCCATGTGAAATCGAACAAAGAAACACAATATGAAGGAAATTTGGGAAATTTCATGAAATTGTGTTTTTTGTCACTTGCCGGTGAATGGAACGGCGTAGAACAAAACGGATTCCAAATTCGGATTCAGCGCCCTGATTTCCATAATGTAACACAAGTTGATGAATTTTGAACAATTTCCAAGATGAATCTTTGGAGTTTTTCATGAAATTCATGAATTTAATATATCCGAAGAACTAAACGTCGTAGAACAAAACGGATTTCAAATTCGGATTCAAAGACATAATTTACCTACTAGAACACATTTTGATGAATTTTAATCAAATTCCAGGGGCTGTAAAGGGGCCTCATACAAAATGGTCGGATTCTTTTTTATACTATTCCGAAGCACCTATGTAAGCTGGGGCCTCCAAATTTTGTATGATGTGCCCTTCAAATACTCTGTAGAAATGGTGTGAAGAATTAATTTCGAATTTTCATGCAATTGTGGAATCTGGCGAACGTAGCTTCTGAGAACAAAATGGACTTCAAATTTGGACTCAGCGCATCAAAAAATATAAGGATACTAATTTTGGTGAATTTTAGACAATTTCCAAGGGCATTTTGGGGAGATATTTCTGAAATTCATGAAATTTTGTATATCCCGTGAAAGAAGCGTCCTAGCGCAAAACGAATTCCAAAATCGGATTCAGCAACTCAAAATACATAGAGGAAAGCATTTATGTCGAATTTCCTGAGTGTTTTAATGGAGAAATTGCAAATTTGAGATAAAAAATACGTTTTTCAAACAAACAGTTTCTTCAGAATGAAGCCCAGGTGGTTCCAGTAAGTGCCCGCTCGGCTTTCTTGGCAAATTCAGTTTCGTAAATTTTTTTTCTTAATTTTCACCCACCATACAGGGGTCAATCAGTGGGTGGGGTTGGGGGAAGAACTGAAATGTTTGATATTTTTAGTTGTTGCTTATGGAGCACCTGCTTGTGATAGGGATATGAAATTTAGTTTTTCCCATGTCAAATCGACCAAAGAAATATAATAAGAAGGAAATTTGGGAAATTTCATGAAATTGTGGTTTTTGTCACTTGCCGGTGAATGGAACGGCGTAGAACAAAATGGGTTCCAAATTCAGATCCAGCGCCTCAATTCACCTACAAGAACACATTCTGATGAATTTAAAACAATTTCCAGGGGCATTTTGGTTAGATTTTCATGAAATTTCAGAAATGCGGTAAAAGGAGCGTCCTTCAGCAAAACAGATTACAAATTCGGATTCAGTGCCCTGATTTTCATAATGTAACACAAGTTGATGAATTTTGAACAATTTCCAAGATGAATTTTGGGAGTTTTTCATGAAATTCATGAAATTTAATAAATCCGAAGAACTAAAAGTTGTAGAAAAAAACGGATTTCAAATTCGGATTCAAAGACATAATTTATCTACGATAACACATTTTGATGAATTTTAATCAAATTCCAGGGGCTGTAGAGGGGTCTCATACAAAATGGTCGGATTCTTTTTTATACTATTCCGAAGCACCTATGTAAGCAGGGACCTCCAAATTTTGTATGTACCCTTCAAAAACCCTGTAGAAATGGCGTAAAGAATTATTTTTCGAATTTTCATGAAATTGTGGAATCTAGCGAACGCAGCTTCTGAAAGCAAAATAGACTTCAAATTTGGACTCAGCGCATCGAAAAATACAAGGGTACTAATTTTGGTGAATTTTGGACAATTTCCAAGGGCATTTTGGGGAGATTTTTATGAAATTCATGAAATTTTGTATATCCCGTGAACGAAGTGTCTTAGCGCAAAACGGATTTCAAAATCGGATTCAGCCACTCAAATTACATACTGGTAAACATTTCCGTCGAATTTCCTGTGTGTTTTAATGGAGAAATTGCGAATTTAAGATAAAAAATACATTTTTAAAACAAAAAGTTTCTTCAGAATGAAGCCCGGGTGGTTCCAGTAAGTGCCCGCTCGGCTTTTTTGGAAAATTCAGTTTCGTAAATTTTTTTTTTAATTTTCACCTTTTAGGTAGGTTATCTGCATATATTATTGAATATTTCTAGTGCATTTTCATCACCATACAGGGGTCAATCAGTGGGTGGGGTTGGGGGAAGACCTGAAATGTTTGATATTCTTAGTTGTTGCTTATGGAGCACCTGCTTGTGATGGTGATATAAAATTTTGTTTTTCCCAAGAAGGAAATTTGGGAAATTTCATGAAATTGTGGTTTTTGTCACTTGCCGGTGAATGGAACGGCGTAGAACAAGACGGGTTCCAAATTCAGATCCAGCGCCTCAATTCACCTACAAGAACACATTCTGATGAATTTAAAACAATTTCCAGGGGCATTTTGGGGAGATTTTCATGAAATTTCAGAAATGCGGTAAAAGGAGCGTCCTTCAGCAAAACAGATTACAAATTCGGATTCAGTGCCCTGATTTCCATAATGTAACACAAGTTGATGAATTTTGAACAATTTCCAAGATGAATTTTGGGAGTTTTTCATGAAATTCATGAAATTTAATAAATCCGAAGAACTAAAAGTCGTAGAAAAAAACGGATTTCAAATTCGGATTCAAAGACATAATTTATCTACGATAACACATTTTGATGAATTTTAATCAAATTCCAGGGGCTGTAGAGGGGTCTCATACAAAATGGTCGGATTCTTTTTTATACTATTCCGAAGCACCTATGTAAGCAGGGACCTCCAAATTTTGTATGTACACTTCAAAAACTCTGTAGAAATGGCGTAAAGAATTATTTTTCGAATTTTCATGAAATTGTGGAATCTAGCGAACGCAGCTTCTGAAAGCAAAATGGACTTCAAATTTGGACTCAGCGCATCGGAAAATACAATGGTACTAATTTTGGTGAATTTTGGACAATTTCCAAGGGCGTTTTGGGGAGATTTTTATGAAATTCATGAAATTTTGTATATCCCGTGAACGAAGTGTCTTAGCGCAAAACGGATTTCAAAATCGGTTTCAGCCACTCAAATTACATACTGGAAAACATTTCCGTCGAATTTCCTGTGTGTTTTATTGGAGAAATTGCGAATTTAAGATAAAAAATACATTTTTAAAACAAAAAGTTTCTTCAGAATGAAGCCCGGGTGGTTCCAGTAAGTGCCCGCTCGGCTTTTTTGGAAAATTCAGTTTCGTAAATTTTTTTTTTAATTTTCACCTTTTAGGTAGGTTATCTGCATATATTATTGAATATTTCTAGTGCATTTTCATCACCATACAGGGGTCAATCAGTGGGTGGGGTTGGGGGAAGACCTGAAATGTTTGATATTCTTAGTTGTTGCTTATGGAGCACCTGCTTGTGATGGGGATATAAAATTTTGTTTTTCCCAAGAAGGAAATTTGGGAAATTTCATGAAATTGTGGTTTTTGTCACTTGCCGGTGAATGGAACGGCGTAGAACAAGACGGGTTCCAAATTCAGATCCAGCGCCTCAATTCACCTACAAGAACACATTCTGATGAATTTAAAACAATTTCCAGGGGCATTTTGGGGAGATTTTCATGAAATTTCAGAAATGCGGTAAAAGGAGCGTCCTTCAGCAAAACAGATTACAAATTCGGATTCAGTGCCCTGATTTCCATAATGTAACACAAGTTGATGAATTTTGAACAATTTCCAAGATGAATTTTGGGAGTTTTTCATGAAATTCATGAAATTTAATAAATCCGAAGAACTAAAAGTCGTAGAAAAAAACGGATTTCAAATTCGGATTCAAAGACATAATTTATCTACGATAACACATTTTGATGAATTTTAATCAAATTCCAGGGGCTGTAGAGGGGTCTCATACAAAATGGTCGGATTCTTTTTTATACTATTCCGAAGCACCTATGTAAGCAGGGACCTCCAAATTTTGTATGTACACTTCAAAAACTCTGTAGAAATGGCGTAAAGAATTATTTTTCGAATTTTCATGAAATTGTGGAATCTAGCGAACGCAGCTTCTGAAAGCAAAATGGACTTCAAATTTGGACTCAGCGCATCGGAAAATACAAGGGTACTAATTTTGGTGAATTTTGGACAATTTCCAAGGGCGTTTTGGGGAGATTTTTATGAAATTCATGAAATTTCGTATATCCCGTGAACGAAGTGTCTTAGCGCAAAACGGATTTCAAAATCGGTTTCAGTCACTCAAATTACATACTGGAAAACATTTCCGTCGAATTTCCTGTGTGTTTTAATGGAGAAATTGCGAATTTAAGATAAAGAATAATTTTTTAAAACAAAAAGTTTCTTCAGAATGAAGCCCGGGTGGTTCCAGTAAGTGCCCGCTCGGCTTTTTTGGAAAATTCAGTTTCGTAAATTTTTTTTTTAATTTTCACCTTTTAGGTAGGTTATCTGCATATATTATTGAATATTTCTAGTGCATTTTCATCACCATACAGGGGTCAATCAGTGGGTGGGGTTGGGGGAAGACCTGAAATGTTTGATGTTTTTAGTTGATGCTTATGAAGCAACTGCTTGTGATGGGGATATGAAATTTAGTTTTTCCCATCTTAAATATACCAAAGAAATATAATAAGAAGGAAATTTGGGAAATTTCATGAAATTGTGGTTTTTGTCACTTGCCGGTGAATGGAACGGCGTAGAACAAAACGGGTTCCAAATTCAGATCCAGCGCCTCAATTTACCTACAAGAACACATTCTGATGAATTTAAAACAATTTCCAGGGGCATTTTGGGGAGATTTTCATGAAATTTCAGAAATGCGGTAAAAGGAGCGTCCTTCAGCAAAACAGATTACAAATTCGGATTCAGTGCCCTGATTTCCATAATGTAACACAAGTTGATGAATTTTGAACAATTTCCAAGATGAATTTTGGGAGTTTTTCATGAAATTCATGAAATTTAATAAATCCAAAGAACTAAAAGTCGTAGAAAAAAACGGATTTCAAATTCGGATTCAAAGACATAATTTATCTATGAGAACACATTTTGATGAATTTTAATCAAATTCCAGGGGCTGTAGAGGGGTTAAATGTCGGAGGTTAAATAATTGTTCTACTAATCCGTCCATGTTACAATATGTGAGGAAGTTATACTGCCCACCCAACTTGGCAAACTCTTTTTCTGTTGGAAATGTTACTGTGTCTCTAGTTTTCCTAATAATGTATTTCAACTTATTTCAATATTTTTATAGTAATCTTTTAATCGTTTACTGTAGGGTTGTTTAACTAATTTGCTAAACTTGTGTTTATCGCGTCTTGTAATAGAAATCGTTAGACCATTCGTAATCCACGGAGTATGTCTATTGAAGGTGGGTTTGAAAGTTTCAACTGTAGTATGATACTCAATAACATTTTTCAATAAATTAATAAATGCATTTGCCGACTGATTCAAATCTTCTTCATACACCCAAGACCGATCCATGTTAGAAAAAGAAACTCCTACTGCCTCTAAGCCAATTTTTTTCTTAAATTTTAAGGCGTTTTTGTTATCATTCAAGATTTCATTGTGTGAATCAACAATAGTCACCACCGTGCTAAAGTGGTCGGTAATCGCTCTCTTTATTTCAGCAGGGTTGAGCTGTGAGTGCTTTGATCGGGCAATTATATGATCTAAGCAACTAGTTGACAACCCTTGAACTCGGGTGGGCTCAGTAATTAGAGAAAGAAACCCCATGGAAGAAATCATATTCAGATGATCATTACTATTATCTTCTTGCAATAAAACGATATTAATATCTCTTACAATGTAAGTAAAACAATCTCGATCAACATTTTCAAGTTCCGACCTCAAATCTCGAATAAACTTGATAAGGATTGGTTGTAGGGGATCTATAAATTCCATAGACCTTGTCACACACAAATCTAATTTTAAGTAGCTACTGTTGCATCACACAATGTTGATTCTTCAATACTGTAATCATATTTATCATTGCCATTAAAAAAACCCTGTCATTATTATTTCTATTATTCGATGATTTTGAGGCCCTGTACCCATTCATAAGTTGCAATAGTACGCAAAGTCTACCATAGACTTCATTAAGAATAATAAAATCTGGCTTAAAAGTAACAGTTTCCAACAATACTCTCATTTCATCAAAATTACAATTGTAGCTCCTAAAGTGCATATGAAAAATAATTTTTTGTTCCCAATAGCAAGTTCATTTTAACTCATGTAATCATTGAAAGATTGGTAAGACATTCAATTAGACTCACTACCAAATTACAAAAACGTCTGCCGAGTTGGGTGGGCAGTATAGCTTCCTCAAATATTATAACACGGACGTATAGAATTAGTTGAAGAACAAAGTACGAGTCAAAATGATCGATAAATCGTCGTTATAAGAAATAAACGTTTGCGCATGCGCACAAACTACCATTAATCCAACAGTAATGAAATTCATGAGGGAACGTCTAGGAGCTAAATTCCATAATCCTTGAAAATTTCATAAATATCGGTCCATTAGTATCGTAGTTATTTCTGTCTCGATCAATTTTAGTTTTGCGCATGCGCTATAGTTATTACTCCACCAATCTTGATGTAATTCATACGACATTCCTCAAACAGGCAGACAGACAGACGGACACGTAACCAAAATTGATCAGCAAGCTCTGAAACGCAAAAAGCAACAGAACATTTTGATTTTGGAGGACAAAACTTTTTTTCGACTTCAATCACGAACACATAGCTTTCCTAACTTCGGTAGTGAGGAAGCAAAATTCATTATATCCATCACTGAAATTGTCTACATGTGGATCAACCAATTTTCAAAAGCAAATATCACGTTTCGAATGTTATCTAGGTCGTCGAGGGTACGAATTACCTTCACTGGCTAATTTTCATTTTTCCTCGTATGGACTAGAAAGTTCTTAATCCAGACATATTTGGTGCTTCTTTTCTCTGCTTTCTTCTTGATCATCCGTAGTATATCTGCTCTCAGTGGGGTCCAGTTTTCCATTACGAATACTCGAGTGTTCGGCCAGGCTGAGACGAATTTATCAGCAGTTAAGCTTCGAACATGAAAAATTCAGGTCTTTTTGCCTTTCTTCTTCCGATCCCAATAAATCCACAACTTATTTACACCGATATAAATATATTTTTCCAACATACCAACTATATTTTTTCGAAATTTTGTGCATAAATACCATATATAAAAAAGCCCGTGAAGGCAACCCTACCTAATCAATTAAAAAATTATCCACCCATAGTTCATCTTCAACGTTAACTATTGGCCTAACCAGTCGTCAAAGTTAATAACACATCCTTATAAAATATCTCCCCCCCCCCCCCCCCCCCCAAAAAAAAATCTGCTAATTTGGGTGTGGCACATAGCTTCCTCGTTTGCGTATCATGAATGTATAGATCATTGAAAAGTTTTAAATGACCTTGAAAAATCCCATAGCGGAAAAGATTAAATCAAGAAGTAGCGTAAAACGTCATAACTGGTCAATTAAGAAACGAAAAAATGATACTCAATGTTATTCACATTTGCTCATGCGCAGAATGAACTGATGAGTTAAGAACGATGAAGTAGGTACGGGACCACCTACAACCTACCCGCGCATTCAATGACAATTTCATCAAAATCGGAAGAAAACTGTGGAAATTAAGGTCGTTGCAAGTATTTCACATAGGCGCATGCGCAGTAGCTATTAGTGATACAATAATGTTTAAATTGATATGGGATGATCAAATTGTCATCCCCCAACTATCATTCAAATTTGAGCGAGATCGGATGACTAGGGTGTGGGAAATGATGCTTGGTAGAATTTACGTTTTCGCATGAGCAGAGTGAAGTATTGAGTCAGAAACGAGATGCAACTACTCCTGATTTACTATATAACCTCGACTTCTTATCATCTAGTAGTACGATTTTGATCAAACTCTGGCGGAAGGTGGGTATACGTAATATTGAAATGAATTCATCACGAATTTTACTACTGAAAAACTTTTTTTCCGATTTTAAAAAGCTGATATATAACAATCTTCACATTTACCCCTTCCCTGCCCGACCAGGTCCTAGGGACCATGAAAAATGAATTCATCGCGAATTTTACTAGTGAAAAACTTTTTTTTCCGATTTTAAAAAGCTGAAATATAACAATCTTCACATTTACCCCCTCCCTGACCGCCCAGGTCCTCGGGACCATTAAAAATCATCGCGAATTTTACTAGTGAAAAACTTTTTTTTCCGATTTTAAAAAGCTGAAATATAACAATATTCACATTTACCCCCTCCCTGACCGCCCAGGTCCTCGGGACCATGAAAAATGAACTCATCGCGAATTTTACTTGTGAAAAACTTTTTTTCCGATTTTAAATCTGAAATATAACAATCTTCACATTTTCCCCTGACAGCCCAGGTCCTTCGGACCATGAAAAATGCATTCATCACTAATTTTACTAGTGAAAAACTTTTATTCCGATTTTAAAACGCTGAAATATAACAATCTTCACATTTGCCCCCTCCCTGACTGCCCAGGTCCTCGGGACCATGAAAAATGAATTCATCGCAAATTTTACTTGTGAAAAACTTTTTTCCGATTTTAAAAATCTGAAATATAACAATCTTTACATTTACCCCCTCCCTGACAGCCCAGGTCCTCAGGACCATGAAAAATGAATTCATCACAAATTTTACTAGTGAAAAACGTTTTTTCCGATTGTAAAAATCTGAAATATAACAAACTTGATATTTACCCCCTTCCTGACCGCCCAGGTCCTCGGCCCATGAAAAATGAATTTACACGAATTTTACTAGTGAAAAACTTTTTTTCCGATTTCAAAAAGCTGAAATATAACAATCTTCACATTTACCCCCTTCCTGACCGCCCAGGTCCTCGGGACCATGAAAAATGAATTCATCACGAATTTTACTAGTGAAAAACTTTTTTCCGATTTAAAAAAGCTGAAACATAACAATCGTCACATTATCCCCTCCCTGACCGCCCAGGTCCTCGGGACCATGAAAAATGAATTCATCACGAAAAAAAAAAAAAAAAAAAAAAAAATTTTTATACCAACCCTCCAATTTTATATCATCAATCGCCGATGCACATATTTTATTTGAATCCCCAACCCATAGGAAGGTTTGTCTCCACCCCGGAGGTGCGGATCTAAAATAATCGTTTGTACCAATCTTTCAATCTCAAAACATAACCCATGGTGAGCCCCACGACAAGAGGATAGCTGTGCCGCTAATGACCCTTCTGGTTGAGGTGCGGCCGAAAAGAAAGAAAAAAGAGAGAGAGAGAGAAAAAACACGGTATGTGTGCCACAATCCTGCGTTTCACGTTACTCACTTGAGCCCCTTCATTGGTTTTGGTTATACCTCGCCTTCAAGACAAGTGGTGCCGTATGCCTGTTTGTCAAGTGAATTACAGGATTGTGGCATCGTTTTGTAGCACTGGGAGGTGACGCCGTAAGCCTGCGCCTCACCTTATAACGACGCCGTAAGTCTGTGTCTATATAGCTATATATATATATATATATATATATATATATATATATATATATATATATATATATATATATATATATATATATATATATATATATATATATATATATATATATATATATATATATATATATATATATATATATATATATATATATGAGGTGTATTTCCAGACGAAAACTCCCTTTAAAAACGGCGCAAAAAATTCGTTCCAACTCAGCAAAATCCGTCTTACCAGAAGACAGATCAAGTTCGTTCGGCAGCCCGATCGCTCCTGAATTTCTGGCTCAAGTTTACAATTTAATGGCTCAAATAATGCTTAAAAAATAGGTTTTTTGACAAAATGGCATGTGGGATGTCACAGTCGAAGTATTTTTTAGTACTAAGTGGATTGCAACCACTCCCAGATCTCTAAATTTAATAATAAGTGAGAAAAATCGATTTTTAGGTGAAAAATTCCCATAATTTGTCCAAATTTTCAAGTTCGGCTGCGTGTTTTAAAAATTTCTTTGTGATCTCATCACACCCCCTCAGTTTAATTCAGGACATGGTTGGCCTGAATGATCAGAATTTAATGTCTAATTTTATGTAATCCACGACTTTTCTTTGAAAATTCGCTCTATTAGTCATGGTGCATGACAGTACTTTTTTCTTTATCAAATGACGTAATGTAATACTCACACTGTATTGTTGAGATCTTGCATTCCATCAATATATTTACTTTCATTACAATATTCCTTTCTCTCAAGACTACCAGCGTCTTGAGAATTTTTTATTATGTAAGTTAGTTGAGATCGTGTTTTTCATATCAATATTAATATCTACAGATAATTATTGACCAGTGATATTTCGGGAACAGTCATTTCGAGGTCCCACCTGCGTTTTTCCAAATTTTCGCTATGACCCAGAATGTGGAAAAAGAAGGACTAACCAGAAACCTCTCAAATAAACGAAATTCACCAACGAACCTCATAATTTGCAGCTATCACAAAATATGCATAACCAATTCAATCTGGAGTATATATATATATATATATATATATATATATATATATATATATATATATATTCATTTATTTATTCATATGTGCAATGAACTTGTATTTTACAAATTAAGAATACAAATCATAACGATGAATTGACAAGTTAAAAACGTAAACTCTAGGGTTCGCTTCAGAATGTCTCAAAATGGATTTCAATAAATACAATTTTCGAAAATTTTGATTTTACAATTTTTGGAGCCATTGCAATACTTTGATTTTCTTCGAAAATTCGCTAAAATAGGCCAACTAACTACTACCACCGTAGGTATTATTGCACCTACTCAACCAAATGAAAAATACATCCAGATTTAATTGTGCTTCATTTTTCAATAATTTAGCTTCCTAAAGCTAAATGACGTAGTTGCAAGCTTTGCTGCAATGAAAAATTCAAATTAATACTGTTTAATAATTCAAAACATGAAAGTAGTGTTTTGATCTGCCCACACTATCTTTTACCTGCCACCATTGTGGGCAGATTAAAGACACAAGCTCCTGAGTGGCACATAGGTTTTTCAACTTTTCACAGATTCTGGTGTTGTTCTTTAGAAATGTGACTATATCACTAGAATCAGCTCAATAAAATCTACTAGTAGATATCAAGGAAAGAAAAAAAAATTGATTTCTTAGCGTTTTAGAGTAGACAGATGAGGGACCGGTGTTGATTGTGACACCACGTTTCAGCAACTGAACTTCCCTCCACACGGTCCCCAATGAGATAAAGACAGTTCCCGCCGTTTTCTTTCGGAACCTGAATAATTTTCACATCGCTTAGTAATAGTAAAACCGCGGGAAACAAGAATAGGCCTTCAAAATACGAAAACACAAAAAAAGGCAGATTAAAGACATAAACCTCTGGACAAACACGTTTCATCCTCCTGCTCACATTGTATGCTTCTGAAAAAATCTGCAAACCCATTTTTTTCATCTTCAGTTGTATGCACTAAAGAATCCCTACAATTATGGATCGCTCGTTTGATCAGTGATCAACACTGTTCAAGCAAAGTTGGCTACATAGGGGTCCGGACAAGGCAGATTAGTAGACATTTCACTGTTTAAACCTAAATTTCCATATTTTATAATAAATATATGCATGTTTTAGCGATTGCCATTTGTAGAGCAAAATCGATAGCTTATGGAGAAATTAGTTTTGAAGCCCAAATCTTAAATGGGAATTCGGAATCCTCTCCGGACAACGATTGGCCCTTTCTGGGAAAATGACCCATAAACATGCGTATATAATTATAGAAGTATAGGTTGTGGCAATTCGAAGTAGGACACGCCGAGGAGTCTGGACGGGCCTTATGACGTACGCTAGCCAACTAAAACTACGATCATAGTCAATTGAAAAAATAATAAACCTTTGTGAAATAATTTGCAGCGTTTTTTACAACTGTAAAACAGTTACTTGTACATTTAAACAATAGAGAGTTTTTGGTGACCACTAACGTCACCCAACCGTACCCAAGAGTACGTGACCTTGAGGGGACGTTAGCAACGTCGTACGTTAGAATGGCTCATTTAACGTCACACGTTTGGGGACCTAAAGGCACACGACACCAGCCTAACCTTCCTGTAAATGTAACACTACTGGGCACATCAAAATTACTCGAATACTGGTGAAATAAATAATAGTAGTTTTTCTTTTCAAATGCCTCATTACCAACTAATTTTGTTGATAGCGGGTAGGTTTTTGAACACCCCTCAAACTAGGTTATTTTTCGTTTCAAGTCGCGCAGATAGAAACCGAATGTGCCATCTGAAGTCCGCCTCCGCCGTCGCGCTTTACTAGCCTTCAACTCGATCGCAAAAATCCGTTCTTTTGCGCACAGGCTCTATTTAGTCGATTAGAGCTTTGTTTTTATTATAATTTCACATATTTTAAAAGAGGAACCTGAGTTTTAAGACACTACTTCTTCGCAGTATTGTTCTTAGTTAGCCTGATCCCAGCTGTTTTCTCGTGAACATTGCGTGAAGTGCTGCCTCCACTGATGATTATCAGGTAAAATCCTGGTTCATTGTCATAGAGATGTATACTTTTTCATACTTCTTGATATATGACCCAACCGAAAACCCAAAAACATGAAGTTTGTAACGACTAAAGACCTAAAAGTGCAACTAAATCGCGGTGTTTCCCACTTGAGGCTTACTATCTTTGCGTTAAATCCATGCCTTGTTTACGAATTGAAAACTAAAACTGAGAAACTATCCCGTATTTTTACCGAGACTAACATGAAATTCGAATTTAGGATTGAAAATCGGCATTTCACATCGAAATAAAGAAGTCGATTAGACAACCAGTATACAACAAGATAGCTGGGAAAAAATATCGCGTTACCCAACCACCGTTAACGTGACATCAAAATTAAGGCAACCGTTCTCCCGGCTCCTTTTGGGTTAGCATCTTCGTTTGCTCCCTCAAGACTTCGGTAACGGGTGACGTTGAGTTGAAGTCGCCAAAAACTCTCTAATGCATTACAAGTCTACACTTGTACCTTTATGAAACGCTTCTACACTAATTTTTTCAACTTGTACATAAAATCGGCTTGTCCCTTGTTGCTTTATGAAATAGGCCCCTGATGATGATGTCTGCTCGCCCTGTGTACTCGACTTGCTAGTGACGACGGATTCCTCCGAAAGATGCGTAAATTTACTTTAGTCAACATAA
Source organism: Adelphocoris suturalis (assembly GCA_030762985.1). Lineage (NCBI taxonomy): Eukaryota > Metazoa > Arthropoda > Insecta > Hemiptera > Miridae > Adelphocoris > Adelphocoris suturalis. The sequence continues at coordinate 10,210,485 of CM061043.1, forward strand.
CACTAGATTATCATTTATGATAATCTAGTGTTATGTTGACTAAAGTTCTTCCGTTTTCTTCATCGATTCTTTCGCCTGAGTCCAGTGCATTTCTGCGAACTCGAGGCTCTCAAGGATCCTGCTGACTAGTCTTCAGACTCAAGACACCTCCGGCATTCCTTCTTTCCCTCCGTTGGTTCGGTGAACTGTGTCGACTCCCCCCACTGCGCATGCGCCGGAGCCCCACTAGGTCTTTCAACTTGCACACTTCACGACGTCCAACATCCAACTCAGTGCTGTTCGAGTGCCGCGTCTGCGCCGTTCACAAAACCTCATATCGGAGTTTCGGTCGATAAAACGTTTTATTTGTTTACATACAGTGCTATTACCTCCTCATCTGTTTATTTCCTGCCTTTTTCCCGGTTTGGTGTGAACGAGTCACGTTTTGGATACTTTGAATCGAGGTAAATCAAATCTTCACTGATCTCACCTTTCACATTTTACAGCTGGCCTTCGCCGCTTCATGGTGCACTTTCGAATTCGTTTCTCTTAGAACCTCGATCGAATGTCCTGCTCTAATTCCCCCGCGTTCCAATCTCCAAGAATAGCTATTTCACACCCTTTTGAATTGTTATTTGATAGGTGAAGTAGTTAGTTTCGTAAACACCCGTACCTCATTCAGGAAGCAATGAAACGACCCTATCTGCTACAGATAAGAACTTCTGATAATGACCACATAACCACCTAGTTACTGAATGGAAATCTTTTGATTCTATCATGTTATTTGGTTGTTAATTGGATGACTTCATCCAAAGCATTCTTCCATTACATCTCCTTAAACTGTACACAGGTTATAATAAATATTTTCTCCGTGTTCAGTATTATATTTGATAGAAAATTTCAAGCCAACTACCTACCTTACCTACCTCTTGAAATAATATATAATCTCATGCCTTACCGAAATCGGCCAGATATCATTGCACCTGACAGCTATCACATGCACTTGATAACTTACCAAGTTTATTGCTTCCGCACTTAGTTTGGGGGTGGTGCCCTATGAATTTTACCGCGATTCGTCAAGTAATAACTGTTGCGCACACGCAAAATTGAAACTGGTTGAAACAGACAAAACACAGAATTGATAAACTGATTTTTTTCTTTTTGTATTTAAGGAGGATTGACTCGGTATAGATTTATATTCATGTTAGATGTTAGCGTGGTTATGTTTTTATAGTTTGAGGGTAACCTATTTCAAGATTGTAATACGTAGAAACGTCAACGTTCGAAACCAAATTTTGGCCTGAATTATACAGGATTTCACCTCGCTCGTTTTATGCTAAAGGAACTCACCGAGCTACCTAATCAACATGGTACCCACTCGGGAGAAATAATTAATATCTTAGACAACTACACATCATTTACATGTTATAAGTAGTTTGTATATATACACGGTGTATCAGACACGGCTCGCCAAAGTTCAGGGATCGATTCTACAACTAATTTGCAACAAAAATTGCCTTCTAGACTCTTTTTTAGACTTTGTTTCCGGGTAGGTAATTTCACTTTTAAGATTTTTTCGTGTTTTTTGACCTTACGTCGCCAAGCACTACTTTTAGTGAAATACAGATTATAATTATTATATGTAGTTTGACTAATACGACAGGTCGACAGAATGATGTGCATAGTTTGGTGGTCTGGATGCTCAGTAGCTCGCATCTCAAAAATGAAAAAATATCCTAAATCAACCCTTGTAGTAAAATATAGATTAGTTGGACAACTGGATCAAAATTATGTGTAAGTATAGAATGGAAAGGCTCGCAAGCTCGGATCTCAAGACTAAATAAGAATATCGCAAACCAATCCTTTCAGTAAATTATAGATTCACTGAACAAATTGATGAGAATCACATTTTAAAATGTTTGGCGAGCTTAAAACTGAATCTGAGGTATAACAGAAGGTATAAAATATCTGAAGTATATCTGAGGAATAAAAATCGTATAACAGAAGAGTAGGTACCCTATTTAGAGTTGAAATTAATCACATAAGAAGCGTTGAATAAGATGGCGATATCTATTGTGAATGTACATAACTATACAGATTGTAGCTTTTTGAGTTATACGGTTCTCCTCAACTCCGCATTTCTAACATGATAGGTTGTTCTGTTAACACACATACCTAAGTGTACTTTCCTACTCGTAAATACATTCAACTAACCCAGATTCTATAGGTAAACCTTTCCTTCCAATTTCCTGTTAACCCCGCGAGTGAGTTTCTCCGCACAAAGGATTGTGAAGGAACGAGTTCGGGTTGGGTCGGTGAAGGCGCGGGCAACAGGTGGGCGGTAAACCTGTTGCTTCCGACGGTGACGTCACCCGGGAAATGTGTATCAAGGTCGCTCCATCGAATTCCCTCGTAAAGGCCCTTGCTGTTCATGTAGTCCAGGACCAAAGGCCAAAATTTAGGTATTTAGTAATTTCAGGAGAAAGTTTGAGATTAGATTTTGAAAATTTAGTCTTTCTGAGTGAGAAAATCTATGTCTGCCATCTCGAAATCGGTGGCTTGCGAAATGGCGGCCGCATAAATACGGCTTAATTTGGCCCATTTAAAAGTTTTCCTCTAACAATTCCTAAACCATTCATCCTACAGAAATTTTTATACGTAGCAAAGTGGTAAAGCATAAAAATGCAAAGCTATTCTATCCAAAAACTATGAATTATCTCCCAAAATACGCTAATTACAAACAATTGAAAGGTTGTACGTGAACATCATTAGAAATTGTGACATAAAATTTTGCGTGACGAAAATTTTTGGTTGACCCCCCAGAGCAAAGACATATCTATGTCAAAAAGCGTTACAGTTGGTTTTCTGATGATTTCCGCTTACAACCGAGTCGTTGCTAGGGAAATGGTACTTCGTCGTATTTCATTCCACAAAATTCGTTGGCCATTCGGTCGAAAGCTCTCAATTTATCCAATCATATTAACTACTGCGAAGTGCGTGGCCAACAAGCTGAGTTATGAGCATGGTTATTTGAATAATTGTGTACACTCAGGTGATCATTCTCAATAATTGATACTGTAATTAACCGCTTGTTAATTTCTGATGATTTCATTGAGCTGGTTGGTGTTTCGATGATTTGATTCATAGCAGGTGATCTGAATATTGCGAGAACGGTTTGATTTGTGAAGCGGTGGTTAAATCATTTTAATAGGTAATTTCTATACTTTACACTCTAGGAAGCTGTATTTCGTATGTAGCCTCTTTAGGACATTTACTTGACGATGCCCAGGGTCCGGATCAGCTGAGTGGCTCTTAGAGCTTGCATACGAGTCTGCAACACATACGAGTCTCCAACTAAAGACATAAAATGTCCCAATGTGTTGCAGACTCGTATGCAAGCGTTTCTTTGAATAGTTTCTTAGAAGGGGCCTGCGGGGGTTTTGTTGGTTCTTTTGATTTTCACGTACAACCAAGCCGTTGCAGGGGTAATGAAACTTCTTTAGTTTTCACCGGACCAAAATCGTTCTCCACTCGTTGGAAAGCTCTCGATTTATCACGCATTTCTTTCGTACTTGTTCTATTCATGTCGTAGTTTTATATTTATTTATGTTATAAATGGATATAGTAAACAATGCCGCTTGTTTTGTTGTCACTTGTTTGAGAAGTTAATCTTGGTTATAGTAATTGTAGACGCGCACCATAACAGAAAATTACCTACCTAGGTACTCTGTTCTAATTTCGATTAGTAAAACATTTATGTCGTAGTTTTAAATTTATTTACATTTACGAATTAGCGGGAAGAAAGCATGTTCCATGTTTACGAAGGGCCGAGTATTTTTTTCTGATCAGCTTAGTTAACTAAATTATCTCCTATTCTCCCTAGGAATGTGAAATTTGATAGGGCACTTCTGTCGGACAACAAAAGTCTAATGAAATGACTGAATTAATCCTGAGCAGCCTGTACATTCCTACCTTTTCCTCCTAGACCACCAAAAATTTGATATTTCCCCCCAAAAAGATGCTTCGTGTACAAAAGACGCGATGCCGCAAAATGCATGATGGCCGATTCTCGCCAATTACTCAATAATCACCATTGCTGTTCTCCAAATGTGGTGGAGGGGGGGGGGGGGAACTTCCCCTTCAAACGGACTTCCCTGGTTTTCATTTCATTTCTATGTGAGGACCAGAACCCACGACCTCCGCAACTCTGCATTACCTATTATTGCCGAGCTCTACAACTTTAACACGAGACCATTACGAAGGATTAACAATGTTTCACACCTTTCTAATGTAATAATCGACAGTAACATTAAAGGGTTCCCATCCCTATATAGTTTATAAATGAAATATATTGTTATTCAACTTTAGGAATATATTTTCAGTCTCGGTGAGATGTGCGAATCCACCACCACACGTACCAGTACGGTTGTGCGAGAGGCGACAACAGGCCCAGTCGTTGAAGAAGCCTTCTCACTCCCCATTGCAGTAAAAAATAGTGAGATAATCCGACTATTGGCTTGGCACAAATTGGATGGTATCATGCATTTGGTGGCTTGGCATCTTTTGTACGCGAAGCGTCTTTTATGAGGGATACCTACTAATTTACAAGGAGATACTCTTCTATTCACTGATGGCTCAAAGACACCTGATGGTGTTGGCCTTGCTCCATGGAGCCCAAACTTCCAAGTCACTAGACGCCTATCACCAGTTGCGTCTGTGTTCACAGCAGAGCTGTGGGCAGTGAATGGCTGTTAATGCCATTTATTGGGAGTTGGGAATTATGTGGTTTGTTGCGATTCACTGAGTACCATCGAGGCGATTAGGGTCTCATATTCCGATGATCCTCTAATACAAAGCCTTGGTGTATCGCTACACAAATCCACGACATTGGGCTCAATCATACCTTTTATGTGGGTACCGAGCCATGTGGGTATTCATGGCAATGAGTGTGCAGATGCCTTTGCAAGGCCCTACAACTGTACGTGGATCTCAGACGCCGCCTACTGCAAATTGAAGAGAGCATTGGCGGACATATTGGGGTCAACTTCACGCGCCCTTTTTGAATTGTGAGGCTAGCTAGTTTGTGTAAAGTGTTCGTAGAAAACATATTTTGTATTATCTTGATGAAAACTAGTCTAAAATCATTAAGAACGTCAATTATTATGATGACAACACAGTTTGTGAATGAATTTTATGCAATATTTGCAACAGAGACAAACTGTGGGAGCTGCTTGTCTTTGGAATATCTAACCAAATTTGACGATTTACAAACTTATTTAGGCCACAGTTCTCGTCCGATTTTCGTGATTCTTTTTTTGTTCAACTATGAATTTGGTCTAGTTTTGGATCTTATATCAGGAATTTCAAATATGATTATGAAAAAGGCTGAATGGAGGGGGTAACAGTAAAATATCATGATGTTTCAACTAATATCGTCAGATGTTTGTGATTCTTTTTTATTCAACTAAGAATTTTCAACAAAGAATTTTGTCTAGTTTTGGAAGGTATATTAGGAGTTTCAAATTTCATTATGGACGAGGAAGATTGGAGGAGGTAATAGTAATAAATCATGATGTTTTAACTATTCAAGTCAGATTTTCGAGATCATTTTTTAAATTCGATTATAAATTTGGTCTAGGTTATAAAAATATGTCAGGAGTTTCAAATTTCATACTGGAAGTTTTATTTGAATTTGCTGTCGGTGGAGGGAGTTAATTGGGGGGGGGGGGGGGGGGGGGGGGGGGGTTGAGAAGTCATGATATATTTGTTTTTTCTCTTATTTTAACTCTCACCAAATATATATAAAATCCATTCATAGGGACGTCCGTGTAATGCATGCATTACTTACCAATATGATTTCATGTAGTTTTGCGTAGTGGCGATATTGTACTTTTCATACCATACTTATAATAGTTAGGGCATAAGTTAGTTAGGTAGGTATTTTAAAGTGAAAGATCCTTCCATTATTCAAAAGCAATTATCTTCCAAAGTAACAGAAGAATCGCTCTGCATTTCAATATTGAGACAATATCTTGTACATAAGACACAGTTTTACAAACACCATGGGTTCACCTGGATGGGGCAAGGAGTATGATCAGAGGAGCTGAACAATTGAATAAATGAATAACTACTTCATGGCACTTTCTATGTTATTATATTATTTTCATTTTACATACAATTTCATACAATTCTGTCAATACAGTATACAATAGTACAATACAATGTCAATACAAAAAACAATTTCATACAATTCTCTCAATTTCTTGTTTAAAGGAAATCTGTGGCAAAAAAAAAAAAAAATTAGATTAATTTGAAACTTTGTAGCTCATGCATATGGATAAGTTAGTAAAAAGAAAATTATTATCAACTACAATAGTGACTGCGTAACCACATCAAGAGGCCTACAACGGACCAAAATAATCTTTTGGAAATCGTGAAAAACTATACTTACTTGTGAAATGAGAGTGTGCAGTCTTCAGTTTTGCGATTTCTGCAGTTGAATGCCGCACACACTTTAACCATCGTGCATTATCAAAGAAATTTCATGAGTAGATGAACTATAATAATACAATCTTCATTGAACATAAATAAGTTATGTTGCCCCCAATATGGCCGACTACAGACAGTTCAATTCGCAATGCGACACTAGCGCTACGAGTGGGTCTAGTTTACTATTACAATGTCTTTGTGCCCTTGCCAGGAGAGACATTGGTGATAACTCCATCGATATGTTGCCTTACGCATTGAGGATCAAATCTACTACATGCATCATAAAGCCAATTCCGTATGGCATGAGCAATGGGAGGTGAAATCACTGGTCTGCGTGGTGCCCTTCAGGACTTGAGACCGGTTGGCCCTTTCGTAACCTTACTTCCAAGTGGGGATCGAATAGTGGTCCCGGTTGACCTCTGGCCATACCCGTCTTACTCACAGATACCTGCTTAGTGCAGAAACTCGAGATGTTGTGTGTGGGAGGTGTGGGGTGATCTGTCTATCCGCCACTTTTTGGAGGACTGCCCAGCCCTTCTGGACCTCCGAGTCCATCATCGGTCGCCTCAGTGGGTTGACGTTGTTGTACCCTGTTGTTGTACCTGACAGCCACTGAGCTCTATTACACACTGTGATATCTGATCTGTGATATATTTATATACATCTAGTCGTAGTTTTATTTCATTTTGCTTTTGTCCATGATGGCTCTCCTTTTTAGTCAAGGATGGCAACATGGCCCCCCTTACAATCTTGCCACTTCCTGTGTCCCTTTAGACACCTTGTTCAATGCCGCTAATGACCCTTCTAGTTGAGAGCTTAAACCGTAATAAAAAACGCTGCAAATTATTTCACAAAGGTTTATTATTTTTTCAATTGAGCATGATCGTAGTTTTAGTTTGCTAGCGTACGTCATAACGTACGTCCAGACTCCTCGGCGTGTCCTATTTCGAGTTGCCACAACCTATACTTCTATAATTATATACGCATGTTTATATTTCTCGATTTGAGCTCCTATCTATTCAAATAGTTATTGCCTTAATAATATCATTATCTAAGTACGTACGAAAAGTCAAGAGGATATGTTATTAAATATGCGTAGGAAAAGCTTTGGTATTAACACACAAATATGACCTTGAAAAAAACATATATTCATGCCTCGAAGGAACGCCGGCGCCGTACCCACCACAAGGTGCCGCGGCGTGCCTCTCTCACTCCCCCCCCCCCCCCTCACCACCCACCGTGACCCCCTGCCAAGCGTGCCAGGCGTGCGCGCGTAGAAAAAGACACTTTTTCGCCCGTTTTTGGCCCATAGCATCTATGCGAGTGAAGCGATTGGGATGGTTAAACGTTAGGACCAACTAGACCCCAAATGGAGTCTATGTGCCGGGTTTTTTAAGTCAATTCTTAGGCCTTTTATGGCCCGGACGGCGAACGGCGGACGGCGGACGGACATTTCAAATTTGGATTCTACGCACCTTGAAACGTAAAGTGACAAAGTTTGAGGGGGGTTTATAAAAATTTTTTGCTACACGATCACATAGGCTTATTATTGGAAATAATAAACCAAAATAATAATGATAATTTACAAGGGCTCACTGTTTGAGATCGTCAATTCAAAATTCGTTTGAATCCCGGTGTTCTTATGTTATTGTTATTTGTGGAAGCCCATTGAGAGAAAATTTGCGTAATTTTAGGAATTTGATGGAAGAAACAAATTAAGTAGGCGAAAGGGCGAGCAGGGCAAGGCTGGACGGTATTAAGATTTCTCTTATAATCTCCCGGTCAAGGTTGTCCATTCGGGTTTCCGAACCCGAGCCATTTAACTTTTCTTCTTCTCTTTTCCTCATTAATTCCATTTTTGACGATCCGAAGACGGAATTTAACCCGCTATTACTCCTCTCGATCTTTGCAAACGAAACGAGGCGAGCGCCTCCTTCTAGTCTAATTTATGAATAATTTATATCGAAAGAAATGAAAGCCCGCTTTTACACGCCAACAGAAACTGGATTGTCGGGTTTTTACCAATAAAATCTGAATAGCACTGACATCCTAGTATTTAAAACGCTGCGAATTATTACACAATGGTTCATTATTCCGTCATTAGATGATGTATGATTCACGTATTGTGTATTCAAGAGTTTATGTATTCAAGAGTTTTTGCAGTTTTCCACCTGAGTCGTTGTGCAAAAAGAGGTTTTTCTAGTGCAAGCAAACCAGAAGCTAACCAGTAAGTCGTACCTACGAATAGGGAATCGTTGTACGATTGAATGAAACGATTCAAAAGTCACACTAACGTGACTACATTACAATATTTATATAATATAGGTGGTTTTCTTGAGGATCAGTCATAAGATTTTGATTTGCCAAATTTTCGGTAAAGTTTATAACCATTCTCAAGGCCTAGGGAAAATACATCATGTTTATGCTAGGATTCGTTTCAGATTGTCTCAAAACGGATTTCAATGAAGAAATTTTTTTTGGAGGCATTGCAGTAACTTAATTTTTACAAAAAATCGATAAAACTGAGGCAGCACCGCCTGCCGTCACATGATCTCACACCTGGCCAACGATGGGAAAGCCCTGAAATATTCATTAAAAGGTCCCTACTAGCTGTTCCTTTTAAACCGGGCACACTAGATCTCATTCTCTTTATCGGTGGACGTATATATGCAAATTTATCATGCTTGATCAAAGATCAATAGAAAAGTTTTACAATTGCAATGTTACGTAGTTCTCCGTTTGCAGACTTCATGATTCATTTCTAGATGTTCCAAGAGGTCTCCATTTCAAATTTCAGATCCATAGGTTGAATGGCGAAGAAATTAGCTCCGGATACTCAGCTGACCTGCTATATCTCAGTCAGGTGACCAGCGCCTATTGATTCCTCGTGACCAAAACTCCCCCCTCCCTATCAAAAATCCTTGGGAGAAAAAAAGAACTAGGTGTGCTAAAGACCACACGGGAGAAGTGTAAACTTCTATGACGATTTTCTGCTAAATATAATAAATATAAAATATATTATGGAAATGATTTTGGTTGCCGAAAAAATCTCTCCACTCTGTTGGGATGTTGGGAAAGTAAAAGTGGACAGGCCCCTGGACCGCCCCTGGACCCTCGGTAACTTTCCGCCTTTAGCCTTCGGCTAAAATGCTATAACATGGAACATGCTTTCTTCCCGCTAATTCGTAAATGTAAATAAATTTAAAACTACGACATAAATGTTTTAAAATTCGAAATTAGAACAGAGTACCTGAGTAGGTAATTTTCTGTTATGGTGCGCGTCTACAATTACTATAAGCAAGATTAACTTCTCAACCAAGTGACAACAAAACAAGCGGCATTGTTTACTATATCCATTTATAACATAAATAAATATAAAACTACGACATGAATAGAAGAATAAGTACGAAAGAAATGCGTGATAAATCGAGAGCTTTCCAACGAGTGGAGAACGATTTTTGTCGGTGAAAAATAAGTTTCATTTCCCCAGCAACGGCTTGGTTGTACGTGAAAATCAAAGGAAAAAACACCGTGACGGGAAAAAAACGTGACGGTAAAATCGTATTCACACCCCGCTAAATTTTTCTACGCGGTGCGCCTATAGAAGTTTACACTTCAAAAAAATAAATAAATAAAAAATAAAACCATCTGCCAAGAGTTGGGTGTGACGCATAGCTTCCTCGTTTACCTATCACGAATGTATAGATCGTCAGCAATTTCATTGCAATAGCTTCATTTTTAAAGAAAATTCGCTAATATGCGTTAAACTTCAGAATATGATTCAGAATAGCCTGAAACGGATTTCTGCATAAATTGTTTTCAAAAATTCACATTCTACAAATTTTGAGGCGAGAGCAATAGCTTAATTTTCTTCAAAAATTCGCTAAAACAAATCCTCGGGCCTCGGGCTGGTTCTAGAAAATGATGCTTGGTATAATTTACGTTTGCGCATGCGCAGAGTGAGGTATTGAGTCAAGAACGATGAAACTGATAGGGGACCGTCTACCCTCCAGCCCGCACATCCCCTGAAATTTTCATCTAAATTTGATGAAAACTATGGAAAATAATCTTGTTACAAATATTTGCGGACACACGACAGACACACACGGAACATAAGTTCAGAATGGTCTAAAACGTTAAATGTGAGTGGAAATTTTGATTTTGGAGGCCGAACATTTTTTTTCTCCCAAAAGTGAAAACAATGCTATCGCTACCTTTAGGTAGAGTTGGAAGCGAAAACCCTTACGCAGTATGCGGATCGAGATATAACATTTCGGATAGAGAAAGGTAAAATATAATTAGGTGAAAAGCATTTAGAACAGTTTCATATTTTATGAATCATAAGAGAGGAATCAAACCTGTTTACGATTGCTAACTTAAATTCCGCTTGCCTACTTGGTGACTTATGTTTTTCCCCAGACGATGGTGGTACCCCAGGCTCCCCCCCCCCCCCCCCCAAATGAGGCGAGTAGTTTCAAAACCGGCTCAATCCATACTTGAAAAATTTTCAGGAAACACAAATACGTTTCCCTGTACAGCACTCCGATTTAACCATGTTAGTTCCATTTCATAGCTTAAACTGGAGGCCCTAGAGTGTTTTATCACAAATTTTTACTTTGAAAATGGTCTGGGTTCCTCAAAATTCAAAATCAAAGTTTGGATTGAGCCAGTTTTGATGAAATTCGGGTAGTTTGACTTAGCTCTGTTGCCATATTCCTAAGAGTATCCTCTAAAATTCTATTATTCATGTCGGAAATCACATTTTTTCGGTATTTATATGGTAAGAAGCTTGTAGGTTGCAAAAAAGACGACTGCATAGCAACAGCCTATGTAGAAACCAGGCTTGTAGAAACATTTGAGAACTTCTTTATTTCACAAAACCCCGAAAAATGATAGAATATTGAGTAATTTAATATTAAACAGTAAAGAGAGAGAGAGAAAAAAAGCGTCCATAGCGGGAAAATGGGTGAATCTGTGTACATTAGAACAAAAACGTACAATGCCGAAGGCAGGCGCGCTCCTAGCGGCTCAACTGAGAAGCATGGATTGAGCCAGTTTTGACCCGAAACCACCACTTCAGTGGGGTTTTTCTATTAGATTGAATCGGATTTGGTCCTTAAGACTTCACAGGGTGATAGACTGCATCGTGAACTTGAAGATATAAATTGGAAAAAAAAAGTTTATTTCGGAAAAATGTGGATTGAGCCGGTTTTGAAACAGTGCAGTACAAATCCAAACAAAGAGTTGTTCGCCATTATAGCTTCAAGTTCAACCGCGTGTGTAGCCCAGCTTTTTTTACAGCAAACTGTAACAAAGGGCACAAACAACAAAGGGACTGTATCAAACACATAAAGTAACGATTTTGATACAGGCGGTAACAAGCAACTTATTAGGAATTTTTCAGAACATACAGCACCATAAACAAAACAAAAAGAAAAAAAAAATGTATTTCCGAATCATGCAGACAACATTTCAAGATATACCCATTCAGCATCCCCATCTCACCTAGACACCACCATATATATTCTATAGTTCTGGTACATGTACGAATTGTATATAACCAATAAATGAATTTAAAAAAAAGCCCAGCTTTGTTCCCTTACATATTCATTCTATTTTCATATTTCCCGCCAGGCATCATTTAAATAAATGTATATCTATACAGTGTGCTCTCGAGTCTTTGTGTTATCCCGCTACCGCATTTTGGTTTATTATTTTCAATAATAAGCCTATGTGATCGTATAGCAAAACATTTTTATAACCCCCCCCCCCCCCCCCCCCCTCAAACTTTGTCATTTTACATTTCAAAGTGCGTAGAATCCAAATTTGCAATGTCCGTCCGCTGTTCGCCGTCCGCCGTCCGGGCCATAAAAGGCCTATGAATTGACTTAAAAAACCCGTTCTTTCGCACATAGACTCCATTTGGGGTCTAGTTGGTCCTAACGTTTAAGCATCGGCAAAAAAGGGCGAAAAAGTGTCTTTTTCGTGGTTTGAGTGTTAGACTTACGCACGCGCGCACGCCTGGCACGCTTGGCAGGGGGTCACGGTGGGTTGAGAGGGGGGTGAGCGGGGGGTGGAGTGAGAGGAGGCGCCGCACAGTGGGCTGAAGTGTTCAAAAACCCAAAAAAAAAAAAAAATATTTTCAATCCAGCTGGGTTTGTTATTTTTTCATAGCTAGATACCTAGTGATTCGTTGTACGTAGTAGATTTTCAAATATTCCAACGACTTAGGTTAATAGTGGCCTTTTTTTCAGGCAGTTTCGCACGACTGCGTCATGTCAGTAGGTACCTATGATCGTGATATGGTGTGTTAAATATTTTAATAATTAAATTACTATTAAATTTTATTAAATTAAATTATTATTAAACGGTTAATGGATGTTATATATATTTTTTAAATATTAATCATACGAGAAATTTACAGTTTTCGTAATTTAAGCTGAAAAATCATGTATTTTGGTTTATTATTTCCAATAATAAGCCTATGTGATCGTATAGCAAAAATTTTTTATAACCCCCCCTCAAACTTTGTCACTTTACGTTTCAAGGTGCGTAGAATCCAAATTTGAAATGTCCGTCCGCCGTTCGCCGTCCGCCGTCCGCCGTCCGGGCCATAAAAGGCCTAAGAATTGACTTTAAAAACCAGTTCTTTCGCACATAGACTCCATTTGGGGTCTAGTTGGTCCTAATGTTTAACCATCCCGATCGCTTTACTCGCATAGATGCTAAAGGCCAAAAACGGGCGAAAAAGTGTCATTTCAAGGCTTTGTTAGACTTACGCACGCACGCACACCTGGCACGCTTGGCAGGGGGTCACGGTGGGTGGTGAGGGGGGGGGGGGGGGGGGAGGGGGGGGGGGGTGGAGTGAGAGGAGGCGCCGCGGCACCTTGTGGTGGGTACGGCGTTCCTTCGAGGCATGAATATATGTTTTTTTTCTAGGTCATATTTGTGTGTTAATACCAATGCTTTTCCTACGCATATTTAATAACATATCCTCTCGACTTTTCGTACGTGGTTAGATAATGATATTATTAAGGCAATAACTATTTGAATAGATAGGAGCTCAAATCGAGAAATATAAACAAGCGTATATAATTATAGAAGTATAGGCTGTGGCAACTCGAAATGGGACACGCCGAGGAGTCTGGACGGGCCTTATGACGTACGCAAGCCAACTAAAACTACGATCATACTCAATTGAAAAAATAATAAACCTTTGTGAAATAATTTGCAGCGTTTTTATTAATGAGAAGGGCCGAAAAAAAAAGTGTTACCTGCATTTATTGAGACAGTGAAATATTAAGAAAGGTGAGGTATTGAAGTGCATTCTCCATCAGTTTCATCGCCGACTTCCGCCGACTCTTTTCACAGTTCATTTAAGAGTAAACAAACAAGGTAAACACTCTTTGGACTGATAATGTCTATGACCTTTTGTCACACTGGCATTCATCTTATCCTATTCGATGCTCAGTTATATATCGGTAAACCGACGTTAAACACTCATTCATTCGTTCCCAGTTAGTTCATTAATATGTCGGAAATAACTATTCCTTACAGTGCTCTGTGCGAAATGTCATTTACTCCTAACAGGACTCTGGAATAGAGTTTGCGGGAGCGTTACCATCTTACTCCGGGTAGTTTCGGAGATAAAGGGAAGATTTCTGTGTAATTTTAATAAAAAAATGAGGGATGTGACTCATAATAAAGCCACATTCTTATCCAAGAATAGTGACTGGTTGAAGGGAACATTTGTTAGCCATACTGATTTCTCACATTCCTGCAGTGGATCTAATAAAGTTGGGAGGCCCTCAAAGCATAATTTTCGTTTTTTTCTTTCATATTATAATGTTATTTTACCACGCACCATTTGTTATACTATTGATAAAATACAGCAATATGAAAGGATGTGTTCCCGTTTCAACTTTTCTCTCATTTACCCTTCTCAATTTCTAAGACAGCAACAACAATAATTAAATAAATAAACTAATATTAGTTGATGATTACTGTATCAAGTTTTCGAAATCGGAAAAACGGAATGAGTGACTTACAAGTAGTACTGGCGCCGCGGCACCCAAGTAATTTCGGACGCAGAATCGACTGGGAAAGGTCCCAGATGCTTTTGGAATCCAGTGTACCCACGGTTTTAGTTTGATTCCTATAGAAATTAGCTCCGTGGATTGAATGAGACCACTCGGGTGGCTGTACGATCATCTATTTGCTCCCCATAGGGAGCGCAGCCTGTAACAGCGGAACAGAGGTGGACACTAGAAAAGAGACTGGCGAAAGCTATCTGATTCAGAAATAATAAACCGTTATGTAATAATTTGCAGCGTTTTATTTTGTTCATGGGTTGTTGCCTTATCCGTGAACGGTAATGGTTTTTGAGGGTTGAGAAATTTTATGAAGGCTTCTCAAATTTTTATGGTTTATTGCTTAGCGATTTCGCTTTATATCGGCCTCATCAGACCTTGTATTTAATGGTTGGGTGCTTAATCTTTGCCCGTTTGGGGCCTCCTCAGCATCTTAGAAGGTACCTCCGTCAAATTTATTAGAGGGGAAGATGTGAAAATCTGGTGGTTTGTCACTCATTGTCTGGTTGGTATCTCTACTATGTCCTTATACGTTTAAGGATGTCTTTTGTGGTCAATTTGATTTTAAATTGAGAAATGAAAATGCAAGTTGGAGAGATTCACTTTTAAAATTGATTTTAAAAAAAGTATAAGGACATAGTAGAGATACCAACCAGACAATGAGTGACAAACCACCAGATTTTCACATCTTCCCCTCTAATAAATTTGACGAAGCACATCAAATTAAGCACCCAACCATTAAATACAAGCTCTGATGAGGCCGATATAAGACGAAAGCGCTAAGCAATAAACCATAAAAATTTGATAATCCTTCATAAAATTTCTCAACCCTCAAAAACCATTACCGTTCATTTTGGTTTATTATTTCCAATAATAAGCCTATGTGATCGTGTAGCAAAAAAATTGTATAACCCCCCCTCAAACTTTGTAACTTTACGTTTCAAGGTGGGTAGAATCCAAATTTGAAATGTCCGTCCGCTGTCCGCCGTTCGCCGTCCGCCGTTCGCCGTCCGGGCCATAAGGCCCAATTCACACAGAACGGGCGCGTGGCGAAGACGTGGCGCAGACTTTTGTCACTTCCGCGTCTTTCCATGTAAACAAATGGCTCAATGTTAACAGAAGGGACGTGGCGCAGGCATCCGCCCTTTCGCCCCTGCCACGTCCGTTCGCCGTCTCTCGTGGCGTTCGAGAAGGGTCGCGCCACTTCCGTGCCACTCGTCACTTCAATAAAAATGCGGGATGATGGTGAAATCAACATTGAATTTTGCGAAGAAGTTGGGAAGAATCCGTGTTTATTTGATTACAATCGTGCGGATTATTGCAACAGGAACGCCCAAGACCAGGGCCTGGCAGAAAATTGAGCCTGAAAACCCGTTCTAGGTACATATTCAGCTCACGCATAACATCAAATGTTCCAACGGTTTTCCCCTTCTTCAGCCACAATGGATGAACCCAATATCTCCTATTTTTTTTTTGGTTCAGAGCAGCCAAGTACACGTTGATCATCTTCGTCACTGTTTGATGAAAAATCCATGTTGTACTTCACAAAACCTCTTGATTACTGACGTCCTTTCTCGCCACTTTCCCGCCCCTTCTGTGTGCATTGCATGGGTCACGTTACCGCCACGTCCGTGCCTGGTCAGTGCCACGTCTTCGCCACACGCCCGTCCTGTGTGAATTGGGCCTAAAAGGCCTAAGAATTGACTTAAAAAACCCGTTCTTTCGCACATAGACTCCATTTGGGGTCTCGTTGATCCTAACGTTTAACCATCCCGATCGCTTTACTCGCATAGATGCTATGGACCAAAAACGGGCGAAAAAGTGTCTTTTTCGAGGTTTGAGTGTTAGAGTTACGCACGCCTGGCACGCTTGGCAGGGGGTCACGGTGGGTGGTGAGGGTGGTGAGGGGAGGCGCCGCGGCACCTTGTGGTGTCTGGGGTGACCAGTGGAGTAGCAGAGGGGTGTAGGAGAATGGATATTTATTACTTTTACGTGTTATACCCATATAATACACCGCGGCACCATGAGGTGGGTACGGCGTTCCTTTGAGGCATGAATATATGTTTTAGCGAATTTTTGAAGAAAATTAGGCTATTGCTCTCGCCTCAAAATTTGTAGAATGTGAATTTTTGAAAAAAAATTATGCAGAAATCCGTTTCAGGCTATTCTGAATCATATTCTGAAGTTTAACGCATTTTTTTATGTATGTATATATGTATGTATGTATATATGTATGTATGTATGTATGTGTCATTCCAGACGATAACTGTCCGTAGAATTGTGCTAGAAACTTCAAACAAATTTTAAAATGTTAAGGGCACAAAACGAAAGTTCAAGTTCGTTGGCCAGCTTGATCGGATTACATCTTCGGGTTGAAATTTTCAAAAATGTAGTCAACAATTTCAAAATATCCTGTTTTTTGCGATTTGTCGTGCGAAATAATTTTTTCAGCATACTAACATGTGGTATATTCGGAATCAGCGTAAAATTTCCTATAAGAATATGTATCAAGTTTTCAAAAATTTCAAAGTTGAAAAATCAGTCAAAAATCGAAATAATGCCGTTCGCTGGTTGTAAAAATCGGTAATATTCTTCAAAAATTCGCTCATGGGGTCATGCTGCATGACTGGACTTTTTCTACGTAAAGTTGGGTAAAAATCTGTCCGGGCAAACAGTGCTCATTTTAGAGAATTAAGTCAGATTATTATTAGTTTATTATTGTAATAAACTTTGTTTTTTTATTGTTGAATATTCACAGCAAGTTCAGGTGGTTTTTATATTAAATATTTTGAAAAAATCGACGATGCGACAATTAAGGGAAGATGGCAGATTAATTCATTTCCTTTGGTCGTAGCGAGTAGGGGGGGGGGGGGGGGGTGTCGGCTAATGGGTTGAGTAAACGACAAGAGCACTCTAAAGTGGAAACCGTAGTACTTGCTAATTGGATAACTTCCCAAAAAATAGACACAGTGGTTGCTAAACTGGTCGTTGGTGGCATCAGGAAACGGCGGTGAGCGATGCTGCCCCATTAAACTAGTTACTTAGGCACTATTAATTAGTAAAACTTTCGTCGATTTAACAGCTAGAATTATTGCAGTTCACGATCAAGTTCGGAAGGACGCTTACTGACACATCGTGTTTCTTATAATATCATTTCTAGTAGCGAAAAAGCTAGTTATTAACAGACCAAAATTATGAACCGTTTTGATGATGTTTTTTTCAGCATGCCCATAGAACACTAGAAAGGAAGATAGGCTATTATAGAAATTTCGCACTCACTCCTTTCAGCCTTTAAATCAGCATTTTATTGAAAAACCGCGTTTGCTTCATGCTACATTCTAAATGCTTCACTTCAACGATAACTGAATCTCTTTGACAATTTTATTAAACAATTTTGATAAAAATAAAAAATCATTTTGTTTCGGTATTGCTAATTTGGTAGTTGACAATTACTGGCCTTACAAAGTGCTAGAAAAAATCCATCAACAATCATTAATTAGATGAAACTTTGTTTCAAATGGCCTTGCTGCACAACTAATCAGTTTAATTTAGAATAGCTATTCGAAATCAAAATCCGGGAGGCCTAGAACCTGTTCAAGTTTGCATAACATACGGTACAGTGTACAGTGTATTTTAATTCAGTAGTTTAGATAAAAAATCCAGTCATGCAGCATGACCCCATGAGCGAATTTTTGAAGAAATCTTCGACATTTCAGTCGCTATTGATCGTGTAGAGGAATTTTAGTTTATGATTTTTATAGATAAACATGGAATCAAATTATTAAAAATAATTAGGAGGTACTCATACTTTATTATTATTTGGAGGTACTTATACATACTTTATTATTAGGAGGTACTTATACATTAAAGAGAGCGACCGAGAGAATCGGAGGACGGAATATTTCACAGAGTAAACTCATCAGTTGTGATTACATTTTTTTATTTTTATTTTATTTATTTATTTTTTTAACAAGCACCTACTACCTACGTTTTAAACAGCATGGTTCTAGGATTGGTTATACAGGGATACTTCCATAAGAGTAGTTCAATCTGAATTTGGACAATTATAAATATTACCGATTTTTACAACTAGCGAACGGCATTATTTCGATTTTTGACTGATTTTCAACTTTGAAATTTTTGAAAACTTGATACATATTCTTATAGGAAATGTTACGCTGATTCCGAATATACCTCATGTTAGTATGCTGAAAAAATTATTTCGCACAACAAATCGCAAAAAACAGGGTATTTTGAAATTTTTGACTACATTTTTGAAAATTTCAACCCGAAGATGTAATCCGATCATGCTGGCCAACGAAGTTGAACTTTCGTTTTGTGTCCTTAACATTTTAAAATTTGTTTGAAGTTTCTAGCACAATTCTACGGACAGTTATCGTCTGGAATGACACATACATACATATATACATACATACATACATACATACATACATACATACATACATACATACATACATAAAAAAATGCGTTAAACTTCAGAATATGATTCAGAATAGCCTAAAACGGATTTCTGCATAAAATTTTTTCAAAATTTCACATTATACAAATTTTGAGGCGAGAGCAATAGCTTAATTGTCTTCAAAAATTCGCTAAAAGCATGCTCACGCAAATACCTGCCAAGGCAGAAAAACAAAGTTGGATATTATCATATTATTAAGTACTTCCTCGTTTAATTTTATGTTAGTTGGCCAAGTTTAGACTTTACCTTCATTCTATTCTTCTCTCGAACTTGGCTGCATGCTCCACAATTGTCATCAGTGTTATCACAAGAGTTGCGAAGGTTGTCTGGAGTTATCCGTTTCTACTGTCTCTTCTACTTTATATTTTCCTCCCAAACTTCCTGAAGCAATCAAAACTCTTCAAGACTAAACAACGAAACTTCCCCGAGGAGCATTGCGATAAAAATAATCGGGGATTCCGCTTGGGAGTAAAAACGTGGACAGAAGAAAGTTTTGATCTTATAAGTTGAATAATTAGGTAGGTACGTCAATTTTGCTTTCCCCCTCTACCGCACTCAATTTCATGTTGAACCTTCAAACTACCTAATTAAACTAGCAAGTCTTCCCCATGTGATCTTCGGGATAATAGGATTTGAACTTTGCAAACTTCAGTACCGTTCGAATTAATGGAAACAAGACTGATAGACGCGTAGTTTTACATTTTCCCCTAAAATTATGATGAAAGTGGGTACGAACAGCAATAATTGTGTTATTCAGGGCATCGTCTATGGCAATGTTAGTAAAAATGAAGTGGAAGAAGGAGTTTTTGACATTTTCATGTCTTTGCCCTGGCACATTGCACAAAAAACTGTCACGTAACGTAACGTAAATATTTTGACGATTTCCGCTTACAACCGAGTCGTTGCTAGGGAAATGGTACTTCGTCGTTTTTCATCCCAAAAAATTCGTTGACCATTCGTTCGAAAGCTCTCGATTTATCCAACCATATTATGTTTACTACTGCGAAGTGCGTGGCCAACAAGTTGAGTTATGAGCAAGGTTATTTGAATAATTGTGTACACTCAGGTGATCATTCTCAATAATTGATATTGTGAACATGATTGCCACCGCTTGTTAATTTCTGATGATTTCATTGAGCTGGTGTTTCGATGATTTGATTCATAGCAGGTGATCCAAATATTGCGAGAACGGTTTGATTTGTGAAGCGGTGGTTAAATCATTTTAATAGGTAATTTCTATGCTTTACACTCTAGGAAGCTGTAATTTCTTATGTAGCCTCTTTAGGACATTGACTTGACGATGCCCAGGGTCCGGATCAGATGAGTGGCTTTTGAAGCTAATTTCTATGTTTTACACTCTAGGAAGCTGTAATTTCGAATGTAGTCTCTTTAGCACATTTACGTGACGATGCCCAGGGTCCGGATCAGCTGAGTGGCTCTTAGAGCATGCATACGAGTCTGCAGGGGGGTAGATGATGTAGCCTGGCTCGAATTCAATGAATTACCCACGGGTGTCGGAACAATGAGTCAACACGATCGCGAATTTAATTAAGTACCCACGGGTGGGCGGTTTCTCTTATGGCCCATTTAATTGATTTGTACGCCCCGCCGTGCGATGCACGGGTGAGATCTGCCTAGTAATAAATACAATAAGAAAACACACATGAAAATGTCCCAATGTGTTGCAGACTCGTATGCAAGCATTTCAAGCTGCTTTGTCTTTCTTATGATTTTCACGTACAACCAAGCCGTTGCTGGGGAAATAAAACTTCTTTAGTGTTTATGGGACCAAAATCGTTCTCCATTTGTTGGAAAGCTCTCGATTTATCACGCATTTCTTTCGTACTTTTAACTTAGAGTAATAAATCAGCATTCCTAGACACTACAATGGCTTAGAGGTCATGAAATGTCGTGGTAAAATGAGAGCATTCCAAAAAGTGGCGAACGTTTAAGTACCGATTGTATCATAGGGTGAATAGATTGTAAGACATGAGCGAATCACCAAGACCTTCCCCAACAACACGGGCCAGGCCTATCGTTGGGAAAGAAATCGAAAGTGAATAGCTTAAGTTGTTCAATTTGTACCATTTATGAATCGAGTTTTAGTTTTGACATTTTCATTGAATCTTAATCTATGCTACATGCATAAAATTTCCGGCTGGGACCAGTTAATGTGGAGATCTAACTCTCAATCTTTTGATAAAGCTTGGTAGCTTTATTATGTTGGAGATCTAACTCTCAATCTTTTTCAAGGTTTCATGGGTACATGTTATAATAAATTAATTGCATCATTTTGACCAGTTTGCCTGATTTCTACGCATTTATTGCTATCGTTTTCACAATTAAAATGGATATTTCTCCAAAAAACGAAGTATGATAGTCACTTTGGGGGAGCATACGAATATGTCACTTCGTGAGATCGCTAGAACTTATGAAGTCAGCTTGATGTGAGTCTTCAACATTGTGGCTTTGAAGATGGAAAACAGGGTCTGTCATTCCTCAGAGAGTTGAGAAGTGTGGAAGGAAGAGGAAAGTTTCTAAACGGGATGAAGTATGGCTGATAAGAAATGGTATGTTCTCGTGGTTGAAGTTGTAGTTGTTGTGGTTGTATGAAATTGTTGTTTGTTGTTGGTTGTGCTCTCAACTGCACAAACACAACTGAACGTGTTGACGGCAACCACTTTTCCAATTCAGCTTGCACCAACATTGGCAGGCTTCTGACATCTTCTGGCATGCTTTATACTGACCAATCCCTTTACAGGTTCTATACTAAACCGCCTCTTGACAGGCCATACGTTGCTACTCCTCCTCTCTTGGCAGGCTTTTGAAATTTTCTGGCATGCTTTATACTGACCAATCCCTTTGCAGGTTCTATACTTAACAGCCTCTTGGCAGGCCATACGCTGCTACTCTTCCTCTCTTGGCAGGCTTTTGAAATCTTCTGGCATGCTTTATACTGACCAATCCCTTTGCAGGTTCTATACTTAACAGCCTCTTGGCAGGCCATACGCTGCTACTCTTCCCATGGCATCATTCATACTGCCTTCTCTCTTGGCAGGCTGTTTACTGCTCAACTGTTTAGCAGGCTTTTGAAATCTTCTGGCATGCTTTATACTGACCAATCCCTCTTGACAGGCCTTATTTTGCTACCCCTCTTTCCTTGACATTCTTTAATTTCAATGAAATAATCAAGAAATTATCCAATCAATGACTAATTGTCCTCATTTTCAGACAATGAAATGATTATAACTGTTGATATAGATGATTTGGTATAATACAGATCCTGCCTCATTCTGTTAGATACCTATAAATTCCACGACCATGTTGCAATAATTAGATATGAGGAAGTTTCAGATATACAAAAAAAATTATTTTATGTATTTGACCACATTTACCTAATGAAGGTAAGTAATGGCAGTGTGTTGGAATTCCGAATTTGGTTGTGGTGTTTCCAAAGGATTTCTATTTAAAAACTATTGAAAAAAATAGCCATTAATAAATTTGCCTCTTGAAGTGAAAAGTCAATACCCTAGCCGTGCCATTACTTCGCCCACGCTATTTCCCTCCCACACTGTTTGATCATTTCAAATTAAAAGCCCACCGCAATAATAATTGCACGCACGAATACATAGGAGAGGGCGATTGTACTTCCCACGTGCTTGGGTCGGCTACCTTATAGAAGGCAACTCGCTATTGTTGGGCGAGAAAAACCTCATCCCGCCCATGCAATGTGCAAGAAGAGGCCTCTTTTGAACTTCAATAGCCATTCAAAGCCATATTTTATTTGTCGTGGCTGTGATTGAGACTGCGTAGGAGAATAATCGTATACTTGGAAGCCCGTTATGGTATAACAGTTTAATTCCACAGGGTGGTAAATTGAGTGAAACTATAGTTTTCTTAAAACTTTTTATTGCACCAAGTAATAATAAATTAACAATATTATTTTGAAAATACAGATTTAAATATTCAAAACTAACAAATGATTCACTTAACTGCTTCACAAGTAGGCAAGATCAAGTGGTTTGGTATGCTTAAGTCTTCTTGTGATATCACTTGCGTCAAGGAGACACAGCTTCCTCGTTGACGTGATATCTTAGCCGATGGAGGTGACTCACAGCTTGTCGCTTTATTGCCTCTCTTACTGTCTAGACCTGAAGTTCGTGATGTAGACGTTCATTCCGAAAGTACCATGGTGCATTGACAATATTTATGTAATACATTATTCTGGAATCGTTGGATGGTATCTTGGTTTGACTGAGCCGTATAGCTCCACAGCTGGGCTCCATAAGTTCAGACATTACCTGGTTATACAGTGTAAGCTTGTTCTGGATCGATAACTTCGACTGTTTCCCCATTAACCAATACATTTTTCTGAATTTGAGTGGGAGTTCTTCCTTCTTTTCCTTAACAAGGGCTCTCCACCTGAGCCTGGCATCGAGCGTCATACCGAGAAATTTAGCTTCGTTAGCATGAGGAATATCTTTGCCCTTGAGATAAACCGGTACATTGTCAATTGTTTCGTTAGTGAAGTCGACGTGTACCGACTTAGTTTCGTTTATTCTGATTCTCTATTTCGCTGTCCATTGTAACATGCAGGGTATGGACCAGTTTAACTTGGTGATGGACTCGATGTTATTATCTCCGACTGCCAGGACCGCCGTGTCGTCCGCAAAAGTGGCTGTGGTGTTCATTTCAATTTCTGGGAGATCACTAGTACAGAGGACATACAGGAGAGGGCCGAGTACACTCCCTTATGGGACACCTGCAGTGATCGATTTCAGCTCTGAGAAGGCATCTTCTTGGTTTATTCTGAAATAACGATTGGTGAGGTATGATTGAAGCAGCTCAGCATACTTCGTTGGCAGAGTTTTGCGCAGCTTGTTTTTGAGTCCCTCGAGCCAAACTTTGTCAAATGCCTGAGCGACGTCAAGGAAGATGGCAGAGCAGACTCTCTGTTTCTCAAGTGCTTGTGCAATTGACTTGATCAACCGTTGAGTGTTTCCGTCGAAAGCTAAACTCATGTCTTGGAAACAGCTTGCGTTCTTAAATTATGGGTTCTAGTCGTTTTCGTATTACGAGTAGCTTTTCGAAGAGTTTTGGTAAAACTGGTAGAAGTGAAATTGGTCTGTACGAACTTGGTTTCTCGCGAGGCTTGCATGGCTTAGGAATCATGATAACCTCAGAAATCTTCCACAGTGAAACTTGTGTTGCCACGAAACCAAAATTGATCAGCAACCTCTGAAACTCACAAAGCAAGTGGAAATATTGATTTTGGAGGCCATACATACAAATTTTCGGCTACTAGCACAAACAGCTGAAGCAAAAAACGTCTGCCAAGTTGGGTGTGGCACATAACTTCCTCGTTTATGTATCATGAATATATAGATCAAGATCATTGAAAAGTAACGATGCTGAAAAATTCCATTGCGGAAAAGAGTAGAACAAGAAGTAGCGTGAAAAGTCGTAATTGGTCAATATTGAAGAAATGAAAAAATGATACCTACTCCATGTAATTTATATTAGCGCATGCGCAGAATATGATCTGATGAGTTGAGAATAATGAAATAGGTACGGGACCATCTACAGCAACACTCGAGCATTCTCTGACAATTTCATCAAAATCGGATGAAAACTGTGGAAATTAAAGGGTTACAAGGATTTCAAATTGGCGCATGCGCAGTAGCTATTAAAGATACTAGGTATCGTGTTGAAATTGATATGGAGTAATCAAATCGTCTTCTCCCAACTGTTATCCAAATTCAAGTGAAATCGAACAACTAGGGTGTGAAAAAATGGAGCATACGCATGCGCAGAGTGAAGTATTGATTTGGCAACAATGAAACTGTTAGAGGACCATCCACAACCTAACCCGTGCATTCCCTCACAATTTCACCAAAATTGGTTGAAAACTGTGGAAATTAACGACGTTACAAGAACTTAACATTGGCGCGAGCGCAGTAGTTACTGATTATACAATCATGTTGAAAATGATATTGGATGATCAAATCTTAATCTCTCAATTATCACCCAAATTTGAACGAGATCGAGCGAATAGGGCGTGAGAAAATGATGCTTGGTATCATTTACGTTTGCGCATGCGCAGAGTGAAGTATTGAGTCTGGAACGTCGAAATTGATAGGGAACCGGTCACGCCTCACATTCCCTAAAATTTTCATCCGAATCGGATGAAAACTGTGAAAAATAAGCTTGTTACAAGAATTGCGGACACTCGACAGACAGACAGACAGACAGACACACACACACACACACACACACACACACACACACACACACACACACACACACACACACACACACACACACACACACACACACACACACACACACACACACACACACACACACACACACACACGCACGCACACACACACACACACACACACACACACACACACACACACACACACACACACACACACACACACACACACAGAATGGAACTATAGGTCGACTCGGTAGCAATAAGTGTTTATCTGAACGGAAAGAATACTGTATAGAGATTCGCTTGACCAGAGAATCGAATAATCACCTTTATGTATACAAGTGGATTATATTTTAGAAAAATACTGGCGTTTTCCGCCACAACCAGTCAAATATCGTGCGGTCGAGGCGAAACACGTTCAGTTGTATAATATTTAATAATTTATAGACAGGTGTAAAAGGTGGGTACGAAGGAGGTGTAGTGGGTAGGTATCT
This sequence comes from Adelphocoris suturalis, assembly GCA_030762985.1. Taxonomy (NCBI): domain Eukaryota; kingdom Metazoa; phylum Arthropoda; class Insecta; order Hemiptera; family Miridae; genus Adelphocoris; species Adelphocoris suturalis. Next base: position 10,236,240 of record CM061043.1, read on the forward strand.
ATGCAAGAAGGTTTATCGAAGGTTTCCATTGTTCTACCGCTCTTGTGCCGAACGTAGGGGCCCATCTGGGGACCGGATGGCTCTTTACAGCGAGGGCATAAGAGGGTAAGAGGCAGAGCTTGTCACATAAATCGGGTTTTACTGTTGGAGAAAAGGGCGGGCGAATCCCTGGACAGTCTAGAGCAAGAATAGAACGGAAACGACCCACCTGGGAAGCTGGCAGGTTGATATTTAGCTAAGCCAAATATCTCCCGAATATTTACTTCCATTCAGCCGAATACATTTTTTTGTATTACCTTGTACCAACTGGTACCTTGGGAATGCTCCTGAACTCTCAAATCACTTTCAATGTGCCATCAACTCGTAATCCATCAAGCACAAAATTTAAAAAAAATCGTTATCTTAAAAACTTGATTAATGTAAGGATAGTTTTTGGTTTGTTTTGAATAGATCTCAGTTCAATTAATCAATAGAGACGTCGAGGAGCATATCATGCCAATTATTCACAGAACGTGGCATAAAAGCAGCCTACAAGGTGTGCAGTGTGGAGGCTGAGGAGGTGGCCAGTGTCAAAGATGCCAAGGGAGCGGAGGGTGAATTTGGCGTAATCATAACTATGATTACGATTACAATCATAGGGTCTTAAAGTTGTGATTACAATTATGATTTTGATTAGATTAGTAAAGCCTACAATTAGGATGTTATAATGAAGCTTGCCAAAAGGGTATTCAGTATGATCTGCCAAGAGCAAGTTGTGTATTTTATAAAGACATCTGAGGAGGTGAGTAGTATGAAGGATGCCTTGAGAAGGCTTAAGACTGCCAGGAGGGGATGGCAGCATAAAGACTGCTGTATGAACCCTGCCAAGAGGGTTGGAAGAGGGTGGGCAGCAATGCCAGCAAATGTAGAGGGGGGGGGGGGAGTTAATGCTGCCAATAGTGTGGGCCTTGGCTTATAAATAGTGCTTGAAGGGGTTGCAGTATGAAGCCTGCCAAGAGCTGGGTCCTATGAAGATTGACGAGGAGGTACGAAGTGTGAAGCCTACCAAGAGGGTGTTATTATTAAGCTTGCCAAAAGGGTATGTAGTATGATCTGCCGAGAGCAAGTTGTGTATTAGAAAGACATCTGAGGAGGTGAGCAGAATGAAGGATGCCTTGAGGAGGCTTAAGACTGCCAAGAGGGGGTAGCAGTATAAATACTGCTGTATGAAGCCTGCCAAGAGGGTTTGAAGAGGGTGAGCAGCAATTCCAGCAAATGTAGAAGGAGGGAGGGGGGTTAACCCTGCCCATAGTGTGAGCACTGGCTTATAAATAGTGCTTGGAGGGGTTTCAGTGCAAAGCCTGTCAAGAGCTGGGTTCGATGAAGATTGACGAGGAAGTGAGCAGTGTGATGCCTACCAAGAGGATGTTATGAAGCTTGCCACAAGGGTATTTAGTATGATTTGCCAAGAACAAGTTGTGTATTATAAAGACATCTGAGGAGGTGAGTAGTATCCAGGATGCCTTGAGGAGGCATAAGACTGCCAAGAGGAGGTGGCAGTATATAGTCTGCTGTATGAAACCTGCCAAGAGAGTGGACAGTAATACCAACGAATCGGGGATGGGGGAGGGAGAGGAGGGACTATATAAAAATTGCCTAGAGGGTTTTCATTATAAAGCATGTCCAGAGGATGGGTTCTTTGAAAACTGTCAAGGAGGTGAGCAGTATATGAAGCCTAACAAGAGGATGTTCTTTATGAAACCTGTCGCTAAGAAACTGTTTAGTATGGATCTGCCAAGAGGTTGGGTACTCTGAAGACTGTCGAGAACGTGGGCCACATGATATCTGCCAAGAGAGTTTTCAGTATAAAACCTGCCACGAGTTAGGGTATTATGAAGACAACCAGGAAGGTAAGCAGTATGAAGTTTCCCTAGAATGTTGGCAATTGGTTGGTTGTTCGACTTCAAGTGGGCAGTATTGATGATGCCAGTGGTTAAAGGGGGATGGGGGGATGTAAGCCTGCCAATAGCGTTGGCAGTATATGAACTGCCTAGAGGTTATTCAGTATGAAGCGCGAAGCTTGCCAAGAGGTTGGGTACAATGAAGACAGCCCCAGGAGATGAGCAGCAAAAAGCCTAGAAAGTTGGCAGCATGAAGACTACTTAATAAGGCGATATGTACTCACGCGTCCGATCCCCCCCCCCCCCCCCCTCCCATGTTTCACTCAACTTTTAGCGAATTTTTGAAGAAAATTAAGCTATTGCTCTCGCCTCAAAATTTGTAGAATGTGAATTTTTGAAAAAAAATTATGCAGAAATCAGTTTCAGGCTATTCTGAATCATATTCTGAAGTTTAACGCATTTTTTTATGTATGTATATATGTATATATGTATGTATGTATGTATGTATGTATGTGTCATTCCAGACGATAACTGTCCGTAGAATTGTGCTAGAAACTTCAAACAAATTTTAAAATGTTAAGGGCACAAAACAAAAGTTCAAGTTCGTTGGCCAGCATGATCGGATTACATCTTCGGGTTGAAATTTTCAAAAATGTAGTCAAAAATTTCAAAATAGCCTGTTTTTTGCGATTTGTCGTGCGAAATAATTTTGTCAGCATACTAACATGTGGTATATTCGGAATCAGCGTAAAATTTCCTATAAGAATATGTATCAAGTTTTCAAAAATTTCAAAGTTGAAAAATCAGTCAAAAATCGAAATAATGCCGTTCGCTGGTTGTAAAAATCGGTAATATTCTTCAAAAATTCGCTCATGGGGTCATGCTGCATGACTGGACTTTTTTTTCCTACTCAATTTAGTTTATTTATTGATTATTTTATTACATTTTTTTTTTTTTTTTTTTTTTTTTTTTTTAAAGCATGAATACCTATGCTTTAGCCGTGACCTAACTACCGAAAAATGTCCCACGAGAGTGCAACGAAAGTACTACTGCATCAGCACTCACTATAAGATGCGCAAGGTGTAGGACGTGAACTCTTCTGTGGGTAGGTACTAGTAGTACAGTTTTTATATCAGATCCTAATGTGTTCAGTTCTCATGCGTTCCACGCTCTTATCTTCGAGAAGGACGCACAGTCAAATCATGAACTGGAGATGAACCGAACAGATCGGGCAGAGGAAAAGATTGTTCAGTTCTACCACCTGGACAACACATGCGTACCTATGTGAATTGGACAAGAAGCTGACGGTTGGAGCTGGTGGTCTGGTCCGTCGCATCAACAAACCTTTTGTGGGTGCGAAGCTAAAAAATTCCCTCCTTCTCGGAATAAATTTGCTACTACTTTTTGGTAAAATTTGGTCATGGATATCTCCAATACTATGGAAATTGCCAGATCAATCATCATCGTATTAGCATGAATATGCTTTAGCCGTGATCTAACTACCGAAAAATGTCCCACGAGAGTGCAACGAAAGTAGCGCCAATAATTGTGATGATTTCCGCTTACAACCAAGTCGTTGCTAGGGATATGATACTTCGTCGTTTTTCATCCCACAAAATTCGTTGACCATTCGTTCGAAAGCTCTCGATTTATCCAACCATACTATATTAACTACTGCGGAGTGCGTGGCCAACAAGCTGAGTTATGAGCATGGTTATATGAATAATTGTTTACACACAGGTGATCATTCTCAATTATTGATATTGTGAACATGATTGCAACCGCTTGTTAATTTCTGATGATTTCATTGAGCTGGTGTTTCGATTATGTGATTCATAGCAGGTGATCCGAATATTGCGAGAACGGTTAGATTTGTGAAGCGATGGTTAAATTATTTTAATAGGTAATTTCTATACTTTACACTATAGGAAGCTGTAATTTCGTATGTAGCCTCTTTAGCCTCTTTCTATAATAAAGTGAATGTTTACTCGCGAGTTTCTATTAGGAGATCATCATCTCACAAGAGCTCAATCGTCGTGATCATTTCTATAATAAAGTGAATATTTACTCGCGAGTTTCTATTAGGAGATCATCATCTCACAAGAGCTCAATGGTCGTGATCATTTCTATAATAAAGTGAGAGCGAGGAGCTAAAACATGATTCCATGTTTTAGGATTGATGGCAGAATGATAAACAGAGTTCAGAGGCCGATGGGGGGTCGGGTTCAGAGAATCGACGAGGAGTGAGTCGTGTACGGCTAAAGCATATTCATGTTTTTTAATTTTAGCCGTCAGGCTCAAAGGAACTGTTTTTTTTTTTTTTTTTTCATTTTTTGCCTTGGGAACCCGATCATCGTTAACCACAGTCACCATCTTCAATAATTGCCCATAACCTTTTAATTACGAATCGGTATTATATTCGTCGTTTGAAATAAGGAGCTCTTGTTGGAGGGGAAAATAAACTTTCACGGTAGCCTGCAATCATTTAACCGTAAAACCAACCATTTTGGAGAGTTGCAAGTGAAATTTGTGCAGTCTTGTAACTAATTTTACGCGTCTGGCTCCGTTCAACTTGATGTACACCAATCAACTGGTTAACATGACTAGTTTAACGCTCGAGCGAGTTGACGGAGCCCCTGGCACGAAGCGAACAATGAAGTTGACCTCACGGGTTGGCGTTGGAGATGATTTTTAAACGCGTGTTAAATGGACCTTGAAGAGCAATGAGGCGGTTAATGTTGTCCTGCTGGTGACATGTGGTGACACGCAGAATACGGTAGGGATGAAGGTATGATGATGTACTGACGGTTGGTAATTTTCGGTAATCTACGGTAGGATTAAAAATTCAGCTTAAGGGCAAATTTCACCGTTTGAATTAATCAAGAATTATCGTTATCGTAGCATTATGTTTAATCTTTTTTTTCCCCCTTTTATTTTTGGCGTGGGTGTTCCCCCATGTCGCCAAGCGCACATTTTATCAATTAAATCACAAAATGAGAGTATGTGTTAAAATGGTTCTATCAATACACTTTTACGTAATACACTATAGTATAAAAAACAAATAGTCCTCATATGATATTCAAAGGAAAATCAAATATCTTTTTCAGCACATTCCAAAAAAGTAATCAGCATCATGTAGGTTGTTTTCTCCTGTTTCTTCAACAAAGATGTCGCAGATGTTTCCGGGTCTTGCAGCAGTGGGAAAAAATTTCTGACGTGATCGTATTTTCTATATTCCATCAAGATAATTATGCTCCACATCTTCCAAAATTCAGCATTCCTCACAGAGTTGTGAAATCGCATATTGATATAGGAACAAAGTCCTATTGAACAGCCCATGTCCCGTTCTCAACCTGATGAGTTGAGAGTTTTCGTCGTCTAAGTTCCCATTTTCTGTGCCATGGCTTGAGGTTTACCGTTGGAGTAATGGTAAAATGAAAGTAACCTTTTTCGAGGGAGTTTAACTCGTAGGCTAATTGCCATTCTTCAAGCATAATCTTTTTACATTGGTTCTCGATGTCTCCGATAGGAATAGACGTTGGAGGGTCCGATGTTATATCAAAGTGACACTCGTTTTTGGCACATTCATCGGCTTTGCCGTGGTTAGAAAGACCTATGTGTCCCGGAATCCATTGAATTATCACTCCTGGTCGTATGTTCCCTACAATTTGATAGAGGATGAAATTTTTCGAAGGTTTGCATGAAATTTGTTTCAATAGTTGGCATGCACTGAAGGAATCCGTAAATATAACAGCGTTCGTTATACCCAATTCACTAATGTAGGTGATACCCATTCGAATAGCTGTTAGTCCAGCATTTGCAATGGAATAGTCATCATGCAGCCTGATACCTTTTGAATTTTTGGTCTGTGGGTCGTAGATCCCTATTCCGCACGTCATATTTGGTTGTTTTGACGCATCGGTATATAGGGTATAATAATTCAAATATTCGTCCGTGATCAAGCTCAGTACATTCGCTTTTAATTCAGATGGAGGAATGTCCTTCTTTCGGCCAGGAGCTCCAGGTACCTTGGTTCTAACCACAGGTCTTATGAAGCTTGGAGGACATGTTTAATCTTAATCAGGTGTTAGAGAGATTTTTCTTTCACCAACACCCGTCTTTGTTTAACTCGCCCGTCAAAACTTGACGATCTGATTACCAAAACTGATTTGCTAATTACCGCAGGAGGAATTAAGAGCTTAACATATGATTATCATTAAGTTGTCAGTGTACGGAGCCTTCGATTTCCACATTTTAATTACGAAAAATATAATAATATTCAATGATTTTAAACATTTAAGTTCAACATTGTTTCGAGAACGGCCACAAGTCACTGGAGAAAAATAATGTTCACTCACATAACCTCCTCCCACCATTAACGAGCTTGTAGGCGATGGGATTGTTTTCAATAAGACGCAACATTTCAAATTTCCCATACACAAGATCGTTTCGCTTTAATATCAAAGAAGCATGAAACGCCAATTCAAATTTCAGCTAGCAGTACGTTAGTTGAAAAAGTTGACATGAAATCAGAGATCACTAAGCTCTTACGAGCGGCTCTACAACTTGTTTTGTTGGCTCATTTTGAATGCTATTCAAGTGACAACGACCTCGAGTCATCCGCAAAAGCTAGATGAAAACTGATGTTGCCAAAGTGCTTTGACTCATCGGACATAAATTAATAACTTATACCTTGGTAGGTACCTAACCAAGTTTGATAACCCGATTTGTAGGTTTCCCTAGTGAGACGTTGAGATTTGCAAGTATTTACTTCTTATCTGGAGCGATTTCCATGGTTTTCTGTCACAACCCTTCCATTAACTAGTGTCCTACCTACTACATATGAATTTCTTATATTGTAGGATTGATACCCTCCAGTTAGGCCACCAAAAGTGTAGGATGATATTTCTGTTGCATTTCACTTCCCTTCACGGGTTCCCTATTGAAAGTTATTTTCAAGCGTAGTAGCTTTTATTCTCCCTCATCTAAAGGTATTTTTGAAATTTATTTAATTCTTTTGAATTTGTAACAGAGTTACCTCCTGTGAGGTCCATCGAGGTCCCGTCAGGGCACCAGAGATAGCGCTGTCGGCGTTCCGTTGATTAAACAACGGGCGCCTTGGCCGCTCTTGGCTCGATCATTTTTGGCAGCTGGTTTGGCGTTGGATGGGATTCCAGGTGACTGGAAAACCAACCTTCCCCGAACATGGCTCATTATAAGCTATTAGTAGGGGTGGTATCTCTCTGACGGGATGCCTGTTACTCTCCTCTACCTTTTTATGAGGATTTAGGCCCCCATTGAACCTCTGGGGAGGGGGGGGGACCTAAATTCCTTATATGGTAGCAGAGCGTGGTTTGGATTATGCACGGCTGGCGCCTAGTAGTCCAATCCACTATTTTTTGGGGCGTTAATATTTCAGAAGAAACATGGCCTGGGGTTCCAGAAGGAATTCCCATGATCACCCTTTGGTATATAAATAATTTCATTGGCCTTTGACTAATAATTTCTCTTTTATTCCCCTTTTATATTTTATATACCATATTTTTTTCAATTGTATGCCACCTGAGTATTGCTATTATGTCAATTACCAGGTTAGTGCACAATTTAAGTCCCCCAAGTTGGGCAAATTCATTTTATATTATTTAAATTTCTTGCCACCTGAGTATTGCTATATGTCAATTACCAGGTTAGTGCACAATTTAAGTCCCCATAGTTGGGCAATTTAATTTAAAGTCCCCAATGTTGGGCAAATTAATTTCTATATATATTTTGATTTCCTAAGGTATAAGTCTCCATAGTTGAGCATCCGTTTTGTCCCGATTGTTCAATGAATATACTTCTTATGAAGGTTCATTGACAATCCTGTTTTAATTTCTATTCCCCCATCCTCAAATCGCCAATGCAGCTATTTATGAATGAATGAGCATCAGTTCTCAGCTATTAACGATTCCACCCAGTTAACATCCTTGATCTTCAATCAAGGATGTCTTTAAGGGGAGGAGTGTAACAGAGTTACCTCCTGTGAGGTCCATCGAAGTCCCCTCAGGGCACCAGAGATAGCGCTGTCGGCGTTCCGTTGATTAAACAACGGGCGCCTCGGCCGTGCTCGATCATTTTTGGCAGCTGGTTTGGCGTTGGATGGGATTCCAGGTGACTGGAAAACCAACCTTCCCCGAACATGGCTCATTATAAGCTATTAGTAGGGGTGGTATCTCTCTGAAGGGATGCCTGTTACTCTCCTCTACCTTTTTATGAGGATTTAGGCCCCCATTTCACCTCTGGGGGGGGGGGGGGGGGGGGCACCTAAATTCCTTATAAATTTCAGTGTTTAAACTATGAAAAACCATTTAATGGCGCTAAGAAACCGCTGTTGAAGTTGTTTAGGTTACGATTCCAAGCTCGGGAGCTTTTCTGTCCAACATGGACGTTCCATGATTGATGGACAAAATGAAACGTTTCGTCGTTAACTTAACCAAACCATAACCGCCCCAGGGGGTGATTACTTTGACGTCTGAATTAACGTGGTGAAAGATAATTCCTTAACGCCGCTCTTAATCGCCGGTCTTCTGTTACCGTTTGGTTAGTTGACGGGACATCAGCTCAGATTAGTGAAACTGCCCCTAAATCTGCTTTCGTTCTGCGGCATTACGTCACAAGAGTTTAAAATTTCACATTCTACAGTGGGCACAATGGAATCGTAGAATCCACAGTGTGTGGACAAACAATACATTCACACTGTTGCTATCTCTCATCCTAAAGAAATGACTAAGCTAATCCAAATTAATTTTTGCTTTACGTTTTTAAGATTTATTGCGTTTGTAGGTTTAATTACGAGTATTTTTCAAGGAAATCGATGAATTTCTTAAAATATGACCCTTCATGAACTGACGAGTTTTGGGTCGATCTTCTCGTGATTTTCCTGGCAGCACTGTGAAGCGGATCCAAATCTACAATTTCCAGATTAAATTTAACATTTTTCAGATTGACTCCAACATTTTCCAAATGAATTCAACATTTTCCCATTAGAAGTTAACATTAAGTATCTCCAGTTTTGAAAAATAGAAAAAAAGAACCTCATTATGAATTTTTTGACAAATTATCCTTTTTTGAGATATTATTGATCATTTGCCACCATCTTTGATTTTTCAGGTCGTTCCTAAGATCAAATAACGTCTGAAAAATGTAGATTTTCTAAACTAAATTCAACATTTTCCAAATTAAACCAACATGGATGTTATTGTTTTGGAAAAATGCGTAATGTTGAAAAACCATTTGGAAATCTCTCTAGAAAGTGTTGAAATTCCATTTGGAAACCGTTGAATTCAATTTGGAAAATATTGAATTTGTTTGAAAAACGTTGGATATATTTCGGAAAATGTTGGGTTCAATTTGGAAAATGTGGAGTCCTATTTGGAAAATGTTGAATTTTATTTGGAAAATCTAAATTTTTCAGGCGTTATCTGATTATAGGAACGATCTGAAAAAAATCGAAAATTGTGACAAATGATCATTAATGTCAGAAAGGATAATTTATCAACCAAAAAAATTCATTATGAGGTTCTTTTTTGATTTTCCAAATTCAGTGGAGTGTCAAAACGGAAGTTTTCCACGAAAAATAACGAATTACAATGTTGAATCGATTTTTACGGTTAAGCCATCATCAAGTAACAAACAATAACTGAAGACACATTAGAAAGGACACAGCTTTTATAGTCACAGGTGAAGAGAGATTGTTGAATCCTATTGGTCAAGAGGAAGGAAAGGGGCAGGAGGTACAACCAATTAAGTGCAAGCAAAGTGAAGGGAGAATATAGCTAATCAGATGCTGTGAAAGGAGGGGAAGAGTTACTGGTTTCAACAGTTTGAAGGGATGATTCCAAGCTTTACAGAAATTGACTTATCAGTGGTGAAATCACAACTTCGTCGCGAGTGATTTAGTTCGTATCAGTGTAGTGTATTTGGAAATGTTGGATTCAATATGGAAAACAATGGATGCAATTTAGAAAATGTTGAATTTAATTTGGAAAATCTATACACAACCATGTTGAAACTTTTTACCATTCTTCACATGAGTGTGAATGATATCCCACGCACCTCATTTATAAACTTGAAAGGGCTTTCATGTGTCTGGCGTATGCTTAACAAAAGCGACATCCATTTGCACAGCATAACACGAATAGCGCCCGCATGCAAATTGAAGATACGTGTTGGGAAATTCAAGTTCCGCACAAGATGTTTTCCCAGTCCCTCCGTCTTGAAAAAAGAACCCGATCCCGCAACTCATTTTTTTCCCATTCGCAACCCTTATCATCAGTCCCATTATTACGTTTTTCTCATACGTACCGATACGCTTGTCTACCCTTGTATTGTCGATATCTTCGCATTATTTTGCAGTTTTTTACCCAACTTTTCGTAGAAAAGGGGGTATTACAGCCGTTGGCACGCCGGCACTGGGGGTGGGGATGCATTTTCTTTGCGTTTCAGAGGGTGTAAAACACGTTTACAATAGTCATTAATTTTCAGATTCCTGATATATATATATACCTATATATATATATATATATATATATATATATATATATATATATATATATATATATATATGTGTGTGTGTGTTATATAATGAACTTAATTTGATATAAATATGGATATGGATATGTCTAGTACCTACTGCTTACCAGTAGGTACCTACTACTCAATTGTATACCAACCATGTTGTGCCTTCTTTTCACAAGATTATTCCATTATGGTAACAAAGCAATATTAGTTTATAACTTAGAGTAATAAATCAGCATTCCTTGACACTACAATGGCTTAGAGGTCATGAGATGTTGTGATAAAATGAGAGCATTCCAAAAAGTGGCGAACGATTTCCCTACTATGAAAACTATGGGAGTTACTCTTCCCTAGTTACTCATTGGTTGAACGTGAAAAATCAATAGAAATTCTACCTAGCCTTCACTTTTCGAGTTAATAATAATCTAAAGTGCCGGGTCGTCACAAATTTTGGTGTCGTTACGCAAATTTTAGAATGACCCCCAGCCCAAAAACATAGCCATGTTAAAAAGAATGATTTGAAATTTCGAATTATCTTTGTCAAAAATAGAAGAGTGATTGGTTTTTCTGAATAATAGGACGAGGAGTATCTTGGAAGCCTGTAACCATGTAACCATCCATATATTATGGCTTCGCAACTTCTAATATCTCAATCGTTGAGGTTGAGGCCGGGAGGCCGCATTGATCCCAGTACCCAGCGATGAGCCCGTTCGGACTGCTGCAACGATCTATCACTGGTTGGTGGTGGCATCTTCTTTAAAACCTTCACTCCGAAGCATTCATTAAATGTGATTACGGCGTGGTGGGACCTCGCATGCAGTTTCTATGGCAGTGGTCGATCCTGGTTTAAAGAAGCTCAATAGTTGTTTACCCGTAAATTCAATTGGGTGGCTTTTCCAACATAGAAGCTTCTGCTCTGATCTTCCGCACTCTGTTAACAAATACGCTGATATACGCTCATCTGAGACTGACACTCTGGTCATTCTCATTTAATTTGCCGCTTTCATGTCCCCAACAACGAAATCTCACCATTCTTGACCAAAACTAGCGTTTCGGAGGGGAAAAAGGGTAGTATAAGTTGGGAGATCAACGAAGAAATACTTTGACTGCCCAAAATTCCCTTTAACCAATACACAGTGATGACGAATGAAACCTGAAATCCTGGTAACTCATGAGTGTTACCGTCCCCTCCTACCTAACATGTACGTAGAAGTTAGGTAGTTACGAAACAATGACAATCTAGAACTGGCCAGGGTTACTAGCTACAATAGGTTGGTTCCTCTTCATTTAGAGTAAGGATTTACATTTTTTTTAAGATTTTTCCCAACCCGTGAAAAACTAGTTTTTCAGTCAGTCCCCCATATCTCTTCTCAATGGGACCACAGGAGTGTTACCATTTTTGCGATCAAGAAGACCGATGGAAAATGGTGAGGAACAGTCAGATGTGAAGGTTATATTGTCCAGTTGAAGATGTGAGACAGCAGTGGAGTGCTTGGAGTTGCAGCAGTTTTTACAGTGAAAGAAGCCTAAAAACACGAGGAGTATTTTCATTTTCAATCATGAGTGTTACACTAATTACGAGTGTTGTTAGTGCTTAAACAAAATAATCCGATATCAAGAACCATACTGCTTGGTGACAGGTTTCAAACCCCGTAGGTAGCCATCCCCGAGTTTTGCCACTTCATCTTCCTGTGTGACGCCATTTTTACTGGAAATTCTCATGAGTGTTGCCTCTCAGGAGTGTGACCAAGGATGGGTAAAAAATATATAAAATACGACATCAATGAAAAACTCACTGTTCATCTATGGAACACAAATCTGCAATGTACAATGAGTAGTTTTTGCCGATCTAGCCTCATTTTTGAGCACTTTCATATTTCACGTCACTGAGGTTCTAAAACGACCCAAAGCGGCAAATGAAATGAGAATGACCCACTCTGCAGATCCTTTACATTCGTAGGAATGAGAGGTATTTGGGAAGGTGCAGTGAGAGCCTTCTATAACTATCTTACACAGTTTGCACCTTGGGCGCCCACATTGATGCAATCCAGGCTGCTGCACTTCCGGAGGCTGAACACGTGGATGTCTGTGTCACAATATTCCTCCCAGGTTCCGTCCTTGTCGGCATGACACTTGTGGCATATCTTTAAACAAATCACGGGTCACAAATTTAGATCAAATTGAGTTAATTATATAAATAGTTCAGTAGAACAAGAACAATCAAATGCATATATACCTATGTATTCATATACATTTATATTTATGGACAACATTTTGTGCTCACTATACCAGTATCCTCCAAATTCTCCTACGAACTTCCTCTAATTTTCACTGACTACTTGATCTAGCTTGGTTGTTTCCCGTATTCTTTTATTAATTTTTGATTGTTGGTATATCGTTTGCATTTTGTTGTTTGTCGTTCTCGGTTTCATGCCCCGTTTTTTATTCCGCGTACTTATATAATACAATTTATTGTCCAGATCAGCAAGTAGGTAACAATTTATTGTGGGTAATAATAAATTTACAGAATAAATAACAATTTATTCTTTAAGTGAAAAACGACCACATACATGAATAAATGATTTTGCAGGTATTAAGTCTTGTATAGTAGTATATAAATTTAGTGGTCCTCAGTTCATCCGTTGGTATTCGTATTTATCGTAATTTTCAACGTTCTGATTATTAGTTGATTGGATAATATTTTTTCTTAATAGTATTAGGTATGATTCAATAATCCATAGGTGGGATTGTGAGCATGAAAGCGTACGGGATTTCAAATCATTACAAAAACCCATTGAATATATCTACTTATATGAACGTTTGACAGTTTATAGAAATGAATACTAAAACTATAAAATGAAATTTATCCCTTGACTGTTGCCCCTCCATGAGAAATGACTTAGGTACGCCACTGATTCGTAGTGTTTGTTGAAACTTTTTAGCGTAAAAATTTAAAATTTTTAAACCCTATTAGAGTCTCTAATCTAATATGAATCTACAGTATAAGATGGTAGGTGAATTCACTTCTATTATGATAGTGGAATTATTGTTTTCACTTCCGGAAGATGAAAAATTTGTCTTCGCAAAAATCAAAGTTTCCATGTTATAGACCAGGGGTGCTCAAACTTGAACTGCTGGCGATCTACCTTAATATTTTTAGACTACTTACGATCGACTCTGAGAGGCTGCAAGTATGTGTGATGCAGGGTTGTCGTACATACACGATACACCCTACCTACCTAGGTAGGGTGTACCGTAGCATATATAGATATTAGCTTTCCGCACAATTTACATTATTTTAGTCAAGGTTTGGGTTAGGTTTACTTAAGTTCTTCTCTACAATATCAATGAAAAACTCCTAGTTATTCAAAATTGCGAGTTTATCCGTTGTTGCAAAACAAAAGAGTTACATATATGGTGTTAAACTCAACTAAGGAGTGACTTTGGATGTTGAAGCGTGGCACTGCATGTCTTCAGCATACTTTTCATAAGATGGTGCGTAACCACTGAGTGCCAATCGCAAGCATGATGACATATGATTGTCAATTAGTCGATTGCGATATTTTGACTTAATTATCTTCATTTCAGAAAATGCAGACTCGCACAAGTAAGTTGACCCAAACATTGCCGTCAGTTGAAGGGCGATTTGCCTTAGATTCGGATATTTATCTTCAGATATAAAACACCAGGAATTTGTATCAGATGCTGTAGCTTTGAGATGTATATCTGATATAATCTGCACCAACTCATTTTCAACAGAACATGAGTTCATATTAAACTGACTTGCTACTTCAGTAGCTAATTCCTCAATGTTTTTACATGAAAAATGATAACTCATAAATGATGCTATATTTGCCAATTTACTGCAACCATAAAAACGCATTTCGAATTGTCCCAAAATATTTGATAATTCAGCCTCATGCGTATCATAATTCAACTGAGGAATCCTTGCTCGCAAAGACGGAAAATGTTTCAGATCCTTTCTTTTCAGTTGATCTATCATAAGTTGCAATTTACTTTTGAATGCGTTTACTGCGCTAATCATCTCAATAATAGTTTTTCCTTTACCTTGAAGCTCCAAGTTAATGGTGTTTAAGTGCATTGTGATGTCAGTCAAAAATGCCAAATCAGTCAGCCATTTTTCGTTTTTCAACATCTCAGTGTCATCACCTCTTTCGTCTAGTTTAGTTACCTACTTATTAAAAAAATTTTCTTCTCGAGATCTACTCAAAAAGCACTCGCGATCGACTGGTCGATCGCGATCGACCGTTTGAGCACCCCTGTTATAGACTATTCTGAACAACTTGGGGTTCTGCCTGTCCTTCTACAGCTTTCATCAGATTCTGATGTCATTTTCTGGGAGCATGCGGGTTATACACATGGTTTTCTACCACTTACGTTCAACACAGATCAATGCGCATGCGCCAACGTAATATCCATCAATCGACATTCTCCCACGGTCTAATCGTCCGACCTCGCTCAATTCGGAAGGTAGTTAGGAAATCACGACTCGATTATCCCATATTTTTCTCGTCACGATCGGATCAGTATAGTAGCTTCTGCGCTAGTGCCAACCTCAAATCCTCGTAAAAGCATGACTTCCAAACTTTCGTTCAATTTCGATGACATTTTTAGGGCTTAAATGATTTATACTGTAGTATGTACTTTGCTCCCAATAAACGTCTTACCCCATCCGTTACCGATTTCTACAGAATGTTGTCAACCCCAGAATTAATCTGATCCTCTCTTCTAGAAGCCCTCGATATTTGATTTATCTGATCTTCAATTCCATGCCTGTCTATCTGAAAAACGCGGGAAATTATTCGCGTTCCGCCAACAAGAGGCTCATCTTTATCTGGCTCATTGGTTTGGGGCCAGCGAATGCTGATGACTAGGGCTCGGATCAACATGCAAAAATTTGAGGCCAAACATGCACTGAAAATGCCAAAACATTCAAAAACATGTATTTTTAAAATAATTCAAAGAAGACTTACTTTTTTGCCATGAATGCTTGTGAAACCCCCTTTTAACGAATATGTACGTAAAATGTTAAGTGTATTTGAACGAAAAAAACCTTGTAAAAGTAGTTGTTGAAATTTATTAATAGATAAATGAATGTAAAAAATTGAAATTTTTTATATTATGCGTAGGCATATAAATAAATTTGCCATAATCAATTGCTGTTCATCAAGCAAAGGGATGGGTTGTGAGGAAAGAGCAGTGTTTCACAAATTAGTATGCTAGTTTTAGGTTTTATTGTCAAATTATACAAAAATTAATAACGTGCTGAAAGATTTTAAAAAAAGCCACAGTTCCTTTGAGCCTGACGGCTAAAATTAAAAAACATGAATATGCTTCAGCCGTACACGACTCACTCCTCGTCGATTCTCTGAACCCGACCCCCCATCGGCCTCTGAACTCTGTTTATCATTCTGCCATCAATCCTAAAACATGGAATCATGTTTTAGCTCCTCGCTCTCACTTTATTATAGAAATGATCACGACCATTGAGCTCTTGTGAGATGATGATCTCCTAATAGAAACTCGCGAGTAAACATTCACTTTATTATAGAAATGATCACGACGATTGAGCTCTTGTGAGATGATGATCTCCTAATAGAAACTCGCGAGTAAACATTCACTTTATTCACAGGCTAAAGAGGCTACATACGAAATTACAGCTTCCTATAGTGTAAAGTATAGAAATTACCTATTAAAATAATTTAACCACCGCTTCACAAATCTAACCGTTCTCGCAATATTCGGATCACCTGCTATGAATCACATATAATCGAAACACCAGCTCAATGAAATCATCAGAAATTAACAAGCGGTTGCAATCATGTTCACAATATCAATAATTGAGAATGATCACCTGTGTGTAAACAATTATTCATATAACCATGCTCATAACTCAGCTTGTTGGCCACGCACTTCGCAGTAGTTAATATAGTATGGTTGGATAAATCGAGAGCTTTCGAACGAATGGTCAACGAATTTTGTGGGATGAAAAACGACGAAGTATCATATCCCTAGCAACGACTCGGTTGTAAGCGGAAATCATCACAATTATTGGCGCTACTTTCGTTGCACTCTCGTGGGACATTTTTCGGTAGTTAGGTCACGGCTAAAGCATATTCATGCTAAAATGTTCGCATTATATTTACAGGTGCATTATTCTTCTGGCTCACACCGATCAACTTGCTGATTGAAATTACAATTTACAACTAATACCTTCTCTAGGTTCCCAACCTTGAAACTACACGCCTGTTTTCACTTAAAAATGTCTTTAGTGTAGAAAATGACCTTTCCATATCATAGGAGACAATGGGTAGAAATAGGTCATTCGCAACCTCTTCAGCCGAAACATTCTCCGTCAATTCGCATTCCACAGCCTGGTTTCCTGCATTCTTTTGCATTTGAATCTTGAGTGAGACCAATCACCCCATTTCGGTTTGAAAAATTCTATAGAAAACAAACTACCACTAATTTTAGTTGGTTATTTTTAAAAAAAAGTTTGGTTTGTACCAAAAAATTTGCTGAAAATCCATTTTTTGTCAATTTTTTAAAATTGCTGGGAAAAACATGAAACCTGCGCAAAATGCACAAATCTGAAGAAAAACAAAACTCAAAACATGCAAAAAAAGCACAATAAATTTCGTTTTTTTGGGGTTGCAAATGGTCTGAAGACACTCAAAACGAACTTCTATGAAGGTTTGGGGCTTCAGAAAAAACATACAAAACATGAAAATCCGAGCCTTACTGATGACATTCTCAATAGCGTCCATTAAACCCTATTTGTATGAGCATTGTTGATTATAGTTTACGTCTTTTGGTTATTACTACACCATCTTTCCCGAATATGTGATACGTTTACGATACTGCCTGTTATACATTCTTAAAACGTTGTCTGTCTAGCTGAGAGTGGTGTTATACATGATACTCTTCAAGTTCGAAAATATTTTTGATCGAACCAAATTTGGATTGGAATGGGGCCCTAGCTTGTCAACACAGGCTCTACCTATCGACAAGCTAAAATATTCAAATAAGTATTTTCTTATTATGTTCCTGTTTATGTACACTCTTGAATATACTACATTCTCTCTCTCTCTCTCTCTCTCTCTCTCTCTCTCTCTCTCTCTCTCTCTCTCTCTCTCTCTCTCTCTCTCTCTCTCTCTCTCTCTCTCTCTCTCTCTCTCTCTCTCTCTCTCTCTCTCTCTCTCTCTCTCTCTCTCTCTCTCTCTCTCTCTCTCTCTCTCTCTCTCTCTCTCTCTCTCTCTCTCTCTCTCTCTCTCTCTCTCTCTCTCTCTCTCTCTCTCTCTC
Organism: Adelphocoris suturalis; assembly: GCA_030762985.1. NCBI lineage: Eukaryota > Metazoa > Arthropoda > Insecta > Hemiptera > Miridae > Adelphocoris > Adelphocoris suturalis. The sequence continues at coordinate 10,253,999 of CM061043.1, forward strand.
TCTCTCTCTCTCTCTCTCTCTCTCTCTCTCTCTCTCTCTCTCTCTCTCTCTCTCTCTCTCTCTCTCTCTCTCTCTCTCTCTCTCTCTCTCTCTCTCTCTCTCTCTCTCTCTCTCTCTCTCTCTCTCTCTCTCTCTCTCTCTCTCTCTCTCTCTCTCTCTCTCTCTCTCTCTCTCTCTCTCTCTCTCTCTCTCTCTCTCTCTCTCTCTCTCTCTCTCTCTCTCTCTCTCTCTCTCTCTCTCTCTCTCTCTCTCTCTCTCTCTCTCTCTCTCTCTCTCTCTCTCTCTCTCTCTCTCTCTCTCTCTCTCTCTCTCTCTCTCTCTCTCTCTCTCTCTCTCTCTCTCTCTCTCTCTCTCTCTCTCTCTCTCTCTCTCTCTCTCTCTCTCTCTCTCTCTCTCTCTCTCTCTCTCCTCTCTCTCTCTCTCTCTCTCTCTCTCTCTCTCTCTCTCTCTCTCTCTCTCTCTCTCTCTCTCTCTCTCTCTCTCTCTCTCCTCTCTCTCTCTCTCTCTCTCTCTCTCTCTCTCTCTCTCTCTCTCTCTCTCTCTCTCTCTCTCTCTCTCTCTCTCTCTCTCTCTCTCTCTCTCTCTCTCTCTCTCTCTCTCTCTCTCTCTCTCTCTCTCTCTCTCTCTCTCTCTCTCTCTCTCTCTCTCTCTCTCTCTCTCTCTCTCTCTCTCTCTCTCTCTCTCTCTCTCTCTCTCTCTCTCTCTCTCTCTCTCTCTCTCTCTCTCTCTCTCTCTCTCTCTCTCTCTCTCTCTCTCTCTCTCTCTCTCTCTCTCTCTCTCTCTCTCTCTCTCTCTCTCTCTCTCTCTCTCTCTCTCTCTCTCTCTCTCTCTCTCTCTCTCTCTCTCTCTCTCCTCTCTCTCTCTCTCTCTCTCTCTCTCTCTCTCTCTCTCTCTCTCTCTCTCCTCTCTCTCTCTCTCTCGCTCTCTCTCGCTCTCTCTCTCTCTCTCTCTCTCTCTCTCTCTCTCTCTCTCTCTCTCTCTCTCTCTCTCTCTCTCTCTCTCTCTCTCTCTCTCTCTCTCTCTCTCTCTCTCTCTCTCTCTCTCTCTCTCTCTCTCTCTCTCTCTCTCTCTCTCTCTCTCTCTCTCTCTCTCTCTCTCTCTCTCTCTCTCTCTCTCTCTCTCTCTCTCTCTCTCTCTCTCTCTCTCTCTCTCTCTCTCTCTCTCTCTCTCTCTCTCTCTCTCTCTCTCTCTCTCTCTCTCTCTCTCTCTCTCTCTCTCTCTCTCTCTCTCTCTCTCTCTCTCTCTCTCTCTCTCTCTCTCTCAGTCAGTCTTCAGCCGTTGTCGCGCGCGGACCTGTTTGTTGTTATTATCATCGTTCATAATGTCTCAGTGTAGTGTCTGTCAGGCTGGATTCGCCCACAATGCTTATCGAGTAAAATGCGAAGTATGTAGCAAGGTGTTTCATATTAAGTGTGTTGATATTTCGAAAGATAGTTATCTCAATTTAATGAAGGAAAAACGCGGATTTTTATGTTTGCCATGCTCCAAGGAGAGAAGGAGGTCTGGTGTATTTGAGGCCAAGTCTGATCAGGAAAGGTTCGTCATGCTATTGGAGTTGCTTGAGGAGATAAGGACTGAAGTACGTAACTCCAAAGCTCATTTGTCGTCGGAGATTGATAAGCAGGCTACTGAAATAAAAAATATCAATGATCAGTTTGCGAAGTATTCTGAATGGCTTGATGAACATCATGAGACGCTTGGAAACGTAAACAAGACCTTGAAAGAGTTATCAACTAAGGTCGACGAGATTGTTGTCAAACACAAGGAGTACGAGAATAAAATCGATGGAATAGCTCAGTTAATTAACGAAGTGGAGCAACAGGGAAGAGAGAACTTTGTTGAAATTAGTGGATTTCCTTCGTCACCTGATGAAAATGTCATGGACATTATTAAAAAAGTGGGTAATGCGGTTGATTTTGATGTTAGCGATTCCATGATTAGTGATTGTTATCGAATTAAGGTGAGAAAGCCTTCTGCTTTTCCTGGGATAATCGTTGCGTCCTTCGTTCGTAAGATTGATAAGCGAGCTTTTTATAATGCGGTATGGCAGAAGAAAGGCTTAACAACAAGAGATCTTGGTTTTCTCACTGGTGATGCGTCGAAGATTTTCGTCAATAATAGTTTAACATATCAAAATCGTAAACTGCTGCAAGCTTGCAAGGAATATAAACGCGATCATGGTTTTAAGTTCGTGTGGGTCAGTAATGGACATATCTTTATGAAGAAATCCGAAGACACCGCGAGAATCCTGATAAGGTCTTCTACTGATCTGCGGAATTTGGAGAAGTGACTTACTTAATTTTTACAAATATTTTAAATTACTGTGTTTTTCCCATATTTTTCTTGTTGTAGTTATTTTTTCTTTTGAGAGGGATAATTTTTGGTTGGATATTCAGGTATTCTAGTTATTTTTACAAATGGAGTCTGTCAACGAATCATTACAGAGAGTATTTTTGTGTAGCGAAAAAGGGTATGTAAACATTGCACATGTAAATGTGGAATCAATGATAGCACATTGGCCAGAGTTCGTTGAAATATTTAGCGGTTCAGGAGTCGATATAATTTTATTATCTGAAACCTTTTTGAAGCCACCTATAAATTCTGAGTCTTTTAAACTGCCGGGTTTTGCACTTATTAGGAATGATCGTGTTGGTAAGGGACGGGGTGGAATCGCAATGTTTATTTCCGAATGTTTCAATTTCAAAATTGTATCAAAATCTAATTCGACATTCTCGAATTCTCCGGAATTCATTTTTGTTGAAGTATATGGGCGATCTGATAAGTTTTTAGTTGGGACAGTGTACCACCCTCCTAAGGCCAAGAATATGATAAATGTGTTTTCTGAGTTGTCAATGTTGTCTCAGGATTATCTTTTTACTGTTCTCATGGGAGATTGGAATGTCGATGTACTCTCCGACACACAAAATACGCGATTTTTTAATGATAAAATTAAATTGTTAAATTTTTCCCTTCTGCCTTTGAAGCCTACTCACCATTCGTTATTTCCTGCAGCTGAAACTCAGATTGACCATATCTTAGTAAATGATTTAGCTCGTGTCCGGGTTTTTGGTCAAGTTAAAAACTCTGGACTGTCCAAACATGACCTAATATATTGCTCGATGAATATACAAATCGATAAATGTAAGCGGAAAACTATTTCATACCGTGATACGAAGAATGTAAAAATTGAGGAACTAAACAAAGATCTTAAAGATACAAGTTGGGTGTCTGTTATTGAGGAAGATGACATTAACTTAAAAGTATCAAATTTTACTAATATAATTTCTAGAATGGTAAACAAACATATGCCTGTTAAAACTATCAAAGCTTCTCGACCACCTGCTCCATGGATAAATAAGGAAATTCGCGATAAAATGAAAATTCGTGATAAGGCTGATAAAGATAGAATGAATAATAAAGAAGATCAACAAAAGCGAGTGATTTACAATAGGCTTCGTAACACTGTACAGCAGATGCTGAGGAATGCAGAAGCTAAGCATTTCCGTGATCTTTTCTCTTTGAATATGCGTCCGAATCGTTTTTGGAAAATAATAAGAAATCACGGGCTCGGTAGTACTTTAAACAGTAGTAATGTCGTTTTTGATCTTGAAGTTATGAATTCGCATTTTTGTAACCAGCCTGAGGTTGTCGTCGCTGATGAATTACTAAGCTATTATGATAATCTTCGAAACCAAGATAATCTTTTGATAATTTCTCGTATTTCTGATGAGTTGGTTCGAAGAGCAATGTTTAAAGTTACATCTGGTGCAGTTGGACATGACGCTATTCCTATAGATTTTCTTAAGTTAGCTGCCGATCACTTATGTCCAATAATTAGTAATATTTTCAACCGATCTCTTGATTGTTCAGTTTATCCTGATTTGTGGAAAAAATCAATTGTTCTCCCGCTTAACAAAGTTTCCGACCCTAAAACGGTAACTGATTTTAGAGGTATTAATAATTTATGCGTGATGGGAAAAATCATGGATCTATGTATTCATGAAAAGGTGATGAGTTTTGTAGAGAGCTTTGATATTATAGACAAATTTCAAGGAGGATTTAGGAAGGGTTATAGCACTGAGTCGGCATTAATAAGAGTTTTGGATGAAACTAGATATGCGATTGATAAACGGAAAGTGGAAATATCTTGCCTAATTGATTTTGCTCGTGCTTTTGACACTGTGAACATAAAATTGTTAGTATCAATATTAAGATCAATAAATTTTAGTGAACCCTTAGTTAAGTGGTTCAACTCAATGTTGACTAATAGATTTCAAAAGGTCAGAAACTCTAATGGATTGGAATCTTCTTGGCACGAAGTTAAAGTAGGAATTCCTCAAGGTTCAGTTTTGTCGGCTATTCTTTTTGTTGTATTTATAAATCAAATTTCGTCGAGTATTGATTTGAGTGTATGTAAATATATGTTATATGCAGATGACTTGCAGATTTTGATCGAGACTGAAGTTGAATTTTTTAATCAAACAGTGAGGTGTTTAAACGAAAATTTACGTAGTATTAGTGAGTGGTGTTCAAGACATGCTTTGAAAATTAATGAAAATAAGTGTAAAGTATTAGTAGCTGGAAACAATATTTTATTGAATAAGATTGATTATCAGACATGTGAAAGAGTAATGATAAATGATGTTCAACTACCATATGTAGATAATGTAAAAAACCTAGGCCTAACAGTTGACAATTGCCTTAGATGGGACAAACAAGTTTCTTTGGTATGCTCAAGGATATATAAAGGTCTGTATCAATTTAGAAGACTTGCACACAATTTCCCGCAATATGTGAGAGCAAAATTGGTTCAAGCCATGCTTCTTCCAATTTTGGATTACGCGTCTGTAGCTTACTGTGATATGTCTGATGAAAAATATAATGAATTGCAACGGGCACAGAATGCGTGCATTCGCTTCATTTTTAAATTTAATAAATGGGATCATGTAACTCCATATTATAGGGAACTGGGTTGGCTGAAAATCAGGGAGTGGAGGAAGTACAGGCTAGGAGTTTTACTTTTCAAAATTTTAAAATACAAGCAACCAACTTTCTTATTTGAAAAATTTACTTTCATGTGTAACATTCATAATATTAAAACCAGAAATTCACCTAGATTACTACAGTTTCCACTGCATCGCACGATGATGTATAATCGCTCGTTTCATGTATATGCCACCAGATTTTACAATGAAAATGTTAATTTATTTGATACCACAAAAAATGTAAGTGCCTTTAAAAATGCATTAAAGTGTAAATTATTGAGCAGATATATATAATTTATGTAATTTATAAGCATTATGTTAATTTATTTTACGGCGTTTTCAGCCGCTGAAGATTGATTTATGTTTTTTAGTTTTCTGTATATTTGATTTTTTCTGTCAAAATGGTAGAGAGGGCCTGATGGCCCTAATTTTGTCAGATTTACAATAAACAGTCAAACAGTCAAACAGTCTCTCTCTCTCTCTCTCTCTCTCTCTCTCTCTCTCTCTCTCTCTCTCTCTCTCTCTCTCTCTCTCTCTCTCTCTCTCTCTCTCTCTCTCTCTCTCTCTCTCTCTCTCTCTCTCTCTCTCTCTCTCTCTCTCTCTCTCTCTCTCTCTCTCTCTCTCTCTCTCTCTCTCTCTCTCTCTCTCTCTCTCTCTCTCTCTCTCTCTCTCTCTCTCTCTCTCTCTCTCTCTCTCTCTCTCTCTCTCTCTCTCTCTCTCTCTCTCTCTCTCTCTCTCTCTCTCTCTCTCTCTCTCTCTCTCTCTCTCTCTCTCTCTCTCTCTCTCTCTCTCTCTCTCTCTCTCTCTCTCTCTCTCTCTCTCTCTCTCTCTCTCTCTCTCTCTCTCTCTCTCTCTCTCTCTCTCTCTCTCTCTCTCTCTCTCTCTCTCTCTCTCTCTCTCTCTCTCTCTCTCTCTCTCTCTCTCTCTCTCTCTCTCTCTCTCTCTCTCTCTCTCTCTCTCTCTCTCTCTCTCTCTCTCTCTCTCTCTCTCTCTCTCTCTCTCTCTCTCTCTCTCTCTCTCTCTCTCTCTCTCTCTCTCTCTCTCTCTCTCTCTCTCTCTCTCTCTCTCTCTCTCTCTCTCTCTCTCTCTCTCTCTCTCTCTCTCTCTCTCTCTCTCTCTCTCTCTCTCTCTCTCTCTCTCTCTCTCTCTCTCTCTCTCTCTCTCTCTCTCTCTCTCTCTCTCTCTCTCTCTCTCTCTCTCTCTCTCTCTCTCTCTCTCTCTCTCTCTCTCTCTCTCTCTCTCTCTCTCTCTCTCTCTCTCTCTCTCTCTCTCTCTCTCTCTCTCTCTCTCTCTCTCTCTCTCTCTCTCTCTCTCTCTCTCTCTCTCTCTCTCTCTCTCTCTCTCTCTCTCTCTCTCTCTCTCTCTCTCTCTCTCTCTCTCTCTCTCTCTCTCTCTCTCTCTCTCTCTCTCTCTCTCTCTCTCTCTCTCTCTCTCTCTCTCTCTCTCTCTCTCTCTCTCTCTCTCTCTCTCTCTCTCTCTCTCTCTCTCTCTCTCTCTCTCTCTCTCTCTCTCTCTCTCTCTCTCTCTCCCTCTCTCTCATCAATCCGGACTCCCTAGTTTGTCTGCATAAATGATTTTTATTCGTTTTATTTTATTTTTTGAATAAATTAGTTTAAATAATATTTTAACCTTCAGGTACAAAAATATCTAGTAAATGCAGTAATTGCTTTAATTTCTGTTGTTACCCCAAACCATTCTTATTTTTAACTCATCTTGTGAAAGCAGCAAACTTCTAGCATACTAAATTAATGAATAGTGCAAAAATGGACAAGAAGTCATTGTAATTTGTGTTATTTTGTATTTGTGTTTTAGGTTTGTGAGCTCGAGTAATATTGATTACTGAACTGGAAACTTTACTGCATCAGCACTCACTATAAGATGCGCAAGGTGTAGGACGTGAACTCTTCTGTGGGTAGGTACTAGTAGTACAGTTTTTATATCAGATCCTAATGTGTTCAGTTCTCATGCGTTCCACGCTCTTATCTTCGTGAAGGACGCACAGTCAAATCATGAACTGGAGATGAACCGAACAGATCGGGCAGAGGAAAAGATTGTTCAGTTCTACCACCTGGACAACACATGCGTATGTGAATTGGACAAGAAGCTGACGGTTGGAGCTGGTGGTCTGGTCCGTCGCATCAACAAACCTTTTGTGGGTGCGAAGCTAAAAAATTCCCTCCTTCTCGGAATAAATTTGCTACTATGGAAATTGCCAGATCAATCATCATCGTATTTTTTTAAATCTTTTTATTGGACCAAGTAATAACTTATTAACAATATTATTTTGAGAATACAGATATAAATATTCAAAACTAAGATACATCACTGAGTTTTGCTTTTTATGACAAACTAGCCGGTTACCCGTGCGTTGCACGGACTCACCTGTACAGGTTAGTCGGTGCATAGACTGCTGAAATAACAATATCCCGACTGTTATCGTAACTACAGAGGCTGCATAACAAATTACAGCATGAAAGTAGCAAAAACAGGCGAGGACTGATCAGTTAAGTGCCCATAATTTCAATCAGCTCTTATTGTCCCGAAGAGTCTCCCTATCAAATTTGAACTTCCAAAGGTGATCAGGAGAGAATTTTGCTCTCTCAGCTAATGAGCTGAGAGAGCAAATGAACCCATCATTTCAATATAACAATAACAAGTAGGCAAGATCAAGTGGTTTGGTACGCTTTCAAGTCTTCTTGTGATATCACTTGCGTCAAGGAGACGGAAAGCTTCTTAAGGCCCGTTTACACGAGCGATTTTTTCCGGCAATAATTGAGAAAAAAGTATTGCACAACTATTTCAAAAAAGTTGGACAACTATTCTCTCCTCGAAAAAATTGCCGAAGATTGCACGCAATTAATTGACGGGAGTTGCACAACATTTCAGGCCCACGAGCCCTCTCGGCAACTGTTGCATCGTGTTGAAATGAAGTCCAAGGGGTTTGGAAAATTATTGCACTATTGCGGCAATTTTTCGGCCTTGGGTCGGGAGAGGGAACGAAACAGCCAATCACATTGAGAGTTTATTTGTGCAGTATGGCCTTATGAGCAAATATTGACGTGAAACTGCACTGATGGGATGCAGCATTGCCTCATGAGAGAATTTTAACGTAGGAAAGACGTAGGAAAGACGTTTTAACGTAGGTTATTTGTGCAGCATGGCCTTATGAGCAAGTATTGACGTGAAACTGCACTGATGGGGTGCAGCATGGCCTTATGAGCGAATACTGACGTGAAACTGATGGGGTGCAGCAGTGCCGCATGAGAGAATTTTAACATAGGAAAGATAGGAGTTTATGTGTGCAGCATGGCCTTATGAGCAAATATTGACGTGAAACTGCACTGGTGGGGTTCAGCATTGCCTCATGAGAGAATTTTAACGTAGGAAAGATAGGAGTTTATATGTGCAGCATGGCCTTATGAGCAAATATTGACGTGAAACTGCACTGGTGGGGTGCAGCATTGCCCCATGAGAGAATTTTAACGTAGCAAAGATAGGAGTTCATTTGTGCAGCATGGCCTTATGAGCAAATATTGACGTGAAAGAATTTCAGAGGTGAGAGTCAACCCACATTCTCTCTGGCTCAGAAACTGGCGCTGCCAAATTCCCCTCTTTTTCCTTTGGTTGGCAGCAGCAGCGACGACGACCACAGCAGCAGCGACGACCACCTCTTCACCGTCCATGGCGCGAACTGTTGTCGCCCGTGTAAACGAAAAAATTGAGCAATTTCTATTGCTCAACTTTTTGGTGCAACACAGTGCAATTAAGTTGACGTGATATCTTAGCAGATGGTGGTGACTCACAGCTTGTCGCTTTATAGCCTTTCTAACTGTCTCGACCTGAAGTTCGTGATGGAAACGTTCATTTCGAAAGTACCACAGTGCATCGATAATATTTCGTAGTTGATATGAGTTAGAAAATATTAATACAATTTAAGTAAGTACATTTTTTCAGCATAATTTTGTTCGTAAACATTTTAATGTTCTAGTTCATAGTTGATGAACTTTACTTGCTTAATAGATTGCTAAAAAATATGAACTTAACAATTTTTAGCAGTTTTGAACCATTTTTAGTAATTTTTTTAGGCTATTGTTGAAAATCTTAGCAATTTAATATGCTGAAGAAGTGCTGGCCAACGAACTCATCCTTTCTTTTGGAGAGCTTTTTGGCGCAAGAACTTAATTTTTATCTCAATCCTAAAGAGAGTTACCGTCTGGAATGACATAAATACATGAATATGATATGAAATCTTAAATACAAACATATATATGCATATAAACATTTATGACGTATGAAAAATATACACATTTATGACATATGAAAAACATACACACATATGAAAAATGTTATAATCCAGGAATCGCTTCAAAACGGATTTTGACGATGTTAACTTTGAAAAATGTTGATTTTGATATTCATGTTGAAAATAAACAAACTTAAATATCCGAAAGTTGTCTCATTAGGTCATGTTTTACGGCAGGAAGTAAAATCTGTGATTGCACAGGAATCGCAGAGGGATATCGACGAGCCTATGTGACTGGGTCACGTAGAAGTAATAGGAAGCCAACTCAGCTGATGAGCGGTTGCAAGCGATCAAACACCAAACCCGCTCCACCTGCCACCACTTACATGACGCCTGCAGTAGGTTATAGCGTGGTTATACACCCTCGGAAGCATTGACGGCGGGATGTTACCTCACTCTTCGATCCAGTGAGAGCTTGCGGTCGAAAAAATCTGTTTTTTTTTCTTCTTTTTTTCCCCCTACTGAGACATGATTGAGAGATATCAAGAAATGTACATCGACTATGTACATTGCTTCCGAGTTTACCTATAGGTAACGAGAACGTTGTTTTCCCTTTCGGGATGAAACATTATTTCCAACTTCATTTGGATTGAATGACCACACCAGGACGTGTCCTGGAAGTTTGGAAGTCGTGTGTTTGGAAGTTTTGGCTTTTTTATTTTTTCATTTGCAATATTTCGGCGCCATGATGGCCGCCCGCATCAGGCATAGTATATCACATAGTAGCAAAGATACAATTGGCATCACATTTTGTTATTTATGGAAACTAATATCATCAACATTTAACCAATCTATTTTGGAGAATAACATAATTAGGAGCGTAATATAAAGTAATGTATATGTGGTAGATACTCGACCTTACAATAACGCTTTTTAGTGTTTTACATCTTCGGGTTGAAATTTTCGAAAATGTAGTCAAAAATTTCAAAATAGCCTGTTTTTTGCGATTTGTTGTGCGAAATAATTTTTTCAGCATACTAACATGTGGTATATTCGGATTCAGCGTAAAATTTCCTATAAGAATATGTATCAAGTTTTCAAAAATTTCAAAGTTGAAAAATCAGTCAAAAATCGAAATAATGCCGTTCGCTAGTTGTAAAAATCGGTAATATTTGCATGAAACATTGTCCAAATTCAGATTGAACTACTCTTATGGAAGTTATTGGTATAACCAATCCTAGAACCATGCTGTTTAAAACGTAGGTAGTAGGTGCTTGTTAAAAAAAAAAAAAAAAAAAAAAAAAAAAAATGTAATCACAACTGATCACATACTGTTAAGATTTCTACTGCCTTCAATACTGACCACATTGGACATCGAAATCTATGAATACTTACCTACATTTGTCTTTAAATCGACAAGATTAGTTTAATAATAATAAAGTATGAGTACCTCCTAATTATTTTTAATAATTTGATTCCATGTTTGTCTATCAAAATCATAAACTAAAATTTCTCTACACGATCAATACCGACTGAAATGTCGAAGATTTCTTCAAAAATTCGCTCATGGGGTCCATGCTGCATGACTGGACTTTTTTTTTTTTTTTTCGTGGTGGGAGGAAGTGTAATTAAGTACTTTGGAAAATTTTGGGAGCAAAAGCACTTACAAAAATACGGAAAGCTTTGGTTGATCTGTTTGTAACCTGTAATGTTTTCAAGGAAGGTTTCTTACTACATGGATTGTTTTCTAATGGTTGCTCTGGGTGGTGGTGACACTTATACATAGTGGGTGAGGTTGAAAGTTTCTTCTTCGCGTGAATGGGGTGGGGTGGTGAGACGATGAATAAATTTGTCAGATTGAATGAGTAGGCAGAATATTTGTTTTTGTGATCTCTGAAAGAATGAAGATGATCGTACTTTTACAAACTAGGAAGGTATCTATTGTATACATCAAAACTTAGGAAAACTAGGTACTTGAATAATATTGAGATTATAAAATAGTGTGGTAACTTTTTAAATTACTTCTATTGATCAAACCATGATAAACTCTGGGTAATTTGTTGACATCTGATCTATAGTTGATTGCATTGTCACGGTATTTCACCACAAAAGCCATTTCTTTAATATTGCGTTTTTTATATTGATTTTAATAGTTGGAGGCACTCCAATTGTTTAGTTGTGGGACACGTTGTGTTTCAGCTACGTACTTGGTGAGGGCAGTTTTTGGTTCTGTGGAGTGAATGACTGTTCGAGGATCTCTCAGAGCTTTGTTGATGTCAGTCTTGTAACCAGACATACGGTTTGAGCCTAGCTGGGAGGTTTGACCATAACAAGCGAGTCTACATGAGGCTTGGCACGGAATTTGGTACACTAGGTGATATACTATGCCTGATGGGGGCGGCCATCATGGCGCCGAAATATTGCAAATGAAAAAATAAAAATGCCAAAACTTCCAAGACTGGTGTGGTCATTCAACCCAAATAAAATTCAACATCGACCGAATCATAAACAGCAAAGCATTATTTCCAACATCAAAATTTCCACTCGCATTCTACGTTTTTGACCATTCTGAGCAACTTTTGTTTTGTGTGTGTGTGTTTCTGAACGTCCGTCCGTTCGTCCGCCAATCCACGTAACAAGCTTAATTTCAAACTTGTTCATCCAATTTTGATGAATTACAGGGAATGTGCGGGTTAGACCTCTGGTGGTCCCCTATCAGTTTCATTGCTCACAAAATTATACTGCGCTGTGAGCATGCAGAAACATACAATCCGATCAATCCGGATCCGGTTATAGAATCGTTCCGTCAGCTGTCAGAGCGTAACAGCTGAATGTATTACGGGCAGGATATTTAGTAATTTTTTTCATTTTTTTTTTTAAATTTATTTATACATGCAATTTATAACATTGAATCAATTTACATTTGGAGAATCACATGGAGAGACTTTGGCCTTTCGGCCATCAGCCGAAGTACGCCGCAGTGATAATAAAAAGTCCAGTCATGCAGCATGACCCCATGAGCGAATTTTTGAAGAAATGTTCGACATTTCAGTTGCTATTGATCGTGTAGAGAAATTTTAGTTTATGATTTTGATAGAGAAACATGGAATCAAATTATTAAAAATAATTAGGAGGTACTCATACTTTATTATTATTAAACTAATCTTGTAGACTTAAAGACAAATTTAGGTAAATATTCATAGATTTCGATGGAGGGAGGCCTTGAGATCAACGTTACTGACGGCCGAGCGGAGCGAGGCCTTGGGTCTGCGTGCTAGTACGTACATAAATAGAACTTCTTCATAATTTCATGGCTGATATTTTCTAAGCCACAGTCAGTATTAAAGCTACATCGAGTCCTAAAACAGTTGAGCGTAAAACATTAAAGAGAGCGACCGAGAGAATCGGAGGACGGAATATTTCACAGAGTAAACTCATCAGTTGTGATTACATTTTTTTTTTTCCCCCAACAAGCACCTACTACCTACGTTTTAAACAGCATGGTTCTAGGATTGGTTATACAGGGATACGTCCATAAGAGTAGTTCAATCTGAATTTGGACAATGTTTCATGCAAATATTACCGATTTTTACAACTTAGCGAACGGCATTATTTCGATTTTTGACTGATTTTTCAACTTTGAAATTTTTGAAAACTTGATACATATTCTTGTAGGAAATACATTCCAAATATACCACAGGAAATGATTCCGGATATACCACATTTTAGTATGCTGAAAAAATTATTTCGCACAACAAATCGCAAAAAACAGGCTATTTTGAAATTTTTGACTACATTTTCGAAAATTTCAACCCAAAGATGTAATCCGATCATGCTGGCCAACGAACTTGAACTTTCGTTTTGTGTCCTTAACATTTTAAAATTTGTTTGAAGTTTCTAGCACAATTCTACGGACTGTTATCGTCTGGAATGACACATACATACATACATAAAAAAATGCGTTAAACTTCAGAATATGATTCAGAATAGCCTGAAACGGATTTCTGCATAAAATGTTTTCAAAAATTCACATTCTACAAATTTTGAGGCGAGAGCAATAGCTTAATTTTCTTCAAAAATTCGCTAAAAGTGGTATGATAGCCAATAATGGGGGAACGACAATTATTAAATTATGGGGATAGATGGAACGGAGTAATTCATATACGAAAACAATAAACAATCTGCATCACAAAGAGAACAATATTTTAACAGGGTAGTAATAAATTAGCAACAATCATAACCCTTGATTACAATCACAAACACTAACAATAATAAATTATTAAATTAATTAAGAAGATGACACTATATAAATCCCTAGGTTATGTCAGATGAATAATTATAATTAAACTCTCGTACCAGAAAGCTCCGGTAGGCCCATGCTTCCTTCACAAAATTGATTAGCGCACGCCAATTCCTCCCATTAAGTATCTGTTTCACCGCATTTCTTGAAAGTGTTGGTTTCCCAAAATACTCAAGACGGTATGGCCTGAGGATTGGGCATCTTCCTATAAAATTCTCGGTATCATCATTTCCTCTTAAATTGCACACGGAGCACAAAAGGATACAGTTCTCGACCCATGGCTGTGAGTTTGAATTATAAAGTTCGGCTCTACATTTCAAAATAATTATTATATCATTCAAGTGCTGATCCATGTAACACACTGAATGATCCAATTCCTTGTATAATAAGTGGTATTCCGCCCTCTCGATTGTAGCTTGGCTCTTGGTTGCATTATTAGTAAACTCATACAACTTTGTGCCACTTTTTTGGTTTTTTGAGTGTCAGAACTTTATTTGTCGTCGTAGCTCGTTGAAATGTTTTCCCAAGATCCTTACACATCTCGGTGATCAAATGTCGCTAAGGAAAAAATTCCATCTGTTCAGCGAATAGAAGGGGAACTATTTATTCGTGGCACATTCATTACCCCAGGAAGGTGCAACTTTGAGCCACCATCTTTTTTAGCCTATAATGAAATGAAAAACCTAATGTGGCTCATTGTGGCGGTCTGAATCTTGTTAATCAGCATGTTGACTTTGCAACGTAATACAAAAAAAATTTGCCCTCGGAATTTTTAGTGTTTTTTCGATTTTTTAAACAAGGTGAATATAAAAATCAATGCAAATCAACTTTCCGTTCGTTTTTATTATAAAATCTTAACTATTCTTACAAAAATATCCCAACAAATCTTCAACTCTTTGAAAAAAATTGACAATACCAAAATCACCATAAAAGTAAAGTAAAAAAAAAAGTAAAAGTAAGTTCTAGTTCGTTGTTGATTAACATTTATCGACAAAATTTTTGTTGAAAAATGTAAATTTAACGATTTTTAGTCAGTTTTAGTCATTTTAAACCATTTTTAGTGATTTTTTGAGTGTTTTTTGAAAGCACGAAGTCGATTGGATAAGGAGTTTTGATGGATCCCATATTGCCTCGCAGCTTCACGTGCAGAAATCTCTTTATTCTGGATACATTGATTGTATCGCTGTGTTCAGGTCTCCTCCGTATAATTTCGGTATGGCCGTCCAGCCACCTTTCTCCGATTCTGAGCACCCATTTTCTGTAAAAATACAACGAGAAAGCCTTAAATTTTATTGCAGAAATAATAAAAAAACGGTGGCACAAAGTTGTACCCCTAAGTTCCCGTTTCTAACATATCTGGTCATATCATAGAAACAAACAAACTTTTGATAAGAGCAAATATACTGTAATTGGTAGCTGACAGTATAGGGATGAAAATATGAACTTACCAGACTATTCATCCAAAGGAGACTCCCAGCACAAACTGAACAATTCCCTTTTAGTGGACTAGAAAAAGAGCAACCTTGCCGGCACTGAAATCTACAGGGAAGACTTGTGGAAGCGTCGGCATCCTCTTCTACCATCCCGCTGCTAGTGGGAATTTTCTTGAACTAATAACTTCAAGTTTGTTACCGTTAGAGAGCATAAGGTTCAAAAAACGAGATTGGCACAATGACTCGAAGTAGCCAATCAAATCATTCCACTGTGAGATTCCAGATGTGTAGCGGGAGCTCAGCGAGCTGAGAGATGATAAGATAAGACAGCCGAACGACATCTTCCATGCGAACGAGATGAGAAAGCTGTCGGACATCTACATGACGTGCACTGTTCACTAAGTTCTACCTTTGCATTTACCCTCGTTTTACTTCTACGGTTATTTATTGAAAATTCCCTACTAGTTGTGTGATATGGAAAATCTTATTGGTGACGACGACGAAGAATGGGAATCTTCGTCTGAATAGCAACAAAATACAAAATCATACAGTAAAATTTTATTACTCAATCTCAACTGAAGAGTTATTTGTAAAGCTATTAACATTAAAAATTAAGAACGACGGTCGACTTCGAGATCGATTTAAATTCTTCCCTCGAAATAAACACCACATTCTCCCACAAAATCATCAGCTGGAGGCAAGAAAAGATTGAGCATGGATTTCTTATTCCTGTTGGAAGGTTTGTTCCCAATGAATATTTTTCATTTTTCAACCTGTGTGTTGTCTTGCAGGCCATCTCTTTACGGTTCAGGTTCTTTATTCATACATGAAATGTTTACCTACTCAAAGGATGGCACGAGCCCACCAAGCAGGTTACAGCTGTTGGAGGCTATGCGACGGTTATCTTTAGTCAAACCCGTTCGCAGTGCGGATTTGGTTACAAACGGTTTGAAATTAGGTGTTGGTCACGCATGCGCACTAAACCAATCACAAACCTGGTCGCCAACGGTTGGTAACCGTTTCCAACCGGCACTGCGAACAAAGCTATTGTTGAACGGGGTGCACAAAGTTGTATGAGTTGACACTCGGTGGAGGGGGTTATTCACTGTAGGGTTAAACAGGGTATGTTAAACAGTGGTCATCGCTATATCCCTTGCACGGAGATGCCTTTATAGTTGCCCCCCCCCCCCCCCTTGATCTGCCAGCGCAGTCCATGATGGCAATCCGTTTAGTGACGGAGAACTACATGGCTTCCCTTAAGGGCACTTGGTACCCCCCCAAAAGTGGCGAAATTCGTGACCCATTATTTCGGCACTCGTTGGGCCGATTTCGATGATCTTTTTTTTAACTGATAGATCTTGTAAAGATATAAAGATCTGCGGAATCAGATTGAAAAAATATTAATTGGCCGCATTACGATATCGAAGCCAATTTCGGAAATATTGGTGGTATTTGAGGTAACTTCGATTATCTGTCCCGTAATTACAATAACTTATTTCGATAAACTATTCCCGCAGATTTACGCAGTAGGTTGAGAGATAACTTTCTAGAGAGAGAAAAATGAATTCGGTTCAGTAGATCCCCAGATAGAGGGTCCGATGCGCAAAAATATGCTACTTTTCAGGAGAGCCATAAAACGAAAAAGTAACGATATTCGCGCTTCTGCGACGTTTTGGTGAACTAATATGACTTGAATATGTGTGAATGAGTTAGTAACCTCAATGACTTCACTTCACACAGTCAGAGCATAATACCAACCAACCAGAATGGTAAGATGATAACAATGATAAAATGTTCTGTTATTCTATGTTGTTTACGTTTCCTCTCGTCCGTGCTTCTTTCCGCGTTCGGTTTGTCCGCAATTCGTTTAGTCCGTATGGTTTTAGTGTTATACGCAATGACGAAAAGTAAAAGAATTTTCAAGGTCAACCATATCGCGAATTTCTTCAAGAAGTTACGTGAAGATGATTCTGCGTCCGAAATTTCCCACTTACCATCCAGCTCGTCTATCACCCGGTTCTCATTCTTTGGCTTCCTATGATCCTTCCGTTCCTGGAACTTCTTTCTCTGAAACCCCTCTTTTTCCTAGTACTTCATCCGGCGACTCAAGCTGGTTATCTTCCTCCAAGAAGAAATTAGGATTTGGATTATGATTACTGAGTACCATTATTTTGGATATTATCGACTTTCCCTAGCTGTTTGAATTTGAAGAAGCAGGGGCAGCGGACTATGAGGCGGGCAACTTCTAAGTTAATTTGTGAGACATTTGAATTTTGTAAATATTATATGCAACTAGCCGCTCCGGCTCGCTCCGCTCGCCTCCACGTCCAGCCGGGGGGCAAGCCCCCCGGACCCCCCATTAAATTGCTCGCTTCGCTCGCAAAGTGTGGCATATAGGGAATGTTGCTCGCTTCGCTCGCAAAGTGTGGTATGTAGGGAATGTTGCTCGCTTCGCTCGCAAAGTGTGGCTGTATACATGGAATGTATTACAATTGAAACATGTAGGGGATGTTGCTCGCTTCGCTCGCAAACGGTAGATCTCTAAGGGTAGGTTTAACTTCTGTGGGGGATGCTGCTCGCTTCGCTCGCTTGAGGAAGTTATACTGCCCACCCAACTTGGCAGACGTTAGAAATTAAAAATTTTGTCTAAAAAAAAAAAAAAAAATTAGGGGTGGACTACCCCTAACATTTAGGGGGATGAAAAATAGATGTTGGCCGATTCTCATAGATACCGGATAAGCACAAAAAATTTCATCAAAATCGGTCAAGCCGTTTCGGAGGAGTATGGCAACAAAAACTGTGACACGAGAATTTTATATATTAGATATATTATCTTGTTCAGGAATGAATCTAGTTTTATTTAAGACAAAAAAAAGAAAAAAGGTTGGAAAATTTTTGTTGGGGTATCTAGTGCCCTTAAAGAATACGTGCGCTTTGCTGCGTCTCCTTCGACTCCATGTTCAATGCCGGTAATCACCCTTCTGGTCGAGAGGAAGAATAAATTATTAAAATGTAAAAGGTAATTTTTTTTTTCAATTTGGTGCACGAAAGCAATAGTCTTTCAGCTTATTTTCGTAGAATATGAAGCTAATAGTACGTACTATTTAATATTTTCGTAGAATGAATATGTTAAGAATTCTTCTCATCCTGAAACGAGAGTTCATGCAGACACGCAGACACACCGGCAAGCACGCACGCTGCACACACACACACACCTTTTTTTTTTTTTTTTTTTTATCGGCTCTAGGGATAAGGGAAGTTGCAGGACGAGGAGGAAGAATGGGATGAAAGGAAGTGCCCCTATAAAATGACCACCAGTTTAAGTAAGAACCCCTCAGGACGCGGGTGGTGATACCACGGAGTACTCCTGCCGAGATGCCCAACTCGAGTAACTCCGTGGCGCTTTTCCCGCACCACACCCCGCGCCATGACACGGTCGCAGCCATAACCTTGATGTTATTAGGTGCCACTCCTTTTAGCTCAGATATCGCCTGTCGCAGATCATTTCTATCATTTTTACTTTTCTTAGCCCGCCAGGTCTGCTTCATGTCCACGCTGCCACTGACAACCTGGACATCCAGGATTATAGCAGACCCATCGGGCTTGACAGCAACGATATCTGGCTTCTTGCCCACCGCTGGATGACAAAGCGCCTGCTATCTGCTTGGCAACCGCATCGTGTCGGAGAATGCGACACACACACACAAAAGCGTTAAACTCTAGGATTCGTTTGAGAATTCCTCAAAACGGATTTCAATGAAGAAAATTTACGAACATTTTTGGAGCCAATGTATTATTTTCTACGAACATTCGCTACAAGTGGTGTCCAACACAACAAACTTTCTATAACCGAAACATGCTTGATTTCAAAAATAGCTCCAGTTACAAATAAAATAGGTATTGAAATTCCAAAACAGTTAGAATACAACATACCGGTGAAGGCTAAACGTAGTTCTTGGACTTTACGGATCTTGAAATGTTGAAATGTGCTTGAAATATAAATCAAAAAGTTTTGAGGTCGGTAAAATTACTAAGGTTTGTTATTGAAAATAATATTTACCTACCCCCCCAGTAAATAGTAATTTTAATTGCACAGTAGTTTCCCCGGGATGTGAATAAAATAACACGTGAATAAAATCTCTTTCAATTAAGCGTTTCCATACTTCGTCCAAACAATAAATAATTTATCGGTCCACGCCCACGAACTCGTTCCCAGTTAGGAGTTCCAGTTAGGTAGCCTAGCCGAGCGTACGTGTTTTTTGCGAGCTCCGTATTAAGTATTGGTTTAGCAGGGTTGTATAGTGAATTTCGTTTTAATTTTTGTTTTTTGTGGTTGCTCTTTAATTAACTGTCAGCTATAACAATTTTTATAAATTTTTAACGGGTATATTTCTGGAAAAAGGTCATTTTTGCGAGTTTGGTTGGTGATTTGTTGTTTACCGAAGGGAAAGGACTATCCACTCGACCGAATACTGCATTCCTTATTCAGCAGCACTCGAATAGCTGACCGGTGTCGCATTGAATAATTGCAACTCCGAGAATGTCGACCTCCGAGATACATCAGGTAATTCAATGCCTTGACGTAATTACAACCAAACTTCAAAACTGCGACTACATTAAAGGAACATACAAATGTTTTGAATACACAGGTGCAAGCCCTGTGGCAAAAAATTGCTAACAGTCAAGAAACTATCTTGCTCACACAAAAAATTAATAAGAGAATTGACAGTATAGAAGAATATCCAGCATTATCTGAAAAAAATAATACGAAACGGAACCGGCACACGGACAACAGAAACGATTATTCTTCATAACGTTCTAGAAGGGAAAGAAAACATGAATATTCTCAAGAGGAAGGTGATGGACATTTTTGAACGGAATTAAATTGAGTTCTTGCGGATCATGAAGTTAAAGGTATAAGACGTTCAGGCACCATCCAACCTTCTAGAAGTAGACCAGTTCACATTCATGTTGCTAATACTTTCTCTAAATCTAAAGTACGCCAGAACATTTACAAGTTCAAGGGATCCCAATTTAATACATCCGAGTTCTACGACAGACGAACACGGGAATTAAGGAAGCATCTCTTGCCCAAGTTGTTTCAAGCAAGAAAAGTCGGGAAGCGTGCCGTCTTGATTGGAGAAAAACTACTGGTTGTTGGAAAATTGAGCCTGACGGCTAAAATTAAAAAACATGAATATGCTTTAGCCGTACACGACTCACTCCTCGTCGATTCTCTGAACCCGACCCCCCATCGGCCTCTGAACTCTGTTTATCATTCTGCCATCAATCCTAAAACATGGAATCATGTTTTAGCTCCTCGCTCTCACTTTATTATAGAAATGATCACGACGATTGAGCTCTTGTGAGATGATGATCTCGTAATAGAAACTCGCGAGTAAACATTCACTTTATTATAGAAATGATCACGACGATTGAGCTCTTGTGAGATGATGATCTCCTAATAGAAACTCGCGAGTAAACATTCACTTTATTATAGAAAGAGGCTAAAGAGGCTACATACGAAATTACAGCTTCCTATAGTGTAAAGTATAGAAATTACCTATTAAAATAATTTAACCACCGCTTCACAAATCTAACCGTTCTCGCAATATTGGGATCACCTGCTATGAATCACATAATCGAAACACCAGCTCAATGAAATCATCAGAAATTAACAAGCGGTTGAAATCATGTTCACAATATCAATAATTGAGAATGATCACCTGTGTGTAAACAATTATTCATATAACCATGCTCATAACTCAGCTTGTTGGCCACGCACTTCGCAGTAGTTAATATAGTATGGTTGGATAAATCGAGAGCTTTCGAACGAATGGTCAACGAATTTTGTGGGATGAAAAACGACGAAGTATCATATCCCTAGCAACGACTCGGTTGTAAGCGGAAATCATCACAATTATTGGCGCTACTTTCGTTGCACTCTCGTGGGACATTTTTCGGTAGTTAGGTCACGGCTAAAGCATATTCATGCTAAAAACTTATCATTTACTATGGACGAAGTACGTTGAAGGATTCTACATCTATTGGGTCAGAAGTGGAGATTAATCTGAATACTCCTCCTCCGTCCCCTCCCAACATTTCCAGAAAACAGGTCAAGCAGAAGATGAAAATCTACAAGAGATAGAACGAACATCAACACCGCTTTGGATATTTTGGCAATGACTCGAGATTATTATTGAAATTTGGCAGTGAAGTGTAAGCACTATGGATTGTGATCTACGTTAACTATGCAGTGCTCATTTATTATATGTAACTTATGTAGACCTATATAAGCAATTATTTGATACATCATACGTAAAAGTCCAACATCAATACCTACGGGTTATACAATAAAATTGAAATGAATTGGTTTGTTATTGAAAATAATATTTACCTACCGCCCCCCTCCCAGTAAATAGTAATTTTATATGCACAGTATTTTCCCCTGGATGTTGCCCTTTAGAAACACGTGACTCAGAGTGACACGTGAATTACATCTCTTTCAATTAAGCGTTTCCATAAACCTTCGTCCAAACAATAAGTAATTTATCGGTCCACGCCCACGAACTCGTTCCCAGTTCGTCTATCTGATCCGCATCCATCTTCCTGTAACTGATGATGTTGTAATCCAGTTGTGAGGTCAAACTGGTCATTAAGTGCTGTAACTTTTTCCTACAATCCCAATCTCGTCTTACCCCTATCAGCTCCGCCTTCTTCTATGAGGTTATTGATGATTCCGCTGGCACGAGCAGATGCCACTTTGATTAATTCTTTTGAGAACGAACAAAAATAAATAGACTAAGGGATCAGACTTAGTAGATTGGTGCTTGCCTAAAGCCGAATAAGTGTTTTATTTATTTATATATATCTATGTATAAAGGTAAATATAATTTTCAATTCTAATGTGGATCTAACAAGAATGCTTTAATATGGTTCTTAATACGAGTACTAATTGGGTATCGTGAAATACTCGTAAATCCATACATGTGTTAACTGAAGAAGCTAAGTTAAATAATCTTTCCATTCTATAAATTGAGTTATTTACGTTAATATCAAAATTGATCACTTATTGATGATTGAATCAAGGTCTGATGATTGACTCGTCACAACGAGAGAGGATGCGAAAGTGGTTTATTGTAACATTGGAGGGTTGACGTGATCCAAAATACCAAACACTAGGTAAACAACATGTCCCGCTGTGCGCTCCCCTGCCGACCTGAATTTGAACTAGCGTCAACTGACAATGGAAATAAGCTTCCATACGCAATGTTTTGTGATTATTCATTTTTAGTAGAGTCTTCGTGGTGTAGTTGATATCATATCAGAATTCTAAGATGAGTGACCCGGGTTCTATCCCATGTACGGGACACTATTTTTTTGTATTCGAATCCAACCTCCGAAACATATTTTTAAACGTCATTATTATAAAAGTTTTAAATCATACTTTAAAACGTCATTTTGATTTATTCGTCTAAATAATCTGTATTTTACGTTTTTGGCCCATAGCATCTATGCGAGTAAAGCGATCGGGATGGTTAAACGTTAGGACCAACTAGACCCCAAATGGAGTATATGTGCGAAAGAACGGGTTTTTTAAGTCAATTCTTAGGCCTTTTATGGCCCGGACGGCGAACGGCGGACGGACATTTCAAATTTGGATTCTAGGCTTTTACGTTTCAAGGTACGTAAAGTGACAAAGTTTGAGGGGGGGGGGGTTATAAAAAATTTTTGCTACACGATCACATAGGCTTATTATTGGAAATAATAAACCAAAATGAGGCGCCAATTTATTCAACGTAACCTATTCGTGCGAAAAGACAATGGGGGGAACGTAGTTACAATTCAGCACGGTAGGGGCGCGCACAGCGGACATTTTGTGTACCCAACTTCAAGTAGACAAAATTATTGAGAAACATATGATTGTTATATGGGGTTAGAACTGGAGGAGCATACGAACTCAAATACAGACACTATTACATTTACTGAATAATTGGAGGTCACAAAGGCGACGAAAAACAAATTAGAATTTCTTCTTAAATGACTGGGAATGCGGAAATCAAAATATGGAAGTAATAATGAGGAATCTGTGGCGTTGTTAAATATTTTGTATAGAGATAACATGTTATTGACAGACCTTCTATTATCCAACGACATCAGGCCGCAGTCATCCATTAACTACTCGTATACAACATCCTCGTGTCGTATGCCATTTTTAAAGGCCAAATAACGAAGGAATTTATTTTGGCTCGTTTTGAGCGTTACAAAAAAAAATTTGATATTTTTCAATGGAAATAGAAATTTGATACCATCCGCACTATCCTGAGTAGTTTTCTTTCTATGATTTTTTTAAAGTTTACACTGGTGACGTCACACTCGTAGGCAGGGAGGTCCCGCCCAAGTGGGAGGGGTGCTTGGACGTCACCAATGTGCGAAACTTTGAAAAATCGTAGGAAGGATATTACTCATCGTTGGAGAGTGGGGTTGATGCCAAACTTCTTAAGGTGGAATCTTCTTCCATTCAAAAATTGTTAGGATACCTTTTTCGCAGCCATGGGTAACTCATTCTCCTAATGTGTGATAGTAATTAGTGATAGTAATGAGTGATAGTAAGGTGACCAGCCGGTACTCGCATACTCGAGACCATAGAGCTCGCATGGCGTTGACGTCTTGGGTATTTCTTTTTAGCCATCCCAATGACCTCATGGCCCTACACAAACACTTTCTATGTGTTCAATGGAAGCCAAGCCGCTATCAAAGAGAACACCCAGATCAGATAGATGGATAGATAGATTTATTTCAATAAAGACACATCATATATGATGATAGTACAAAAGTAGAACTATTCGCCTAGCTTACTTTTCCAACGGTAGGCTTGGCCCGTGCTGTTGGTTAAGGTCTAGGCGGTACGATCGTATTGCGACTTAGGCCGTCCTGCATTATGGGATAGTCAAAGTTTAAGCAGTTACGAGTCCAAAAGAAGGTAATCACATTACATTTCCCAGCATTCAACGACGAATGATTAATGGAACACCAGTTAACAAGCTTACCAATACTGTCTTGAAGCAACCTACAATCTTCAAGCGATGATATCTCCAAGAACAACTTCAACTCGTCCGCAAATAACAAGAAGTTCACTCCCACTGGGAGCATTTCAGCAAGATCTGAGAGAAAAATAATGAAAAATACACTGCCAAGGACATGGAACAGAAGCTTTCTCGTGGCCTTCACAGTATGTCACCATTGAATTTTCAGAAATGACCGGTTCACCATGATCGTGACGTTACAGTGCTGGACAACCAAAGCCAGAATACCTGACTTAAATCTATTCAACAATGACGGACTTATGACTGTCACACGAAAATTACGTTCGCGCAGGCGCTGAGCGTATCGCTGATTCAATCATGATGAAACTGATAGGGGATCATCTGGGGCTAAATCCATGTAGGTATTGCTGATTCCGTCATGATGAAACTGATAGGGGGTCATCTAGGGCTAAATCCACACGTTTTCCAGAATAATTTCTTTCAGAAGCATAAAATACTAGTTTTTATTCAGTTAAAACGAGTTTTAATCCTCCAAAGAAAACAGGGTTTGAGAATAATTAACGTTTAAATTCTTAACGCTTGAACTTGAACTTCAAATAGTACTATAAGGAATCGTCACAATATATGCTACCTAATTGGCTAAGCTAAACTGGATTCAATATTAAAAACGGCCGATTTACTTACTCTTTCCCAACTGTATTAGAAGATATCTATTACCTACTCTAAGCCTCCTTCACAGCACCCAATTACGTAAGATAAGTAGGTTGCTTCAAGATTTTTCATTTTACCATGGCCAGTGACATCAAAAATAAATTCCTTGGAGGATGTTCGTCCAAAAGAAAGGATCAAGAGCATAAGCGAGGAGTTGAATTCTCGTATACGTTGTCTTTATATAAATGCTTAAAAATGTGTACCTGTCCTGTCCTTTAAGGGTTTAAGAGTTGCTATTTAATTCAGAAACAAGAAACCTTTGTGTTATAATTTGCAGTTTCTTCTATCTGGATAAGATATTCGTCCCTCAGTGCACCGTAATGTCGATTGGACATTCTCTCCGGTTATTAATTTACTATGAGTTCGATTATGCGTCTATTGCAGCATATAACGTTGTACGCAGTTGTTGTCTGGTGGAGAGAATACAGGGCCTTTTTCGCTGTACCCTTTGTGGCAAAGTAGGGTGATGCCTCTGTCAGCTTGTTTTATTAGAGGTTGTCTACCATTACATTGAGATTATCTAGTCAACAGTAATCGGATTTCCATTCGGAACTCCAGTGTTACGACGCTCGTAAGCACTTGTCACTTCTTATCCTATGAGATCCTTCAGTTTTAAAAAATACTTGTACTCATATATCCCTGGATGTGTTTGTGTGATTATACAGTTTTTTGTTATTAGAAAGAGTGACTACCTACTAGCCCTCCTAGAAACATGCCCGCGAGTGAATCACCTGCTGAGCGTAACTTGCGAGAAGGTCTAGAATTTTTGTATAGTAAAAGATTTTGCTGGTGTTTCGAAATTTTTATATCAATCAATCAAGGCATTTATACGGCTTAGCCAAAGGCCATTGCCGGGGTTGGCTCAAATCCTTTCAGAACATAAGAATATTGTTTACAATTTTCCACAAAAAATTAAATTTAATCTCTAATACAGTTTTTTTTTAAATAGCCCTAGAATGAAACATGATGATAATGTTAAGGCAGTTATTAAGAAATAAACTCAGTACTGTCTACCAGAATTAATACACAAAAAATATCTAAATTCTAAGCAAAAGGAACATATATATATGTGTGTCTTCTCTATATATATGTAGCCTATGCTAAAAGGAGCTTCAAAAACAAGTTTTAACAATATTGTTACAAGCGAAATTTATATAAAAATATTATTTCAGTAATTAAATTCGGAAATCAACTCCCATCTATACCTTCACGAAATTGTACAGTACTCTCTCAAGGTATTAACGGTTTTTATATATTGTTATAATTTGAAAAAAAAAAAAAACAACAGGCTACCTACTAAGCATTTTAGGAACATGCCCGCGATTTTATCACCTGCTGAGCATAACCTACGGAAATCTCAGTGTATTTTTAAATAGAGGAAATTATTAGGGTTAAAGTCTTAAAAATTAGGGTTTATATCTTATGGAATGGATATGGGATGTATTCAATCTTTAACTGAAATAACAAAATTCTTAGAAATATTCTTACAGAGAAAAAGCCACAGTTCCTTTGAGCCTGACGGCTAAAATTAAAAAACATGAATATGCTTTAGCCGTACACGACTCACTCCTCGTCGATTCTCTGAACCCGACCCCCCATCGGCTTCTGAACTCTGTTTATCATTCTGCCATCAATCCTAAAACATGGAATCATGTTTTAGCTCCTCGCTCTCACTTTATTATAGAAATGATCACGACCATTGAGCTCTTGTGAGATGATGATCTCCTAATAGAAACTCGCGAGTAAACATTCACTTTATTATAGAAAGAGGCTAAAGAGGCTACATACGAAATTACAGCTTCCTATAGTGTAAAGTATAGAAATTACCTATTAAAATAATTTAACCACCGCTTCACAAATCTAACCGTTCTCGCAATATTCGGATCACCAGCTATGAATCACATAATCGAAACACCAGCTCAATGAAATCATCAGAAATTAACAAGCGGTTGCAATCATGTTCACAATATCAATAATTGAGAATGATCACCTGTGTGTAAACAATTATTCATATAACCATGCTCA
This sequence comes from Adelphocoris suturalis, assembly GCA_030762985.1. NCBI lineage: Eukaryota > Metazoa > Arthropoda > Insecta > Hemiptera > Miridae > Adelphocoris > Adelphocoris suturalis. The sequence continues at coordinate 10,280,743 of CM061043.1, forward strand.
TAACTCAGCTTGTTGGCCACGCACTTCGCAGTAGTTAATATAGTATGGTTGGATAAATCGAGAGCTTTCGAACGAATGGTCAACGAATTTTGTGGGATGAAAAACGACGAAGTATCATATCCCTAGCAACGACTCGGTTGTAAGCGGAAATCATCACAATTATTGGCGCTACTTTCGTTGCACTCTCGTGGGACATGTTTCGGTAGTTAGGTCACGGCTAAAGCATATTCATGCTAAAAAGTAAGAATCGTACTTCTAGTAATAAACATTGTCCTAATTCCTTCCAGAAGCGACAATGATATTATATTAACCCACCTGTAAGATGACAAACAAGAATGTGCCTACCACAATTAGCTGAATATATAAGTACATACCTAATTACTCCCCACCTGTCAAGTACATGCTTGCCTAGGAATATAAAATAATACACACATGACGACTTAGAAATTAAGAACAGCCTGTAAATTTAGTTCCAGATTCCCTGATGAGGCCTCCCTAGAGGCGAAAGAACTTGGATTTCTAAATAAACATTGATGAGGAAAGCCAGAAGTTAATCTCATCCCCTCAAACCACACTTATCAATGTTAGAGTCGTACTTCTAGTAATATATAGGTTTGAGCTTAGGAGATTTGTGGATTATACAATTTTACATTAGGTTGGCGGAAGTAGGTGAATTTCAAGGCCGGGACATATTTTGGTAAGAGATAAGTGTTAGGGGTGCTTAGCGGGAAATGGAGTTCCCTGGTCGCAGCTGTGGCTTTTTGCACCCTGGTGATCTCCCTCTCTCGCAGCTCGGTGGTGAGGGATGAGGATTTTTACGAAGGAATTTCGTCAGCTCAGAGATGAGCCCTGACGGCTGGAGTGTAGATCATCTATTTCCTGCTCAGAGTCATTCTTCAGAAACATGACCGCGAGCCTACAAAGCCGTCTGTATGGTCGCGGCATCCTGAAATTTCGTTCTCTTTCCTGTTTGCTCTTAAACGAGCAATGTAAATACACCGGCAATTGAACATATATGGTAGTGTCATGTAAATGTTCGGCATTATTGCTCAACTTGCAGCAATTATTATTGAAAACATTATGCAACATGTCTGTGGGGAAAAGCTGGCGGACGCAGGAAAAAATTACTTGTCAATTCAAAAACTTGAAGCTGCAACTCGTGATTCAACACTAATTGCCATAAAAAATTGCTCGTCTAAATGGGTCTTTATGTTATAATGGAAGAGGTATAAACTGTAAGATCCTGATCTTTTCGCTAACACCAAAATCATAGTCCACAAACTAAATCCAGGGGCGTCCCTGTACCAATATGTATTGATTTTCAGTTAAATGCAACGATTTGAGGGAAACATAAATAGTTCAATTTTCACTCCACGGAGACTCTTCTCCATTCGATGAAAAGCTCCATCCTTTGGCCTCATTTTTCGCCGCCACCGCTTGAAGGACGAAGGTAACTGAGTTAAGCCAAGTTTTAATGAACTGGATTCAATTACGAGTGTAAGACCGGAGTAAAAACCAAGAATCTTTAATGTGGCTTGGTAAAATAAAATTAAATTGCAGAAACGTACAAGGTAGAGTGTCCAAGGAAAATGAATAGGGGGGGTTCTTCAACTACCTTGTGCATCAATAAATCTTCACTCCCTATTTTTCTAAAACTCTTGAACTGTCTTTTAGCGAATTTTCGAAGAACTGCAAAGAACCAAAAGCGGTAGAGAAGAGACAAATACAGTATGTACCGTAACTTGTTAAATAAACTGATGAACACAAACGTATCCCTATTAATAAAAATGGTATTCATTACCTGCTGCCTTATTTATGTTTTGAAAGAAGAAAGATGTTATCTTCCATGCTAGTTTCATGACGGAGCTAAGCTCAAACACTAAAAAAAGTCCAGTCATGCAGCATGAACCCATGAGCGAATTTTTGAAGAAATCTTCGACATTTCAGTCGCTATTGACGGCCGAGCGGAGCGAGGCCTTGGGTCTGCGTGCTAGTACGTACATAAATAGAACTTCTTCATAATTTCATGGCTGATATTTTCTAAGCCACAGTCAGTATTAGAGCTACATCAAGTCCTAAAACAGTTGAGAGTAAAACATTAAAGAGAGCGACCGAGATTCGTTATACAGGGATACTTCCATAAGAGTAGTTCAATGTGAATTTGGACAATTTTTCATGCAAATATTACCGATTTTTACAACTACCGAACGGCATTATTTCGATTTTTGACTGTTTTTTCAACTTTGAAATTTTTGAAAACTTGATGCATATTCACATTCTACAAATTTTGAGGCGAGCGCAATAGCTTAATTTTCTTCAAAAATTCGCTAAAAGAACTTTGGTTCGTATTTCACCCGGAATTTGTTTTCTACTGCTCTTCATTTCACGAAAAGGCGACGACTGACAACAGCACGACACGGACACAACACCACCGTTGCCAACCTGGTCTGATGATGAAGTTCACCCACGAACATTCTGACATTACATTACCCACGCAAAACCCCGATTGATTCCCCGTGGACACCTACACAGTTTGTAGGCCTACCAAAATTCAAACAGAGTAGTAAATTGGCCGGGACAGATTAATAAAACCGGTATGATCCCATACTAATCTTTAAAACCCGGTTTCCTCACTGTGTAAAGTTCCTTCATCCAGCTTTTTGTCAACCTACAAGCGCGACAGCGTGATTCTTTTCCGTGCGTACCCTTGCAAGAATTTTTTGACATGGATATGTCTTGGGGGGGTCAACCAAAAATTTTCGTCATGCGAAAGTTGATGTCAAGATTTTGTAAACTAATGATTTTCACGTACAACCCAGCCGTTGCCAGGGGAATGGAACTTCCGCAGTTTTCATCGCGCAGAAATCGTTCGCCACTCGTTGGAAAGCGCTTGATTTATGTGATAAATGTTCACATCCCAAGCTACCAATTTCACCCTCCTTACGTACCTGGCTACATTCCTAAACTAAGTTGATTGGACTATAAACAATTTTCGTTTGGCGGAAACTAAAATTTGTTTCAAATTGCAAACAACCCCGCGATTTGGGAAATTCCCAATAAAGAAGATCGTTCCGGTTGATATGCTACGAAATTTGAAGAATCAGTGGGCACGTACAGAAGTCTTCTACAACAAAGAATGCTTGGCTGAGGAACAGAAAATTTATTACCAGTATGAAGAAAGTGCTCGAGGAACACTCAAACCGGCTGGAGGAGCTAAAAAAAAAGAAAAATCAGGCTATCATGAACATAAAAATGTTACCGTCTATATTGGAGAAATAACTTTAATATTATGTATAGTATGCTTTTTGTGCCTCCAGAATAATAAAATAAATTCTTTATCCTACATTTCGTCGCCTACAGTTCGAAGTTAAAGGATTTGTTTACAACTCTCGAGGACTTCCGTTATGAAATCCCCAATCAAAGACATAGGTATCCATGTATCGTGGTATCTGCTTGTAAAGCAGATAGTGGGGTACTAGTGCATTATAGGGCTGGAAGGTTCGATTATTGAGATAATCGAAATATGCAATTATGTATCGATTGTACTCCGTTCGAGGTTTCGTCCTTTTCCCGGACGCCGGCCATATTTTCTTTACGGACAGTCGTTTTTCTAGTTGTCGTGTTGAGTGTTGTTTTCTCGTCGAATCATGGATTTTATATCTTTTAAATCTCTCGTGCGCGATGTCAATAGTGAATCCACTGCAGCTCAGTTTTTGCAAAAAGTCCGCGTCATACCAACCGAAGTGTTGTGCACGAGCAACCTCAAAATGCGGTTGGTTTACGCGTCATTCTCATTTCAGTGCTCGAAAGTGCTCGAAAATGAGGTTAGATCGGCAAATACTACTCATTGTACATTGCAGATTTGTGTTCCATAAATGAACAGTGAGTTTTTCATTGATGTTGTATTTTATATATTTTTTGCCCATCCTTGGTCACACTCATGAGAATTTCTAGTGAAAATAGCGTCACACAGGATGATGAAGTGGCAAAACTCGGGGATGGCTACTGTTTGAAACCTGTCACCAAGCAGTATGGTTCTTGATATCGGATTATTTTGTTTAAGCACTAACAACACTAGTAATTAGGGTAACACTCATGATTGAAAATAAAAATACTCCTCATGTTTTTAGGCTTCTTTCACTGTAAAAACTGCTGCAACTCCAAGCACTCCACTGCAGTCTCACATCTTCAACTGGACAATATAACCTTCACTTCTTTCTATTTCCCGCCATTTTCCATCGGCTTTCTTGGTCGCAGAAATGATAACACTCCTAAGTTCCCATTGAGATGAGATATGGGGGACTGACTGAAAAACTAGTTTTTCACGGGTTGGGAAAAATCTTAAAAATGTAAAACCTTACTCTAAATAAGGAGGAACCAACCTACTGCAGCTAGTAACCCTGGCCAGTTCAAGATTTTCATTGTTTCCTAACTACCTAACTTCTACTTACATGTTAGGTAGGAGGGGACGGTAACACTCATGAGTTTCCAGGATTTTAGGTTTCATTCGTCATCACTGTGTATTGGTTAAAGGGGATTTTGGGCAGTCAAATTATTTTTTCGTTGATCTCCCAACTTATACTACCCTTTTCTCCCCCAAAATCGCTAGTGTTGGTCAAGAATTGTGAGAATTCGTCGTCGGGGACATGAAAGCGGCAAATGAAATGAGAATGACCCTAATCGCATATTTCGATAATCTCAATAATCGAACCTTCCGGCCCTATAATGCACTAGTACCGATAGTGGAACTCGTTTACGAGTTTCTGAACTGTATCCTGCCTCTCGGGGGCGGTTATGTATTCGAGTACATTAAGTATGTGTCGTATTTGACTGCGACATAATATACTTGTATAAAAATATTTCTTGCATCTCCTGCCTTCTCCTGACGGTTTCATCGAGCTGCCTCCGGTGACCCTCCGGTCGCGACTCAAAACCGGTACCCAAAGATGTTTTGGGTTCGGCGGCCGCGTCCGGTGTTGCCCCACTTTCCCAAACCCAAGCTTCACTTTCCAACCATCGCACGGCCTCACGCCTTCGGGTTTTGCAAGCGACGCCAATAAACTAGTCTGTAATTTCGTTCTATCGTAGAAGGAGCGTTAGATCAATATAAGAGACTAGCAGATTACCCGGGTCGGGGTGTATCTATAAAAATGTTACGCAAAAAAATGTCCGCAATCCTGAGAGAAAACGATTTTTTTCACGCTCTATAGGAAACGCCACATCCAGCAAATGTATGAGCGAACTTTCGTCAACTATCTTTTCGAAATTTAAGCACTTGAAGTGAGAAGAAATTTGTAACTTCCAACTTTATGGAAAAAAAAAAAAAAAAAAATTGTTGGCCCTTCGGGCCTCGTATGGGGGATTGCCCCCCCCCCCCCCCCCCTGGAACCTCCGGTCGCTTGCCGCTTTGGGCCTTCGGCTAAAATGCTAAAACATGGAACATGCGTCTTCCCGCTAATCTTGTAAATAAATTTAAAACTACGACATAAATATTTTACCAATAGAAATTAGAAAGAAGTACCTAGGTTATTTGATTTTCTGTTATGGCGGGAGTTTTGGATTTTCAGCTTTTTTGCAGTTTTTGTCGATTTTTTAACAAATTTTGATGAAATTCAAGTACATTTTTCAGCATAATTTTGTACATAAATTTTTGAATGTTCTATTTTGTAGTTAATGAACTTTATTTGAGCAATATTATGCGAAAATATATAATTTTTAACGATTTTTAGCCGTTTTTAACCATTTTCAGTGATTTTTTTAGCACATTTTTTGACATTAGATATAGCTCAAAAAGTGCTGGCCAGCGAATTCGTCCTTTCTTTTGGAGAGCTTAATATTTTGGCGCAAGAACGTAATTTTTATCTCAATCCTTAGGGGAATTATCGTCGGGAATGGCACATAGATAAATACATACACACACATATATTTATATATAGTATGTAGTAGATCCAAATGGTTCCTGGTTATTGACCGTTTACATATAGTTCAGAAGGATGTTGAGGTTCGGTCATGAAAAGATTTTTGTCCCGACATTTCAAAGGTGTATTCCTTCATTTTCAAGGGCTATAATGCAAACCAAAACAACACAATGAAATTGTTGGATTTTTAAACTGAGGAATGGGCATCATACTCAGACTCAGCCAAGTCAACATATGTTGAAAACGTTACTTTCGCAGTACCTACTTTTCAAATTTAGTACCTAATAGTGCATATCCCTTGGAACTGATCAACTCTATAAGTACATACTTATAAATTTAATATCGACCTCCTCCATCCATACATACCCCTTCGAAATCATAGATGTATATCATATTAGTATTTAAGCCCAATATTTTGTTCAAAAATTTTGATTTTAAAATTTCCCGATTCGCAAATTCGCTAAAAACGTATTCAACGCCGATCACTCTTCATCAGCTCCTCATCAGTCTTCAGGCACAAAGTGGTAGATAGTTTTTTTTTTTCTTCGATAATTGAAAAACATTACACGACATGGAAACAATGCATCTTCCAATAATGCACTATTAAGCAAAGTTAACCATAAAACATCGAAACCTAACTTCCTATTCTAAGTTCCTACTTACTTGAAAGTAAAGTTCAAGATTGAGTCATTCTGTTAACTTCGCAGTGAACTATCGGCGCCGCCCATTGTGCAACTTTCGCGTTAGTTATGCCCCCGTTCACGAAATTCGTTCCCTCAAAGGTTGTTCGCTGTGGCCAATCATTGGGAAACAAGTAGACAAAAAAGATTCGTTTCGACAACCCGATTCACAGCTTGACAGATTGGGTAGTTGGAACACAACAGTGTCGTTTAAAAAACTTCCCAGAACGTGATAAATTTGTATTTCCTAGTTTCGCTTGCTCAACCCTCGCTGGGTGATCACCAATGACTCTCCCTGCATGAGCATCAGCACACTCACGGCCTCGAACATCAACATGAACATCCCATTCACCCTAATATTCCCTAATACGAGGGAATTATCGTATTACCTAGCTTCAAGGGACTTCCTATTGAGATAGATTTGAGACAAATAGGCTGGGTTCCAATCGTTGAATTTGCTTTTAGGACGTCCCTCTGAAGCTAGGTAATATTAGCAAGGCTTCGCATATTATAGGAGGGACCGCCCTATTGAAATTGATTACCGTGACGCCTTTTTATGGGTTGTATTCCTGTAATCGCCGACAGACGAATACGATTACACGAATACGAATATATTCGCAGTTGACTCAATGAATAATTATATATTTGGGGGGGGGGGGGGGGATTATTGATAATATCTGGGCCCGAAGTTTTTAATTCTTCTAATATTCAGTGGAGTAGATTTTAGATTTAGGGCCACTTTCACCAACAACATAAACGAGTTTAAGTTAGAAAAGATTAACAAATAATCGAGATTCCAGCTAATCGTCTTTCACCAGACCACTTTACGAGTTTAAACTCCTAACGAGGTGGCTTGAGGTTAATCTCCCAAGCCCCGGCCAGTTACACTTCCCAATCTCAGATTAGTGATAAAAATGATATCGAGCAATATGGCCGCGCACCAACAGCTGATACCTCATACCTCTACAGTTTGGTTCACAGTTTATTATTACAGTTTATAAATAGTTTATTGTTATTCAAGTTTTTGATGATGAATTCACGCGATTTATCGCTCGGATTAATTTGATTCCTCGGATGAGGACGATGTCCTGCAAAGACGCCCAAGGACGATCCGACGGCGCATTCCACATTTTGACGGGTTGGACGACGTCGAATTTCGGCGGAGATTCCGGCTCCCAAAACCGACAGTTTTGAAAGCTTATCGACACTCACCTGGAGTTCCCTTCGAACAGGTATAAGTTGGAAAAAGGCTTTTATACCATCAAATCGATGAATTATAATACGAAATTGATGTAGGATGGTAGGAAAATAAAGTATAATCGATGATGATAGCACGTTATAATACGATGTTGAATTGCTACCCCTCGTAAAGTATGTACCTACCTACCTATACCACATAAAACAACTTATGTACATTTAAATAAGGTGATCAACCGTCCTGCTTCCGTCAAATGATGTGTCACACTTTCTTTGTTGGAAGTCAACGAAAAGTTGCGAGTAGATAGTAACTAGGTAACTAGATAAAAACGGCGCGGGTAATAATTGGTCGTGGTTGTGATTCACTGCTTTATTGTCTTGATATGTCGGACACATGGCGGGTTTTAAAACTGTCGTTTCAAATTGTCCAATTTTTCATTGGACAGTTTCCGGAATCTCCGTTAGGGAAACTCGATTATTCCAATCTTGGTTTAAACGAATTTTGGGTTGGTGAAAGACGCCAAGGTTTGATCCTCGAGATTATATTTAATCGAGTTTGGCCAATCTCCGCTTTATAAGTTGTTGGTGAAAGTGGCCCTTATTCAGTTCACAAGGTAATTTTGGACTTGAATTTTGACTCTCGGGTATTCGAAGTGTATGTTAAAAGACGAAACATTTCTCTTCGCAAAAATCAAAGTTTCCAAGTTATAGACTATTCTGAACAACTTGGGATTCTGCCTGTCCGTCATTGTTCGCAAATCCTTTCAACAAGATTAATTTCTACAGCTTTCATCAGATTCTGATGTCACTTTCCGGGAGCATGCGGGTTATGCACATGGTTTCCTACCACTTACGTTCAACACAGAACAATACGTCCCTATGCGCATGCGCCAACGTAATATCCATCAATCCTCATTCTCACACGGTCTAATCGTTCAGTCTCGCTCAATTCGGAAGGTAGTTAGGAAATCACGACTCGATTATCCCAAATTTTGGTTTATTATTTCCAATAATAAGCCTATGTGATCGTGTAGCAAAAAATTTTTATACCCCCCCCCCCCCCCCCCCCCCCCTCAAACTTTGTCACTTTACGTTTCAAGGTACGTAGAACCCAGATTTGAAATGTCCATCCGTCGTTCGCCGTCCGCCCGCCGTCCGGGCCATAAAAGGCCTAAGAATTGACTTAAAAAACCCGTTCTTTCGCACATTGACTTCATTCGGGGTCTAGTTCGTCCTAACGTTTAACCATCCCGATCGCTTTACTCGCATAGATGCTATGGGCCAAAAAAGTGTCTTTTTTTCGACGCGCGCACGCCTGGCACGCTTGGCAGGGGGTCACGGTGGGTGGTGAGGGGGGGGGGAGCGGGGGGGTGGAGTGAGAGGAGTCGCCGGCACCGCGGCTTGTGGTGGTTACGGCGCCGGCGTTCGTTCGAGGCATGAATATGTATTTTTCAAGGTCATATTTGTGTGTTAATACCAACGCTTTTCCTACGCATATTTAATAACATATCCTCTCGACTTTTCGTACGTACTTAGATAATGATATTATTAAGGCAATAACTATTTGAATAGATTGGAGCTCAAATCGAGAAATAGAAACATGCGTATATAATTATAGAAGTATAGGTTGTGGCAACTCGAAGTAGGACACGCCGAGGAGTCTGGACGGGCCTTATGACGTACGCTAGCTAACTAAAACTACGATCATACTCAATTGAAAAAATAATAAACCTTTGTGAAATAATTTGCAGCGTTTTCTCGTCACGATCGGATCAGTATAGTAGCTTCAGCCAGTGTTGGGCATAATTTTATCGTCGAATACGAATACGATTGTAATCGCTATAATTATTCGTTGATTTTGAGTCAACTGCGATTATATTAGTATTCGTGTAATTGTATTCGACTGTCGGCGATTACACGAATACAACTCATGAAAATGCGTTACGGTCATCAATTTCAAAAGGGCGTCCCTCTGAAGCTAGGTAATATTAGCAAAGCTCCGCATTTTGTAGGAGAGACGCCCTATTGAAATTGATGACCGTGACGCATTTTTATGGGTTGTATTCGTGTAATTACCGACAGACGAATACGATTACACGAATACGAATATAATCGCAGTTGACTCAGAATCAACGAATAATTATCGCGATTACAATCGTATTCGTAGTATTCGACGATAAGATTATGCCCAACACTGGTTATAGTAGTCTGTGCGCATGCGCAAATGTTAATTTCGTATAACGTTGACTTATCAATTATTTCGACTCGTACTTTGTTCGTCACCTGAGTCCAAGATAAAATATGTGAGGAAGCTGTACTGCCCACCCAACTTGGCAGATATTTATATATTCCGTTCACGCCCACCCTTCACCCCATCACCACCGTACTCAGAAACACGTTAAAACTCCCTCAACTGGCTTTAGTAATTCGCATAAATGAGCTCGCCATTTCTCAACTTCCCGTTTTGCTTTTGGCTCTTCCAATGTAGGAAACGTCGACAGATCGCTCCGTTCGACGTGAGCAGGTATTTAATTCGGTTCAGCCTCGACCGTTTTCTGACTGAAAAACCCGTCGGACCTGTCCAGCTCTGACCAGCCGTCTGATATCTCGTTCCGTTACCTCCTAGAAAGGACTACGTACGGCGGGTTGAACGCCCTATATCGTGTTGAAAATTGCAACTTTCGTATCTTTTGAAATCCTTCTTTGGAGCCTTTTTTTTTTCGTCTATCGTTAAGTGGATCTCATGACCATCTCTAATTGGAACCTTTTAAAGCAGCGACCTGCCTCCTTGATTTTCAAAAACATCAAAGCCTAAAGAAATCGGGCGGAGCCTTTTGAAAAATACCTTCTCATTATGCAGTTATCTTCACGCTCGCTGTAGGAACAGAAACGGTTTGTCTTCGTTCTGCACGGGTGTCTGGAATAGAAAATAGTTTTGGCTATGGTGCCGTAAAATTTGCGATATGTCAGCATTTGGAGAAACACTTGAACAAAAAAAGCCTGCGATCGTTGAAATCTTAATACTTCATGAGCATGATTGCCCTCGAAATTGTCCATTTTCAGCAAAGGCTTAAATACTTACGTCTAAATCTACAGATTTCTTCTTTCTACATTCTCTATATGTTTGAAAATTAAAGTATATTCTATCTAAAATGCACCTTGAACCTTTTAAAAACTTCTCAGTTACATGATGCTGCCTTAGAGAATGAAATTTCTGGAGCTGGTATAAGTTCTGGAGCTCTGGGAGTGAAATGTCAATTAACTGAGAAGCTTTAAAAAGGTTCAAGGTGCATTTTAGATAGAATATACTTTAATTTTCAAACATATAGGAAATGTAGGAAGAAGAAATCTATAGATTTAGACTTAAGTATGTATTTGCTGAAAATGGCCAATTTCGAGGGCAATCATGCTCATGAAGTATTGACATGGATATGTCTTTGCTCTGGAGGGTCAACCAAAAATTTTCGTCACGCAAAAGTTGATGTCACAATTTCAGTGTTTTTCACGTACAACCCAGCCGTTGCTAGGGGAATGGAACTTCCGCAGTTTTCATCGCACATAAATCGTTCGCCACTCGTTGGAAAGCGCTTGATTTATGTGATAAATGTTCCCATCTCAAGCTACCAATTTCCCCCTCCTTACGTACCTGGCTACATTCCTAAACTAAGTTGATTGGACTATAAACAATTTTCGTTTGGCGGAAACTAAATAGCGTCTGTATTGGAGAAATAACTTTAACAGTATTTATATATATGCTTTTTGTGCCTCCAAGAATAATAAAATGAATTCGTTATCCTACATTTCGTCGCCTACAGTCCAAAGTTAAAGGATTTGTTTACAACTCTCGAGGACAACCGTTATGAAATCCCCAATCGAAGACATATCCATGTAACATGGTATCTGCTTGTAAAGCAGATAGTGGAATTCGTTTACGAGTTTAAGACATTTTTTATTAGTAGTATTTCGGCGATCACAGGCTTTTTTTTGACATTTCATGTCTTTGCTATGGCACACAACCAAATTTTCGTTATGTCACGTTACGTTACGTAACGAAATATGTTTTGATGATTTCCGCTTACAACCGAGTCGTTGCTAGGGAAATGGTACTTCGTCGTTTTTCATCCCACAAAATTCGTTGACCATTCGTTCGAAAGCTCTCGATTTATCCAACCATAATACGTTAACTAATGCGAAGTGGGTGGCCAACAAGCTGAGTTATGAGCATGGTTATATAAAAATTATTGTTTACACACAGGTGATCATTCTCAATAATTGATATTGTGAACATGATTGCAACCGCTTGTTAATTTCTGACGATTTCATTTGATTCATAGCAGGTGATCCGAATATTGCGAGAACGGTTTGATTTGTGAAGCGGTGGTTATTAATCATTTTAATAGGTAATTTCTATACTTCATACTCTAGGAAGCTGTAATTTCGTATGTAGCCTCTTTAGGACATTTACTTGACAATGCCCAGGGTCCGGATCAGATGAGTGGCTCTTAAAGCTAATTTCTATGCTTTACACTCTAGGAACGGTTTGATTTGTGAAGCAGTGGTTAAATCATTTTAATAGGTAATTTCTATGCTTTACACTCTAGGAAGCTGTAATTTCGTATGTAGCCTCTTTAGGACATTTACTTGACGATGCCCAGGGTCTGGATCAGCTGAGTGGCTCTTAAAGCTTGCATACGAATCTGCAACACATACTCGTACGAGTCTTCAACTAAAGACGTGAAATGTCCCAATGTGTTGCAGACTCGTATGCAAGCGTTTCTTTACTAACTTTTTGTACGTTGTTTTTCAACAGTGGGATGTTTCTACTCACAGTCGGATAATTTTCTCGAAAAAAAAGGGTAGCAAAAAAGAAAAATGGCGTGTGGGAACTAACGAAATGAACAACGCCGCCAAGCGGGATGCCGAAATTGAAGTTTTGTCAGCGAATCATAGTGTGAAAACGGTGTTAAGTACACGTATTCTGATGACTGGCATAATCGGATTTTTGTTCAAGTGTTTCCCCAAATGCTGACATATCGAAAATTTTACGGCACCATAGCCAAACCTATTCCAGAGACCCGAGTCTGATTCGCTACTACGAGCATGTGTTCAATTCATTTTAGCGATTTCGTGATGTATCGCGAAATAAGATGAATATTTTCGAATTACGTCAGTTTAAATCCTGGTCATTCGCCCTTATTTTTCGAACTGCAATTCCAACATAATATCAACATGTTACTGAAACATGACCCAACATCTTCATCTTGCTCTCGTCTTCCTTCCGAACTATCGTACAATGAAGTGCTTTGAGATTAATAAAATTTGCAAGTAAATTATAATGTAAAATGTAATTTAAAATTACGTTCAATTCTACCAACTATCTATACCCTAAGCCTCTTTCTAGAATTCTCAGCGATATCAACTTATTGTTAGAAAACAATTCCGACTTAGATTTCTTCACGAGTCCGCTATCACGTCTAATTTGCATTATATATATATATAGGTATATATATATATATATATATATATATATATATATATATATATATATATATATATATATGGGCCATTCTCAACGAAACGTACAATCAGGTGTTCCAGGGATTTTTTCCTACTAAAAACCACTATTTTTCATGATTTTTATTGTTTAATTCTAGACATTTTTACGACCTAAATGCTCCATGTACATTTAGTTGCGAAATGATATTATTTATGTATGATAAATTTGATTAAATACTCCAAACATCATTCGTTCACCCTGTCGCCAACCGACTCTGGCAACTTCAAGTCATTCCCCACTCAACGTAGATAATGAATTACATTTTTCAATTCCACGAGAGTCTCATTTATATACATTAGATTCGAAATTCAGAATCAAAGTTTACGATAACGATTCGATTTATTTTAAAATAAACGAAATAAGTGTGTCGCCACTGCTTTCCGTCATTCGTTCACGCCAGAGGGTTTTTCGCGCCTATGGCTCTTTTCCCACCTTTTTGATGGAGGATGGGTGTTTTTTGACTCCATTGAACCCTTGCATAGCCACTCCAATAGTTTTTAACCGCCGCCAGTGGCCAAGTGAGTTTCAGTGAAGGAGTTTCGTCATTGGGGAATGCGAATATTTTTATTCACCATCATTCTACCACCTGCTGTATCTCTGTAAGTTATTATTATTGAATCATGTTCTTTTTCTCCATGATTGTGTTCTGGTTCCTGATTAGAATCATGTATTATTTTTCTTTAAGCGTGTGTTGTGGAAAGAAATAACCTCAAAAAACCTTGAATTTCTCATTCGTTCACCCGTCATTTGTTCACTTCTAAGGATGTGAACCAATGACAAGCTGGGTGAACGGATGACAGCCAAGGTGGGAACTATCTCAGAATTTTATTATTTTCACATTCTTTCTTTTAGGAATTGGGAAGTATGCAAGCAAGGTTTTCTCACATCTGTGGCAAATGTTGCTCTTTTAGGTTCCTCATCTTCATATTTTAATTTAATTACTGTTGTGAACATTTTGAAACTTAGCGTCGTGGATGATTGTTGGTTATTGTAGGTTCTGAGCAAAAATGGCTACCAAAAGCAAGGAAGAGAAAAAAATATATGACCTTTCACTTGAAGAAACAATTGATTTCCAAATTTGAAAACATTTTTGGTCAGAACGAAATTTGTTAACATCAATTAAAATGAAGTTGTTGGTTTTTGGGGGAAAGTTCTTTGGTCCAAAACATGTCTAACCGCGGCTAAGCCTTCGTCATGGGGGATTTCAGTATAGAGTGAGCATACATCCACTGTTACTAAGAGGATAGGGTTCATTATTAGCTGGCAGCTGGTTCTGGATCTGATAGACCAGAACCAGCTCCAAGCAAAGGATTGCACCCATGTAAGAAGCACCGCTGCAAAGTTTGCCCTATAGTTATTGAGAAGGAAGTTATCAAGTACCCGAAAAATCCCAACTCATACACATGCAAAGGATCAGCAAAATGCCAGACACTACTACGTGAGTGTATGAGTTGGTTTGTAAAGAGTGTCCTGCTTTTTACGTGAAGAAAGCCGAAACTCCACTCAACTTGAGGGTGAACAACCATCAAGCATCCGTGGTTCGGTCTGATGATGATCTCCCTGTAAGCCGATAGGCCATTACGCATAATTCATCTTTTCATGATTGTTTTGGCATTAAACTCTTGAAAACAATGTGGCCCAACGACAACAAGAGAATACTTCACCAATCAGAAAAAGCCCATAGCAACGTGTTAGGTGCTTACGATACTCCAGGACTGAATATAAGAAGTTGAAGCAATATCCAAAGTTACGAAAATTCCTTGCCAACATTGCAAACATCCCAAATTAATCATTTCTCTTGTAGTTTCAAAAAATGCAGAAGCCAAAATATTAAAAATATTTTTGTGTTGTTATTTTCTGTTCTCTTTTCTTACCAAGTGGTTATATTCAAGCTCTTCTAGAGTCATTCTTCAATCATTAACGTCCGTATTCACCAACGAAAATAAAATTTTCTTATTCAAATAATGTACTCGCACTGACCTGGGACCAACCATCCCTTTTTTACGTATATTTGCTCGCCCTGGGTTTTGGGGGTGAGGCTTACGAGATGTTAGGGATAACTAAGTCCCAGTTAATGGCGGTGTCCGAAATTTTAATTTATTAAATTGTTTCTAGGGTATTATTAAGGTCTAGGCGTTAATAGTTACCGCCCATGAAGTCATTCGTGCACCTTTGCGTCATTCGTTCATTTTATTGATTTCTTTTTTAATTGATATTAATATTATTAGAGCATATTAAGCGCTGCTGCAGGTCACATTTGGTTGAGTTTCCATAAAGGAACAAACGCGCATATAATTTTTACCACACAATGAAATTTTGAAATTTCGCTGAAAGACCTTCCGATTGTACGTTTTCTTGAGAATGGCCCATATATGGTCGGTAAAACTAAAAATTACAGATTATACAGAATACAATATATACTTGTACGAGTAGAGGTACATAATAATAAAGTTGAGTGCAAGCGACGGTTGGTCAATTATTCAAAACTTTCTTCTAGGCCGACATTTCGCTGTATTTGTATAGCATCTTCCGGACTACGTTGCAACAACGGACGACAAAAAGATACAATCTGGTACTTAGACAATAAAGCCAGCAAACCTTATACTATATAATATAGGTGCTGTTAGCCTAATTACTAAAAACTAATGCCTAAATGCATGAATTAATGTGGGTAATTTTTAATGGAAAATTAGACTAATGATGGCATTGGAACTAGTAAATTTTGGTTTATTATTTCTAATAATGAGCTTATGTGATCGTGTAGCAAAAAAATTTTATAACCCCCCATCAAACTTTGTCGCTTTACGTTTCAAGGTGCGTAGAATCCAAATTTGAAACGTCCATCCGCCGTCCGGGCCATAAAAGGCCTAAGAATAGACTTAAAAAACCCGTTCTTTAGCAAATAGACTCTATTTGGGGTCTAGTTGGTCCTAACGTTTAACCATCCCGATCGCTTTACTAGCATAGATGCTATGGGCCAAAAACGGGCGAAAAAGTGTCTTTTTCGAGGTTTTGAGTGTTAGACGTGTTAGACGTGTGGCACGCTTGGCAGGGGGTCACGGTGGGTGGTGAGGGTGGTGAGCGGGGGGTGGAGTGAGAGGAGGCGCCGTGGCACCTTGTGGTGTCTGGGGTGACCAGGGGCGTAGCAGAGGGGTGTAGGAGAATGGATATTTATTACTTTTACGTGTTATACCCATATAATACACCGCGGCACCATGAGGTGGGTTCCACCGAGGCATGAATATATGTTTTTTTCTAGGTCATATTTGTGTGTTAATACCAATGCTTTTCCTACGCATATTTTATAACATATCCTCTCGACTTTTCGTACGTACTTAGATAATGATATTATTAAGGCAATACCTAATTATTTGAATAGATAGGAGCTCAAATCGAGAAATATAAACATGCGTATATAATTATAGAAGTATAGGTTGTGGCAATTCGAAAGAGGACAGGCCGAGGAGTCTGGACGGGCCTTATGACGTACGCAAGCCAACTAAAACTACGATCATACTCAATTGAAAAAATAATAAACCTTTGTGAAATAATTTGCAGCGTTTTTAGTTGAAATAATGGGTGACAAAGAAGGACCTTAGTAGTTGAGCAGGCGAAAGATATATAGCGTCGGCCCTGAAGAAAGTTTTGAGTTATTGACCAACCCTCGCTAACCCTCAAGTTCAAGTAGAGAAGAAAGTGCTATATCGTGTTCCTGCTACTAGTAGAAATTGGTCAGAATCCACGAACGGCGGATATCTCTCGTAGGCCTCCGGGAAATTTCGAGATCTAAATCCCAGGGGTTTATGAAGTGAAAAGAGCCGTCATGTGTACTGAATGAGTCGAAACAAGGGGTGAGGATCTGATGAATGTGGTGGTAGGCCCTGGGTTTGTTTTGTGGAAATGTGATTGTTGTTTCCGCCCGAGAAAACGTGAGGGATTTGATAAATGGAGGGGAGGGCTTGCATTGTGCGAGAGTAATGAAGTTGAGTGCCGACAGCGCTGCGCGCGGCGTGATGGAGAAGAATGGAGTTTGGGTCGGATCCTCCGTGAAATTGTGAATGGGCACATCCCTGGATTTTAAATCAAAAACCACGAGAGCACCCCTGCCATTTTACATTACATTGTTATTGTACGAACTAAATCACTCGCGACGAAATTGTGGAAACCCATTTCAAAACGGAAGTTAGTGAAAAAACAACGTTGTATATTTCCACAAACAGGCCGCTCGTGCTTTCTCTCTTATGAGAGAAGAGCTATGAGCATTGAAAATGTCTCAGTAATTTCAATGTTTTTTTAAATTGTTTTAAATAAAATAACAATTAGAAAACATAAAATAATTATTGACTCACAATTACTGAATTTTCTGTAAGACAGTCTCGACGATGCCCAATTCTTCCACGAATATGAATTCACAGCCCTTTTTTTAATAACTGGTATTGTGAAAGTATCCATTGACATCATATTGACAAATTACTTGCAACCATCTATTGCGTTGCATAACAACATCATAACAACACCTACTTGTTTATAGGTTGCGTGACGTTTTTTCCTTTGCGTAACAAAATTTCCGGTTGACCCGTCGACTAAGACATTTTCAATGTCAAAAATAAAGAGTTACAATGTTAAATCGATTTCGACCGTAAGGCCATCATCAGTAACAAACAATAACTGAAGACACATTAGAAAGGACACAGCTTTTATAGTCACAGGTGAAGGGAGATTGAATCCTATTGGTCAAGAGAAATGAAAGGGGGCAGGAGGTACAACCAATCAAGTGCAAACAATGTGAAGGGAGATTATAGCTAATTAGATGAAGTGAAGGGGGAAAAAAATAACTCAATATGGTTTCAACAGTTTGAAGGGATAATTCCAAGCTTTATAGAAATGGACTTATCAGTGGTGAAATATATTGAGGTATATCCTCATTTAAAAGTCTAACAACGCTGGAAAATACAATTCAATTATTTAATTATTTCGATGTTTGATAACCATCCCTAATGTACGGCATGAGCTTCCCTGATTAATTAGCTTGAATGCTCCTGTAAATAAATGAATGAACATCGGAAATTCTGATGAGAATGACTGGTGACAATTTCTCATTCGTTAACGTCCGTCGTATTGATCTTTATCAATTATTACCATAATGTTCCATAGTCTACTCCCCCTCATTACAGAGTTCATTTCGAGAGATGAAACTTGTTTTTTTCTTCAAAATCAAAACTCAAAACTTGAGCAAGATTTACTCGTATTTGATTGATGGACTCTTAATTTATAATTACCGAACTAGGTAAAATATACAAAAAAAACATCGTTACCTACACAAACGTAAACAATTTTAAATTTGATTTTCAAAATTTTAATTTCTCCCTTGATGGGAAAAACAAAAGATCATGGATATGTCTAGTACCTACTGCTTACCAGTAGGTACCTACCACTCAATTGTATACCAACCATGTAGTGCCTTCTTTTCACAAGATTATTCCATTATGGTTACAAAACAATATTAGTTTATAACTTAGAGTAATAAATCACCATTCCTTGACACTACAACGGCTTAGAGGTCATGAGATGTTGTGATAAAATTAGAGCATACCAAAAAGTGGCGAACGATTTTCCTACTATGAAAACTATGGGAGTTACTCTTCCCTAGTAACTCATTGGTTGTACGTGAAAAATCAATAGAAATTCTACCCAGCCTTCACTTTTCGAGTTAATAATAATCTAAAGTGCCGTAGTGTTGGATTTTGTGTGGAGAAAATTTATAACTTAGCGTAATAAATCAGCTTTCCTTGACCCAACCATGGCATAGGGATCATGAGATGTTATGATAAAATTAGAGCATTCCAAAAAGTGGCGATCGATTTTCCTGCTATGAAAACTAAGGGAGTTACATTTCGCTAGTAACGCATTGGTTGTACGTAAAAATCAATAGAAAAAGTGCCGGAGCGTTGAATTTTCTGTGGAGAAAAAAAAGTGTCGGTCGGGAAAAAAAGTGTCGCGAAAAATTCCTTGACCCCCAGCCAAAAGACATATCCATGTCAATATTTACCAGATCTGTCACTTTTGATAATTTCGAATTTTTCAAGTACATTCAACATACCTACCTCCCTTTGTATAATAATGAAGAAATTCTTGGGAGGTATGTTGAATGTACTCTTTTTTTCTTTTGTGGGTAAATACGCTAGAACCGTCATTTTTTGGTATAGAAACGTGGGGTATATTCGAAATCAGCGTGAAATTGCCTATAAAAATAGCTCATAAAATCAAAAGTGTGCCCCACATCTCAAATCTGGCCCACTGCGCGATGGCTGACGATGAAGGCAAGACCTTCGTTGATAAGGTTTGATATGATACAGATGCGATCCGTGATCAAACTCACACGTTATACGCTGATTGGGAAATGAAAATCCCTGTGTAATGAATTGTATTGCTTTGCATTCGCCTCTAATCTGCTCCGATGACTGTCAGTTTGTTTCTCCGCCGGGCTGTAAACCACCGAGTTGGAAGTACGCCCTATTACTCCAATACCGAACCTACTTCGCGTCGGATTCGGTCATGCTCGTCAGGGAACTCGGTTTACTCGACTTTCTCCACCAATCAACCAGAGAGACCTCGCTATTCTCCTGTGCTACCACGATAATAGCTGCAGTCTTCCTCCGAGTCATTGAGCTTCACCCTCTTATGCCTTTATTTGCACTTCCCAGCCGTCAGGTGTCAACTGGCGTTCGATTCCGGGTGGAGAGCGAAATCGATTGAGTTGACTCGCCCGAGCAGCCGTGCGATCAGGATAAAGTTCACAATGTAACACTTTCATTAGATTGGTGTCGCATTCTCTAATAATACGAGTGTAGGTACATTGGTATAAGAATAAAGTAGTAGTTAAGGAGTCACCATTTTGTAATCTCCTCTTTTATGAGAATTATTGAATTAAAATTTAATTGTGGTTTTGTTGAGTTAACATTCAATGGGTAGTCATTCCAGTACAGCAGAGTGGTTCCCTCTCCAGGAGGGTACTTGCTTCTACAAGCTTTCACTTGGGTGGTTGCACCTTCCAAAGGAGTACTCCCTCCTTTACAGTAGTGAAGCAGTTTTCCCTTTAAGGGAGTACTCAATTCTGTACAGCAGTGAAGCAGTTTCCTGTCAACGTGTATAGGTTCTTGCTTTTACTGCTTACACATGGGTGGTTGCCCCTTGCTGAGGACTACTCGTTCCTGTACAGCAGTGAAGTAGTTTCCACTCCTGGAGAGTACTTACATCAACAAGCTTACACTTGAGTGGTTGGCCCCTTCAAAGGAGTACTTACTCCTTTACAGTAGTGGAGCAGTTTTCGCTTCAAGGGAGAACTCAATTGTGGACAGCATTGAAGCAGTTTCATGTCAACATTCATAGGTACTTGCTTTTACAGCTTACACAAGTGTGGTTGCCCCTTTCCGAGGAGTACTCTCTCCTGTACAGTAGTGGAGCGGTTTCCTCTCTAGGGGAATACCAGCTCCTACAAGCTTACACTTCGATGATTGCACCCTTCACAGGAGTACTCACTCCTTTACAGTAGTGAGTGCTCAATTCTGGACAGCAGTGAAGCAGTTTCAGGTCCAGGTGAATAGGTACTTGCTTTTACAGCTTACACATGGTTGGTTGCTCCTTTCATCAGGGTACTCACTCCAGCACAGCAGTGAAGTTGTTTCCTCTCCAGGAGAGTATTTATATCTACAAGCTTACACTTGGGTGGTTGCACCTTTCAGAAGAGTACTTCATCCTGTACTGCAGTGAAGTGATCCCCCCTTTAAGGGTGTACTCACTCCTATACAGTAGTGAAGCAGTTTCCTCTCCAGGTGAATAGGTACTTGCTTTTACAGCTTACACATGGGTAGTTGCCCTTTTCTGAGGACTACTCACTCCTTTACAGCAGTGAAGTAGTTTCCACTCCTAGAGAGTACTTATATCTACAAGCTTACACTTGGGTGGTTGGCCCCTTCAAAGGAGTACTCACTCCTGTTCAGCAGTGAAGTAGTTTCCCCTTTAGGGGTGTACTCAGTGCTGGACAGCAGTGATGCAGCTTTGTATCAACGTGAATAGGTACTCGCTTTTAAGTTACACATGTGTGGTTGACATTTTCAGCAGAGCACTCGCTCCTGTACAGTGGTGGAGCGGTTTCCTCTCAAGGGAATACTTGCTCCTACAAGCTTACACTTCGGTGGAAACACACACCCACCCGCCGAAAGACACGGAACGAATATAATTCAGAATGTTCTAAAACGTGAAATGCGAGAGGAAATTGTAACAATGAAAAAAAAAAAACTTAGTTTTTGGAAACTAAAACTTTTCCATCTCTCAAATGCGAATACAATGCTTCCGCTACCAATAGGAAGACTTGGGAGCATCTTAAGAGATGAAATTAAGCATCTAGGCACCAATGATTCAATAGTTGGTACTTCCACATGGACAATCTATACTATAGTTACTAAACTCGATTTCGCAAAATTAGAATGAATCCACCTGTTGACCTATTTTTAAACATTTTTACTTACTGTGAAGCGAAAAATTGCGGGGTCTTGGAACTGACAAAATGTTAACTCATCTCGGAGTCACGAAGGTCCATGTTCTGGCCATATATTACGTATGAGGTTTAATAATTAATTATAGGCCAATGATCTTCGTAGAAGGGCTATCTAACACAGAAATAATACAACATTGTGTAATAATTTGCTGAGTTTTTGGATTCTACGCATCTTGAAACGTAAACCAATAAATTAAATTTTTTTTTCTTGGTCGATTACAAAACTTCATTATTGAAAATAATAAACCAAAACGAAAAAAAGAGAACAGTATATTATTATTTGTATATTATTTATTGTTATTATCATTAAATAGTATATTATTATTATGGAGGCCTGCCAGAGGACGTGATTTCAGGCATTTATCTAATGGATGCGAGTATCAACTGTAACGGGTATAGAAATTGGGCTTCGTTGAAGAATTAGTATATTCACTGATTATAAAGGATGTTGAGTATATGTGGGACTTTGCTGGATCTTAAATGGCTCATTAAAATGGACATTTCTGCGGAATAATTCTCGTTTTGTATAATGATTTCGAAGTAATTCCCGTGGATATTTCTTCTGTTTTCCTCTTTTCTTCTTTTAGTAGTTCTTTTGAACAGTTATTCTTTATTGCTTGATCCGTTTTTAATTGTTCGTCAGACAACGCAATGCCGTGGTAACCGGGTCGCGCTACTTACCTCGGAAACAAGCGGATGGGGACCGACTCAGCCGATCTTGTGTGCAACAACTAACAATGATGTGCCCCTTCATTAGTGAAAACTCCAACTGATGTAAACACATCCAGTCTTGAGAACGGTTCTCCGACCACAAGAGCTGTTCCTACCAAAGCGTGCCCTATTTCCTTTTGCAGTTTTGACATGGATATGTCTTTTGGCTGGGGGTCAAGGAATTTTTCGCGACACTTTTTTTTCCCGACCGACACTTTTTTTGGCCGACCGGCGCATTTTCTATTGATTTTCACGTACAACCAAGGCGTTACTAGGGAAGAGTAACTCCCATAGTTTTCATAGTAGAACAATCGTTCGCCACTTTTTGGAATGCTCTAATTTTATCACAACATCTCATGACCTCTAAGCCGTTGTAGTGTCAAGGAATGGTGATTTATTACTCTAAGTTATAAACTAATATTGTTTTGTAACCATAATGGAATAATCTTGTGAAAAGAAGGCACTACATGGTTGGTATGCAATTGAGTAGTAGGTACCAACTGGTAAGCAGTAGGTACTAGACATTTACGTGATGTTTTCCGTGATCTTTTGTTTTTACCATCAAGGGAGAAATTAAAATGCTTGATTTACACTTTACATTTGTCTAGTTTATGAAAGTATGTCAAGAGTTTCAAATTTCATGATGGAAAGGGGTAAATGTAGGAGGTAAAATCGGTTAATCGTAATATTTGTACTATATTCATCTGGTTTCCGTGACTTTGACATGGATATGTCTTTTGGCTGGGGGTCAAGGAATTTTTCGCGACACTTTTTTTTCCCGACCGACACTTTTTTTGGCCGACCGGCGCATTTTCTATTGATTTTCACGTACAACCAAGGCGTTACTAGGGAAGAGTAACTCCCATAGTTTTCATAGTAGAACAATCGTTCGCCACTTTTTGGAATGCTCTAATTTTATCACAACATCTCATGACCTCTAAGCCATTGTAGTGTCAAGGAATGCTGATTTATTACTCTAAGTTATAAAATAATATTGTTTTGTAACCATAATGGAATAATCTTGTGAAAAGAAGGCACTACATGGTTGGTATACAATTGAGTAGTAGGTACCAACTGGTAAGCAGTAGGTACTAGACATTTACGTGATGTTTTCCGTGATCTTTTGTTTTTACCATCAAGGGAGAAATTAAAATGCTTGATTTACACTTTACATTTGTCTAGTTTATGAAAGTATGTCAAGAGTTTCAAATTTCATGATGGAAAGGGGTAAATGTAGGAGGTAAAATCGGTTAATCGTAATATTTGTACTATATTCATCTGGTTTCCGTGACTTTGACATGGATATGTCTTTTGGCTGGGGGTCAAGGAATTTTTCGCGACACTTTTATGGATCTTTGTACTCGGCCAAGATAACTTTCTTAGTTTTTCAACGTTCCAGTCATGCTGAAGTTAGGAAAGGCTTTGCCCAAACCAAGATTCGCTTCTTTTTTGGGATCCGACCTTTCAGATGAACGCGATGTTGTACGCCTGTGAGAACCAACAGCCACGCCTCCCCCATTGTCTCGCCTGAATCCTCGGGCCTCCGACACCAAACCGTCTGAGACTCAGCGAAAATAAAAAGAAGATGGAAGGATAAGGGGCTTCCTGAAGAGGAGTACAAGAGAATTTACAAGCATACCAGCCATTGTGATGGTCTACAAGACCTTGGTTCTTCCAATCCTGGAATATGCATCGTCAGTCTGGTCCCCATCATATGCTGTGCACAAGTATTGGCTCGAACGAGTACAGAATAAGTTCTTGCGTTTTGTTGCGTTCAGGATGGGTATTTCGTCGGCCGATGTCGATTACGATTCAATTCGCCAGAGATGTGGCCTGCAGTCCCTCGAGAGACGTCGATGTTCGGCCGATCTCTCCCTGCTCTTTAAGTTGATAAATGGCCACATCGACTGCCCGGCGCTCCTCTCGAAGATTGGCCTCCAAACACCAAGACTCGCGTCCCGCTCACCCTTACTGTTCTACGTCCCCTTTTCATCAACGAACTATTCAAGAAACCAACCCCTGCACAGGCTCCCCCGCAGCGCGAATCTCTTCTTAACTGTGAATCCCGACTTCGACTTTTTTCATTCCTCCCTAAATTCTTTAAAATCAATTATTTCATCCTCTCAAATCGATTATATTTAATTATACTTATAGTTATTAACTATTACTTACTCTTATTGTGTTTTATCCTGTAGTTTACTAGCTTTTTATAACCTTCCCCCTTTTTCTTTTGCATTTTCACTTTTCTGTAGTCCCCTTAGTTAGAACGACATACTTTTTTTTCTGAATGTAATTGGGCTTGCCCGTAAATAAAAATAAAATAAATAAAATAAATAAAATAAATAAGTTGCTCGATTCCTCATCAGGGGCGGTTGGCTCAGGAGGTGATTCAGTTGGCCAATTCATTTATGATTGTTGACCAATTTGGCTCAATTAGCAAGGAGATTCGTCACCGCACCTTGCTCGCCTCGTCGTGTGCTCATCAGTTTGCAGAATCACTACGGTCGCGTAGTATGAGGAAGGGATATATATATATATATATATATATATATATATATATATATATATATATATATATACATAATACTGAGTACGAAATCAGATCAAAATCTGTTGCAGGGATAAGGGAAAAATTTCCAGTCATGTAGCATGACCGTATGAGCGAATTTTTTTAATTTATCGCATTTTGTTATGTTACATTATTTTCAAATTTGAGCATTTTGTGTGCAAAGAAATAGTTAACCACAGAACACACCCAGAACAGCTGATCTACCTTCTCCAAACATCCACTAGAGTGTACCCAACGTACACCAACAAATTTGGGGGGGGGGGGGGGGGGGGGGGGGTGAAAACCAATTTTTTGGTCGATTACAAAGGTTCATTTTTGTAAATAATAAACCAAAACTCTTGATTTTTTTTTTTTTTTGTTTTGCCGCAATAACGGAATTTTTATTTTATTGCCACCTATTTTGCGTCGCAAAAGCTTAATTTCTTCAAAACTTTGCTAATTGGAAGTTACACTTTGAAACAAAAAATTAACAACGTTTATCGAAGTGAGAAATGAATTATTCGAATGGAAGCATCAGCTTCATTAACAAAGCCGCGTTCATGCGTTAATTCGCCCACACAGTTCCGTGAAATTCGCCGCGCTCGCCTCAATTAGTTGAACAATTAGAGACCTGACGAACTCTTCTTCTACAATTGACCACTCGAAATAATATGCGTTCAATATTGGGTCTCTCTTCCTGATTACAGTCGAATAATTTATAAATAGGTATATGGGTTATTTTCTTCAACCAGAAACATAATAAAATGAAAGTGCTGCGAATTATTACTGAATGGTTAATTATTTCTCCGTTGGATAGTCCCTCTACTTTTGGCTGAGGACCCTATGGAGCTCCAAGCTAATATTGAAGCGTTGAGAAAGTACTGTACTCAATGAGGACTTGATGTAAACATGGAAAAATCAAAGATAATGATTTTTCAGTATGGCGGCAGGCGCAGGATGTCGGAAAGGTGGACTTATAGTGCTGATGAGGTTGCTATTGTGAATAAGTACACTTACCTGGGTGTCATAATAACTCTTAGGCCTTCTTCTAACTCTCTTAATAATTATTCATGAAATATAAGCCAAGAGCCCAATAATAAGTTGAGTACGATTTTACGTGGCATGGGAACGGCTAAAGGGAGGTCGGAGGCCGTCTTGGGGTAGTAACCCCCTATTTTGAAGAACTGAGATCATGTGAACCGTATTATGGTAAATAAGATACTTCTGAATTTATTCGAACAAGTCATACTAAAAATCTTTGTAATCAACCAAGAATAAAAAAAACACCCCCTAATATGTTTTTGGTTTACGTTTCAAGATGCGTAGAATCCAAAAATCGAATAAAAAACTCAACACTTGCATACGAGTCTGCAACACATTGGGACATTTTATGTTTTTAGTTGAAGACAAGTATGTGTTGCTGACTCGTATGCAAGCTCTAAAAGCCACTCAGCTGATCCGGACCCTGGGCATCGTCAAGTAAATGTCCTAAAGAGGCTACATACGAAATTACAGCTTTCTAGAGTGTAAAACATAGAAATTACCAATTAAAATGATTTAAACACCGCTTCACAAATCAAACCGTTCTCGCAATATTTGGATCACCTGCTATGAATCAAATCATCGAAACACCAGCTCAATGAAATCATCAGAAATTAACAAGCGGTGGCAATCATGTTCACAATATCAATTATTGAGAATGATCACCTGAGTGTACACAATTATTCAAATAACCTTGCTCATAACTCAGCTTGTTGGCCACGCACTTCGCAGTAGTTAAAATAATATGGTTGGATAAATCGAGAGCTTTCGAACGAATGGTCAACGAATTTTGTGAGATGAAAAACGACGAAGTACCATTTCCCTAGCAACGACTCGGTTGTAAGTGGAAATCATCAAATTATTTTCGTGAGCAATTTTTCGTGACGTTTTTTTAGTTTATGTGCCATAGCAAAGACATAAAATGTCAATATTACATAACAAAAG
Organism: Adelphocoris suturalis; assembly: GCA_030762985.1. Taxonomy (NCBI): domain Eukaryota; kingdom Metazoa; phylum Arthropoda; class Insecta; order Hemiptera; family Miridae; genus Adelphocoris; species Adelphocoris suturalis. The sequence goes on from CM061043.1 coordinate 10,307,897, forward strand.
TTTACCATGTAGTTACTTTTCCCAGTATATTAACTAGTTATAAATGAATCGTAAATGGTAATCGTAAATCGTGAATGGTTTGGTCACTCTTCCATTTGATCCATATTATTTGACGTAAAATACCTAACCATGATGATGATTTTTTGTGATCAACAATATTCACGACAGAAGCAATACTGCCCACCCAACTTGGCAGAAGTTTTCTTGGTCTCTCCCTCATCGTTCATGCGTCCGGCGATTGTGAGATGGAAAACCCTGATTAAAACTCCCACTCTGTTCTCATTTCATTCGTTTTGTTATATTTTTTTGTTTGCCTCCTCCCCCTGGAAACGTCCATCCTTCATCTTTTTCCCTAGAAAGCCCGAGATCAGGATATTACCCAGTTGATGGAAGTTGTTAGCGGAAATGGCGTTCGGCAAACAGCTGCAGTAGCACTTCCATCTCTTTCACACCTCCTCTCTCGAAAACGGCCTTTTTTTTGTACTTTTTCTCCGTCCGGATTTTTAATTAAAAAAGACGCTTTTGCTCCGACTGGCGACGGCTTTCAGGTTTAATCGCTCCCGGAGAAGTTCGGAGATTCCATTCCTCGCAGTAAAAAACTGCGGAGTTTGCACGTCTACGTGTCATCTCTGAACCCGAACTATTTTCATTATTTTAACTCGAAATGGTTTCAGTCGTTCTTGGACAAGGAGCCTGAAAGAAGGACTTTCTGCATAATAGGTACGTATTTCTTTGATGGGTATTTAATTAGTTGGATGCTAAAACTTTCAGTCTGGTTTTGCACCAGCTTTTTCTATTCATCATTATTTATTAGGTTCCTGGTAACAATAAGGATAACTCAATCAAGGATCTTCAATCAATGAGTATTGAACTCAAATAAGTCCACGGGGATGAAAGATTTTGTCTTTTGGTCCTCCGCTTGGCCGTTTTCGGACCTTCTTTAAGCCTTTTATTAGGCCACTACGGTGATCAAATTTCTGAGACCCCAAGAAGAGAAACAATAATCTAAAATATCATGATTTCTTGGAAGTACCCCCCCCCCCCCCCCTCCCATTCACCCTCTCCACCGACAATTAATTCGAAACTTCCAAAGTTGCATAAACTGGATCATGAATTTCAATCGAACAAATAATGAAAACTGTGCAGAAAATCAGATGATAAGGGGTATATATATATATGTATATATACATACATATATATTGGTATTACCCCTTCCATTCGCGGCCTTCCATCATGAAATTTAAAACTTCTGACATATGTTCCAAAACTAGACCAAATTCATGATTGAATTAAAAAAAAAAAACCCGCGAAAATCAGACGAGAATAGTTCTAATATCACGATTTATCAGTATCACCACTTTCGCCATCGTCCAAACCATGACCATGACCACGTGTCATCCTCATTCACCGCTCTTCTATAATTTAATTTGAAACCCCCTGAAATACGTTCCAAAACTAGACCGAATTCATGATTGGAAAAAAAAAACACGAATATCTGTGGAAAGTAGTTCAAACAACACGATTTATCAGCATTACCTCCTCCATTCATTCCTTTCCATAATGAATTTTGAAACTCCTGACAGGCGGTCCAAAACTAGAACAAATTTCTCATGGAACAAAATAAGAATCTCGAAAATTTGTAGAGATTTGCAACTTCGATAGCGCTTGAAAGAATAGGTAATTGCTTCCCCCGTCCCCTAACACTCGCATCCTCATAGCGCATCTCCTTTTAATCATGTACAGATGATTTATTATCATTCCAAATAGGTCTATGAGCTCCCTCGGAATGCAGAGTGGCAGAGAAAGTGACAAAAAATTTGTTGTGTTAGTCTGCATAAAAAATGTAGTAAAATGCCGGCAACCCCATATTTTTATCTCAATCCGTACTCGAGATATGATTTTGTTTTATTTCAAGAAAACCGTGTTTTTTCCTCTCAAACTCAAATGTCTCCACTTTGCCTCTTTTAATTTCAACTTTTGACTTCATTTTCGGATTTAGCATTGAATTTTCTATTAGAATAATGTACTTGAGTTCTACAAAGTACCATCCGAAGACATTCCGTTACAATCGAGTTTTACACTTGAACTCGCAAATGTTTAGTTTGTTTGTTACGCTTAAATTTATGTGTTTTATGGGGTAAAACTAGTTAATTAAAGTGAAAACTCGATTATAACGTAGTTGGAGAGATCTTCAAGCGTTTCCATTCGATACAGCGAGAAAAAATACATAGAAACCGACCCCATACTCGTAGGTTCATAGAGGGTCATCTTTCGAGAAAACCAAAAATTTCATCGAAAAACCCACATTTTTTTAACATTATTATTTAACAATTTTCTCCCCTAAATAACAAAGTAAAAGTAAAATTGATTATACCATTGGAAAGAGTACAAGATGATACAGTTTTCAAGATTTTTTTTTGGAAGAGTGAGTATAGAATTCATTCCGAAAATGAGTCCAAAAGTCAAAATTAAATGAGGCAAAGTGGATAAATTTGAGTTTAAAATCAAAAAACACGGTATTCCTGAAAAAACCTTTAAAAAATCATATCTGGAGTACGGATTGAGATAAAAATATGCGGTTGGTATTTTTTCTGGAACTGGAGGTGGAAATGGTGAGGAATCCCGCTTCAAAACCCTCCGTGGTATCTTTGAAGATGAAATGGAAAAGCAGAAAATATTGACGGAAGTGCATGTTTTTTTAGATATCTTCGAATAGGAGGTGAATTATCATAATTGGATTCTTTAAAATGGTCACCACAAACACGACTGTGATTGGTGGGGTTCCATTTTTCTCTCCTGATTGATCGGATCCATTTTTCTCTGAGTTCAGGGTCTTTAGGGAAACGGTGGAAGGAAATCTTCCTTACCTCGCCATCGCCAACGTCCTTCGTTCTCTCACTGTTTCGGCATCCATATGCGACACACTCACTCGGCATTTTCTCTTTGTAAAAGTAATTTGCTACTCACCAACGTACATCTATCCATTCACACACCACTTCAAATACAATCACATCGCACTAAAAATCAAAGCAACCGTACCTCAAACAAGTAGGCGCGTCAACAACAAAACAAGGAAGAAGAAACTGCTGAAAGCGTGCCGAGAGAGGCACCAGGGAGTGGGGGAAGGTCAACACACTTTGTCTTTGCCTTAGGCCGCTCTAGTTATTTCTATACTCACTGGTCTCAACATGATATGCTTGAGAACTGTCGGTCTCAGAAAACTGAAACCAACCAGTATGCTTGTGATAGAACATCAGAGCTGATTTTGCATATAACTGTTTCAACGAAAAAACCTTAAGGGTATTGAACAGATCGACTGAAGGGTACCGTTCATAAAGATGTGATATCACGTTGAGGATAGAATTTTGCATTACGTATAGAGATTCCCAATTACTTTTCCATATCCCTTCCCAAGCTATAATACCAAAACAAAGAATTGGCTGGATCAACGCCTTGTACAATATGATGAGAGAGTCAAGTTGCAAAAATTTACGAATATTGTAAAATAAGTATAGGTATTTCCTCAACTTGGGTAACCAGCAGTAGTCCTCTATAGACTAGTGGATATCACAACACACTACTGAGTCAAAGGACCGGAGATCGATTTTCGCATTTGAATTCACCTCCGAAACATATTTTTAAACGCCATTATTTTAAGCCGTATTTTAGAACGCCATTTTGATCTATTCGTCTAAATAATTTGTATTTTGTTAAGGGATGGACTACTTGATACTATGTATGTTTGAGATGCGAGCTTGCGAGCATCCAGACCACCAAACAATACACAGCATTCTGATCTATTTTACCACAGTGGACGTAAAAACGATTGGGGAACAGTTTTTAGAACAATAGAACATATAACAAGCGGTAGTGAATTGATGAAAACCAATAAAAGGGGTGAATTAACGGAAAAGGTCCCGGATTCGGTCTTACGGGTAGAATGGTCGGAAGCTGTTTTGTATACGGTTATTTTTTCCCATGCTTGAGTTCAATCAATTCCTATAGGTCGTCCCTCTATAGACAAAGCCTAGCTTCAGAGGGGCGTCCTAAAAAGAGAAAAACAAAAAGATAAAACAGTATCTATAAATAAAACAATTGACGCGAACGTGACCTAACCGGGCTGCAGAATTTATTCGTGACGTTTATTATTTTCGAGCGAACTATAAGAACAATCCCAAATATTTTCATTGACGTCAACGTTGGCACAAAGGAAGGGAAATTACCGAGAAGGAAGGAGCGGAAGATTTTATATCTCTAAGCGAGAGCCGCTAAGGATAATAATAATGATACGAGTTTGATAATGAAACTCAAATGAAGGATAGCTATGATGCAGGCAATATTATCTCAAACAGTTGCTTCATGTTTGTTGGCAGAAGAAAGATGAGTAAGATCTGTTAATCTGAGATATTCAAATAACACCACGAATAATAGTGTGACTAAAACCCGGCGCGTGCTGGGGATTTCAAGTGAGCGCATGCGCGTGCTACGAAATTTGTAGTACATGACGCAGCTAAGCAAAACCATGAAAATCGAAACGACGCAAGTTATTACAGTTCCTGAACAATTAGTCAATTTATTGGGATAAGATGCTTGGGGATGTTATTATCTGGGACGAGCCACACCGGTTGCTGGCCTTATCGTTAAAGTGACGCTACTTATCCTTAAGTATCAAGAACTCTCATCCATACAAACTAAAATTACACTTTTGTAATTCAGCGTACATGACATGTGAGTGTATGGAAATAGAGAGGGTAAAAAGTGCGCAATACCTTGGGATGGCATTAGATGAGAACCGTGACTTTAAAGGCCAGGCAAACGCTCTGGTGAAGAAAACTAGGAAGTTTTTCCACATATTTTACTTCATCCATAACTGCTTCTCAAAAAAATACGCTTATTTTACTGTATAAAGCTTTAGTACAGTCAGTTCTTAGCTTTGACATTCTCTGGTGGGGTAACGCTTACGCTAGCGTGTTGGAACCTATAATTGTATTGCAAAAAGCAATTTTGAAAGTTCTTATAAAAAACCCAGGGTTCCCCAGTGCTGAGCTGTTTAACGAGGCAAAAGTATTTATATAAGTATTTACATTGAAGCAGCTCTACATAAAACACGCGCTACTATATTATCAGAAACAGCCTGATACATTAGACCCAACCTCGCTTAGATCATCTGAACAGAGCACCCGTACGATAAGACTCAGTTTCATTGGGGTTTCAATCAAATGTTCGGTTTCAATCAAAATTTTCAATCAATTTCAGTCAAATTATTGGGGTTTCTCATTCAATTATACTGAAATCCCCCCCAAATACGGCCCCCTATGGCTGGCCAGAAAAGGGGATATCATCCTTTGGGGGATGATATCCCAAATATCACCCAAGCAGTGATACCAATACCATCTAGCCGCCTACAATCCACTTCTCGCCATCTATACCACAACTTGGCATACATCTTACGGACAGTTCCGGCCTCTCTGGCCCACCCCCATTCCATCACCAGATCTGAATACAAAAAATCAATTTTTTCATACCTCATTGCTGCTAATCCCACGGAATGTGATGCCGTGACGTCCAGCATTTATACTTTTTGACATCATTATTTCTATTAGGTATATATAGAATCTCTCTCCCTCTCTCTATCTCTCTCTCTCTCTCTCTCGCTCTCTCTCTCTCTCTCTCTCTCTCTCTCTCTCTCTCTCTCTCTCTCTCTCTCTCTCTCTCTCTCTCTCTCTCTCTCTCTCTCTCTCTCTCTCTCTCTCTCTCTCTCTCTATATATATATATATATATATATATATATATATATATATATATATATATATATATATATATATATATATATATATATATATATAGTAGGTATAGGTTTTTAGTAAGTATGTATGGCAATAGGTAAAGAAGGAAGAAAATGTAAAATACAAGTTATAATTAAACAAATGTAATTCGTACATGCAACTCCCCCCCCCTTTGGCACAGATCATTGATCTTTCTTCAGATCAAATGTAGCTGCCTACGTATCAAATTTCATGGAAATTGGCTGAGGGGAACTGGTAGAATTGGGTGGTTAGAGAGTCATGCGAGACGAGAAAAGAAGAAGAAAAAAAGGAACCCATAAAAACAAGTTTTTAATGTAACTCTTTCTTTTTCTCATGTTCTCGGTTAATTTTATTATTGTTTCAATATTTGGTAGTTTCTTGGCAACAGTAAATTGAAACAAAATCACATTGTTTCAAAATCACATTGATAATAACTTAAATTAAATTGACAAGGAAAATCATTTAATATTTTATTGACCCTGGATTCGTTGTCATTTTATGCAGACGTTCAATAGTATCCTTCTCCTCCCTCCTCCTCCTCCGTCACTCCTCCTCCCTCCTTCTCCTCCTCCTCCTCCCTCCTCCTCATCCTCCTCCTCCTCCTCCTCCTCCTCCCTCACTCCTCCTCCTCCCTACAATACACAACACTTGTAAGGTGTCCCATATTAAATTTCAAATTTTCGAAAATTTATAGTATAACTAACTTTTTCTTCGCGAAAATTTGATAGATTAAAATGTACGCCAGCATGAACTCGTGTGCAAAATTTCAGATCGATTGGATATCGGGAAGTGGATCCCTCTACTCCTCCAACTAGTCCAACACGGAAAATCAAAACTCCCAGATTAGAAAATACTAACACGAAGCCAGACAAAAGCCCTAAACAACCACCGCCAACCTGAGGAAACAAAGACAGTATCTGTTCAGTATACCGTGCCTTCAGGCAACACGTCACGGGACGTGCGGTTGACTCCAGCAGTCTTCTATAAAAATCGATCTGAAATTTTGTCTCAAGCAAGCAAGAAGAGAATCGAATTTAAAAGAAAGAGTTAAAAAAGGAACCCATAAAAACAAGTTTTTAATGTAACTCTTTCTTTTTCTCATGTTCTCGGTTAATTTTATTGTTGTTTCAATATTTGGTAGTTTCTTGGCAACAGTAAATTGAAACAAAATCACATTGTTTAAAAATCACATTGATAATAATTACTTACATTAAATTGACAAGGAAAATCATTTAATATTTTATTGACCCTGGATTCGTTGTCATTTTATGCAGACGTTCAATAGTATCCTTCTCCTCCCTCCTCCTCCTCCGTCACTCCTCCTCCCTCCTTCTCCTCCTCCCTCCTCCTCCTCCTCCCTCCTCCTCCTCACTCACTCCTCCTCCCTCCTCCTCCTCCCTCTCTCCTCCTCCTCCCTACAATACACACTTGTAAGGTGTCCCATATTAAATTTCAAATTTTCGAAAATTTATAGTATAACTAACTTTTTCTTCGCGAAAATTTGATAGATTAAAATGTACGCCAGCATGAACTCGTGTGCAAAATTTCAGATCGATTGGATATCGGGAAGTGGGTTAAAAATCGATCTGAAATTTTGTCTCAAGAAAGAAAGAAAGCAAGCAAGCAAGCAAGCAAGAAGAGAATCGAAGTTAATAGAAAGAGTTAATAAAATTAGGACACATTATCAAAGTTCGAACACATCCATTTTTACACCTACTTTTAGCTTATGTAGAATCGATCAACCGATATATATTTGACTTCTGAAAACTCACGGGGGGGGGGGGGGGGGGATGTCTCTCCCAGGATATGCAAAGAAAATAATTATGTTTGAGCGGAAAATGCGAGGTCGGGAGGAGGCCAATGTTGGGCCGAAGTTCTACTTTGTTACTTATCTCGTCATTACTGCAGGGGCGACTGGTCGGTTTTTTGAAGGCTTAGCGATGCGGGACAAAGCTATATAAAATTATTTTTCAAAAGCGTTACAAAATTAAACCGAATAAAATTATGATTACAAAAGTTAAAAAACGCTGCAAATTATATCACAAAGGTTTATTATTTTTTCAATTGAGTATGATCGTAGTTTTAGTTGGCTTGCGTACGTCATAAGGCCCGTCCAGACTCCTCGGCGTGTCCTATTTCGAGTTGCCACAACCTATACTTCTATAATTATATACGCATGTTTATATTTCTCCCCCCAAGACAATGCTTATTGTTCAATGCTTATATTATTGTTATTACATGTTTATAGTTCCATGTTTGATGGTAGCGTTTTGGGTCCTCTTCAACATCTTAGTAGATAACTTTAAAATTTGGATATTGCGTCAATTTGTTGAAATGGAAGATATTTGAAAATTTGTGTGGCTGGATCACGCATTGCCTGGTTGATGGATCTCTCAATGTGCCCTTATACGTATAGGGTGGTTTTTTGGGTTCAATTTACATTTTAAATTGAGAAATATTTAGAAATGTTTAGAGGGATGTACATCTAAATTGATAAAAAAACATAATGTATATAAAATATATTATTTTTTATCAGGGGAAGCATCTCTGATGGTTCGGGTGTATCGGAGGAAGAAATGTTCGCAAAACTACTAGAATCCTCGGAAGAGTTGGTGCAGACTTCTTGTGATAATCCTCCATAGGTAATTTAGGTAATTGTAATGAAAAACCTTTAGATTATCACATATTTTATTAATAACACAAAGCTTTTCGGCTAAATTCTAGCCATCTTCAGGCATACACAACAAACTAAAACACGGGAGAAAAGCTACTAAAAAAAAAAAAAAAAATTTTTTTTTTTTTTTAGTAGCTTTTCTCCCGTGTTTTAGTTTGTTGTGTATGCCTGAAGATGGCTAGAATTTAGCCGAAAAGCTTTGTGTTATTAATAAAATATGTGATAATCTAAAGGTTTTTCATTACAATTACCTAAATTACTAGAATCCTTCCCCTGAAATGTTGGAAGTATGCAAACCGTCTATAAAACTCAGAAACGGCAGAACTCGGACTCGGTTATCGAATGTATTGATATTTGGCCACTTCCATCATATCGCAAGAGTGGTAGAAGAAAATTAACCTGCAACAGGGTAATGTTCAAGAAACCCTTCAAAATTGCGTCAAATCACTGAAAAATGATATACTCGTACTTATACGTGCCAATTGAATTGAAAATACCATATCTAGAGATACTCGGGCGATTCTCACAGAAAGGGCAAAAGTGATGTCCAGTCCATTTGTGGCGTTCCTATGATGATTTTGTAGCCCGGCAAAGTTTTCAAATCACCTATAGAACGTTATATAAATCTTCAATATATATTGAGGCAGTTAATTGCATTATTTTATATTGAAAAATTCTGCAAATTATTTCAGAAAGGTTTATTGTTTTTTCAATTGAGTATGATCGTAGTTTTAGTTGGCTTGCGTACGTCATAAGGCCCGTCCAGACTCCTCGGCGTGTCCTATTTCGAGTTGCCACAACCTATACTTCTATAATTATATAAGCATGTTTATATTTCTCGATTTGAGCTCCTATCTATTCAAATAATTATTGCCTTAATAATATCATTATCCACTAAGCGTGCCAGGCGTGCGCGCATACGTCAGTCTAACACTCAAATTCTCGAAAAAGACACTTTTGGTTTATTATTTCCAATAATAAGCCTATGTGATCGTATAGCAAACAATTTTTATAACACCCCCTCAAACTTTGTCACTTTACGTTTCAAGGTGCGTAAAATCCAAATTTAAAATGTCCGTCCGCCGTTCGCCGTCCGGGCCATAAAAGGCCTAAGAATTTACTTAAAAAACCCGTTCTTTCGCACATAGACTCCATTTGGGGTCTAGTTGGTCCTAACGTTTAACCATCCCGATCGCTTTACTCGCATAGATGCTATGGACCAAAAACGGGCGAAAAAGTGTCTTTTTCGACACGCGCACGCCTGGCACGCTTGGCAGGGGGTCACGGTGGGTGGAGAGGGGCGTGAGCGGGGGGGTGGAGTGAGAGGAGGCGCCGGCGCCGCGGCACCTTGTGGTGGGTACGGCGCCGGCGTTCCTTCGAGGCATGAATATGTTTTTTTCAAGGTCATATATTTTGTGTGTTAATACCAAAGCTTTTCCTACGCATATTTAATAACATATCCTCTCGACTTTTCGTACGTACTTAGATAATGATATTATTGAGGCAATAACTATTTGAATAGATAGGAGCTCAAATCGAGAAATATAAACATGCGTATATAATTATAGAAGTATAGGTTGTGGCCACTCGAAATAGGACACGCCGAGGAGTCTGGACGGGCCTTATGACGTACGCAAGCCAACTAAAACTACGATCATACTCAATTGAAAAAATAATAAACCTTTGTGAAATAATTTGCAGCGTTTTTTTCTGTGTTTCTCTGTGTCCTGGTGGGTGGGAGAGGGTGGGCGGGAGAGAGTGAGAGGGAGGGCGAGGCGGAGGGAGTGAGAGGGAAGGGAGGGCGAGGGAGTGAGGGGGAGGCGGAGGGAAGAGATGGAAGGGAGGGGAGGGGAGAGGGAGTGAGAGGGAAGGGAGGGCGAGGGAGTGTGGGGGAGGCGGAGGGAGCGAGAGGGAAGGGAGGGGAGGGGAGAGGGAAGGGATAAAGCGTAAAATTATGGGGTCCTGGAGCTGTAATGCAGTGAACGAGTGAACCAAATATTGGAAGCGCGAAGCCCCGAGTTTCGATAGTAAATATACTACTAAATAATTACGGTCAGTTTTCTACTTAGAAGGTCTGTATGATACAGAAATAATAAACCTTTGTGTAATAATTTGCAGCGTTTTTTCACCAATTTTTGGCTCATAGCACCCATGGGTGTGGAGTGATAGAGCTGGCGAGAAGTTAGGACCAACTAAACTCCAAGTGGAGTCTATGTGCGAAAGAACAGGCTTATTATTGAAAATAACAAACCAATAAACAGGTTTTTCACCTCAGGGTCCAGCATTCACCCCTTCAGTAGGTGGATGTTTTGTCCGGACCAGACAAAGTCCAGTCCCTGTTGGTGTACCTGAAAGCAACTGAGCTTTACAACGAACTGTGATATTCTGATGTGTGGTATATTTATTTATTTATCTGCATCTAGTCATACCTTTATTTAACTAAGATGTTGGGATTTATCATTATATATTTATCAATAGTATTTATGACTTTGTAAGGATCATCTAGTCCGAACTAAATCACTCGCGACGAAGTTGTGGAAACCCATTACAAAACGGAAGTTAGTGAAAAACGTTGTCTATTTCCACGAAAAATAAAGAGTTACAATGTTAAATCGATTTCGACGGTTAGGCCATCATCAGTAACAAACAATAACTGAAGACACATTAGAAAGGACACAGCTTATATAGTGACAGGTGAAGGGAGATTGAATCCCATTGGTCGAGAGAAAGGAAAGGGGCAGGAGGTACAACCAATTAAGTGCATACAAAGTGAAAGGGGATTATAGCTAATCAGATGAAGTGAAAGAGGGGGAAATAACTAAATATGGTTTCAACAGTGTGAAGGGATAATTCCAAGCTTTACAGGAATGGACCTATCAGTGGTGAAATATATTGATGTATATCCTCATTTAAACATTTACCTGACCTGTCACTTTTGATAATTTCGAATTTTTCAAGTACATTCAACATACCTCCATGAAGAAATTCTACAAACTGTCTATCTGTCAAATCAAAATTGTAACTATGATTAGATTCCTTAAGATGTTTTGCAAATGTAGACTTACCCTTATTTTCCCTGAAATCCTCCAGATGCTCGTCTATTCTTTCCCTAAATTTCCTACCAGTTTGACCGCAATATTCGTAGCCACAAGAACATTTTAATTTATAAACTCCACTTTTATCCTGAACACTAATTTTGTCCTTAACGGATCCTAGTAATGCTTTAAGACTATTTTTAGTTTTAAAACCCACTTCTAGTCCATCAAGTCGTAGTTTAGTTTTTATTACGGGGTATTTATATATCTGTAGGGGTTAAAAAGTGGTCATCGCTGTATCCCTTGTGGCAGAGTGCAGCGATACCTCGTTCTGTAGGTTATTTTTATTATTTCTCTTCATTCGATCTGCCAGTGGAGTCCGTGATGGCAATCCGTTTAGTGACGGACGGTCAGCATGGCTCCCCTTAGAGTTCATAATTTTACCGCACTATCTCGGTTATGACATCATTGAATTTGTATTCTGTAATCGATCAATCAGCTAATATTTTTACTTATTTTTGTTGCAGAGCTTTGAAGGGTTGGACATGGGCGAGATCAAAGGTGAGAAAAGTATCAGGTCTACTTATAAACGTATACAAAATACAAGAACCCGTAACTCAAATGCAAAGTGGACATCCTATTATGGTATTCACAATCAATAATTAACCAAAATCGCAGAGGACGTCCGTTAGAACACATCACGAAAGGTACCTTTGTGTTTTTCATTCTGATGACAAGTGTGACAGTCTACCGATTGTCGTGATCAAAATTCTCGAACTTATACAGTATATTTCAATCTTTCGATGTAATTTTGGAAGTCAGGCGGAATAAGTAGAACAATATTTCAATCACTGGGATAATTTATTACGTTTTTCTCTTTGTGGCTCCAAAAGAAAGGTAATCAGGGGGTTTTTTCTATCTATTCACTTCTTTTAAAGATGAAAGAAATATCGCAGGAGAGAGAATCACTCCAACCCCAAACCAATAAAAATAGCAAGAATATAAAAATAGCTCATTCATTTTTTCGGTAGGTATCTTGTGTTTCCCTTTAATCTGGCGTGATCGGAAGACGTAGGAAACACCTATATAACATTTGGCCAATCTTCCTCTACGTGAGGGAAAAAACGAGATTTTACGTCCGATGCCCACGCAAACCTTTTTCCCGCAAATGGTGATATAACTCGCGCGATGAGTCGGATGATGTTTAATTGCCGATAATGCTATAGACGTGGTTTTTCGATTATGTACTATTTTGATGAATGAAGGCGGTTTGTAAACTAAATTCGGTTCAGTGCATGTACCCAAGGAGAAAGATAAGATTTTGAAGATAGTTTTAATATGTGCATCGTGTTTTACCTGTAGGTTTTGTGCTCGAAAAATTAGCAAAATTAATCGCGAGCTGTCATATTTTTATTGATTTTCAAGTACAACCAATGCGTTGCTTGCGATGTGCCCTTATTTTTCATTGCAGGAAAATCTTTCGCCACTTTTGGTTTATAGGTAATTTTCAATAATGAACCTTTGTAATCTACCAAAGAAAAAACATTAATTGATCATCCCTTAACAATTTCAACATATATCAGCAACTGCGCATGCGCCAATATGAAATCCTTGTAACAAGCTTATTTTCCACAGTTTTCATCCGATCTGGATGAAATTTTCAGGGAATGTGAGGGCTAGGAGGAAGATGGTCCCCTGTCAGTTTCATTGTTGCCAAATCATATTTCACTCTGCGCATGTGCAAACGTACATTCCATTATGCTCTATTTTTTCACGCCCTAGTCGTTTGATTTCGCTCAAATTTGCGCAAACGCATCTTGAAACGTAAACCAAAACAATATCAGGGGGGGTTAAAAACCGTTTTTTTTCTTGGTCGATTACAGACATTTATTATTGAAAATAATAAACCAAAAACCATCAAATGCATGTAATTAATCTGAGTAGTATAGAAACTTTTGCTTTTTTTCTTATTTATATTTGTTAAAATTTTACTATCAGACACCACGAAAACGCTCTTTAAATTTCATCTCAATATCTCAGAAATTTTTGAAAAAAGTTGGGATACAAACATGCGAGAGAGAGAGGGGAGGGGGTGAGCGAAAGAACTTGGTGGGAGGGGGGATCAATAACATAATTTCAAAATCCAATCAATCCTTTGGATTACTGAAGGATTCAAATGTCAACATAAGGCTAGGTAGATTGCGAACAATTTCAAATAAGAAAGACTTTGAAAAGGATAATTAGAATGACGTCAAGACTGACTAGTAACTGAAGTTTCACTAACGAACCTCTCTTATGAAACAATAATTAGTCAGCGAGGTTTGGGACTAAAAAAACGTGAGTATTTCTCTGTCATACGAGTGTTGGCGACAAGTCATTACTTATACTCAGCCGTGCGAACAAACCCGAAAAATAGAGCAGAGAAAGAAAAAAGTTTGCTAGTGAGTGGGCAGTAGCTTCCACACTCAAATAAACTTCATAAGTCCGTGGCAGCTGTGCATACCTAGTTCGGAATAAGAAATGTATGATTTCGTGGTAAAATAGTACTAATATTTAAGATTTTAAATGCCGAAAATTTTTATTAACAAAAATTCGCTAAAAATGGCTAAAAATGAGTTTTTCGTGGTATAATGGTTCATTATTTTGACTGCTCTGCTCAAATGACGGGCTATCCCTAAATTTCCTTTTGGGCACATTTTGTACAATAATATAGCTACAATTTGAGGCAAAAATAATTTTTTTTTTTAATGTAGAAATTTGAAAAGTTTTACAATTTTTAAACGCGTTTTTTGGAGTGAAAATAATTTTTTAGTCAAAAAACTGAATACATTACTGGAAAGAGCAAGATTTTTCCTGTCAGGAACATTAGAAACAAGATTTTTTGGTTACTAAGTAAGGGCGATAAAATCCACTGAAGTAGCCCCTTTCTATCATTTTCTGCAAAGTTCGGCTACCTGTGGAAGGGCAAAAAATAATTTTAAAGACCTGAAATTTGGGGGGAATTAGTTTCTCACGTGTAGGTACAAGTTGTGAGAAAATGATCAATTTTGGAGAGGATTTATTTTTGGAGCTTTCCTTTTGACGTGGAATGCATATGTAAAACAAGGAAAATCAAGATATAGAGTTATGTTGAAATCAAATTAGACTTATTACAAAACGCAACGAATTAGACAGCGTAATCTCACTATCATTTCTGTAATTCTTATGATGAACTTTTTGCTGTACTAATTTGACGCTATAAAATCAAAGTTTTAACGGTTTAAACGTCACCGAATTCGGTTTCATCTTTGTCTGTTGCCTGTCGGTCTGGCGGGTCTTCTTAACTTTCACATAATTCGGGTGACTTTTCAGGGGATAACTGGATCAGAAGCCCTTGATGGTCTCCTCTGAAATACATTTATACGGAACTTTTCACCTTTTCACACTAGGGGGTTGAGTTGAAAGCAACAAAGCAACCGAGTTGACGTGGCGGGTGCAAAGATTGAAAAATAAAGGAAACGCCTCCATCCTTTCACACTAGGCTCGCGCTAATTGTAAATTTCACCAATACACAAGGGTGTGGATACGTCGTTGGTTGCTAACCACCGTCCCATATGTACGATATCTACCATCCCCAAGGTATTTGAGAAACTTGTCGTCAAACAGATGGCCCCTTTTTTCTCCAGCTGCATAATCGAGGAGCAGCACGGTTTTGTCAAATATTGCTCAACGACAACCAACCAACCTTTTTCTGTACTCCAGGCATTTGATCAGGGCTATCAGGTAGATGTTATATCGACCGATTTTGTGAAGGCGTTGCCTCTATATGCCCCATATAGAGATTGAAATTATGTTTCACCTGACCCATTTATCCAAATTCTGGGTTCCTGTTTCAGTGTTTTCAATTTTTCGAGTAAGCAATCATTTAGATTTAGAGACAAAACACCAGGTGGAATTATCTTGAAAGTCTCCTCTGCCCGTCAGTTTACTCAACTCGGAGAGAAATGGGGGTATTATAATGTAATTCAACTCTGTCTGTTCCTCCCGCTCGAAAGCGTATACGAATAAAAACCCGAAACCGACCTTATTATAGTTGGAGTTTCGTTATTTGTCCCCTGTTTCAATTGTGGAAATAATTTGCAAGGTGAGAATCAGGACAGTTTTTGCGAACATCTTGACTAACTGGATGATGTTATAATGACCCTCAGCTTTTTAATGTGAGATTCGCCAAGTTCTGCCCCGCATCAGAAAACGTTTCGTCATAGTACCTGAGGAGAATGAAAGAAGTTGCTGAAAGTTGAAGACTTCTATTGGTAAACTCAATTCAATTAAATTCCTAGTTTATTCATTTAAACAGAGGTGGTGTATAAATGAACAAAAGCAAAAAATGTACAGAATAAATATTGCCTGTGTAAAGGCCAAAGCCCGAAGCGACGGGACAAGAGCAACTAATCAGAACGCCATATGAAAGAAATACAACAGAGAGACAAGAAACAAGAAACACACGAAAAATAGTAATAACATAGTTTAATAAAAGGACAAATGCATTTAATGGAATTCAACTAATGTTGAATGAATCGATCGCAACCTGTAAGTTAAATGAAAAATATAATGACGACCTTACATGACTGTTCAAAAGAAATTATTGAAATAAGAAAAACAGTCCAGTCATGCAGCATGATCCCATGAGCGAATTTTTGAAGAAATCTTCGACATTTCAGTCGCTATTGATCGTGTAGAGAAATTTTAGTTTATGATTTTGAAAGAAAAACATGGAATCAAATTATTAAAAATAATTAGGAGGTACTCATGCTTTATTTTTATTAAACTAATCTTGTAGATTTAAAGACAAATGTAGGTAAACATTCATAGATTTCGATGTCCAATGTGGTCAGTATTGAAGGCAGTTGAAATCTTAACAGTATCCTATCATAACATCATCTTTTTTTTTAAACAAGCACCTACTACCTACGTTTTAAACAGCATGGTTCTAGGATTGGTTATACAGGGATACTTCCATAAGAGTAAATCAATCTGAATTTGGACAATGTTTCATGCAAATATTACCGATTTTTACAACTAGCGAACGGCATTATTTCGATTTTTGACTGATTTTTCAATTTTTGAAAACTTGATACATATTCTTATAGGAAATTTTACGCTGATTCCGAATATACCACATGTTAGTATGCTGAAAAAATTATTTCGCACAACAAATTGCTAAAAACAGGCTATTTTGAAATTTTTGACTACATTTTCAAACATTTCAACCAGAAGATGTAATCCGATCATGCTGGCCAACGAACTTGAATTTTCGTTCTGTGTCCTTAACATTTTAAAATTTGTTTGAAGTTTCTAGCACAATTGTACGGAAAGTTATCGTCTGGAATGACACATACATTTCTGCATATAATGTTTTTCAAAAATTCACATTCTACAAATTTTGAGGCGAGAGCAACAGCTTAATTTTCTTCAAAAATTCGCTAAAAGGCGAGAAAACTCAAGAAACGTAAAAACATATTGTTCCCAAGGGTTTCGTTCGGCCTTGGGATCTTGGAGAAAAAAGCTGCGGTCCTGGCATCTTGCCTTTTTGGTTTATTATTTTCAATAATAAGCCTATGTGATCGTATAGCATAACAATTTTATAACCCCCCTAAAACTTTGTCATTTTACGTTTCAAAGTGCGTAGAATCTAAATTTGCAATGTCCGTCCGCCGTTCGCCGTCCGGGCCATAAAAAGCCTTAGAATTGACTTAAAAAATCCGTTCTTTCGCACATAGACTCCACTTGGGGTCTAGTTGGTCCTAACTTCTCGCCAGCTCGATCGCTCCACACCCATGGGTGCTATGAGCCAAAAATAGGTGAAAAAGTGTCTTTTTCGAGGCATGAATATGTTTTTTTCTAGGTCATATTTGTGTGTTAATACCAATGCTTTGCCTACGCACATTTAATAACATATCCTCTCGACTTTTCGTAAGTACTTAGATAATGATATTATTAAGGCAATAATTATTTGAATAGATAGGAGCTCAAATCGAGAAATATAAACATGCTTATATAATTATAGAAGTATAGGTTGTGGCAACTCGAAATAGGACACGCCGAGGAGTCTGGACGGGCCTTATGACGTACGCAAGCCAACTAAGGGCGGAATTCATAGACGGGAATTGAGTCTGAGTGGGCCCCTAAGTGTATCGATTAGGGAATTCATGCACTCTGTGCGATTCATAGACGTGATTTGAGGGCGACCCTGAGGGCGCACTGAGTGTGCAACCTAAGTGCACACTCAACGGGATTCATAAACAAAAGATGGCGTTGAGGTGAGTATCACCCTCAGCTCAATGGTGTAAATCCTGAGTGACGGCTGGAGGTCACTTAACTGCGTCAACTGATAACTTTTACTATTATTTTCAAGTAGGTATAGGAATAGGTAATGTAGTAGAACATACATCGTTTATTTAGTTCGGAGTTTATTCAAAAACTTCATAAGAGTACGCACACATAAGAGTAGTTAGGCTGTTCCTAAACGGTAGTTAGGTACATGTTTGATGTGACAGATCCCATTCGAATGATACACAGTCAACAACGAAATATTTCGCAAACTATTCCGATTCGGGAAAGATACAGTCATGAACAACTACGAACCCTTTGGAGCCTAAAATAAATGGAAAGGATTTATAACTAGGTACCACAGCTGAAAGTGCTGGTCGCTCTTTGATTTTATGCGATCTCTACATACCAAGTTTGTAGTGCATGGTTTTCAGATTCATCTTGGTTTGTGGAATGAGTTGTCGGTAGGTACCTTCCATTCATCAGGATGTACAATCAATGAGAATTCCAAGAAAATGTGATTGCTTGAAGCTCTTCCAAAACCTCACGTCTTCTTTTTGTCCAACAGTCTCATTATACCATAACTCTTCTTATTTTCAACTGCATCTGTTCTTCAAAACTAACTGGGGAATCATTGTTTTCTCATTTTCTCACTTCTTTTTTGTCACAACTCTATACATAATTATACAATTCAATAGGGTGAACTCGGGCAAGTGCGCCCCCCTTTTTGCAAAGTTCAACTTTCACAATAGATAGTGAAGTGAAATTTTCACATATCCAAATTTTTCCGTGTTCGCTGTATCCAGTAGTTAATTATAAATCAGGTGGTATTCGAATTTTGAGAAAATAGTGGACATTCATGCAAAAGATCAAGATTTTTGTGAGGCATGTTGAAGCGCGCACTTGCCCGCACTCCGCGGGCAAGTGCGCTTTCGTCTAGGTTCTTCCAAATTAACCTTCATATTCTTAAATTTTAGCAATTAAAAATAGTTTTAAGTTTTAAAATAGTTTTTATTTATCTGAAGCACCCAATAGAATAAGTATGAGTTAAAAAAGTTAAAAAATTGAGAAAAACTCAAGTAGAAATCAATTGTAGGGCGTCCTACCTATGGCTTGGGCTGGCAACCCTTCACACCCACATTTGTCAAGGTAGGCGATAAAACCCTCCAGGTTTTCAAATTCCTCATCGAAGGCTTCAGATTCCTCCATAGACGAACTCCCGGGAGAAACTGGGGGTGGAGATGACCCTGGCTGAGGGCTCGACAATGTCGCTACGATATTTCTTCGAGGACTGGAAGTGAGGGAAGCTGGAGGGACGACTGAAGGAGTGAGGGAAACTCTTCGAGGACTGGAGGCGAGGGAAACTTGGGGGAGGACTGATAAAGCACGAGAAGGAAACAGGAGAACAGGTTGATTGGGGGATTGGTTTTGCATGCACCAATTCTACAGGATGAACAGGTGAAATATCTACCAACAATATCATGTTTATCTGAAGAAACACGAAAAAAACCACAAAGCAACATCAGCAAACAAAGTGAAAATTCGGAAAACGTTCGAGAAATTTCACGAAAAGAAACAATATTCAATGGGTGAATGCAATTAAGGGTTGTTTTGCGCCCAGATTTTTAAAACCAGTCGGCGCGCACTTGCCCGCATGGGTAGGAGCGCACTTGCCCTTTAGCCTTGAAAACATAGGGCAAGTGCGCTCCTTCAATAAAAAGCGAAATTTTGGGTTTATTTGGAATTCTAAAGCGTATTAAATGCGTAAACATCTAGAGTAGCCTACAGGCCAAAAAAAATTCGAGGAATATGAAAAGATGTGTTGAAAATTACAAGTTTTGATCCATTCCTTGAACTGTGATTCTGAGTTGTTCGGAAACCTCCTTTTCAATGAGCTTTAATTCTGCCAGCAACAGCTGCCAAAGAGCTCTAAATTTTGGCAGCTGTTCCGGAACACCTGTTCTAGCTATCAATAATTTGAATATAATTATTGGAGTGGCCTAAGCGGAGAAATAAGAGAAGAGCGCACTTGCCTGCAGAGCGCACTTGCCCGAGTTTCAATCAATCAATAGATAATAAACACAAATTATCAGCACGTCAACAAACAAGCAACAAGGATTCACTTCAACTTATGGCTGCCCCGATCTAGGCGGGAGGACCAATAACTTTGGTTTTTGTCTGATAAGGCCTATGTCCTGTCTCGCCAAGGAACAAGGATAATATCTTAAAAAGCAAAAACACAAAGAAACGAGTAACCTTTGAGAACTGTTATTGATCAGTTTGGAATGCGAGAGGGAATTTTTCCCGTCCCTTTTCCCCTCAAACCGGGGAAACTTCCCCTACAACATACTGTCAGAGCTGCCAATTTAAGTTGAAAAAGCGTTTGGTGTCCCTTGAGTGCACTGTCAGTGTTATCTGAGTGTGCACCTTACTGCTGAGTGAACAACCCCACTCAACTATGAATTCGAACTGGTGAGTTGAGGGTGGCCCTCCATTTAGGTGAGTGCGAGTGAACACACACACTCAGGCTTTGTCTATGAATTCCACCCTAAACTACGATCATACTCAATTGAAAAAACAATAAACCTTTCTGAAATAATTTGCAGAATTTTTCAATATAAAATAATGCAATTAACTGCCTCAATATATATTGAAGATTTATATAACGTTCTATAGGTGATTTGAAAACTTTGCCGGGCTACAAAATCATCATAGGAACGCCACAAATGGACTGGACATCACTTTTGCCCTTTCTGTGAGAATCGCCCGAGTATCTCTAGATATGGCATTTTCAATTTAATTGGCACATATAAGTACGAGTATATCATTTTTCAGTGATTTGACGCAATTTTGAAGGGTTTCTTGAACATTACCCTGTTGCAGGTTAATTGTCTTCTACCACTCTTGCGATATGATGGAAGTGGCCAAATATCAATACATTCGATAACCATTGGCCGTTTCTGAGTTTTATAGACGGTTTGCATACTTCCAACATTTCAGGGGAAGGATTCTAGTTGTTTTGCGAACATTTCTTCCTCCGATACACCCGAACCATCAGAGATGCTTCCCCTGATAAAAAATAATATATTTTATATACATTATATTTTTTATCAATTTAGATCCCTCTAAACATTTCTAAATATTTCTCAATTTAAAATGCAAATTGAACCCAAATACGTATAAGGGCAGATTGAGAGATCCATCAACCAGACAATGCGTGATCCAGCCACACAGATTTTCAAATATCTTCCATTTTAACAAATTGACGCAATATCCAAATTTTGAAGTTATCTACTAAGATGTTGAAGAGGACCCAAAAAGCTACCATCAAACATGGAACAATAAACAACAAGCTCTGACGAGGCCATTAGAAGGCGAAAGAGCTTAGCGAACACAATAAACTACATTATTTGAGACGACTCTGAAAAATCTCAACCCTCAAGCACCAATACCTGAAGAAAAACGCTGCAAATTATTTCACAAAGGTTTATTATTTTTTCAATTGAGTATGATCGTAGTTTTAGTTGGCTTGCGTACGTCATAAGGCCCGTCCGGACTCCTCGGCGTGTCCTATTTCGAGTTGCCACAACCTATACTTCTATAATTATATACGCATGCTTATATTTTTCGATTTGAGCTCCTATCTATTCAAATAGTTATTGCCTTAATAATATCATTATCTTCATTATATGCCATAATATGTCATATATCATTACCATAAATATGCGTAGGAAAAGCATTGGTATTAACACACAAATATGACCTAGAAAAAAACATATATTCATGCCTCGAAGGAATGCTGTACCCACCTCATGGTGCCGCGGTGTATTATATGGGCATAACACGTAAAAGTAATAAATATCCATTCTCCTACACCCCTCTGCTACGCCCCTGGTCACCCCAGACACCACAAGGTGCCACGACGCCTCCTCTCACTCTACCCCCCTCTCGCCCCCCTCACCACCCACCGTGACCCCCTGCCAAGCGTGCCAGGCGTGCGCGCGTGCGTATGTCTAACACTCAAAGCCTCGCAAAAGACACTTTTTCGCCCGTTTTTGGCCCATAGCATCTATGCGAGTGAAGCGATCCGGATGGTTAAACGTTGGGACCAACTAGACCCCAAATGGAGTTTTAGTGCGAAAGAACGGGTTTTTTAAGTCAATTCTTAGGCCTTTTATGGCCCGGACGGCTGACGGCGAACAGCGGGCGGCGAACGGCGGACGGACATTTCAAATTTGGATTCTACGCACCTTGAAACGTAAAGTGACAAAGTTTGAGGGAGGGTTATACACATTTTTTGCTACACGATCACATAGGCTTATTATCGAAAATAATAAACCAAAAAAAACCCAAGTATGATGGTTTCACAAATGCATAAATCCCAGTCAGCATGTAACATTATTACCAATATTGAAAAGAAAAATTAGGACAGGGTTGATAAGTCATTGGATGAGCGTGACGTCATTGAAAAAGATTCTAAACTTTCTGAGCGAAAATCCTGGATTCCCTACGGTGTCGTATATTGGAAATACTTTGAATATGAGAGTCTGTAGAGACACCGAACTCTGATGATGCGATGGCGTGACATCAATGGAGCGTGGTAGGGAAGCGTCCATCTTCCTTGAAACCACTTCGCGACCTCTCATCGATTGGCCGCAGATTTGCCTAATCTTATTACGGCACTTTCTCGTCCCTTCACTGGCTCCCTGAAGTACCGCTGGTCACTCCAGGTTCCATCAATCGGGTTGATGGACTCAGTAATGAAGTTTGAATTTGTGTCAGTCCTTCGAAACAAGTAGTCTTGATGTACGTCCATATCCTATCTGAATTCAACCGGAATCGCAATACTGACAATATTGGTAGTTAAATTAAGGTTTATCCCTCGACCTGAACGTTGCTATTATGAGTCGCAGCCGGCTAATGCTCATATGGTAGTGCCATAAAGTTACTGTATCTGGCTTTACCTGACGTACCTTCCAACATGGCAACGTCGCAAGTTATCTTTCCCATGGCTCTATATAATATACCTAGGGGTTACTTTTTAAACATTTATTTATTTGTTTGTTTATTTATTTATTTATTTTTTTTTTAACGACAGAGCGCATAACTTGGTTAATCGCAAAAATGTTCACATAACTATCATAATTATATAGCGTGATACAAATCAAAACTAATCATACATCACCGATCAAATGGAAATTGAGTAAGACGTCTGAAAAGACAGTGCACTACGGCAGGGGTGCTCAAACTTGAACTGCTGGCGATCTACCTCAATATTTTTAGACTACTTACGATCGACTCTGAGAGGCTGCAAGTATGTGTGATGCAGGGTTGTCGTACATACACGATACACCCTACCTACCTATTTAGGGTGTACCGTAGCATATATAGATATTAGCTTTCCGCACAATTTACATTATTTTAGTCAAGGTTTGGGTTAGGTTTACTCAAGTTCTTCTCTACAATATCAATTAAAAAACTCCTAGTTATTCAAAATTGCGAGTTTATTCGTTGTTACAAAACAAAAGAGTTACATATGTTGTTAAACTCAACTAAGGAGTGACTTTGGATGTTGAAGCGTGGCACTGCATGTCCTCAGCATACTTTTCATAAGATGGTGCGTAACCTCTGAGTGCGAATCGCAAGCATGATGACATATGATCGTCAGTTAGTCGATTGCGATATTTGTACTTAATTATCTTCATTTCAGAAAATGCAGACTCGCACAAGTAAGTTGACCCAAACATTGCCGTCAGTTGGAGGGCGATTTGCCTTAGATTCGGATATTTATCTTCAGATATAAAGTACCTGAAATTTGTTTCAGATGCTGTAGCTTTGAGATGTATATCTGATATAATCTGCACCAACTCATTTTCAACTCAACATGAGTTCATATTAAACTGACTTGCTACTTCAGTAGCTAATTCCTCAATGTTTTTACATGAAAAAGGATAACTCATAAATGATGCTATATTTGCCAATTTACTGCAATCATAAAAACGCATTTCGAATTGTCCCAAAATATTTGATAATTCAGCCTCATACGTATCATAATTCAACTGAGGAATCCTTGCTTTCAAAGATGGAAAATGTTTCAGATCCTTTCTTTTCAGTTGATCTATCATAAGTTGCAATTTACTTTTGAATGCGTTTACTGCGCTAATCATCTCAATAATAGTTTTTCCTTTACCTTGAAGCTCCAAGTTAATGGTGTTTAAGTGCATTGTGATGTCAGTCAAAAATGCCAAATCAGTCAGCCATTTTTCGTAGTTTAGTTTTTTTTTTGTAGTTTAGTTACCTACTTATTAAAAATTTTTTTCTTCTCGAGATCTACTCAAAAAGCACTCGCGATCGACTGGTCGATCGCGATCGACCGTTTGAGCACCCCTGCACTACGGTATTGTAGATATTAGAGAGTTCCTGGTTACCACGGTGTCTTAACACGCATGTGTGTCGTGACGTGATTCCTGATGGGTCATCCAGGCAAATCACTCATATGAGGTGTGACAAAGATTTTTGAATTCAAAACGCATTTCCTTTTTCTGCCCGACAGAAAGGTCTCATTTCAGTTGTTCCGCCAAAAATTTCAGTCCCAACTACCACCAAAATGCGTCGTTCGAAGTTTCAGCCTGTACCTATATCACATTTTTTTACCATCTTCATGTCAAGTATCAAGCCATTACTTATCACGTTTTGTCTCCTCAGCGCCGATTTTTCCTGTTTTTTCTTCAATCATCAAGAGCAGATGTACTAACGACTTCATAAATGATATAATTTGCTAATATAAATCTCATGTAGACATCTCAGAATGTCCATTTTACCGGCCGTCATTGTGTATTTAGGTCGTCAACTGTTAATAAGTAATGGTACGTCCGAAGTTGCATGCCGACTCGACCAGTTTCAGCTACCTTATGAAAACCACCTGTGTCATCCTTGTTTAGATGGCTTTTTATATTGTATTGATTACTCACTGAGTAATTTAGGTTGGGATCTATATTTTTGAAGATGAATGATGGGCCAAAATCATCAATAACTCCCCGCCTATCTGGGGAATTTATGAGTGTATTATGAAAAAACTGTCCTGCCTGGTGGGGTAGATGTACTGGAAAAGTCCGCTCTGAACGTGTTAATACGGTTTCCGTAAATCTAGGGAGAACCAAAATTTCGCTAACACGCTGGCTGTTAATACGGTGCAAACTCGGTGTTTCACGCGTCCTACCACGTCGTCTCTTATCAAATTTTGTAACCTCACGTTGATTCCGAGATTCCCACATCCGACATCTTGTATTTCTCAGACTCTGTTTTCCTTCATCCTGATCTCACATTACATCATATATATCATCATGTGGTTTATTGTTCTGTTTTCAATTCGTAGTGATCTTTGCAAAATGAACCTTTGTTCTCGGCCAAGAAATTTTTCTTAACCTCACTCCCAAAGTTTGTTGGTTGCGTTTTAAGATACGTGGATTTCAAAAATCGAATCAGACCGTCGTCCGTCCTTCCGCCGTTTTATTTGTACAATTAAAATCAGCGTGAAGTATCATACTTCGTAAGCTTATATTTCACGCTGGTTGATTGAGCAAAGACGAGCTCGACGACCAGGTTTACCTTGAAGACACATCCGTCAGACGTTCTTGGCGATCGTTCAAGTAAGTTCTAGCTCAACTACGTTAGTAGTAATAATGGTATGTAGATATAGAGGTCGGTATAAATATACAGATTTTATGCATTTTGTGTAGAAACTCACTAAAATAATACACGTTGATATTTTAAAAGTTTAATGTTTGTACCATGAAAAAGGTAGATATTATTGAAATCAAAAGATTTTATCCGTTTTTCGGCAACCCTTTGTCCTCCGTTTTGTTGACTTAGTAGTTTTTGGGCACTCGATGAATGGACTGCTTCGAGTGAAAATAAGATGGATATAAATAAATTTAGTATATTTTAATGTAATTATAAATTTAACATATATGTTAAATAATATAATTAATATATTTAGTATAAATTTTAATATAAATATGAACTGAACACGCTTATCACTGGGCTTATAAATTTATGGGTATAGTGTAGAATACTTGGTAACGAGGACTTAATAAGGCTCGATCTTGCGTTGTCAATCAAGCGGTCTCCCATTCACGTCGATTGTAGTAATTCGTCAGCTGCGGGTTGTTACCAGATCAGCTAATTATACATTTAATTTATATTTTAAATAATATAATTAATATATTTATTATAAATTTTAATATAAATATGAACTGAATCATGGTTCACGTGCACCGTGTGATCCTTAACTGCAGTAACCAGGAGCTCTCTCTAGAAAACTTAAATCTTCGTTACCAGAGAATCATACAACTTAGAAAAGCTCTTAACTTTAGAGCTTGTATACAATAGCCAAAAATGCTTGTTTATATCACCTCCATCTGCGAGGAAAGGTTGACTCTGAAATCTGAGATAAATCACAATTTCAGTTTAACGACCCCATCGGAATATGCCGAAAACGGCATCAAAACAGCTGATCACGCTCCTAAAAAGCTGCCCCGTAATCAGTAACGTGTCGTAAAGCGGGAAACGTGACTTCAAAAGGCGGTTATCGATGGACGTATTTGTTTTATCCGTTTCGTTGGTACAGGAAAAACCGCTCAGAAGTCTTTATCAGATTTACACCGTACAGTAAATCTGATGAAGACGTAACGCCTTCAAAGAGTCAGAAATTGCTTTTCTGGTGAGGAGCGGGGCGCGCAATCTTGACGCCAATCGCGGATCGTGTTCGAAGAGAAACCGAAAGTGTCACAACCCAATTGTATTACAAGTATATTTGTTTCCACATCGAGGGTGCTCGGCTGGTTGTTTTTGCTTCTCCAACACCTCCGATGGGTGAAGACATTGAATAGCTATTGCCAGTTGTGGAATTGGAAATTAATATTTTTTTTCTTTTTTCTCTTTAATATAAACTTTATTGTACATGGTACATTACAGTTCAGCGGATTAATATTTCAATATACGCATATGACGTGGAACATATACTGTGGACTCCACCCAATGGTGAACTTGTTACAATAAATATCTAGTTCCAACTGGTAACAAAAGAACTGGTTATAGAAATTAATACTGATGTCTAAAATTATGGTTGGTCGAAAGGAGGTGGTCGTTTGGGTAAACATTGGTAAGGAATGCATGCAAGTTATCATATTACATACAACACATGATTTATAGCAAATAATTATAATCGAGTATATTTGGTGAATTCAATAAACTTTTTTTCGATTTTATTCTATACTAGCCGCTCCGGCTCGCTACGCTCGCCTCCACGTCCAGCCGGGGGGCAAGCCCCCCGGACCCCCCATTAAGTTGCTCGCTTCGCTCGCAACGTGTGGCATGTAGGGAATATTGCTCGCTTCGCTCGCAAAGTCTGGCATGTAGGATATGTTGCTCGCTTCGCTCGCAAAGTCTGGCATGTAGAAAATGTTGCTCGCTTCGCTCGCAAAGTATGGCATTTAGGGGATGTGGCTCGGTTCGCTCGCAAACGGTAGATCTCTAAGGGTAGGTTTAACTTCTGTAGGGGATGCTGCTCGCTTCGCTCGCAAACGGTAGATCTCTAAGGGTAGGTTTAACTTCTGTAGGGGATGCTGCTCGCTTCGCTCGCTTGAGGAAGTTATACTGCCCACCCAACTTGGCAGACGTTTTTTTTCAGTTGGGAATTATTACAAACAATTTAAATGTTATAAAACTACGTGGAACCACGAAAAGTTTATTCGGGGATGTTGCTCGCTTCGCTCGCAAGGTATACCTGTATATGTGTAGGACAAAGTCCGTATTTATTATTTGAAATGGCTCTCGCTTCGCTCGCAAGGTATTACAATTGAAACGTGTAGGGGATGTTGCTCGCAAACGGTAGATCTCTAAGGGTAGTTTTAACTTCTGTAGGGGATGTTGCTCGCTCCGCTCGCTTGAGGGAGTTATACTGCCCACCCAACTTGGCAGACGTTTTTTTCTGTTGGAAATTCTTACAAACAATATAAATCTTATATAACTACGTGGAACCACGAAAATTTTATTAGGGGATGTTGCTCGCTTCGCTCGCAAGGTATACCTGTATATCCTTGAGGGAGTTATACTGCCCACCCAACTTGGCAGACGTTTTTTTCAGTTGGGAATTCTTACAAACAAATCAAATCTTATAAAACTACGTGGAACCACGAAAAGTTTATTCGGGGATGTTGCTCGCTTCGCTCGCAAGGTATTGCTGTATATTTGTAGGAAAAAATCCGAATTTATTCTGTTGAAATGGCTCTCGCTTCGCTCGCAAGGTACCTGCTCGCAACACCCAAACACCGAAACCTGTACCTGAGTTATTGAACCCCAAAGACCTCTGTCTTCCCAGAGCCTTCTCGCGAACACGGCAAAATTAATTTCTGATGTTAAATGCTTCCCTCGCAATTCCCCTCCCAATTTGACCAACTTAACGTCACTTTTTTCGATATCCGATTTCGGATTCAGATTCGGCGGACCCAAAGCTGTATTTCGCCCGCGAAAACCGTTCCGAAAAACGTACCTTTATGGGGTATATTTTAATCGGAAAAAACGTAGTTTTTGTCGGACTTTTCGAGAAAACACGGTCCGTACTCTCGCATTTTTTTTACGCATTTCCCGATACTTTTTTCGCGATCCGATCGCGCCGTCGTCTTCCTCGTTCAAAAACCTACGAAACCAGTATTTTTCCGGAATTTTCGACGGCCGTTTAGAGGGGTAGAGGAAGCGGGGAAGTCCAAAAAGCGCACATTAATTCTTACTTCGACCCCCCTCCCACCCTACGGCCCATGGTTCGGCTGGGATTAGACAATTTTAAATTCGCTTATACACCCTATCGGAAAATCCCAAGAAGATCCCCCCACTCGTAGACTCCCCCCACTCAGCCGTTTGGCCGTGCATAGACACGACAAACGGACAAACAGACAAACGGAGTTTCATTCTTATTAATAGTATATATACAATACATACATCGGGACGTCCCCGTAATGCATGCATTACTTACCAACATGTTTTGAAGCGAGGAAGTCCCTCTGAAGCTATATCTTATAGGCAAGGCTTCGTTAACAAGAGGGGCGCCTATTGGAATTGATCCACGGGGTGGGGGACAATCCTAGAATGAGAAGAAGAAAAAAAAAAAGAAAAAAAAATGCATGCGAATCCATTTCAAGCCATTCTAGGACCGAATTCGTGAAAAACCTATAGGTGGGTGTTTGTGTGTGAGATAAAGTTTGACGACGCTGCCCTTGCCACAATTTCCTACTGATTTTCGAGATTCTTTCTTTATCCCCTCCATTTCCCCTATTTCTTCACGGAATTTAAGATTTCCGGAGTTAGTTGCACAACTAGACTGAAATTGGGATCGAACAAAGAAAGAATCTCGAAAATCGGTAAGAAATTGTGGCTAGGGCAGCGTCGACAAAATTTATCACACACACACCTATGGGTTTTTTCACGAATTTGGTTCTAGAATGATCAGAAACGGATTCTTATGCGGTTTTTTTTCTCATGCTAGGGTTTTCCCGTAATCCCTGGATCATTTCCAATAGGCGCCCCTCTTGTTAACGAAGCCTCGTCTACAACACATAGCTTCAGAGGGACTTCCTAAAAAACAAGACGCTATGAATTGAGAAAGCAGATTCAAAACATATTGGAAAGTAATGCATGCATTACAGGGACGTCCCAATGTATGTGTTTGCTTATAGAATAGAATAGAAAAAAAAGTTTATTGAGTTAACCAATTATACTCAATTATAATTATTTGCAATAAATCATTTGTTGTGTGTAATATGATAACTTGCATGCCAATTTTCGTAATTTTTTCTTTGTTCGATCCCAATTTCAGTCTAATTGTGCAACTAACTCCGAAAATCTTAAATTCCGGGATGGAAGAGGGGGAATGGAGGGGATAAAGAAAGAATCTCGAAAATCGGCAAGAAATTGTGGCTAGGGCAGCGTCGAAAAAATTTATCACACACACACCAATGGTTATTTCACGGATTCGGTCTTAGAATGGTCTGAAACGGATTCTTATGCGGTTATTTGTTTCTCATTCTAAGGTTCTCATTCTCACCCCTTGGATCAATTCCAATAGGCGCCCCTCTTGTTAACAAAGCCTTGCCTATAATACATAGCTTCAGAGGGTCTTCCTTAAAAACAAGACGCTATGAATTGAGAAAGTAGATTCAAAACATATTGAAAAGTAATGCATGCATTACAGGGACGTCCCAATGTATGTGTTGTACCTATGTATATAGAGAATAGAAAAAAAGTTATTGAATTCACCAAAAATACTCAATTATAATTATTTACGATAAATCATGTGTCCGGTTTTCCGCCCCATACCACGTGGTAACCGTGGGTACGGGCCGCTTTCCGAATCCGCTTTGATGTACCGATTGCTGACAGATCGGGAACCGCACGCCTCGGGCAAGTTGGCGATCGAACTGAGGCTGTTTTCCTCGGAAATCCGTCCACAATAAAGCGAATGCCGCCCCTCGGGCTGACTCAGCATTGGTGTCAACAGAACTTAGCCTTCCGGCAGGACGCCCTAATATGTTACACGAATGGTACAAGATCGGGCGCAAACGCAAATATCACTCAGATACTTTATGGCAGAGAAGACAGTTTCAGAAAGAAATGAAATGAAAATGTATTTCATTTCTGAAAATATGACAAAACAATTTATTTCTACAATAAATGAAAGAAATCTAGTCTCTTTCGGGTACCTACTCAGAAGGTTGCGATAAAAATTTCGATAAAAAAATATAAAAATGTAAATGATTATTTTAAGTAAATTAGAAAAATGTTAATGACTCCTTGTTTCAAGATGAACTAGAAAAAACTTTTTTTTTTTACGTTGTTAATAACTTCAAATCGTATGATCGATTAATAATCAAATTGGTTATTAAAAAATAAACTGAAGTTAAATAATAAAAATAACTTGCGTAGCCCTACAGCTATTCTCTCCTCAGCGATTTACTAGGCTGACTCAAGAAATCGCGCTGGGAATCTGACGGTTTTCTTCGGTCGATTGGTTTGTATCTCCGTCTTGTCTTGCTCTATTTTCGTAGGTGAATGTTCTTCAAATGTTTCTGGGTCTGCGAGTAGATATGCTGGCTTTAGGCGATCTATCGAGATATTCACAGTATTCCCATTTATATCCAGCGAATAGAACTTACCCACTCGCTCTTTGACTTCAAAAGGTACCTCGTATGGACACACAATTGAGGGCTTGAGCTTGTCAACTCTGACGAAAACATGAGTTGAATAAGCCAAGTCCTCATGCGCTTGATTAGGTTGATCTATTAATTTTTTTTACGTTGTTAATAACTTCAAATCGTATGATCGATTAATATTCAAATTGGTTGTTAAAAAATAAACTGAAGTTGAATAATAAGAATAACTTGCGTAGCCCTACAGTCTCCCTAATGGGTGATACCCGCGACAGGGAAAACGAGTTGTAGCAATGAGCTTGTTGGTTCTTAAATATTACATTTTTTTAAATTCTTGATATAAAAATAATTATATCATGTTGAAGAAATGAATAAAGTGCCATTACATAAGTATAGACATTACAATCTAGATGATTCTTCATTATTTACCTACACGCATGAGTATTATCAATCATTATCTTGTGTTTTGAGAAACCAATTTTTCTAAATTGGACTTGAAGATGGGGCCTTGATGCCTCTGTAGCAGACAAACAAGAATACAATGTAGCAGACAAACAAGATACAAGAACAAGAATAAAACTTTCTTTAGCACAGTTCTCCGCAATCAGAAGCAAAAAAAAAAAAATAATAATAATAATAATAATAAAATAAAATAAATAAATAAATAAAAAGTAGAAAAAAAAGTCCAGTCATGCAGCATGACCCCATGAGCGAATTTTTGAAGAAATCATCGACATTTCAGTCGCTATTGATCGTGTAGAGAAATTTTAGTTTATGATTTTGATAGACAAACACGGAATCAAATTATTAAAAATAATTAGGAGTAAACTCACAGAGTAAACTCATCAGTTGTGATTACTTTTTTTTTTTTTTTTTTTTTTTTTTTTTTTTTTTTTTTTTTTTTTTTTTTTTTTTTTTTTTTTTTTTTTTTTTTTTTTTAACAAGCACCTACTACCTACGTTTTAAACAGCATGGTTCTAGGATTGGTTATACAGGGATACTTCCATAAGAGTAGTTCAATCTGAATTTGGACAATGTTTCATGCAAATATGACCGATTTTTACAACTAGCAAACGGCATTATTTCGAGTTTTGACTGATTTTTCAACTTTGAAATTTTTGAAAACTTGATACATATTCTTACAGGAAATTTTACGCTGATTCCGAATATACCACATGTTAGTATGCTGAAAAAATTATTTCGCACAACAAATCGCAAAAAACAGGCTATTTTGAAATTTTTGACTACATTTTTGAAAATTTCAACCCGAAGATGTAATCCGATCATGCTGGCCAACGAACTTGAACTTTCGTATTGTGTCCTTAACATTTTAAAATTTGTTTAAAGTTTCTAGCACAATTCTACGAACAGTTATCGTCTAGAATGACACATACATACATACATACATACTTAAGAAAATGCCTTAAACTTCAGAATATGATTCAGAATAGCCTGAAACGGATTTCTGCATAAAATGTTTTCAAAAATTCACATTCTACAAATTTTTAGGCGAGAGTAATAGCTTAATTTTCTTCAAAAATTCGCTAAAAGAAAAAAATTTTATGCACTTGATTAGGTTGATCTATTAGCATATTTTTAACGATAGAAGGCAGATTGTTAAATACTCTGATTCCAAATAAAAATATGAATTTAAAGAGGCAGTTGTGTGCACATGTGGTAGATTAAAATTTGCCTTGCGATTGAAACCTTGTATTTATTTCATGAATGGGCTACGCAAACTGCTTCTCTTTCAGAACTGGTTTTACATTATTAATATCTGTAAGATAACATAATTTTAGAATTTTGAGTTTACGAAACAGTGGACCAGTGTATTCTAAGCATTTACTTTTCGTAATAACTCGAATTAGAATCTTCTGGCAAATATATACTGGAATATGGAAATATATATGTGGAAAGCATTCACAAAAAATTTCCGTCCTGGATGATATTCAGGCCAACCCTTGCCAGCCCTTAAGAAAAACGTCTCCCAAGTTGGATGGGCAGTATAGCTTCCTCACACATTGTACTCGTAACATGGACGTATGGAATTAGTCGAAGAACAAGTGCGAGTCGAAATGATTGAAACCTACAGATAAGCTTCAGTTTCCTATATTAAAATACATTAATTTAACATCAACTTAAGTATGTAAATAGTCATGATGTGAATACATTATTTGTACAACTAAATGGAATAAAGCTATTAAAAAAGAAACAAAAAAAAGCTTCCTTGTGTAATATAGACGTATAGAATTAGTTGAAGAACAAAGTACTTGTCAAAGTGAACGATAAGTTGACGTTATGAGAAAATAATATTTGCGCATGCGCACAAAATACCATTAATCCAACAGCAATGAAATTCACAGGGGAACGTCTAGAAGCTAAACCGCACAATCCTTGCAAATTTCATAAAAATCGGTCCATTAGCCTCTAGAGTTTTGTCTGTGTCAATCGATTTTAGTGTTGCGCATGTGCAATATTATTACTTCACCGATAACGATATAATTCATAGGGAATTTTCCTTGAACATAGAGGTACTCATCTACTCCCCCGATTTGAACGAAATCGGACCAATTGATGATAAAAAATCGACGTTATAGTAAATTTTCGTTTGCGCATGCGCACAGACTACTATTTATGCAGCGGCAACGAAATTTATAGGTGAGCGTCCAGAAGCTATCACTCACAATCTCTGACAATTTCATCAAAATCGTCCCTTTAGACACGGAGTTTTGCCTGTGTCAATCGATTTTAGTTTCGCGCATACGCAATGGTTGTTATTCTACAAATCGCGGTATAATTTATAGGACATCGATTGTAGAAAAAATATACAATCACGAACCGAATCGGAACAAAATCGGACAACAGATAATGAGAAATCGACGTCATGAGAAATTCACGTTTGCGTTCTCACACATCTGCACACAACTGCACGCATCTGCACACATCTGCACTGTTTCTACTCATCACTACATTCAGTCATCTCTGCAGTGCGCAAGTCTTTATAATTGTTGTTCTAAATCCGTTCCAGTGTGATTACAAGAGTAAGAAACACCTATGCTCATTTTTATTTATTTATTATTATTATTTTAACACAGAATGTGTTTTAGCCATGGACTAACTAGGCAAAAAAGCTAACGAAATCTGGGACGACAACATTCTGATGATTTCCGCTTACAACCGAGTAGGTAGTTGCTAGGGAAATGGTACTTCGTCATTTTTCATCCCCCGAAATTCGTTGACCGTTCGTTCGAAAGCTCTCGATTTATCCAACCATATTATGTTAACTACTGCGAAGTGCGTGGCCAACAAGCTGAGTTATGAGCATGGTTATTTGAATAATTGTGTACACTCAGGTGATCATTCTCAATAATTGATATTGTGAACATGATTGCAACCGCTTGTTAATTTCTGATGATTTCATTGAGCTGGTGTTTCGATGATTTGATTCATAGCAGGTGATCCGAATATTGCGAGAACGGTTTGATTTGTGAAGCGGTGGTTAAATAAGCTAAGGATCGTTTAACCTGGTGTAACCTATGCGATATTTTGACATGACGCGGTTTATGAGTTATAAATATTTCAAGTTATTATCTCACTATTGGAAGTTAACCAATCTTCAACCTAAGATTGAAGACGGGTTTATGTGAAACGCGTGAGCTAAAACACATTCTGTGTTTCAATAATTTTGTCGGAAGTATGTAAATAGAGGTAAACGGGAGTCCAGGGGGCTTGCCCGAGTTTTTCTTCATTATAGGATGTCTGAGCTGAGCTTGTTCGGTTTTTGATATAAATGTAATTGTAATTGAGCGTATGCCTGTAAGTTTAAATAAATTTAAAAAAATACAGAAACCTTTGTGTACTAATTTGGAGCGTTTTATATTTATATTTTTTGTTGCAAATAAATAAATTTATCGGCGTTACAAGCAGTTGCCCTTGGCAGCGCAGATACGGCGTGGTCGTGAATGTACAGCGAGTGGGGGTCTGTCCTGAATCCGCGCCTTTTTCCTGATCTTTCTGACGTCAACTTGTGAACTGAACTCGGCTGCCTTTGACCTCTACAGCCAGAAGAAGGCTAACGGAGCCCGAGATTCGGAAATCGAGTTAGATTGTTCTCCCAAAAACACCCAGAATAAAATTAAAAAAACTCTCCACGCGTATTTTATAAACTCATTTATTTGCACAGTCTTTCGATATTGCCAAGGAAAACATACGTAAATAATGTGGGGGGGGGGGGGGGGGGGGTAGAAAATATTATATATACGTAACTCTGCTTAAAATGTACGAAATATTGACATGGATAGCTCTGGGTGGTCATTCCAAATTTTCTTCCGTCAGAAAAACGCTGCGAATTACTACAAAGTTTATTATAATATTATATATGTATAAAATGTTATTATATTATATATTTTTTATTATATATATTAAATTTAATATATATTTAATAAATTTTATATTTTATAATAATTAATATATATTTAATATAGCCTAAAGAAATGGCTCTACAAGTGCATGCACATATTCAAACAAATCTTAAGGAAAAACAATAATTGACATCATGAAACTAATTTATATATTTCGGCTTATGCCTTTTTCAAACTGGCATTTGAGAGGCATGAAAAAGGCATAAGCTGTAAATATAAAAATTAGTTTCATATTGTCAATTATTGTTTTTCCTTAAAAATTGGTTGAATATATGTATATATATATATCGTTGGTGATATGAAAAAAGGGCGAATTCCACGTTTTTCGGAAAATGACTTTTTTTCACCAAAGATCATGTTTCGGCAAAGTCCTAGCGATTGTATTTTCAAGGTAAACCAAACTTGGTCTTGGGCGACCAAGAAAGCGAAAAAAAAGGTCTTGGGGTCTTGGGACTTGGTCTTGGGCGATGTTTGGTGAAAAAAGTCATTTTCCGAAAACGTGGAATTTGCTTTTTTTCATATCACCAACGATATATATATACTATATATATATATATATATATATATATATATATATATATATATATATATATATATATATATATATAAATATATATATAATAAATTGTATATTAAAAATAAAATTTAATAAATTATATATATATTTCAAATTACTACAAAACACACAAAGATTTATTATTTTTGTATTGGATAGTCCTTCTACGCAGACCTCCTGTCTGTGGTTATTAAGTGAAGTCTATCATACATTATCAACCAAACATTTAAATGACAAAAAACACATTTTCTTTTCAAGGGAACTCGTGGATTTTTATCAAGAAATCACCCCAAGTCAATTTATTATGGTCTAGGGTAGTTCTACTAGATCATCCGTTAAAAAAGTTCAAATAATGCACAATCGTATTCTAATGATTATTCTAAATAAAAATGTAAGATCCCACTTCTTTCCTTTATCACCAGTTGTGAGCTCATTCGACGCAACATTTTGTGGTCTTTAATTTACTATGTAGAATAATTTCAGCTAAAACGCACCGTTTCAAAGTTACTGGCAAAATACCAAAAAATAAGACCCGAAATTTCATGAAATTTTGGATTTTTGACGGTTTTAGCCATTAAATTTTGTTGGAAAGCTTCGGATTCGTTTTCTGCAGCCCAAAAACACAAAAACCATTTAGAAAAATCCTACACCAAAGCTGCATTCCCAAGTCACCTGTTGACTGGACTGAAAAGAAAGGATGAGTTCGTTGGACAGCAATTTAGCCTTCTAGCACTTTTTGATAAAAATGGCATAAATGCTAAGAATCTAAACTCTTGTAACAAAAAAATATATATATATCATTTACAACAAGTTTTTTTAGCCATGAAATTAGTAGCTAACAAGTTCATTCCTCTCAAAGTGCTCAAATTTCTAAACAATTCGACAAATATTTGATAATTTACGAAAATTCGCTCATTCAATCATGCTGCATGATTCAGACATTTTTGGAATCCTAACACTTTCAAATTAAATTTCAGGAGGAAAGGAGTTGTAATATGTTCTATTATTTTCAACAATAAACCTTTGTGTGAAATACCACGATACATTGATCGTGAAAGAGTTGGTGATCGTTATATGAATTTTAAAAGTAATAAAAACGCAGCAGGTACGTAAATCGCAATTGCGGATTTGTTTTGTGATTACAAAACACTCTGTTTGCAATTCAAACCCAATTATAACCTTGAGAGCATCGCCGCACTAATTTTCCCGAGTTTATCGCTACTTGAACTAGAGAACAGAGTCAACATTTTCCCACACAATTACCGCCTTGGTAATTTCCAGCACGATGTTCGTTTTTGGAGGTTTGTTATAGAAATTATTTGAGTAGCATTCAGATAATCATTGCGAAAATGTGAGTTTGCTGCCGAACGGCCAGGTATTGAAAGCGAACAAAGTCGATATCTCAGCACTTCCCACTGAGAGAAATTGGTTTCCAATTATCCGTAATTAAATTAAAATTAAACGCAATAATGTGAAGCAGTTGTTTGCCTGGTTTTAATAGAGAGTTTTTGTTCTTCCCGTAATTTTCTACCCGTGTACGCAAAAAGACTGAAATACCAACTGCTCATGCGCGAATTTACGCGCCAACGCGTGGAACTAAACGTGTACGGGAAAAAGGCCTATCTACACGTAGGTGGGAAAGTAGTCGTCATAACCAGACGTAAAGATGACCACAGTTTTATGAATAAGAAAGAATAAGAATTTTAAGTATTCGTTCTCGCTCTGACTGTCGTCTGATAATGTTTCCCTTCCATAATTACCCACCAAGTCGAAAAAAGTAAGAACCTGTGATAAATATAATTGTATTACTAAATAAAATTCCGTTGATTCTGTGAACAAAATACCTACTTCGTCCGACAGCCAGATATCCTGTTAACCTACTTGGGAGTAAATGCGGCCGTAGATACTTTTCCGATTTTAAAGTAGATTCCTATTCTTTGTAAGCATTCACAAGTACAATTCGTACTAAAAATTTGTATCTACCAACATAAAGGTTCAGACAACGAGCAGGTTTGTGTTTAAATATTAAGTTTGTATACAAAATCTGTTGTCAGTTCAATAACAAATTGAGTAGGTAGGTTGGTAGTAGAATTTGTGCTAGGTACCATCTCAGATCCTGGAAATTACCATTTGATAAAGCAGGGAAGGCACTCAAAACGAACTATTCCACGAGGCCTGATAACGTAAACTTGATGTAGCTAGATGAAAAATTGAATAATTAGACGAAAAATAAAAAAGTCCAGTCATGCAGCATGACCCCATGAGCGAATTTTTGAAGAAATCTTCGACATTTCAGTCGCTATTGATCGTGTAGAGAAATTTTAGTTTATGATTTTGATAGACAAACATGGAATGAAATTTTAAACAAGCACCTACTACCTACGTTTTAAACAGCATGGTTCTAGGATTGGTTATACAGGGATACTTCCATAAGAGTAGTTCAATCTGAATTTGGACAATGTTTCATGCAAATATTACCGATTTTTACAACTAGCGAACGGCATTATTTCGATTTTTGACCGATTTTTCAACTTTAAAATTTTTGAAAACTTGATACATATTTTTATAGGAAATTTTACGCTGATTCCGAATATACCACATGTTAGTATGCTGAAAAAATTATTTCGCACAACAAATCGCAAAAAACAGGCTATTTTGAAATTTTTGACTACATTTTTGAAAATTTCAACCCGATCCGTAATTTGTAATCCGATCATGCTGGCCAACGAACTTGAACTTTCGTTTTGTGTCCTTAACATTTTAAAATTTGTTTGAAGTTTCTAGCACAATTCTACGGACAGTTATCGTCTGGAATGACACATATATACATACATACATACATACATACATACATATATACATACATATATACATACATACATACATACATACATACATAAAAAAATGCGTTAAACTTCAGAATATGATTCAGAATAGCCTGAAACGGATTTCTGCATAAAATGTTTTCAAAAATTCACATTCCACAAATTTCGAGGCGAGAGCAATAGCTTAATTTTCTTCAAAAATTCGCTAAAAGATGCCGTAATCGCGGCGCTTCCGGTCGGTCACCCATCCAAGTACTAACTAAGGCCGGTGTAGTATAACTTCGGTGATCTGACGAGAACCGATGTTTTCAACGAAATATGCGTTGGCGAATACTATTTTTTCTTGGGTCGAACCTAGTTATTCGATTCCTGTGAAGATAGCTGATAAAGTAGAGTGTAAAATGATTTCAAACTTCTTCAACTCGATCTCGAATTCAAGAGAATCGTTGACTTCGAAATACTAAAGAGACTTTAGCTTGACGATAGCGTTTGGTTAGTACTGTACATACGTGTAGAAATACGCGAAGAGCTAGCATCTGCAGTTGCTTGCTCTAGACGTAGACGCTGTAACTCCCCCCTGGACTCCCCGGTTGCTTTCCGCTTTGAGCCTGCGCCTAAAATGCTAAAACATGGAACATGCTTTCTTCCCGATAATTCGGGGTCACCCCCCCCCCCCCCCTTCCCCGGGGGTGGGGGACTATAATGCACATAACTCAGCTTCCGTTGAAGTACTATAGTACAATATTGAGTTACTAATCTTCAGTAAAATGAGAGCTTTCTAACGAATGGTGAACGATTTTAGCGTAGAATACGCTTTAGCCATGGACTAACTAGCCGAAAATGGAACGCGGGATGGGAACGAAATGTGTGACGGATGATTTTCACGTACAACCGAGCCGTTGGTAGGGAAATGGAATTTCCGCCATTTTAATCGCACAGAAATCGTTCACCATTCGTTGGAAAGCTCTTGATTTATCACGAATTTATTTTGTTTATTTTTTTTCGTAGTTTCATACTATAACTATATAAATTGATGTTATAAATGAATAGTAAACAATGACGCTTGTTTGGTTGTCACTTGGTTGCGCGACAACGCAAACACATTCTGTATTTCTACAATTTCGTCCGAAGTCCAATAAATGTTTATAAAATTATAATGTTTATATTTTTGTTCATTATTTTCAATAATGAACCTTTGTGAACCTTTATGACACCTTTGTGATCGACCCAGAAAAAAAAATTTTAACCCCCCCTCAAAATTTGTTGGTTTACGTTTAAAGATGCGAACAATCCAGAAATCAAATTAAAAAATCCGTCCGTCCGCCGTACGCCGTCCGAAGTTTTTTTCAAAAAGTATTGGACCAAACTTTAAGAAATTGGCTTAAAAGTCATTTATCGGCCAGGGATTTGCCAGTAACATCGGCATCACGTTTAATCAACACTAAAGAATAGAACCTAAGGGGTGAAATTTTCAATAATCGAGATCTTGAAATCTTTCTATGTTGGTAAAAGTAATGATTTTTTGAGTTTCGTTTATAGATATTTTTTGAGTTTCGTTTATAGGTATCTGCTCAAAGAATCAAACGAAACCACCCCGGTCGCTATGAGTTTTCGTGTGCTTTCACCAAAGGGCTAAAACATCGACAAGAAAAAAGGAGATCATCACGGTAGTGATGATTATATATGTGTGTTTCTTTTTGATGTTTTACCAGTAAAACATATCAAAAATCGCCTTGAAAACCATGACAATCCTGTCAGCTGATAACATAATTCCAATGGAATTCTGACTTCCTGAAATCGAGTTTATTATAATTTCTGTATCCTATTTATTGATTAGTAAATACTATGGAATCACCCTTAATTAAATTATCATTACTATTCTAACAGCAGAAGGTCAATTATTTCCAAGATCTATATATATATATATATATATATATATATATATATATATATATATGTGTGAAAAAGCGTTAAACTCTAGGATTCGTTTCAGAGTGCTTCAAAACGGATTTCAATGAAGAAATTTTTCAGAAATTTTGATTTTAAAATGTTCCGAGCCAATGCAACAGTTAATTTTCTGTGAAAATTCGCTAAAATAGAGGTTTACCATTACAATTTTTCATTTTAACCCATTATTTGGGGGGGGGGGGGGGGGGTTATTAGGACACCCTGTATATGAATATAACATAAACATAAATAATTACTAAATACACAACTATTTGTACTACTACATACTTACGTACTTCGTTTTTATTTTTCATTTTCCTTTCATCAAACCTCTTCATTAGGGTAGTTTTTAGCTATTGAGAGTTCCCTTCCTATAGTAAAACCTTCTCAATATTGACGATTTTGTCAGTTGCCGTCAGTGTCCATTTAAGGGAGGTTTTACTGTACTATCGACCTGAAACTTTCCTTCAGACCTTCCATTGTCATGGAGGATGGAGAACGCACATTCCTATTAATCACCTCCTGTTTGGGATGCACCTGTTTACTCCACGAACCCTTTCCCACATTATGCAAATCCCATTACCCCATCACACCAGCTACGTATATTAGGTTAGTTTCCTCTCATCTTGTTTATATTATGATTGGCACTGAATGTTATCTCGCACGTAGATAAGGTTCACCTCCTTCCCACCAGCCTTCTGGCGTTTATCGGACGTTTTCACAGATAAACTCACCCGAGTTAAGGGCCGCTTGTGTAACCAGCTTACTCAGTCCAGTGTCTGAGGTTAACGAGTGAACACAGTTCGTACCCCGTCCATCATTCAAAGCCGTGACGTATCACCGAAAGTTTTTACGTGCAGTAATAAATTTGCAGATAGGAAACTGACAACATATAAATAATTTGGTAGTATATCATTATTTATTTGATTCGTTCGGATAACTAGCACTTGGAAGTTTGCGTTTCAAACGTACATATCTTGACTTTTAGCTATGAATCTATCGTTTGCCGGTTGCGGTTTCC
Organism: Adelphocoris suturalis; assembly: GCA_030762985.1. Taxonomy (NCBI): domain Eukaryota; kingdom Metazoa; phylum Arthropoda; class Insecta; order Hemiptera; family Miridae; genus Adelphocoris; species Adelphocoris suturalis. Next base: position 10,349,695 of record CM061043.1, read on the forward strand.
TTGGTATTTATCACGTTGGAGTTGCCGTATGTTTGAAGAAATACGCTCCGCACCTTTTGTTGAATCACATCAGCGGTGCTTCAGCTGGAGCCATTGCAGCTTGTGGGCTGCTGTGTGACATTCCGATTGGTGATGTGGTCAGTGACGTCCTAAATCTGATACGGGAAGCCCGTATGAGGACTCTGGGCCCGTTCAGCCCCTCTTTTCACGTTCAGGAAGTTCTTCTTGAAGGACTCAAAAAAGTACTACCCGAAGATGCTCACCTGCGAGTGAACGGTAAGCTGCATATATCCTTGACCCGGGTTTACGATGGTAAAAACGTCATAGTCTCTCATTTTGACAGCAAAGAGGATCTTTTGGAGTGCCTTTTGGCTAGCTGTTTCGTGCCGATATTTTCAGGGTTCATCCCACCGAAATTCCACGGCGAGCGTTTCATTGACGGTGGGTTTTCAAACAACCTCCCGCTGCTTGATGAGCATACAATCACGGTCAGCCCGTTTTGCGGCGAGTCGGACATTTGTCCGAGGGACGATTCTTCGCAGCTTTTCCACATGAATGTCGCCAACACTAGCATCGCCTTGTCGAAACAGAATATCTTCAGATTCGCGAGAATACTGTGGCCGCCCAAGCCAGAAATCCTGTCCAACATGTGCAAACAGGGGTTTGACGACACTTTGCGGTTTCTTCAAAGGAACGATCTGATCAACTGCACGCGATGCCTGGCCGTTCAGTCGACTTACGTGATTTCGGAAAACGTTGATGATTCTAGCTGCGATTTCGACCCTCAGTGCCAACAATGTAACGAACACCGGCGAGAAGCTATGGTGGCGAATCTACCCGACATAGTTGTGGGGGTGTTCCAAGACTACATAGACTCCGCCAATAAAGGTCTGTATAACTGGCTGCTTTCTCACAGAGGAATGCAGTTGGTAACTCTACTTAGTTTGCCATATACAGTCCCCGCTGATTTCGCCTTTGCATTCATCAAAAAGCTGCGGAAACTGATGCCTTATATGACCATCAACTTAAGAAGCATGTGCAGGTTTTTGATATGCCAAATGCTAGGTGTCTTGGAAACCGTGAGCACCAAAGCTGGCTACAAACTAACAGCTACTTTGCAAATGGAATACGATTTAGGTACGGAAAATGAACATGTATTTGATAAAGAAATAAATCTGAATATCAAAATTGACGACGCTTTGGAACTTGATCAATTGAGGACGACAAATGTTTTGTCGCGCCGGGGCAGCATCGCCACGTCGGAACCTGCAGCTGACGACACATTCGAAAACATTTTGCAAGTGACGGCGCACCACGACGCCATCATGGCCTACTACTACATGGACGAAAACAATAAAGTTCGAGTAACGGAAATCTTTGACGTCACTGACATGCCGGTCGACTCCATAACCGATGAGTATCACACCTGGAAGGAGAACAGCGTGTCGTCCTGGGTCAATCAGCAGGCTGACGAAAGCAGGACCGATTTCGCCCGGGATTTCGAAGACGACTCGGAAATCAGTTCGACCACTTCGTCGATGGAGAACCAGCCGATTTTTTCGGACCCCGAGTCAGAATGGGTCCTCAGAAGCGACTCTGTGCCAAAAACGTCATCATCAAACTCTCAACCAAACAGCTTTAGGCCAGAGAGCGACCAAGAAACCTCCAACAGGTCAGATGAATCGTTTTAATTAACCATAAAATTTTAAAATCGAATAAACTATCCGAATTATCGAACGATATAACAGTATCATTGAATAGAAACTCTGTGATTCTTAAATTAATTCGCTACTGCGTATAAATCCATCACTAAGCAAGCCTAAATTTAATTAAGTAACAAATTTCAAATTATTGTCTGTTGCTTTTTTTTCAATAATAGGAAAATCGTTATTTTACGAATTGTAACGTTAATTAAAATGAATTATTAAAACAAACAAAAAATCTACATTTTCAATACTGCGTTGTGGTATATTATGAGATAAATTGCAAGATAGATTTGATATACTGTTTTTTATGAAACAGACTTCATTTCGAAACAATCTGCGTTAAAATAAATACTTCAAGATAACTGGTTTTCTGCAATCAAGGAGATCTTTAAATTAGACTTGTAAAAACAATGGACGAATATCTGCGCGGATTTGTCATTTTGATAGCGTAGAAAATATTGTAAATATTCTTTACGTTTGTTATTACTTAAACAGACCAATAGTCAGTATTGATATTATATAACCTCTGTATCGAGTATTCTTGATAAATTGAACCGTATTGTGTAAATTCGTTTAATATAAGATGTATAAAAAATTAGTGATAAATTCACTCTATCATGGATATCGACCCATTTTAGACTAAACTCATTGTGATCATTATTTACGTCACTATTTAACGATCATTTGCCTTCAGAGCAGGCGTGATAAATTTGTATTTCCCTATAGTGTAGAATGAAATTGTATATACAAGGTATAGCATCCAGAGTCCAAAATCGGATGTTTTTTATTGTTATTTTATTGATGTACATGCATTTCATGTGGTGTACATAAGGTTTGCTAGACTGTCAGGATCAGTATAACTCGAACCTGTGAATATCTTGTAAATAATTTGTATTGTATGATAATCGCCTCGATATTGTACAGTTTTTCATTTTATACTTTCATAACTGTATATACAAAATCGTATTGTTTACCTATATTGTTGTAAATAAATTAATTTGAACGCAAGTTTTGAACTATTTCTCTATTCTGTCATTACCCAATGATTGATTCACGTTTCGTATCAGAAAATTTTAGTAACTATTTCATTTCTACTGGTTGGGATATAGGCATTCACAAAATAGTTAGGATAGTATAATATCAAGAACACTGTTTCTCTGTTAACGATCCGTGGATATTACAAACTTGGATTTTTATTAACTACTAGCTGAGCCGACTGCCCGCTTAATACATTCGTACAGTAATGGTTACAGATAAAAATCTTTTATTTACTAAAATTTATTATTTAATTGAAGGGAAGAAAACGTCGCACACCCCCTTTGCGTCAGATTTGAACAAATTGAAGTAGCCTGTGATGTGAGTTAGTGTAATTGAAACATATTTTAGTAATCAGGTCCCCAATTTATTCAGTGATGTCCGTGATATCCCATCTCCCCCCTCACATTCCCCAAAACACCCCCTATGGGTTAGATTGGAAAACTTGAAGTAGTAAGAGTATTTCAAACATTTCTTACCCATATTCGTCAATATCTCCAGTTTGTTCAGTGATGACATAGATCACCTCCCCCCTTCCCCTAAAACACCCTTTTCTATGGGGCAGATTTGAAAGATTTCAAGTAGCCTGTGATTTAAGTAGGAAAACTCCAAACATATTCGACATCTCTGATCCCCAGTTGGTTCGGTGACGTTCGAAATGCTTTAACTCCCCCATCCTCCCCCTCAATTGTGGGTCAGATTTGAAAAATTTGAAAAAATTAGTCTTTGACTTGAATTAGAGTAATCCAAACATATTCGATAATCAAATCCCCAGTTTGTTCAGTGATGACAAAAATACCCCCCCTTCCACTACCCTAAAACACCCCCTATGGGGCAGATTTGATTTCACTGATGGGGGTGGATTTCACCTATGGGGCTGATTTCACCCCTCCCTTTCCCCTAAAACACCCCCTCTGGCTCAAATATTAAAAACTTCAAATAGCCTATAATTAAAGTTGGACTGATGCAGACATTTCCTCTCACTCACATTAGTTGTCCAATGACCCCTCTAACCGTGAAAAGTGGACAAACATACGGACAGACAGACAAACAGAGAAAAATTGAGAAAATGGTACCAATCGTTTACAAATAGCATGAAACGAAAAAGAATCGCAAAATTTCATGATTCTAATCAATGTACAGACAGACATACTTACGATTTTATTAATATAGATTTGTTGAAAGGAGACATGTGAAATAGCGTTAAACTCTAAGATTAGTTGCAGAATGCGTCAACGAATTTCCATAAAGAACATTTTGGAATAATTTAATTTTAATATTTCTTGATTTGCTTCATTTTTTGAAAATTCGCTGAAACCAGAGTGAACTTTGGATTGTGGAATGATGAGCTGAATTTCATGTTGCCATCCTTGACTAAAAAGGAGCGCCAACACGGACTCCACCGGCACATCGGAAGGGGAAAAAAATGAGGGTTACAGTGATGACCACCGTTTAGCCCCACATTGAATTTTAAATAAATAACAACTAAGACTAGATGTAAAATAGGCCAATAACTATATACATGTTACTATATACATACGAAAAAAGTGAAATAAAACTATGACTATATAAATATATCACAGATCAGATATCACAGTTCGTAGTAGAGCTCAGCGGCTCTCAGCCGCTTTTGTCTGGTCCGGATAATACATCAACCCACTCATCAGAAATGAGCTCTTAAATCGACTCCTGACCTATTGACCACCATATATGCGGGACACCCTGTACACGGACTTTCCTATATGGTTTGTATATGATTTTGGTGAGAATAGCGAGTAGATCGTAATTTTAGTGGATGCACACACCCCCCCCCCCCCCCCCCCTCCCCATCATGACCTCACGAATGTGCTAGGAGGAACAACCCTCTCCCCTAAAACTATCAAAACGTATTCTAATATGCGTTCCGTGGGCTTTTTTTTTTTCACTCATGATTCAGTAATTTCATATTACAAAATATTTTACAATAGCAAATGAGCATTTGTGATTGGAACGGGAAAAAAATCCTGATTATGACGGCTGGTGAGAATTATTACCCGTCAAACAACCGATACCGCGTTCCATTTTCTTAATACTAGACATTGTTGACTTATTTGTCATCGAATCTGGTCTAGAACTTGTTTTGTATTTTGACTCACCATTCTCGGTAGGTGTTTATTGAATAATTTATTCTCAAATATTTGATTTTCGACGAAATAACAATTTTTATCGAGAGATCGTTTACCCAAGGAAATATCAATCTATACACACTAAACATCCGATATTATCCCCGTATGGTCCCATTGTGATTACCGGAGATGTTTGAATTTTTAATGCCCACGAGCCATGTAAAATGGTTGTTGGAACTACATGAAAAGGATCAACAGCAAACAGGAGCGCAATTGTTGACATCGACCTGTAAAAACGATAAACTCTTCGGGATACTGTTTTTTTTTTTTTTTTTTTTTTTCGTGTGGTCGTGTGGGAAAGCAGAAAGGTTTTTCTGTCGTTTAGAGGCAGAAGGAGGGCGTGCGAGAGTAAATATTATCGGGTAGTTCTATTTGCTCATGTGCCGGGGCATGATTTGTTTTGTTCGTGGAGATAGGTTATCTGCCGTTGTAGATCACAAACAACGAATGTTGTTCCAGTCACTGTGAGAACATTCTTCAATGAAATCCGAATGGGAAGATAGTATACGAGCTACACACATTTTGGGACAATCTTTTTCGAATCTAGGTGTATACCCGTTAATTGTCGTTAAAGAACGACATGTTCATTTGTCTGAATTGCGAAATTCCTGCCCAAGATTCTAATTGGCTTAGACAATTTTATAGAAAGGAAATTAAATTACTTCATCGATGGGAGGCGATAAGGTCTCTCTTCCCAGGCGGCCATTTACTACGACTATGACGTCATTTACCTTTCTCTATCAATGGCTGTTATGGCAGCTTCCAATCATCCGATACCTTCCATATCGCACCTCTTTAGGAAGCTCTTAACGGGAGCTGACGTCATCGTGCGAATTAACTTCAGGAGCTCTCTTAATGGAGAGATACCCATAACATGGCGCATTTTAGGAAAGCCCTTGCTCCGATATTTTTATTGAGCAAATAAGAATAGTCAAGGAGACAAAAAAATAGTCAATACATGGAGATTTCCAGTTTGAGACGGACGTTGTTTACTTAAGTTGTCGTTTTATGTTTATTTATCGTTAAGTTAATTTGGATGGGGATGGTTGAAGATTTTGGGGCCCAGAATGTGAAGTATATTAGAGTATAATTTGAAATACCTATTATTTATACCGCTTCTGGGCGCAACTGCGGGGGCTCTTATTAACCCGATAACGGTGGAGTTCATAGGGGACTACCTCAACAATAAAGGGCTCGAATGCTGAAAATTTAATCGAAGTCGGACGTAAACTGTAAAAGTTGTGCTTGTTGCAATAATTAGAAGAAATCAAGGAGCATTGTTTTTGCATCACAGACGCAACCATCCTCGGGATGCAATAAAATTCGTTATGATCTTCTAGGACTAGCTGATTATCTACCTACAAGACTCTCCAAGCCACCGTACCCCAACTGATACGTAAAATATCTAGGTGATCTGATGTCGATCGGAGATTCAAAGAATCAAGTTGAATAAATAGGTCATGATTACACTTGGAGCGTAATCATCGGGACAAAGTCAAGGAGCAGAAAAATATCGTTTTCTCTTTCTGTTGATTTGTCAATTTTGAAGTACTTACCGAAGATATACGAGTATACGGAATGAGGTCCATCATCATTCCTTATTAATTAAACTAGAATCGATAGCCTTTTTGCCTATGCAAACACGAACATTCGACCAGGACTAAAAGTAATTATGTTGAAGCAATGAAAACCGGTAACTATTACCCACCTTCCCAGCTCAAGGATCGTGTTCTAGTTGTGCAATTTCTCGTAAGTAGTATTCAATAATGTTGACCCCAAGTTTTTCCTGATATGGGGAAGTTCAGACTTAAAACTCTGAACGAAATTTATGGCCCATCATTTTAATTGTTCCTTGATGTCCAAGAGAAGCTCCCTATCAAATTTAAAATTCCTAGGTGAAAAAGAGAATTTGACTCACTAAGCTGATCAGGACGGAGTCCGTCCTTTCATTTGTTCCTCGATGTCCAAGAGAGGCTCCTTATCTAATTAAATCTCATTAAGTAAAATAGGAAATTCATCTCTCTCATCAGCTGATCAGGATAGATCGCGGTAACCACGTCATGAATAACTTAATTAGTAGGTACCTGCTTCATCTCACCGTCGGAAACCTAGTATTACCTAGTCCGAGGAAAGAGAAATGCGCCTTTTAATCTCGTTGACGTCTTCTCAACATAATTTAAAACATTATGTACACATCAAAAAAAGTTTTTCATCACCCTTATTCAGGCAAAAATATGCTCGGTAAAAATGTGGGTTTTGGATATTTGAAAAGAAAATAGAAACAACAGAAAAAACTTGATTTCGATAAATTTCTCCACTTAAAAAAAAAATTCCTTAGAAATCGGCAAAAAACTGAAAAATTCATTTTTTTTTTTTTTTTTCCAATTGAAAAAAGAAAAAAAAAACAACAAATCTTTTAGGTAGTCTGTACTACCTCCTCTGGCTGTAACAGGCATGCGCAATATGAGGAGATTAATTGAGTCTTGGTCCAAGTTGCGCCATTCTTGAGCAGCATCTTCCCTGAGTTCGTGGACGGTCGTAGGAACATTTGGTCGACTTTGAACTGCTCTGTGGAGCATATCCCAAACATGTTCAATTGGATTCATATCCGGAGAGAAAGGTGGTCAGTCCGTTCTATTGATATTCACGGTCTGTGGGTGGTTTTGGACGATTCTTGCCCTGTGAGGTCGACTAAAACAAAATGTTCTCCATTATTTTTGGCCACCGGTGTCACTATAGTCTGGAGGATATCTCTAAAGGTACGAATTTGCACTCGTAGCTTCTATGGGCACTAGATCGGTTCTGGCGTTGTGCATAACACCAGCCCAAAACATGACAGAACCACCAGAGATCATGAACACTGGCTAGGGTAAAGGCACCAGTTATTGGACACACCCCCGTTATTGGACAGTTTTTTTGGACAGCTAGTTTTTCTTGAATAATGAGGTTACAGGGTCCTTTTAGCGAATTTTTGAAGAAAATTAAGCTATTGCTCTCGCCTCAAAATTTGTAGAATGCGAATTTTTGAAAAAATTTTATGCAGAAATCCGTTTCAGGCTATTCTGAATCATATTCTGAAGTTTAACGCATTTTTTCATGTATGTATGTATATATGTATGAATGTGTCATTCCAGACGATAACTAACTGTCCGTAGAACTGTGCTAGAAACTTCAAACAAATTTTAAAATGTTAAGGACACAAAACGAAAGTTCAAGTTCGTTGGCCAGCATGATGGGGTTACATCTCTTCGGGTTGAAATTTTCAAAAATGTAGTCAAAAATTTCAAAATAGCCTGTTTTTTGCGATTTTTTGTGCGAAATAATTTTTTCAGCATACTAACATGTGGTATATTCGGAATCAGCGTAAAATTTCCTATAAGAATATGTGTCAAGTTTTCGAAAATTTCAAAGTTGAAAAATCAGTCAAAAATCGAAATAATGCCGTTCGCTAATTGTAAAAATCGGTAATATTTGCATGAAACATTTGCATGAAACATTTGCATGAAACATCTTCAAAAATTCGCTCATGGGGTCATGCTGCATGACTGGACTTTTGTAGTTTTGTACGACTCTCTGGGGTTTAAAGGAACCATCCTGGGATGAGCTGAGGTGGCCTAGAACGTTCCTGCATCATTATTATTGATTCAGTGCCCGTTTGAAAGTTGATAGTAATCGATAGTAATGAAAAATGTACATGAATAACACATTTATTTAAGACAGAGGAAGGAAACTAAATAGGGGGGTTCTCATCGAGATAGTACTACTTTTCGGATCATCGATCTAATCCGACCAGACGAAGGAGTAAACAAGTCCAAGTCGCAATGGGAGCCGGAGAACCTATTGAATCTTTCCTGCATTCGTGCAAGACGATTCCTCAAGTTGTTGGTGGTGCCGCTGTGTGAATATAAAATGGCTGCTGGCATTGTGTGGCTTGTAGGCACGTGTAAATTCTCTGAATAATCTTGAATGAGGAATGATATGTACAAATCATAACATGCATATAAATAACCAATATACGACATATTAACACATAGAACAATACAAAGCATCCAACAATTCAAATTCCTAAAGACACACTAGAAAGGACACAGCTTATATTGTCACAGGTGAAGGGAGATTGAATCCTATTGGTCAAGAGAAAAAAGAGGGGCAGGAGGTACAACCAATTAAGTGCAAACAAATTGAAGGGGGATTATAGCTAATCAGATGAAGTGAAAGAGGGGGAAATAACTAAATATGGTTTCAACAGTGTGAAGGGATTCCAAGCTTTATAGAAATGGACCGATCAGTGGTGAAATATATTGAGGTATACCCTCATTTAAACATTTACCAGATCTGTTACTTTTGATAATTTCGAATTTTTCAAGTACATTCAACATTTCTCCCTTTGGACAAAAATGAAGAAATTCTACAAACCGCCTATCTGTCAAATCAAAATTGTAACTATGATTGGGTTCCTTAAGATGTTTCGCAAATGTAGACTTACCCTTATTTTCCCTGAAATCCTCCTGATGCTCGTCTATTCTTTCCCTGAATTTCCTACCAGTCTGACCACAATATTTGTAGCCACAAAACCATTTTATTTTATAAACCCCACTTTTATCCTGAACATTGATTTTGTCCTTAACTTATCCTAGTAATGCTTTAGTTTTAAAACCTACTTTGTACCCTCTCGATGATAGAATTTTGCCGATTTTATCAGAAATTTTCACATAATAAGGTATACTTCTCCATTGCTTTTCTTCTAAATTTTCATCTTCCCTAGCCAGGTTGGAAACTTTTTCTCTACTCCTTTTCCTAAGACCCTTATCTCATATGGTATCAACGAGATCTCCTCCATATCCGTTACTAGCCGCTATGCTTTTGATAATGGATTTTTCTTTTGATAAATTTTTTCTCTCAGATTTATTCGGTAGGTACACTCCAGAAATCCTTGCTTGCTTTATGATGAACATCCAACATTTCGACTACAGTTGGAAATTCTTTTTTTTTTTTCTTTCTTTCTTTAAATCCTTTTTAGGCCCACTGTGGTCTTTGAAGTCGCTGTTTTTTATTTATGCGTCAGATAAATTTTTGAGGTCAGAATAATATCCGCATGTATTCCAAGGACTTTTAAAATTATTAGGCAATAAGCATAATAGTGATTTTTTAGCGGAACTTATGCAGATCCATTTGTGTTTATCAAGCCAGGATCTCCTGAAAGTGCGTGTAAAAGATTTACCTGATTTTTGGTCATCCATCTAATGGATTTTGATGAAATTATCAGGGATTGTGCGGGATAGGTTCTAGAGGGTGTCCTATAACCTTCATTGCCGTCATGTAAATAGTAGTCTGTGCTCATGCGCAAACGTTAATTTATTATAACGTCGATTTCTTACCATCTATCAGTTCGATTTCGTTCAAACTCGGGTAGTAGATAGGTACATGTTTTAAGAAAATACCCTATGAATTATATCGCGATTGGTGAAGTAATGATAGCGCATCCACAAAACTAAAATTGATCGACACAGACAAAACTCCAAGACTAATACACCGATTTTTATGAAACTTTCAAGGATTGTGCGGTTTAGCTTTCTACAACTACCCCTATACGTTTCATTGCAGTTGGAGTAGTAGTAGTCTGTACGCATGCGAAAACGTCCATTTCTTATAACGTCGACTTATCAATCATTTCGTCTCGCACTTTGTTCTTCAAGTAATTCTATACGTCCATGTTACAAATCAAATCAAAATCAAATTAAATATCACTTAATTGACAACAATAAATATAAAGTAATAAATACAAAAAAAAAAATCAATTGATTAAAGAATTGAATATAATAAATGAGATAAATGAACAAATTAAATAGGTACGTTGCACACCGAAGAATAAGTTGAAAAACTTGTGCTCTTCTGTGGAGTTCAGTTATAAATAATATAAAAGAATCTTTGTCAAAGTAATGATGAAAAAGGAGAAATAGTGAACTAATTGACAATAAAACATTAATAAATTACGTTAAATTGATTCTGAAAAGAAGGTCATACAGAAATATATATATATATATATATATATATATATATATATATATATATATATATATATATATATATATATAGAAAAAAGTAATCACCCAGAAAAAACTCCAACACTGAGTAATCAACTATCTTCCTTTTAAATGATGATAGACTATTAAAATCAAAAATATGAATGCCATTGTCAAACAAAAATCTCAATACTTTAAAATATGCACTTCTTCTATAGAACTCTGTATTAATCCCTGGGAAGAGCATACGAGAGATATTGAAGTTGCGAGTTTAATCAGAAACAGAAATATGTTCATTTCTTACACCAGTGCAGTCTACGTGAACACAAGACTGAAGCATGAACATTTGGGAAATGTTTTTTACTTCAGATTGCTCATAAAGAAGCGAAGTTGGGTAAAATTATTATTCATGTTCACTATAATTTTAAGCAACCCCGGTTTCGATTTGATCCGTAGGCATCTTACGAATTGTGGCTCGGTAACAAGAGTAGATGAAATGATAAAATATTTGTGGTTACAGGTGGCTAAAATAAACCCTTTAATCTGAACATGCGATATTTTCACGATAATAATCGGATTGACACTTAGCACGTAAACGAAACACTCGAAATCGGTGTTATGGAGAGGATCCGATTAATTTATATTTACTTCATCATCTCCTATCAATCTAATTATGTTATTGAAGAGTTGATACCTATATTAAATAATTATCCTCAACCGTTGATGTTATATCAATTCCATTTAGAGCTACTGTACTCTAGTATAGCTACGCTACTGCGTATTAGATATATTAATTTAATTACGGTAAGAGAGTTCCTAGAGATCCGTCGGTCTCAATACGGTGTGCGGTAACGATAAACATTTACCGCACCTTAAAGTCACGTCAAGTCCTTAACGGATCTAGTTGTAACGCTAAATCCATGGAAGGAGGAAATTATCCCTAGGAGGTTATTTGAGTCCATGGAAGAAGGTTATTTTAGACGATTACGTTTTTTCCGGATTGCGATCCGTTACCGTATCTGTTCGGAAGGATGCGTCACCGTAACTCATTTCGTCAGAGTTACGGCACCGGATTGTCAATACCGCACGACGTATTGTGTTTTACGGATCTACTAGAAACTCTCTCACTGCTACCGCCTGAAAATGCGATTTAACCCATGGTTGAGAAATATTAAGACACTCGCTGCCAATATTGGGGTTATTCCAGAGGGCTATAAGATTTTCTACTTTATATTCAAGCCATTCCGTTTACACTGCGGAACCGTGCGTGGGATGTTTTCACTCAATTTATTCTATTCCTTTCCCCCATTCACCCTTCGACCAAACCTCTTTATCATATTTATCGGAAAAGGATCTCTTCCATTTCCAGGTATAATAATTTTTTCTGTGATTTATAATATTGGATATTAACCTTGCGAATTTCTTGCTTGTGTTTTTTTAGTTTTTCGCTTGAGCGTTCGCACAATTTACGTAATAATAATAAGCAAAATATGTTTTGAATATTTTTTGTTTCCAAGTTGAGGATTCAGTTAAAATGTTGTTCAATACACCGCGTGTTTTTTTAAGAGATTTTTTGGTGCAAGAACGGAATTTTCATCTTAGCCTTGAGGTGATATATCGTCTGGAATGACACAACACACACCATTATATGCATGAAAACGCGTAAACTCTAGGATTCGTTTTACAATGCCTCAAAAAGGATTTGAAAGAAAAATTTTTTTCGGTAATTTTTATTTACATTTTTTTAGAGCCATTGAATAGCTTTACCTATTTCTACAAAAATTCGCTAAAATGAAGCTAATTAAGCTTATAGAATTAATAAACTCGGAGCTCTTTTTAGCCTGATTGCTCCAGAACATGTCTGACTAACGATTCTTTAATGAGTAGGTAAATGATAGACCCTTAATGACCCTTGTGTATTATCATCACTGTATTATCTGTCCTGTGAGTCATCAAAATTGCATTTGAGATGTTATGGGTGCAGTTGGATCATTGATGAAACGTGCTATTAGAAAACAACGAACGCCAGGGCATTATTCGGTCACAATAAAATCAACTTTTACAATCTAACCGGTAAGATTTTCTTGAGAAGACTGAAAAAACCTGTGTGGCCACTCGGTCACTTCAGTAAAGAGATAGCGATCGAGTAACACAGAAGTTATGTGAATAACGTTTCACACGGCAAATATCCCTGGACAATTTAGACACGGCCTCGCTGTGGATATTGTTTTTGCCCTTGATGTAACGTTAATGTTACGCGAACTTTTCCCACGAGTGAACAAAATCGCTTACACGAATCCATTTGAGTACGTGTCTCTCATTCAGTGGCTTTCTTGCAGTTTGGCGGTCCGGGGTATTCAACTCGTGCGGATCTTGATGATGCGTTCAGGTTGAGTGGGGTTAAATAAAGTTGCGAAGTTCGCAATGATCAGAAATAACAAACCATGAAATTCGGTAAAGAAACATCCAAATTCTGACAGGTGAATCCAGTATATCATCTGCTATTGGGAGCTTATCTTGGGAAGTGAACACAAACCAACCATTAATAAAGAATTTAAAAAAAAAAAGTGAACACGAAAAACGTAGTTAACGGAGATTAGCCAATCTCTATTAAAAATAATATCGAAGTTAAACCTTAGCATCTTTTACCAACCCAAAACTCGTTTATCCCGAGTTTGGAACAACGGAGTCCCACGGTGTACCTATAAGCAAACTGTCGAATGAAATTCGCTAAACAGGTGGACAATTTGAACACCTGGTCAATAAATCAGCTGGTTCCTTAACCTACTCTACAAGGGATTGCTATTCATAATCGTATTATTACCTGTTTTCATCATCTATTATACGTTACTTTCCTATCATCCTATATCACTTTTGTGTAATGATTCATTTCTGTCGGTTTCTCGAGTCGGAAACTCCTCGAAACTCGATGTCGTCCAGTTCCTCTAAGAGCAGAATCCGCCGTCGGATCTTAGTGGGACGTCATCGAGGGACATCCGAGGAAACAGTCCATAACATCAATCGTCTCTTAATGACTCAGATAGTCTCCCTATCGAATTTCAACTTCCAAGGGTGGGCAGCAGATAATTTATGTCACTTAGCTGATCAGGAAAGCGCCCATCATCATTTCATTCGTATTTTAATTACCCAGTGAGTCCCCCTGTCAAATTTCCATTCCCTAGGGTGAACAGGAGAAAATTTAGCTCACTCAGCTTATCCATAAGTGTCCATAATTTCAATCGTATCTTAACGTCCCAGAGAGTCTCCCTATCAAATCTCACTTCCAAGGGAACAATTAAGCTCAACAATCAAGCTCACTCAGCTGATCAGGAATGATACCATAATTTCAACCGTCTCTTAATAATAGTGAATAATAAATGAATAGATTTTATTGTAGTAACACTTGGTTTTTACAAGATAGGAATAATATTCAACAGAGAGTTCCTAAAGCGGTAGGGAGATAGAGATGAGGCGCCTGATCGTGAACGGAAAACACTAGTGCGCATGCGCGGTCGCAGATGAGGCGCCTCATCTCCAATAATACAAATTTATTTCACCTAAACATAAGAGGCTTCATCCCGAACCAACCTATCTCAACTCTTCCTCTATATCGCAAAGTAACCTTACACATCAATAACAGTGATATTCATTGATTGTTGGTATTCATGATTCATGAAAATTATATTCATTTTCTTGTTCATTAATTTTCAAAATCTGCCATTGCGAAACGTTTTCGTGAATAAGAAAAGAACTAGGAAACGTAGAAATGCTGGAAACCGAACACAAGGGATAGGCGGGAAAATCCCCTTGGTGGTTTAGCGTTACTTGAAGATAAGTAGCGTCACTCTAAGGCCCTCTACACACGAAGATACTAGTTAGTAACGCAACCAGTTGGTAACTCGAGTTCCTAACCAGTTACAGACTGATTGGTGACTTGGCTCCACACACGAGGCTACTCATCACTAACCGAAATCTCTGATGTTATTCAATTTCGTAAGCACTGGACTGGACGAACGCCCTAAGCGTGAAGAGGACGAAGTTAGTCAGTATCGTTGTATGTTAGATTTCAGTCATCGCTTTCCCGTTTTCAATCGTAAACATCGTCATCCCTGTATTTTCAATTGTATTTTATTGTTTCGTACGAATTAGTCGGGATGCGGCCCAAGGAAAAAAATAAATGAAATTACTTCATTTATTATTTTATTAGATGACGTTTCGTCCTCTAACTGAGGACATCTTCAGATTTTGGTGTGAACGGGGAAAAAAGTATAAACATACGAATAACGGATATTTCTTTATTTTTTCTCATTTAAATAATAACTACCTATCCATCCATTCTTTTATTGCGTTCTGGACATTTTATTGACTTGGTGAACCGCTATATGTTCTCTGACAAATCCGTTATTCGGATGTTTATACTTTTTTTCCCGTTCACACCAAAATCTGAAGATGTCCTCAGTTAGAGGACGAAACGTCATCTAATAAAATAATAAATGAAGTAATTTCATTTATTTATTTTTTTTTTTCCTTGGGCCGCATCCCGACTAATTCGTACAAAACAATAAGTACTTACGGCCGACCAAACTACCAATATCAATTGTATTTTACAATAAAGTGTGTTCAGGATCCCGTCAACATTGTTATTCGTTTCCGTGATTATTCACCATCAAAACTGCTATTGAGTGGATAATTGAAGAAAAACGATTTCAATAATTAGAAAACAGGAGTGCAGCTTTGGATATTTGAGTTAAAATTCACCTTAACCTTGAACAATGCTAATCTACTTTTGTACTTGAACATACCTGTCAATTTTACGACGTTACCGACTTCTGCCCACGCACTCTCCGTTTCTTGTTTCCTTGAATATCCAAAAAGGTTGAAATTGTATAAAATCCGATGTTTTTCGACTTCTCCCACTAACAACAGATTGATTTGTTGGTCACCCATGGCTCGAGTTAGTAACTGGAATCACAGGTGACTGGACATGCGAGTCAACAGGGAACTAGTTAGTAACTGGTTTCTAACCAGTTACTAACCAGTTGCGCCGTGTGCGGTTCCCCATTGAATTACATAGGAAGTGACTCAAAGTAAACTGGTTAGTAATTCGCGGCACTAACCAGTTAGTAAATGGTAGCTTCGTGTGTAGACGGCCTAAGATGAAATGCTAATTCGACCCTCTTCGCTTTATCAGGTTACCATCCGCTGTGGCTCGCTCCAGATGATAAAATCCCCAAGCACCTTAATCCCAATTGACTTATCGTTTAGGAACTCTCTAATATTGCCAAGCAATTAAGATAGGTATGTAGGTATGTTACACCAACCCACAAAAAGATTGAAAATACGCTAACAGAATGCATTATTAAAACTTTGCACTGAACACAGCGCACATTTTGACAGCAGGAGTACTTAATATTTACTTACAGATAGATTATGTATTAATGGGTAGTTTATGGGATATAATTAGCTTCAGTCAAAAGTAACGACCTTCGGTCAAGATACAGGAGCGTTTGCGGACAGTTGTTTCGTTGCTCGTTGAAAGAAAAATACGTTACGACTAATTTGAGCGTTATTTAATTTTATAAGATCTTGCAACGAGCCCCCACTTATAAACCTATTTCTTTCGGCTTGGAATATACGACTTCCTGGCAGCAGATGAAAAATACTGTCGAAATATCCGGAGTAACACAAAGGGCATGGTTCTGTTCCATCAGAGTTTGATAAAAGGCGGGGGAAGTATATCCTTCCAACTCCATTCCCAGATACCCGAACTTGGGATATACAAAGGGAGATCTGATGAAAGATACCCAGAGGTGCCACTGGATAGAAGCAAGGGCTTCAGGAAATGTACAGAAAGAAGAATTTTCAATGGAAACCTGATCCTTGGTAACTACAAGTAACAAATGACCTTCGATCAGCGATGGGATCACGGTTTTTAGTTCGGGAGCGGTTATATCAACCCTCAGTAAGTCAACTCTGTTTAATTGTAGTAAAAACGATTTCAGCTGCAGCACCCAGTTATACTTTTCAGCTGAGTTGGTACCAAGAGCTAAAAGGAATACACGATTTTTTTTTTTTTAGTTAGGTAGGTCATGACTAAAGTATCTTCATGCTAACACTTGTATTGTGACGGATATGAATTGATGAGACGGAAATGGGGAGGCGCGCATGCCCTTACCCCCCTGGCACACTTCTTTCCATTACAGTTAGCTCTCACGGCCTTGCCCTATCCAACTGCTTTCCGCCTGCATCTCTGATTTACTCGCTCAAGACGTCCGGCCCTGTCTACCAGTTACTTTGATGAATCCACAATCCATCTAACATCCATAGCTTTTGACATGGATATGTCTTTGCTCTGGGGGGTCAACCAAAAATTTCCGTGATGCAAAATTTGTGTCACAATTTCAGTGTTTTTCACGTACAACCCAGCCGTTGCTAGGGGAATGGAACTTCCGCAGTTTTCATCGCACATAAATCGTTCGCCACTCGTTGGAAAGCGCTTGATTTATGTGATAAATGTTGATATCTCAAGCTACCAATTTCCAACAACTCATTGTAGTGGCTTCTCTCCACAGTTATTTTCAACATTTCTATAAGTAAACCGTTGTTTTGTTGGAATTAGTCGGGATGCGGCCATGCGGCCCAGGGATTTGTTTAAAATTAAAGGATTTGTTTACAACTCTCGAGGACAACCGTTATGAAATCCCCAATCAAAGACATATCCATGTAACATGGTATCTGCTTGTAAAGTAGATAGTGGAACTCGTTTACGAGTTGATTATTTAGGTACTTGAAGTTTGAAATTAAAGACTTCTTTGCCTTAGCGCTCGATTTGGCCGGGTTATGATAGCAAAAACATTTTCTCTAATTGAATCACATTAACGGGAGGCGTGGGGGTAATACCAATATAACGTAAAAAAGGGGGTACTTCAGGAACATGCCCTGCCCTCATTTTTCGTTCAATTGAGCTGATTTTTTTTTAAATTCACTCTTCATGTTGTCATCTTTCGATTGATTGGAGAATTTTCTTGTATACGATACTACATGATGGTTTGCATGAGTTGGCAAAATTGGAGGTTTTATCATGTCGTTCCTTCATCCACCAGCGCATGCCCCCAGGAAATTTCCAGTATTTTTTTCAGTCATTCAATTCCCACACTTCTCACGGTAATTTCGATCCGATACGACAAACAGGCCGGTCAAAAAATGTTCCCGAAGAGCGGAAAACGTCGTTTTGAGAAAAACGCGATTGCAAAAAAATCGGTTCTCACGAACGCGCCGCGACTCCGGCCGAAGCACTTGCTCATTTCGTTTGGTGGAAACTTCTACTTCTCTCTCAAGAAACTATTGAAACACTGTCTGACACTGACGCAGGCTAGTAAGTAAAATTTTCTAAATCCACAATAAAATGTTTACACGGTTAATCTGTTTAATAAGTGTGTCCCAAAAAATGCCACCCACCTAAAAAATATAAATGTTACGGGTAATGCCCACCAACCGGACAATGTTAGCTTTAGCCGGATAAAGTCAGCCTTACCCAGCCGCGGTGGGTGAAGCACGCAATACTCCTCGGGGTTTAACCGGATGGAGCTGGGGGGCTGGAGGTGCCTTGGATAATGCTGTCTATTCTGTTTGTCAGAAGGCTTAGGATTTGTTCAACTGATGAAGAACCGTGCCTATCATTGTGGGATTAAGAGATCTCCGTATCAAGCAATGTTTGGATAGGATGTTAAGGTCGGCATGTTGGCCTTTTTCGCATAAGTCGGCTGTACTGTGCGGCTTCAAATTCCGGAATTCAACAGAGGGAAGGGAGATTTCCGGAATATTCTATTAGCAGTTTTGGATGTACGGGATGGCTCATATAATCTTGGTAACAGTAAGGGTAGGTACCATTTCCCAACGATTCTCCAGAAACCAATTCACCATTTTTAAATTAGCCTTATACGCTTGGATTCCGTCTCATCTGAAGAAAAATCAATACGTGAACTTGCTATTAGTTAATCGTTTTCGGGCGGGCAAGGTTTCAAAAAGTGTAATTGCAAGGGGAAGTGCAAGTCAAAAATATGTGAGTGTGTCTAAAATGCAACTCGAAATGTCATTCTAGTTTGCCATGCGCAAACAAGTAAACAATTACGTAAATTATTTCTGTTCTAGAACCAAAAATTTCAACCATGTATCATGTTTTCTCCTCGATATTGATTCGAAATTCTATGAAAACATCAGAAATTAACAAGCGGTTGCAATCATGTTCACAATATCAATTATTGAGAATGATCACCTGTGTGTAAACAATTATTTATATAACCATGCTCATAACTCAGTTTGTTGGACACGCACTTCGCCGTAGTTAACATAATATTGTTGGATAAATCGAGAGCTTTCGAACGAATGGTCAACGAATTTAGTGGGATGAAAAACGACGAAGTACCATTTCCCTAGCAACGACTCGGTTGTAGGCGGAAATCACTGTAACACTATATGTTTCGTGCGCGGAAAAAAGTTGACTCGCAAAATTGACGAGCATAAATTGCTAGGTTCCCAGGGCTAAAACATGATACATGTTAATATAGTCCAGCAGTGAGGTCATAAAATCTGTGGGTTGCTGGACAAAATTGGAAAGTTAATGAAATTTTGGGGTGTTGTTTTGGGATGCCTAGGGAAGCTAAATCCTAGTTTTCTGACAAAAAAAGCCTGTGCTCGATTGTGGGTGGCCGAAAAACCGCGATTTTTTCGGGCTTTTTTCGGTTTTCCGATTATAACTCGAAAACTATGCCTTGTAGAGGTCTTTTTATTACATTTTCGGAAAGAGCATTAAATTTCCTTCAAATTTCACTAGTCACATGTTTTTTTTTAAAAAATAGCTGCTATGTTACAGCCCTTCCAAAGTACATCAAATTTCTCAAAATGTACAATTTTACGGAAAAATGCATGTTTTAGCCTCATAACATTCATTTGTACGTACTATGACTCACATGTATGTATGTTATACATACTATATGAACCACCCACCCCTTCCCCCCCTCTCTTCCTCCAATGTACTCTTCATTCCCATCATAGTGTAGTGGATTTATATATGTTTGACTAGGGGTATAGGTACCCCTAGAGGAATGCCTTTAGACAAATCCTGAGTCGGGAGAATTTCATGAGTCTGGTGATTCGGGTTTGTTCCTTGATGAGGAACTTGTTGAAGGTGCTGAAAAGTACCTTCAGATTGGTGTTTATCCCTATTTCCAAAGGGGTGATATTTGTCGGACTCATAGGACATGTCTCGCCATGTAGAGTGACGATGTGCCGTTCTTTTTGAATATCTCTTGCGTGGGAAAGATATGTTTCATCCGTCGAGGGACCTCTTTGTGTCCACTGGTAGTGGGAGTCTGTAGGTCTTGAAAAGTACCTACAAGAATTAAAAGTGGAAGACTGGAAGTTCTGAAAAGAACTGTTGTCTTGTGAGTACCCGGTCGCAAAGGACGGGTATGTTTCCTCGAGCTGGTAAGCCATGCGAGGAGCCCCAGTTGTAGGGGTCTGAAACTCGTGAACTACGTCTATTCCGTTGTTGAAAGGCCGGAATACGTGAGTTTCTGATTGTGTTGGAACCCTCTGTGTTTGAAGAGGGGTTGTCCGGGCGTAATTCGCAGGGATGTGATTGTCGCGGAGGGGAAGCCTGAGCTCCCCGGGCCCGCGTAGCAGCGCCACTATTTATTGTAAGTACATCAATGTACAGTTTTACGTACATGAATATAATAAAAATATTACATACATGATTATAATAAAAATCAGTCCTCTGTCGATCTTTGTCTTTTTGGCAGAGCTGGCTTGTCATCCTCACTGCCGTCTGTGACATCTGCTTCTTCGAATGGAGTGAATGTGGTGGGCTGATCGTAGTTCAGTTCTTCGTCAGTGTCGTAGTCTGTGTCCTCTTCATTGAAGTCGGGCTGTGGGGAGTTTTCAAACGTAGTCCTACAACAGTTTTAGCACTCAGCTGAACAGAGGAGTCCTGATTTTTTGCAAATGCAGCCTCCTGTAGTGCACCCACCAGCTCACCTGCACCTGATGATGTAAAGGAGATAGTCTGGAGCAGCTTTTAATGTTGTTGTTTTGGGATTCACAAATGAAAATGAAAAGATTGATATGATATTTCTGTTAACGACACAAGCGTGAATTATACTAAGAGCAGTAATATCTAATAAAGGTGTGGTACCGTGAACAATGAACGTGAGCACTAGTAATACCAATCTCGTTTGGTGTTACCCAGGCAGATGGTATTTTTAGGCACATTCTCTTGCTGCACGCAATTAGTGGGAGGGGCTCAACATCAGCTCCCTTTGGAATTGGGAATAAGAAAGCCGTGCAAGTGCTTGAAGAAAATCCTTGGCTGTCAGACATAGTCAGCATTTTTAAGGACCCAGAAGCAACGCCAAACCAAATCTCTGATGCTGGAGAGCAGTTCTTGGGGAAGATGTATGGAGGGAATGTGGAGGTTGATGATTTGGATGGCTTGCGGTACCGCTCATTCCAAACTGTAGTGGTTAAACCAACGTTTCAATTAGCCAGACTGCCACCCACTCAAGATTCTGCGAAGTACCACTCCTACAGGGCATACCTACAAGTTCAAACATGGCTTGGATGTGCAGGAAAGCACCTAAAAATACCATCTGCCTAGGGCTGGAGCTTAACAAAACGAGGTTGGTATTACTAGTGCTCACGTTCATTGTTCACAGTACCACACCTTTATTTGATATTAATGGTCTTAGTATAATCCACGCTTGTGACGTTAACAGAAATGTCATATCAATCTTTTCATTTTCAGGCGTGAATCCCAAAAGAACAACATTAAAAGCTGCTCCAGACCATCTCCTGACATCATCAGGTGCAAGTGGGCTAGTGGGTGCACTACAGGAGGCTCCATTTGCAAAAAAGCAGGACTCATTTGTTCAGCTGTGTGCAAAAACTGTTGTAGGACTACGTGTGAAAACTCCCCACAGCCCGACTTCAATGAAGAGGACACAGACTACGACACTGACGAAGAACTGAACTACGATCAGCAAACCACGTTCACTCCATTCGAAGAAGCAGATGTCACAGACGGCAGAGGATGACGAGCCAGCTCTGCCAAAAAGACAAAGATCGACAGAGGACTGATTTATATATACCTTATTATATTCATGTAGGTAAAACTGTACATTGATGTACTTACAATAAATAGTGGCGCTGCTACGCGGGCCCGGGGAGCTCAGGCTTCCCCTCCGCGACAATCACATCCCTGCGAATTACGCCCGGACAACCCCTCTTGAAACACAGAGGGTTCCAGACCCCTACAATTGGGGCTCCTCGCATGGCTTACCAGCTCGAGGAAACATACCCGTCCTTTGCGACCGGGTACTCACAAGACAACAGTTCTTTTCAGAACTTCCAGTCTTCCACTTTTAATGAACAAGAAGGTACTCTTCAAGACCCACAGACTTCCACTACCAGTGGACACAAAGAGGTCCCTCGACGGATGAAACATATCTCTCCCACGCAAGAGATATTCAAAAAGAACGGCACATCGCCACTCTACATGGCGAGACATGTGCCTATGAGTCCGACAAATATCACCCCTTTGGAAATAGGGATAAACACCAATCTGAAGGTACTTTTCAGCACCTTCAACAAGTTACTCATCAAGGAACAAACCCGAATCACCAGACTCATGAAATTCTCCCGACTCAGGATTTGTCTAAAGGCATTCCTCTAGGGGTACCTATACCCCTAGTCAAACATATATAAATCCACTACACTATGATGGGAATGAAGAGTACATTGGCGGAGGAGAGGGGGGGAAGGGGTGGGTGGTTCATATAGTATGTATAACATACATACATGTGAGTCATAGTTCGTACAAATGAATGTTATGAGGCTAAAACATGCATTTTTCCGTAAAATTGTACATTTTGAGAAATTTGATGTACTTTGGATGGGCTGTAACATAGCAGCTATTCGGTTAAATAAAACATGTGACTAATGAAATTTGAAGGAAATTTAATGCTCTTTCCGAAAATGTAATAAAAAAGACCTCTACATGGCATAGTTTTCGAGTTATAGTCGGAAAACCGAAAAAAGTCCGAAAAAATCGTGGTTTTTCGGCCACCCACAATCGAGCACAGGCTTTTTTTGTCAGAAAACTCGGATTTAGCTTCCCTAGGCATCCCGAAACAACACCCCAAAATTTCATTAACTTTCCAATTTTGTCCAGGCAAAAGTACCTCACTGCTGGACTAATATGTTAAACTTCTTTCTTCTACATTTGTGACATCAATAATTATATCACTCTTAACTTGAAATTATAGAAATAATATTCATGTATGTTGACAGTTCACCTGATACCACCTTTAGCCAATCGCTATTGGGTAAGGCTCGCATTACCCGGATAAATCCCGCAACTTCAACATTTTCCTGGCTTTATCCCTCCGTTTTGGATACTGCTGACTTTATCCGGCTAATGCTAGCGTTATCCACTTGCGGGCATTACCCGTAACATATATATTTCCTCAACATTATAATATTTTTTGTAAGGATCTCAAAAACGATGTTGTTGTTGAATGGAACCCACATATTGTATTGCCGATTTGAATTCTACGTAAAATTTCATGAAGAAATGACCCCTCACTCGATTTTATTAACGCGCAAACGGGCGCCATTCCGCTCTAAAAGTGCTGAAATTCTGAAATACTGAGTTTTTTAAGATATTTAATTGCCATATGTTGTACATGATTTTGAGATAATTTTCGTACTGAACCTCGTAATGATGTTCATTTATTGATATTTGGAATACCAGACATGCTGAGTGAGGCCCTACCTTTCAACTAGGAAATTTAATTTTGTCTAGCTACTTTGGGTTTTTGAACCACTGTGCGGAGTTTACCGTCCAAAAAGTTTCTTTTGAAACCCTTACGCCATTTCTGAGCCTAATATTCCTATATTAAACCGATATTTAAAAGAAGAAAGAAAACTCCTGCCTTCCCTTCATCGGAATTCCAATTACCTGCGGAATTTCCGTTGAAACTGAGTGTCAAGAGGCCCTTTTCCCTCAACGCTACGAGAACATAACTGAACCCTCAAAATCATAACTCGTTATTCAGTTTTTTATTTTAGCAAGTTTTTCGAAGAAAAAAAAAAAAGCATAGATCATAATATGATCTATTATATGTGGAAATGGTGATCATAATATGACGTATATATTATGTACTGATTGAAATTCGAAACAAATTTAGTTCTAATCACTTATGTATGGAGTAGTTCTCAAGTTATTATTAAACCGATAATAACATGTGTTGTTATTGGATCATCGGGGTTTAATTTTCCTGTGATTACTGTCTTTGAAGTTAGAGTAAAAATATAAACCTTACGTTACGTTCAAGTACTTGATTCTTATTCTATCAAACGTTACATGGTGACAGCGGTGTTCTAGTGTTCACCTTTATACGTACGTGAATATAATGGGACCCAAACTCAAAAGGAGGTCACGTCAAGGGGATTTAGGTGACGAAGGTGAAGTCATCGGGGAAGCAATTCCACCACAAGGTTCGACATCCTTTGTTTTTACACCACCAGCTCCGTTCAATTTCAAAAAACCGGAGCTTTGGGAAAGATGGTTCAAGCGTTTTGAACGATACAGGCTAGCTTCGGGATTAGACAAACAGCACGAAGAAAAACAGGTTACCACATTAATCTATTGCATGGGGGAGGAAGCAGAGAGAGCAGTACAAACCTTAAAGAAAATGCTAATGAAAAATGAAGACCCTACTCTAGCACTCTTGGAGTATCGAACCACTCCAGGCCATTCTGGGTACAGTCCTGCAGAACTTCTAATGGGAAGGAAACTTAGGACAAGAGTTCCAGTGTTGCCCACTGAGCTCCAACCACTGTTTATTGATCATGTCAGTTTTCGTGAAGGAGATAGACGATACCGAATGGAGCAAGCTGAGCAATACAACCAACGCCATCGTACTAGACAGGAGACCAGTTTGGTTATTGGCTCCCATGTGTACATTCCAGACAGAAAAGAAGAGGGAACCATCACTCATCAAGTAGCACCCAGGTCTTATTCCGTCTCTACGAGGGAGGGAGAGATTAGAAGAAATCATTCCATGCTTCGACCATTGCCAACGAACCAACTGGTGGATCCTACGACGAGACAACCGACGACGTCCTCAGGTCGCGTTACTAAAGCACCTAACCGAATGAATTTGTGAACTATTGTTTTCCTAAAAGGGGAGATGTATGGAGTAGTTCTCAAGTTATTATTAAACCGATAATAACATATGTTGTTATTGGATCATCGGTGTTTAATTTTCCTGTGATTACTGTCTTTGAAGTTAGAGTAAAAATATAAACCTTACGTTACGTTCAAGTACTTGATTCTTATTCTATCAAAAGTTACAACTTAAATCTTGACAGAACATGGAACATGTTCCTTAGGAGAACAGGAGAGAATGTAGGTCACTCAGCTGATTGGGAAAGGCCATCATTTCAATCGTCTCTTAATGTCCCAGAGAGTCTCCCTATCCAAGTTTCTTTCCAGTCTAATAGTGGTTGCAATCATGTTTACAGAATTAACTGAGAAGGATCACCTGTATGTAAACAATTTTATTCATACAACCACGTTCTTATCTCAGATTTTTGGCCACGCACTGCGCAGTTACCATAAATACGGCTAGGTAAATCCAGAGCTTTCCAACGACTGGCGAACGATTTTTGTACGATGATAAATGCCTAACATACAGTTCCGTAGCAACGATTTGGTTGGAAACGAAAATCATCAGAAAATAGGAGAGAGAAATTGGCTTCGGAGCTCACGTAATGCACTAAAAATAGAGAATTATTTCGTTTTTTACGGAAGCTGCCCGTACGTGGCCGTAAGGCGTAGTCAACTGTTAAGTACGATGACAACCAAAAAGCTAAATGGATAGAGACCTCCAGGATCGGGTCCTGCACTGAGTGAGTCTGTTTGAACGCGCTCGGATGATTCTGATAGGATAACCTGAACCAAACCTGAATTGAAACCTTCCTCATTTCTCATTTCCACAGAATATCTGAGTAGGTAATCCATCAAAAGGGAAAATATCCACTTTTTGGAAAAATTAGTTTTATTAACATTTCTATACCTTTACTTTGTCTTTGTCTTTGTGATATTTCCCGACCATCCATAACACCTCAAAATAATATTTATATATTTATGGACAACATTTTGTGGTCAGTACTCCTCCGAAACCGCTGGTCCGGTTTGTACCAAATTTTGATATGATGTATTACCATGTCGGAACTTGTGCCTCGCTGACTGGGGTGAGGATCATCTGACTACGAGCCGTAATATCAATCATAATTAGCAAATAAAAATAAAATCTCTCTTGTTCACCGTAGGACGTTGAAAATTGATAGGGAGCCTCTCTGGGATAACAAGAGACGAACGACTTTATAGGCTCCACCCAGAGCTCCTGCTGATCAATTCGAAAAGTTGGTTCTGCTTACGCAAACTGCTTTTGAAGCGAAGCTTTGTGTGTGAGATTGTGTGTGAGAACTTGTATGCAATAAAACTGATTATGCAAAAATTGAAGGATGCAAATTATTAAAATTATATTAAATTAATTCCAATTAGAAGAGATTGTTTATGAGTATGAAAATACTCATAATTCTATTCTACGCTTTATAATATAAAGCTTCGCTTCCTTCGGACGGCCCCATTTATTATTATTATTTTTTTTTTTTTCCCCCTTTTAAGTAGTAAGGCGTTCAGAGTATCAATTGTTTAAAATCTGACTTTGTCAAAACGGAAGTTAGTGAAAAACGTTGTCTATTTCCACGAAAAATAAAGAGTTACAATGTTAAATCGATTTCGACGGTTAGGCCATCATCAGTAACAAACAATAACTGAAGACACATTAGAAAGGACACAGCTTATATAGAGACAGGTGAAGGGAGATTGAATCCCATTGGTCGAGAGAAAGGAAAGGGGCAGGAGGTACAACCAATCAAGTGCATACAAAGTGAAAGGGAGATTGAATCCCATTGGTCGAGAGAAAAGAAAGGGGCAGGAGGTACAACCAATTAAGTGCATACAAAGTGAAAGGGGGATTATAGCTAATCAGATGAAGTGAAAGGGGGGAACTAACTAAATAGGGTTTCAACAGTGTGAAGGGATAATTCCAAGGTTTACAGAAATGGACCTATCAGTGGTGAAATATATTGAGGTATGTCCTCATTTAAACATTTACCAGACCTGTCACTTTTGATCATTTCGAATTTTTCAAGTACATTCAACATACCTCCCTTTGGGCAAAAATGAAGAAATTCTACAAACTGTCTGTCTGTCAAATCAAAATTGTAACTGTGATTAGATTCCTTAAGATGTTTTGCAAATGTAGACTTACCCTTATTTTCCCTGAAATCATCCATATGCTCGTCTATTCTTTCCCTAAATTTCCTACCAGTCTGACCGCAATATTCGTAGCCACAAGAACATTTTAATTTATAAACTCCACTTTTATCCTGCACACTAATTTTATCCTTAACGGATCCTAGTAATGCTTTAAGACTATTTTTATTTTTAAAACCTACTTTATAACCTCTCGATGATAGAATTTCGCCAATTTTATCAGAAATTTTCCCATAATAAGGTAAACTTATCCATTGCTTTTCTTCTAAAGTTACATCTTCCCGAGCCAGATTGGAAACTTTTTCCCTACTATTTTTCCTAAGAACCTTATCCCATATGGTATCAACGAGATCTCCTCCATATCCGTTACTAGCCGCTATGCTTTTGATAATGGATTTTTCTTTTGATAAATTTTGTTCACTCATTGGAATAGATAGTGCTCGGTTGATCATACTATGGAAGGCTGCATGCTTATGTACTGAAGGGTGATTTGAACTACTATGGATCGTTATATCGCTATATGTATCTTTTCTGTAGATTGAAAAATCATGCTTCTCATTTACTAAAGAGATGGACAGATCAAGAAAATTTAGTTTATTCCCGCCGAATTCGAGGGTGAATTTGATATAGGGATCTAATTTATTGATTTTTTCGTGAAAAGAATTTAGTTGTCTTTCTGTGCCCTTCCATAGAATGATGATGTCATCGACATATCTATACCAATAGAGAAGATTATTTGTGTTAAAAGTTGTAAATATTTGTTGCTCAAGATAATCCATGTAAATATCTGCAAGCAGAGGAGATAACGGAGAACCCATAGCAACCCCTGGCTGTGTATAACATTGCCCC
Organism: Adelphocoris suturalis; assembly: GCA_030762985.1. Taxonomy (NCBI): domain Eukaryota; kingdom Metazoa; phylum Arthropoda; class Insecta; order Hemiptera; family Miridae; genus Adelphocoris; species Adelphocoris suturalis. The sequence continues at coordinate 10,377,881 of CM061043.1, forward strand.
TCAAATAAAAAGTAATTTTGATCCATACAGACAGACATCAAATTAAACAATTCATCCTTTTCGAAAATATTAAGTTTAGAGCCGTGAATCAGCCTGCATACCACATCTTTGCAGCTAGCTACATCGATATTGGTGAACAGACTAACCACGTCAAAAGATGCAAGTTTAGCATTTGGAGGCATCTGAATGTCCTTAATTTTGGAGACCAAATCATAAGAATTTAGTACAGTATGTTGAGGCCGAAAGTTGATTTTGTTTCTAAATAAAATATTGAGTTTTTTAGTCAATTTATAAGCAGGAGCACCAATATAAAACACCTCCGGTCTCATCGGCGCTCCTTCCTTATGAATTTTAGGGAGACAGGATTACCTGGGCGCATGAGGGTTCATTTCTACAAAACTTGGAATGTACATATTTTTTAGTAGGCTATCTTCTGATTGTTTAACTACTTTTCGAACTAATCTTTGAAATTTTGAAGTTGGGTCAGATGGGAGATTTGAACAATCTGACTTTGTCAACTACAACTGAACTGCTCAACCCACAAAAATCGTTTTTGTATTTTTGAATTTGTAGTACGAGTAGTATGTGCTACTCACCTGACTCGATCCCAACCATATTCGACGCGTAAAATAGTTTCGCATATCATGAGGGTTTTCCTTACTTACGAATTAGTTTTCCGGGGCAAGTCCGAGCTGACGGCAAAGGAGGAGGATCGGAGGAGTTTACTATAGCCTAAATGTTGATCCGGAACTTTGCGATCATTTTTTTAAAATCCGCATCAAAATTGTTCAAACTGTTTGGCGTAAATAAAGATGATGACTTGATGACTTGATTCGATTCAATCATGGCTTACAATACATGTAAGTGAAGTGAGCCGTCAACGTCCTTTAATGCCGAAGTCAGTGCAATTGTGAAAGCTCTGGAATACATTAGCAATCAGAGAAGTAACATCGGAACCTACTTGATTTGCACAGACTCTCTAAGCGCATTGCAAATCTTGAAGTCCACGTCCATACAGAGGGTGAAGAATGTTATATTCATCAGATTACTCCAGAAGCTGAAATTATGCAAAGACAGAAATCAGGAGGTCATATTTGTCTGGGTAAAAGCTCATTCAGGGCTAATTATATACGAATGAGGTGGTGGATCGATTGGCTAGAGAAGGATCGGTATCGGAAACGGTACTAGATTCTCCTGTGATGGTTGAAGACCTCATACCCTTGATTAAGAGGAATTACCATGAAAAATGGAAACAATTTATAGACTCGGGTAACGGAGAGACCTATAAACAAGTTCAACCACAACCACCTCGTCTTCTTTGGTTCAGAAACCAAAACTTACCTAAACAATTATGTCGAATATTATTTCGTGTTAGAACTAACCACGGTATATGTGTCGCCTATTTGTTCAAAATCGGACAACGGGAATCCCCACAATGTGAAAAATGTGGAAATCCAGATGGATCTTTACATCATCTGATGATGGATTGCCCAGACCCTGAACAGGAGAGACACTTTTTGTTTACTATTTTAGCCACAAAAAGAAATGTAAATTTGGAATATGTAACCATTTTATCATCAAGGAATATAATAATTTATAAAGAACTTTTTAAATCTATGTTAAATTGTAGTATTAATATATAAAAGAAAATTGTTTTACTTAATACAAGTTTTGAATCGTAGATAAGAATATGTAGGTATGGATGTATACAGAACGTAATGACAAATAAATAAATAATTTTTAAAAAACTCGGCGCTCCGCGCCTCGGTAGGGGGCAAGCCCCCTGAACCCCGGTTACCTCTATTTACATACTTCGGACGAAATTATTGAAACACAGAATGTGTTTTAGCTCACGTGTATACATCACCGAAGGACGGTTCGCGAACAACTGGAACTCCAACGATTTTCGTATATAAAATGACTCACGAACGGGTCTGTCGCGGCTACTGTAAATGGATGTAAAAACCAGGCGTTAAAGGTCGAGTAATGATTCACTAATACCGGTGATGATTTACTAATCAAAAGTGATATGTAACAAAATATCGCATAGGTTACACCAGGTTATACGATCCTTAGTTCCGTATCATCGTTGTCCATGTTGTCGTCCGAGATTTTGTTACGAAATTTCGTTAGCTTTTTTGGCTAGTTAGTCCATGGCTAAAACAGATTCTGTGTTAAAAAGTGAAGTGAGACCCTTACTATTTCGGTCAACCTTCTATAAGCAGTATAGGAACCCTCATAAAAATTCCTCCATTTTCCACCCCATTGTCGTCCCAGTCAGTAGCAAGTGCCAAAGGAGCGGTCGATGTAAAAGTGGCCCGTTGGGAAGGCGGATCGGATGATCGTCTCCCGAAGAATTCAAAACAGGTTGATGCCGTTAGGGGGCCGGCCGGGAACGCGGTCACACGCGCCTTTTCCCCACGTCCTCCATCCCAACCCACGAAAACACCCCGTTTCAGGCCCTGATTTCGTATTCCTATCACGCGTTGGCTCTTTTTCGGTGTGGGTTTATTATTTCAATGTAAACGTTGTAATCGGAGAGTATTTTTAAATACGTTAGCGGACTGTGCAGATTCGAAAGCTTAGCACCTACTGGGAACTCATTTCACAGCTTCGAAATGCTCCAATATTCAGCTGGTACGTACGAAACCGCAGATGGTGTCACCGGCAGTGTTGGGCATAATCTTATCGTCGAATACGAATACGATTGTAATCGCGATAATTATCCGTTGACTCCGAGTTAACTGCGGTTATATTCGTATTCGTGTAATCGTATTCGTCTGTCGGCGATTACACGAATACAACCCATAAAAATGCGTCACGGTCATTAATTTCAATAGGGCGTCCCTCCTATAATATGCGAAGCCTTGCTAATATTACCTAGTTTCAGAGGGACGTCCTATTGAAATAGATTTGAGACAAATAGGCTGGGCTTCAATCGTTGAATTCGCTTTAAGGACGTCCCTCTGAAGCTAGGTAATATTAGCAAGGGTTTGCATATTATAGGAGGGACGCCCTATTGAAATTGATGGCCGTGACGCATTTTTATGGGTTGTATTCGTGTAATCGCCGACAGACGAATACAATTACGAATATAATCGCAGGTCACTCAGAATCAGCGAATAAATATCGCAATTACAATCGTATTCGTATTCGACGATAAGATTATGCCCAACGCTGGGCACCGGCCTTTTTTCGCCCATCGCCGCCGACTACGATTCCAAATCTGACAGTCATCGTAATAAATAAATCAGCCAATTAAAAACAGAACTAATGCATTTATAGCTGAAAATAGTTTTTTAACATTCGCTAACAATGTGGAGTTGTTTGCACCTATATAGCTTCTTCGTATCCGACAACTGAACATAGGTATTGTTTCTCCAACGTTTGGGTGGAAAATATAGATGAAGTTAAGCAAAGAATATAATGGAAGAGGCTTGGCTCACGAGAATTTCTGTGAAGTAGGTACCTACCTAGTAAGAGTGGAGAGTTTTGTATTTCTCGTATTGGTATTTCTCGTTAACACGAAAACAAGCAGTTAGAGCGAGCACGATGAGAACTAACCTTTTCGCATTGATTTCTCGTAGCCTTTTCGTAAGCCCGAGAGAAAGAGAACTCTTATAGAGACGTTAGCGTGACTCTTGTAGTGAATCACTGCTCAAAACTCAATTGTCACAGTAGACAATTTCCAAAATATAACATGAAGTAAGAAATAACGACCGCTTACCTCTCCATCATACAAAAAAGATTCAGCCGTGAAGAACGCGAATCTTTAAAACGTGTAAAATGAACTTTGAAATGAAATCTTGAGAGTGAAAAATCAGAAATCGTCCATAAAATGTCGAAAGCAAGAACAAAATGCCACTAATGACCCTTCTGGTTAAAGTAGAGAAAGAGATGATCGACCCACAATATGTAAGTAGTCAAAATTTATCGGGATGAGGGTCAAAACGAATAAAAGTCCTTATCGCCGAGCTTTCGGTTTATATAAGACCATCATCAGGGCTCAAGAATCTTTTATGGTGTCAAAATATAGGACACGGTCATGGAATGTTGGTTAAAAGTCATAACAAAACAAGAACTTTTTGCAGTTGAGGCTGACAAGGTTGGCACATAAATGGGATAAAAACTTTTTGACTGTTAGCGAATTTTTGAAGGAAATTAAGCTATTGCTCTCGCCTCAAAATTTGTAGAATGTAAATTTTTGAAAAAATTTTATGCAGAAATCCGTTTCAGGCTATTCTGAATCATATTCTGAAGTTTAACGCATTTTTTAATGTATGTATGGATGTATATATGTATGTATGTATGTATGTGTCATTCCAGACGATAACTGTCCGTAGAATTGTGCTAGAAACTTCAAACAAATTTTAAAATGTTAAGGACACAAAACGAAAGTTCAAGTTCGTTGGCCAGCATGATCGGATTACATCTTCGGGTTGAAATTTTCAAAAATGTAGTCAAAAATTTCAAAATAGCCTGTTTTTTGCGATTTGTTGTGCGAAATAATTTTTTCAGCATACAAACATGTGGTATATTCGGAATCAGCGTAAAACTTCCTATAAGAATATGTATCAAGTTTTCAAAATTTCAAAGTTGAAAAAGCAGTCAAGTAGCAGTGTCAAAAGCAGTGTTTCTTCAAGTGTTTCAATTGTAGCCTTAAATTTTTTGAGTCCCATTCATGTGCCAACCGTTGTCAGCCTCAACTGCAACCAGTTCTTGTTTTGTTATGACTTTTAACTCCCATTCCATGACCGTGTCCTACATTTTGACACCGTAAAAGATTCTTGAGCCCTGATGATGGTTGTATATAAACCGAAAGCTCGGCGGTAAGGACTTTTATTTGTTTTTACCCTCATCCCGATAATTTTTTACAACTTCTGGTTAAGGTACGGGGAAAAAACACGAATGAAAGACAGATACAAAGGTTAAACCGACAACAAAAGAAGGTACGGGGAAAAGTCAGTCGATTTTGTCTGGGGTGTGTGTGTGTGTCCATGCCAACTGCATAATAGTTGCTAAGTTATTCTAGAGTGTTATCCTAGAGAAAGGTCAAGTTGTCTTCTTGTAATTACGATTCCGAAAAAGCTGAGCACGAGTAAAGCTGACTCTTCCCGTTCCAAAAAGCGTTTCCACGTAACAAAAACCTCTTATCGTTTCGGAAACGCCATTTTCGTATACGAGAAAATGAATACGAGAAGTACGAAAACTCTCTATTGCTTCTCCAACTTTTTAGATGGAAAATAAAGATGAAATTAAACAATGAATAAAATAGAAGAGGCTCGGCTCACGAGAATTTCTGTGAAGTAGGTACCGAGTAAGAATATGTAAACCTTTGGGCGGCTACGAATTCCAGTAATTTCCAATTGAGACTGAACTGAGCCTTTCTAGTACCTATAGGAAAATTCTCGGAAGCAACGAGTTTCACGAATTTCCCAACTGAGCCATACCTACTATATTCAAGGAAAATTCTTGGAAGCCCCCTTCTCTAACGGCTAGCTCAATAGCCCTAGCTTTTGATTATTTTTGCAAATTTTCGTAAAAAATGAAACTATTGAAATGGTTACAAAATTCACTAAAAATCGCTAAAAACTGAATTTATATTTTTAGCAGATTTTAGTCAAAATGTTTATTAACATTAAACTAGAACATTAAACAAATTATGCTGAATAATAGTTCTCACAATTTATGATAATTAATAGTATTAAATGATAACTACCATTAGTAGATTAACTTGAACATTGTAATTAGGTATTAGTAGTAATTAATTATAGTTTTAAAAGAATGAATTATTGGGTTTTTCTAGAATTGGTAACATTAAAAACAAAATGAGAACGTATGATAAGATAATAGGTGAACATCTGCAGTGAATTATTTTTGTAGTAGGTATCATACTGTGTCAATAGTTGAATTTCATTAACATTTGCTGAAAAAACTATAAAAACTGCCGAATAAAAACTTGAAATCAAAAATATTTTTAATTGCAGAATATTATTTGGGACTAATTTTTTGGCGATTAAATTGAACAATTTGCATTTAAGGTGCTCACATTTCCAAACAAAAGAACTACAGACACTTTTTTTTTTTTTTTTTTTTTTACATATTAAAGTAGGTACGATAGTTTACGAAAATTCGCTCATACGAACATGCTGCATGACTGGAACTTTTTCATTTTTGCTTACCATCAATAACTTAATCGTTCGAACATTTACAATATATATATATATATATATATATATATATATATATATAAAATATGGTATGTCAATAAACAATCTTATTTAAATTAAATAAATCTGATTAAATTGTTTTTTTAATTTGAAACTTTTTTTTTTTTTTCAACCCTGCTGACAGCCAATTTTTTTGGATAAGACAAGGTCCGCCGCTGGGAGCGCTTGAGGGCCAAGGACGAAGGGGACATGGTGGTTGACATGACTTTCCCCTTGTCAGTACCTCGCATCATCCCTTTTCGCTCTACAATTCGTTTCCCTCTCCATCAATCTCATTAATAGTGGTCAAAAATGAGAATTATATTATCAATTAATAAATTATTATAATGAAGAAACAAACAAACAACAAACACTAAACAACTTGTGTCCGTCACGACTGGTGTCAAGGCAACAAAAGAATAGCAAATCGGTATGGTCCTTGTTTAAGTGCTTCCTCGATAGGTTGGGTCTACTTCGAGCTCCTCATGTTCGGAGCTCTTTTCAAAATAGACTGTAATTTTGGCTTTTTTGCAGTTTTCATTGATTTTTCAGCCAATATTGATAAAATTTAAGTACATTATTCAGCGATTATATTATAATTTTTAATGTTTTAGTTTATAGTTGATACTTTTTAAACTGAAATTCTGCTAACAAATATGAATTGTATGACTAATAGCTGATTTTAGCCATTTTTAGTGACTTTTAAGCACATCTTTTGTCATTTGGCCAATTTAATGTGCTCAAAAAGTGATGGCCAACGAACCTCATCAATTTCAAAACCTTGATTTTTTGGCGCAAGAACGGATTTTTTTAATCTTAACCGTCTGGAATGACACACACATCTACAGTGTCCCAAAATTAATCCCCCCTAACTTTTTCCCACAATTTTTGAGATATTTATGTAAAATTTGGAGAGCGTTTTTGGGGTGTATTTGAATTTGTATTTAGGCACAGAATATGGACATGAAAGAATAGACCGTCTTAAAATGACTGGAATTGTATCAGTTCTGCGGGGGCGTACCCATCTGGTATGAGGTGGAAGAGATTTTGGTGTCTTAAAATTATTGGAATTTCGACTACCAAAAGTTCTAATTTCGGACTAGGTCAGCCAGGCGTACCCATCTGGTATGAGGTGGTAGAGGTGGGTATTTGAGTGTGTATTTTGGTGTACAATATGAAAATCAAAGAAATGACCATTTTAAAATGTCTGGAATTTCGACTACCAAAAGTTAAAATTTTGTATTAGGTCTGCCTGGCGTACCCATCTGGTATGAGGTGGTAGAGGTGGGTATTTGAGTGTGTATTTTGGTGCACAATATGAAAATAAAAGAAATGACCGTTTTAAAATGTCTGGAATTTCGACTACCAAAAGTTAAAATTTTGTATTAGGTCTGCCTGGCGTACCCATCTGGTATGAGGTGGTAGAGGTGGGTATTTGAGTGTGTATTTTGGTGCACAATATGAAAATAAAAGAAATGACCGTTTTAAAATGTCTGGAATTTCGACTACCAAAAGTTCCAATTTTGGATTAGGTCTGCCAGGCGTACTCATCTGGTATGAGGTGGTAGAGGTGGGTTTTCGCGCTTGTTTGCAGTCCACCAAATCAAGGAGTAATCGGAAAAACCGTGTTTTGAAAAAATTGGTAGAATTTCAGTCTTTTCCGCAATGTTTGAGTGGCCATCATTTTTAGCGAATTTTTGAAGAAAATTAAGCTATTACTCTCGCCTCAAAATTTGTAGAATGTGAATTTTTGAAACAATTTTATGCAAAAATCCGTTTCAGGCTATTCTGAATCATATTCTGAAGTTTAACGCATTTTTTTATGTATGTATGTATGTATACATAAATATGTATGTATGTATGTGTCATTCCAGACGATAACTGTCCGTAGAATTGTGCTAGAAACTTCAAACAAATTTTAAAATGTTAAGGACACAAAACGAAAGTTCAACTTCGTTGGCCAGCATGATCGGATTACATCTTCGGGTTGAAATTTTCAAAAATGTAATCAAAAATTTCAAAATAGCCCGTTTTTTGCGATTTGTTGTGCGAAAATTTTTTTTCAGCATACTAATATGTGGTATATTCGGAATCAGCGTAAAATTTCCTATAAGAATATGTATCAAGTTTTCAAAAATTTCAAAGTTGAAAAATCAGTCAAAAATCGAAATAATGCCGTTCGCTAGTTGTAAAAATCGGTAATATTTGCATGAAACATTGTCCAAATTCAGATTGAACTACTCTTATGGAAGTATCCCTGTATAACCAATCCTAGAACCATGCTGTTTAAAACGTAGGTAGTAGGTGCTTAAAAATAAATAAATAAATAAATAAATGTAATCACAACTGATGAGTTTACTCTGTGAATGTGTTAATAATTTGATTCCATGTTTGTCTATCAAAATCATAAACTAAAATTTCTCAACACGATCAATAGCGACTGAAATGTCTAAGAGTTCTTCAAAAATTCGCTCATGGGGTCATGCTGCATGACTGGACTTTTTTTGTATTCCATCGGGTATAAGGTAGCAGAGGTAGGGTTTCATATTACTGCGGGGAGGTACTATGCAAAGACCATGGTGAACAATTTCTTAAACTGAGTCACCATTTTTGCATCTGACTCTTGGTCTATTAGTTAGGTTGTTGAAATTTAGCAAAAGTTCATCCTAGGCAGATTCTACCAAAGACGTTCGACGAAATACTGGTTGCAGATTTCTAGCCTTGAAACCGGAATCCACCTTTGGGCTTCGTCATCAGGGGAGTGAAAGATCCGAGAGAGGTTGGAGCCGGCAGGAGCAGGTCTGCTATCTGTTGACTCGCCGTGTGAAAGTTACCTTGAACTCACCGCATCCCGACCTACAAAGTAAAAAAGCTGCCAAAGAAGCCTCGCTCTCGCTCACGGTCACTGGGAACCGCCGACCGTAAACGTTTATGCAATTCTCAGATTTGTATCCCTCTCAATGTCAAACGACGTTTTATACCTTTTGTTCTGTCAAGCTTACGCAACTAAATTAACTACTATGAAGTATCGACTCGAAGACTGTTGAGTGTGCGTGTAACAAAGAAAATATTGAAGTTTTTAGAAGCTGTTACTTTATGAGTGAGCTTCAGCAACGAGTTTAGAAGACCTACCAACATGTAGAGACTTTAGCTGGTTTATTTTGGAAAAAGACAGCTTGAACTCTGCCAAAATTCTCAGCAGAGGAAGATGTGCGCAGTTGGACTGGTGGTATTCTAATCTTTACAAATTATTTACAAGTTATTATAAATTATTTACTAGTTATTTCATATTGCTTTCTGCACATGTAACCAACAAAAGAGTCTGTTGTTGTTTGAGTTTCTAAATTTCCGCCACTACAATAAAAAATACGCCACTTGAATTGTTTACTTACTCGATGTTGTTATCTGTTGATGGTTATGATTCGTTGTTTCAGGTTGTTTGTTGTTCAGTTTATTTATTCTACTATTGCTCAAGTGTTATTTAAAACTGCACTGCACATTTGTTTCTCGTTAAAAATCTATTTGTTGAATTTGCCGATCATTGTTTAAAACTGTAATGCTTATCACTGATAAGAGGGATGCGCTATCAAGCGTTCATGAATAAGTATTGCCAACCCCCTTTAAAACTTCCATGCACGCTTCATCTTCTACTTTCTGTATTTATCTTCTTCTTCTCGGGGAGTAATATTGCTATTTTGAATTAGGCAATGGGTTTGCTGTATTTAATTTGCCTTTAGAAATAATTATCAAGTAACGTCTTCCACTTCTTTGGGATGTCATCTCGTCGTCGCAGCTCTTTGCCACACCTGGACTTCTGAGGCCCACAGACTATTTTTGCAGGTGACACCAGGGTCCTGGCACACTGCCCTCTGGAGGTAGATTTCGCCATTACCTATTACTATCTTCCTCCATGCGTTTCAATCGATCTTTTTTTCCAACACCTGTTGAACATTTATTTTCTACATTTAAGAAGTGCACTTCTTTCTTCAGCACAGGTTTATTTTATTAACTGAGAATTGTGTAGTTAAAACACCCTGTTGGGTGTCTACAGTTTTTCCTATTTATGGATGAGTGCTGAATCGGCGATTGGAAGGCAGCTCTGCCGCCTCTTTGTCTTGAACCGGCAACCTACAACTTTACTCTGTGATAGCCTGGAATCTCCGCAAGCCTCCTTCTGGAACCTTTTGGAATACGAGTGGAATTTAAGGTCAGATTTGCGCAATTTATTCCTCTATGGCCATAGATTAGGGTAGGTAGGGGCATGGACAATTGAACCTTAAATACAGTGTACTCTTTCTATTTCTTATCTTTTTTCTTCATATCTCCCTCTTCTTCTAACTCTGTATTTTCACTACTTTGCCCTCTATCATTTCAAGCTATTTACGTACCTACTGTTCTATTCTAAGATATCTTAGTGGTCCTTCACCTTGAACTCCCTTGGTTATTATTTTGGGAGTGACTTGGTACTTAATCACAGCTCTGGTCTCATTTTCAAACAGTTGTGACCCCTCGATGATAGAGTTTTTCCGATTTTATCATCGAGGAGTTACAAAGAGGGGTTTTAAAACTAGAAATAGTCTTGGAGTCTTGCACCGGGAATTTGACACATTTCTGAGAAGAATAGCTCACGTTCTTTCAGAGAAATGGAGTCGTCCTTACTCGCGCGTTGTAGGATGGGCGAGAGTGACAACACAATTTGCCATAGCAAGGGCGGTGTCACTTCGTATAAGAGGAGCAAGAAGAACTATACGGTCACTCGGAAGGGAAGATGGAGCGGCTCTTCCAGCATTGATCAGTTGCTGAAACAGTTGGTTTCCCATCTGAATTATTCAGGACATTTATATTGCTTCCCAACTTTTTCCCTCCAATGCGTCTCAAGTGTGTCACCCTATAGACATTCTCGAGGTACAAGAACAATAAATTGTTATTTGTTGCAACAACAACAAAAAAAGTCTTAGAGCGTTGGTAGGTTCCGTTAAAGACAACATTAATGTTGAGGATAAAAGTGGGGTTTATAAACTAAAATGCTCTTGCGGCTACGAATATTGCGGTCTAACTGGTAGGAAATTCAGGAAAAGAATAGATGAGCAACAGGAGGATTTCAGCGAAAATAAGGGTAGATCTACATTTGCGAAACATCTAAAGGAATCCAATCATACTTACAATTTTGATTTGACAGATAGACAGTTTGTGGAATTTCTTCATTTTTGTCAGGGAGGTATATGTTGAATGTACTTGAAAAATTAGAAATTATCAAAAGTGTCAGACCTGGTAAATGTTTAAATAACGATATTCCTCAACATGTTTCATCACTGATTAGTCCATTTCAATAAAACTTGGAATTATCCCTTCAAACTGATGATGAAACCAGTAATTCTTCCCTTCATTTCACTTCATCTAATTATCTATAATCCCCCTTCACTTTGCTTGCTCTGAACTGGTTGTACCTCCAGCCCACTTTCCTTTCTCCCGACCAATAGGATTCAATCTCCCTTTACATGTGACTATATAAGCTGTGTCCTTTCTAATGTCCTTTATTGTTTGTTACTGATGATGGCCTAACCGTCGAAATCGATTTAACATTGTGACTCTTTATTATTCGTGGAAATAGTCAACTTTATTCACTAACTTCCGTTTCCAACCTACATTCAAGCCTACCTGCAAGTCGTGTTGTAAGAGATTGCAGAACCTAATCGAGATGCAACCATCAATCAAACAACTCAGTGTCTTGCTCATCAATGTTTAGTTGGCCATCAGCATAGCCTCGTGTGTGGTGTCACAACAGAGATTACATAGATATGTAGGTAGTCATGTTGTCACAAATCGTGGAATCTGGATACGGTAGAATTACCCATCAAATCCACCGGTAGATAATCAACAATGGATACCAACTCTTCCGAAACCCCCATTCAGAAAAATTCCCATAATAAGTTACATTAAATATACATACACAACAATTTAATCAACAATGGATATTCGTCAATTGGTTACGATTCAAGGAATTATACACGTTGATAGATTCGTTTCCATACACTATTCCTTAACTAGGAAACCTCAAGCTACTGCTTAATGACATTATTAAGTGTTTGGAATCAGTGGGGTGTGTGAGCACCAATTACCGAATTCCAAAAGTAAAAGAATGGATGATGGATTTTTCTACTCGAAGGACCACTCCCTTCTAAACGGGAGAAAAAGATACTTGGATGTTGGTAGAATAATAAAAAGATAGATTTAAGTTAATGCAGATAATGTGCAAACGATATAATTGTAGAAAAGACAGGTGTAAATATTCCCTAGGGTTTGTCTAGGTACCTAAGTGGCCACTGAAAAAAGGGAGATATGTTGCAAGCAAAATGTAAGTTAATAATAGCTACAACTAGTAACAGGTCGGATCGCTTTCTAATTTAAACAGTTCGTAGGATTCGATGATGGAATGATGAGATCCTGACAGGAAGATAAGTAGATTTCGATAGGTCGGAGAATCACGTATTCGCAATGGGTACTAAATGCAGTGACGTGGCAGGTAAGTATGCACAAAGTTGTAGGTAGGCGAAAAGATCAGATATGGTAGGTACTTGAAAGAATTTACCTCGCAACGGGCGTTACCTGGTCGTCTGCTGGTTTTACCTCTGACAAATATCCTTCCTTCGTTCAACTGTCGTCTGTCCAAATGTTGAATCGAACTCGCAGTAAATCCTTTACGGTCTGCTGGCCGTAGTTGAGGTAGGTCAGGCAATGCGGTACAGTTCTCGACGTAGAGTATATGAAAACCCCAGGAAACGGATGATCGTGATACTGACACCAAATTCCGGTTCACTCTTACGTCAAATGAACGACAGACGATAAAATAAAAGGAAAAACTAAGGATTATTGTCAAAATACTTGATGGAAAGCGATATAAGTTGAAAAAGGCAATAGTTGGTTGTAGCTTGATGGAGAATTCGTTTTATAATAGTAATGATGGCCGGACGATGCGCACCAGGCTCTGCGCAGAAGGATGGTAGAATGTTCCAGAACGATTAAAGCACTTGTCACCAATCACCCTTTTAATGTCCGTTTTCAGTTGAAGATAAATTAGGTATTATTCTAATATAAATGTTAATAATAGTAACAATAAATAACAATGATAATAAATTAGAATACGTGGTAACAAAGAGGGGGACAAGGGGATCCAATGGGGATAATGGATTATATCCTATTTCGGTGCATGGATCTGGCCAACCATACGGACAACAAATCGAGCTGTACGGAACCACTGCATAGTTGAAAACAGTGATAAGAACCAACCAACAAATGATAAATAAATAATTTAAACAGGTGATAACAACAAGTGGTAGCAAAATTGAATAAATAGAAAAACAAGAAGATATTTTGTGGTTTGTTTAGTTAAAGGCCGGCAATGAAAACTTCCGGAGGATATTTGTTCGATTATTGGTGAGTAGCTGTTCCAAAACATAAAAGCGGCGTGACCATTAAGCTTATTATTATTATTTTTTTTTATAACGTTTATTAAGGAAACAACATTGTGCTAAGCACTCTCATTGTGTGAAAATACAATAGGTCTAATAGCACGCTGAGCGTGATTCACATGTAGTTAGGAACCTAGGTATAAGACCAATGTCTTATCCTAGTAAAGTCTGAATTTTGGAATAGTGGAAATGAAGTGTTAAGGAACTATGAGAATGTCAATGTTATGAAAGTACGTGGATCGGAACTGTTTAGATGTTGAGTTGTTGATGTTTAGTAGAAACCATTTGCAAAGTCACCATGGTGTTTTCTCTTCAAACGACGTTCGAGGCGAGGGAGTGGACGTTGATTCGGTATCATGTTGATGAGGTCGTTGGTATGGGATGAGCTTCTTTGGTGCATTGAGTGGTAGGCCTTTAAGCTTATTAAAGGAAGGAAATAATCGTCACGCAAACAAACAGGGTAACTACTTGTCTGTGTGTTAAAGATTTCGCGATGTAGGTAGGGACCCTCTTCTTCTGGGCACTCTTCGCCGACACGCCCACAAACCATGGCCACCAAGGAGGCAATGGTACTGCCGTTTTATGGAATTTTGCATTGTGTGATGCGGAGTACTTCTTCTTCCAGCTTTTTCGTTGATGATCTTCAATCAAACGATAGAAATCTTCTTTAGGGATCCTATACAAACTTGGAGTTCCTTGTGTAGCTCCTCTTTTGGCAAGTGCGTTTTCATTACAAACAATCCCTATACGTGCCTTCACCGAGATACTGGACTGGAAATCAATGTTGAAAAAATATTGAGCCAGTGCGTGTGGTTATAGTTGAATTGAAATTCTGATACCGCTTGATTAACCGTTCGGATACTTTATAGTAAGTCAACTCCATATCGGTAGTTGTTTTCATTTCATTTGGAAGTTGAATATGAATTCGATCTTTGGAAATTGGCTAAGTGGAAACCCCTGTTGCCAGGACTGACCCTCAGCCTAAACAAACGTCGCGTGTTCCAACGCCGCCCACAGGGGAATGAAAACGGTCAAGTAACCTAAAAGATATAAGAGTTCCAGTCGTGCAGCATGATCGTATGAGCAAATTTTCATAAATTATCATATTGTATAATGTTGAATTGTTTTGAAATTTGGGCTTTTTAAGTGATAAGAAATTGTTAACTATTATTTTTATGGCAAAAAACGTATTCTAAATAACAATCAACCATTCAAAAAGAAAGTATTAATTTTTAGCTTTTTTGCAATTTTTTAGCAATTTTTAATTAAATTTAAGTAAATTGTTCAGAATAGTTTTATACATAAATTTTTGAGTGTTCTATTTTATAGATAAAACTTTATTTGAGGAATATTCTGCTAAAACTTG
The DNA here is from genome assembly GCA_030762985.1 of Adelphocoris suturalis. Classification (NCBI taxonomy): domain Eukaryota; kingdom Metazoa; phylum Arthropoda; class Insecta; order Hemiptera; family Miridae; genus Adelphocoris; species Adelphocoris suturalis. The sequence continues at coordinate 10,392,925 of CM061043.1, forward strand.
TCAATTTAACGATTTTTAGCCGTTTTTAGTCATTTTTAGTGATTATTTTTCAGTACGTTTCTTTCAAATTTGACCAATTTAATGAGCTTAAAAAGTGCTGGCCAATAAACTCATCGTTTCGTTTGGAAAGCTTGATTTGGCGCATGGAAGGAATTTTTAGCTCAATCCTAAGGAGAGTTATCGTCTGGAATGGCACATATATATATACTTGTGCTGGTTATGTCTAGGTAGTGAATATAATTGGAGGTTGGGTTGACCAAACTAGACTTGAGTGGTTTTCTTTATGTTTTATTCAACATAATCCACAACGTTTCTACCCAGGGGCTGGGTCCTCTTGTGGTAATAACAGTTGGTTGAAAGTGGTGGAGGCCTTTTCACCAGGTAAATAAAACATTAGTTTTAAATTGAAGAACATATAAAACTTTGACAAACTTCGAATTACACACAACTGGCATGGCTTGGTCCAGAACCCTAGTTTTTGATTTCACAAAAAGGCTGCGACGTATATATAATTGTGGTGAGAGTTAGAATAAGAGAAAAATCAAAAATATCATGACTTCTCGGAATTGACCCACTTCTTCCCCCCCCCCCTCCCCCTATTAGCCCCCTCCACCGACAGTGAATTTACAATATGAAACTTCAGATATATTTTCCAAAACTAGACCAAATTTATAATTTTACGATAAATGATCACGAAAACCTGAGGGGAAATCTAAAAAATTATGATTTATTACTATTACCCCCTCCATTCACCCCCTCACATGATGAAATTTTATACCTCTGACATTCGTCGCAAAACTACATCGAATTCGTAATAGTACGAAATAAGAATCACGAAAATCGGTCGAGATTTGTAGCTTGGGCAGCGCTTGAAAGAATCGGTAATTATCCCCTCCTCACCCCTCGACATCAAATCTGAATTTTCCAAGGTTTTTTGCATAACTAGACTAAAATCGAAATCGAACCAAATAATAATCACGACAATAGTTGAGAATCGTAGCCTGGGTGGCGTCGACAAAATCTGTCAAAAATAGGTTGGCACCGACTGTCAAAAAAGAATCATTTGAATGCCACATTCGCAGAAGATATGGTGTACCTAAGAAGCAAAGCTTTTTAAAAACTCTCAAGGAAATTTTCAATTCATCCTCAAAGATCAATAAAAAAAGTGGCGAACGATTTTCCTACTATGAAAACTATGGGAGTTACTCTTCCCTAGTAACGTCTTGGTTGTACGTGAAAATCAATAAAAAGAAGTTTCATTTCCCCAGCAACGGCTTGGTTGTACGTGAAAATCATAAGAAAATTTCTAATGGGAATTCCAGGTAATCTTCAGATTTGAAGAAATCACTGGAAAGTTTAAAGTGTTTGTTATAAGCCTATTAAGTTTTAAAGAAATGCTTGCATACGAGTCTGCAACACATTGGGACATTTTCATGTGTGTTTTCTTATTGTATTTATTACTAGGCAGATCTCACCCGTGCATTGCACGGCGGGGCGTACAGATCAATTAAATGGGCCATAAGAGAAACCGCCCACCCGTGGGTACTTAATTGAATTCGCGATCAGGTTGACTCATTGTCAACACGACACCCGTGGGTACTTTATTGAATTCAAGCCAGGCTACATCACCTACCCCCCTGCAGACTCGTATGCAAGCTCTAAGAGCCACTCAGCTGATCCGGACCCTGGGCATCGTCACGTAAATGTGCTAAAGAAACTACATACGAAATTACAGCTTCCTAGAGTGTAAAACATAGAAATTAGCTTCAAGAGCCACTCATCTGATCCGGACCCTGGGCATCGTCAAGTAAATGTCCTAAAGAGGCTACATAAGAAATTACAGCTTCCTAGAGTGTAAAGATAGAAATTACCTATTAAAATGATTTAACCACCGCTTCACAAATCAAACCGTTCTCGCAATATTTGGATCACCTGCTATGAATCAAATCATCGAAACACCAGCTCAACGAAATCATCAGAAATTAACAAGCGGTTGCAATCATGTTCACAATATCAATTATTGAGAATGATCACCTGTGTGTAAACAATTATTCATATAACCATGCTCATAACTCAGCTTGTTGGCCAAGCACTTCGCAGTAGTTAACATAATATGGTTGGATAAATCAAGAGCTTTCGAACGAATGGTCAACGAATTTTGTGGGATGAAAAACGACGAAGTACCATTTCCCTAGCAACGACTCGGTTGTAAGCGGAAATCATCAGAAAACCAACCGTAACGTTACGTGACAGTTTTTTGTGCAATGTGCCAGGGCAAAGACATGAAAATGTCAAAAACCTACTTTTTTCGGATTTACCCCCTCCATTCCTCCTCTTCCACCACGGATTCAAAATTATCGGGGTTCGCTGCACAACTAGCCTGAAATTGGGATCGATCAAAGAAATAATCTCGAAAATCGGTTGAGAATTGTGGCCTGGACAGCGTCGACAAAATTTATCCCACACACACACATCACATCACATAAAGACACCTTTGGTTTTTTACCATGGAACATGCCTTGGACTAACTAGCAAAAAACGTTACGCGGATGTGTCACGAAATTTTTCATTTTTTCTTATAATTTTAATGTACAACCAAGCCGTAGCTAGGGAAATAAAACTTCTTTAGTGTTTATGGGACAAAAATCGTTCTCCTATTTATGTCGTACTTTTATATTTATTTATGTTATAAATGGGTATAACAACGCCGCTTGTTTTAGACCCCCTCGTCTTACTCATGACATCGTTTTTGAGAAATCGAACTTTCAAAGTCAAGGTAGGTGAATCTTTTTCCTCGTTCAAGTCAGTGAGGGCAGGAGTACCACAAGGATCTCCTCTTTCTCCACTCCTGTATAACTTATACTGTTCAGATTTTCCCGAATCCTAGGAAGTAGTCGTAGCACAGTTTGCTGATGACACTGGTATATTATCTGCTGGAACAACAATCGTTGAGACTGAGCGAAAGCTACAGGAGCACTTAGCTCAAACTGAGGAGTGGTGTGACAAGTGGAAAGTTCAAATAAATCCAACTAAATCATCCCTTGTCACATTCACGCTCAGAAAAGGTTCACTGGCAGCACTCCAACTAAATGGACGCATGATCCCTCAAGCCACTCAAGTAAAATATTTAGGGCTGATTCTGGACAGGAGATTAACATGGAAACAGCATGTCAACCGCACTACAAAAGAGCTAAAACGCAGACTCCATATGTTGTGGCTCATGCTGAACCGGAGATCCAAACTGAGTTTGAACAACAAGCGATTAGTATACCTAACACTCATCAAACCAGTTTGGATGTATGGATGTGAGATTTGGGGATCAGCCTGTTTGACTTCACTGAACAAAATACAAGTCCTCCAAAACAAAATTCTAAGAATAATCACAAATGCTCCATATTTCGTAAGAAACGATGTTCTCCATTCCGACCTCCAATTAGAAACCGTTCAAGAAACAATCCGAAAATTATATACCACCTTCCAAAACGGAACTGACGGACACGCCAACCCAGAGGTACAGGCCATATCAAGACCAACGACATACCGGAAGAGACTAAAAAAGTCCAGTCATGCAGCATGACCCCATGAACGAATTTTTGAAGAAATCTTCGACATTTCAGTCGCTATTGATCGTGTAGAGAAATTTTACAACTAGCGAACGGCATTATTTTGATTTTGGACTGATTTTTCAACATTGAAATTTTTGAAAACTTGATACATATTCTTATAGGAAATTTTACGCTGATTCCGAATATACCACATATTAGTATGCTGAAAAATTATTTCGCACAACAAATCGCAAAAAACAGGCTATTTTGAAATTTTTGACTACTTTTTTCCAAATTTCAACCCGAAGATGTAATCCGATCATGCTGGCCAACGAACTTGAACTTTCGTTTAGTGTCCTTAACATTTTAAAATTTGTTTGAAGTTTCTAGCACAATTCTACGGACAGTTATCGTCTGGAATGGCACATACATATATACATACATACATACATACATACATATATACATACATACATACATACATACATTAAAAAATGCGTTAAACTTCAGAATATGATTCAGAATAGTCTGAAACGGATTTCTGCATAAATTTTTATAAAAAATTCACACTCTACAAATTTTGAGGCGAGAGCAATAGCTTAATTTGCTCCAAAAATTCGCTGAAAGAAAATGCTTAAAGGCCGTATCACACTCGCATTTTTTCCGCATTTTTTTCGCATTTTAAACGCTGAAACGTGAAGAAGGCAAAGTGATCTTTTTTTCAAGGTCAGCTGTGGATGTTGAGGAGGAATAAATGCAAAAACAGCGCATTCTGGCGGAATGCGTTTTTATTAAATCTGTCAGGTTAGGGCTCCTAGGGGTTTTTCATTGAATTGTAACCTCCCCAAGGGTTATGTTTAGCATTTTTCTTGCGTCAAGGTAAAAATTAGAACGTGTTCTAATTTTCCCAAGTGAGTTTAAAAACGCTCCGCCAGGATGCGCAATGGTCGAAAAAGCTGACCTTGGAAAAAAGCACTTCTTCTTCTTCACGTTTAGGCATTAAAAACGCAGAAAAAATGCGGAAAAAATGCTAGTGTGATACGGCCTTAAGAGAAAACCTTTCGTTGGAGTAGAAGCGCACTGGGACCAACTGGCCTCGAGGCTGCCTACTGAATCACCCCCTCCCCTCACCACCACTATAAGTCCCTAGGACCAACGTGGGAATGGAAATAAATAAATACTTTATTGATCAGTTGTTTTAGACGCGCACCATAAAAGAAAATTACCTACCTAGGTAATTCCTTCTAATTTCGATTCTATTTGTCGTATGAAGCTCCTGAAAAATTTGGTTTTTTAGCGAATTTTTGAAAAAAATTAAGCTATTGCTCTCGCCTCAAAATTTGTAGAATGTGAATTTTTGAAAAATTTTTATGCAAAAATCCGTTTCAGGTTATTCTGAATCATATTCTGAAGTTTAACGCATTTTTTAATGTATGTATGTATTCCATTCTTCCTCCTCGTCCTGCACCTTCCCTTATCCCTAGAGCCGGCGTCGGGTAAACCTGGGCGTCCTCCCCACTTTTTTATTTTATTTGTTTATTTTTCAATTTAATGGTGTTGCCCCCTCCGCCTTTGAGGGGAGTTTTGTAAAAAAAAAAAAAAATATATATATATATATATATATATATATATATATATATATATATATATATATATATATATATATATATGTATGTATATATATATATGTATGTATATATATGTATGTGTCATTCCAGACGATAACTGTCCGTAGAATTGTGCTAGAAACTTCAAACAAATTTTAAAATGTTAAGGACACAAAACGAAAGTTCAAGTTCGTTGGCCAGCATGATCGGATTACATCTTCGGGTTGAAATTTTCAAAAATGTAGTCAAAAATTTCAAAATAGCCTGTTTTTTGCGATTTGTTGTGCAAAATAATTTTTGCAGCATACTAACATGTGGTATATTCGGAATCAGAGTAAAATTTCCAATAAGAATATGTATCAAGTTTTCAAAAATTTCAAAGTTGAAAAATCAGTCAAAAATCGAAATAATACCGTTCGCTAGCTGTAAAAATCGGTAATATTTGCATGAAACATTGTCCAAATTCAGATTGAACTACTCTTATGGAAGTATCCCTGTATAACCAATCCTAGAACCATGCTGTTTAAAACGTAGGTAGTAGGTGCTTGTTAAAAAAAAAAATAATAATAATATATAAAAATAAATATAAAAAGTAATCACAACTGATGAGTTTACTCTGTGAAATATTCCGTTCTCCGATTCTCTCGGTCACTCTCTTTTATGTTTTACGCTCAACTGTTTTAGGACTTGATGTAGCTTTAATACTGACTGTGGCCATGAAATTATGAAGAAGTTCTATTTATGTACGTACTAGCACGCACACCCAAGGCCTCGCTCCGCTCGGCCGTCAGTAACGTTAATCTCAAGGCCTCCCTCCACTCGGCCGTCAGTAACGTTAAGCCTAAGGCCTAATTATTTTTAATAATTTGATCCCATGTTTGTCTATCAAAATCATAAACTAAAATTTCTCTACACGATCAATAGCGACTGAAATGTCGAAGATTTCTTCAAAAATTCGCTCATGGGGTCATGCTGCATGACTGGACTTTTAGCGAATTTTCTTAGAAAATGAAGCTATTGCAATGGCTCTAAAAATTTAAAAATAAAAATTTTCAAAAATTTTCTTCATCGAAATCTGTTTTGAGGCATTCTGAAATGATTCCTGGATTTTAACGCTTTTTTATATGTATATATATATATATATATATATATATATGTATATATATATATATATATATATGTATATATACATATATACATACATATATGTATGTATATATGTATGTGTCATTCCAGACGATAACTCTCGATAGTATTGAGATAAAAACTTCGTTCTTTCACCAAAAAATCAAGCATTTCAAAATAAAGGATGAGTTCGTAGGACAACAATTTTTGAGCACATTAAATTGGTCAAATTTCGAAAAATGTACCCAAAAATTCACTAAAAATGGCTAAAAACGGCCAAAAATCGTTAAATTTCTATTTTTTTTGTAGAATTTTTGTCAAAACTAAATTTTCAACGATTAACTAGGACATTAAAAATTTTTGCTCAAAATTATGATGCAAAACGTACTTAAATGTCATTAAAATTTGCTAAAATATCTATAAAAACTGCAAAAAAAAAAAAAAAAAATCAAAAATCCCTTCTGAATCAGTGGAATTTTATTTAGAATATTTTTTTTGCCATAAAATTGGTTTTTGACCATTTCTGTCAACTAAAATTGCTCCAATTTCAATGCAATTTAACATACTATAGTACGATAGATATTATATGTATATATGTATGTATGAGTATATATATGTATGTGTCATTCCAGACGATAACTGTCCGTAGAATTGTGCTAGAAACTTCAAATGTAGAAAATTTTAAAATGTTAAGGACACAAAACGAAAGTTCAAGTTCGTTGGGCAGCATGATCGGATTACATCTTCGGGTTGAAATTTTCAAAAATGTAGTCAAAAATTTCAAAATAGCCTGTTTTTTGCGATTTGTTGTGCGAAATAATTTTTTCAGCATACTAACTTGTGGTATATTCGGAATCAGCGTAAAATTTCCTATAAGAATATGTATCAAGTTTTCAAAATTTTCAAAGTCGAAAAAATCAGTCAAAAATCAAAACAATCGAAGATTTCTTCAAAAATTCGCTCATGGGGTCATGCTGAATGACTGGACTTTTTGTTACTAGGTCACTTCTGCCAGGCATGTTCCATGTTTTTTGACTTTTAGCCACGGGCTCTCAGTAATAACATCCGGGGGGCCTCCCCCCCCCCCCCTCCCTCCCTCCTAGAGGGGTCAAGGGGCAAAGCCCCTTGCGAGGCTCAAAGGGCCGAGTCTATTTATTATTATTATTTTATTTATTTATTTTTTTTTTTTCATGCTTGGGTTGTCACCCACTTCCCTGGATAAATTCTAATACGCTTCCCTCTCGTTAATGAAGCCTTTCTCAAAAGACAAAGCTTCAGAGGGACGTCCTAACGATCACTCAGCCAGCTGTCTCAACAAACGATTTGCAGCATCTTTACTTTTTTAGATTTCAATTATAAAGTAGCAATTATTATTAGTAACGGTTGTTTTCCTTTGTTAATTGCAGTTATGACGGAGCTGGAAAAGATAAAAAGGCAGTGCGGGAAAAAGGGTGAGCTGTGGGAAGACCCGGAGTTCCCTGCAGTCCAATCCTCAGTTTTCTACCACCAAACCCCTCCGTTCCAATTTCATTGGAAACGTCCAAAGGTAACTAATTAATAATTTATTCAACCGTTTACTGTAACACAATTGTCGAACTTGCTCACGCATTATTGCATTGCATGTAGTATTTTATGGAATAATTATTACTAATTTTTGCATAAACTATTTACTATAGATACAATATATGCTGTAGATACTACATATATATTTTCAAAATAGGTACTATATTTTTTTCTCGAGATTCAGTGCAAAAATACTAATATACTGCCCGTGATAACTGACAACACTGGTTCAATAATTTCTTTGAATCGATGAGTCAGATTGTTGTGTTAAGTACACTTCTTTCGTAACAGTGTGAAAGAAAATGTGGATACAATCGTGAGGCTAGCTAGGGATTTCCTCGAGTGGCAAAACTCGATACCGAATGTCAAGAACAAATAAAAATTTCACAGTGAACCTTGTCAACATGCAGATAAGAAACAGCTTCATCCCAAGGACGGGAACGATGGAGAGATCCGTTGACCTTGACTTTGTTTGCTAAAAAGAGAGTGACGAACATGTTTGAACTAGTTCAAGTGCCCAAACAATTGACAAGGTGCATGGCAAAGTGCATAAAAACCTTGCACTTGGTACCTGTTCGAGTGGCACCAGATTTACACTTAGCAATCCATCAATAATAAGGAGTCCATAAATTCCCAGAAAAGTTGTTCCAAATCGGATGAAAACTGTGGAAAATAAGCTTGTAACAAGGATTTGTGACACACACAGACAGACAGACACGGAACCAAAGTTGGTGGGAATGGTCTAAAACGTAAAATACAAGTGGGAATTTAGTTTTTGGAGACAAACAAAATTCTTTCCCTCGAAAGTGAAAACAATGCATCCGCTACCTGTAAGTAGACTCGGAAGCCACCGAAACTGAAACTATTATGAATTGTCGAAATGCCCCTCCCCACCATTCACACCCTCCACCGATATCCTGAAGAGATTTTTTGACATTTCATGATTTTTTGACACCGCTGCAACTAAAGATATGAAATGTCCCAATGTGTTGCAGACTCGTATGCAAGCGTTTCTGATTTAGCCGGGTTATGATTTTAAAGAAAATTCGTCACAAAGAGAACTTTTTTTTAATTTTGATTTTAAAATTTTCCGAAATGATGCAATAGCGTCATTTTCTACAAAAATTCGCTAAACCCTCTGTTCATAAAAAAAATTGGTTGTTGCTCTTTTAAGAAATGTTAATTAATCTATTAATGGCTTTTAATAGATTACAGTATGCTGATTCCGAACCTTCACTGCTTTATGTGCTTTACATCTTTATGCTGATTGCACTCTGCTTAATCAGCTATCTCCAGAAGCATCGAATAACTAGGTTGGACCCAAGAAAAAATAGTATTCGCCAACGCATATTTCGTTAAAAACATCATTTCTCGTCAGATCACCGAAGTTAAGCAACATCGGGCTTGGTTAGTATTTGGATGGGTTACCGTCCGGAAGCGCCGCGATTACGGCATCTTTTTTAGTTTTTGTCTAATTATTCAATTTTTCATCTAGCTACATCAAGTTTACGTAATCAGGCCTCGTGGAATAGTTCGTTTTGAGTGCCTTCCCTGCTTTATCAAATCGTCATCATCATGATCTGAGTGGGTACCTAGCACAAATTCTACTACCAACCTACCTACTCAATTTGTTATTGAACTGACAACAGATTTTGTATACAAACTCAATATTTAAACACAAACCTGCTCGTTGTCTGAATCTTTATGTTGGTAGACACAAATTTTTAGTACGAATTGTACTTGTGAATGTTTACAAAGAATAGGTATCTACTTTAAAATCGGAAAAGTATCAACGACTGCATATACTCCCTAGTAGGTGAACAGGATATCTGGCTGTCGGACGAAGTAGGTACTTTGTTCACATAATCAACGGAATTTGATTTATTAATACAATTATTTATCACTGGTTCTTACTTTTTTCGACTAGGTGGGTAATTGTGGAAGGGAAACGTTATTAGACGACAGTCAGAGGGAGAACGAATAGGTACCTAATCTATATACTCTTAAAACTGTGGTCACCTTTGCGTCAGGTTATGAAGACTACACGTAGGACGGGATTCCAACGAAAGCATTTTTCCCGCCTACGTGTAGGTAGGCCTTTTTCCCGTACACGCGTAGTTCTATGAGTTAACGCGTAAATTCGCGCATGCGCAGTTGGTATTTCTGTCTTCTTGCGTACACGGGTAGAAAATTACGGGAAGAACAAAAACTCTCTATTATACCGTCGATTTCGTATCATCTATCGGTCCGATCTCGCTCAAACGCGGAGAGAAGATGTATATATATGTGTAGATGTGTATATGTTCCACGAAAATTCCCTATGAATTATAGCGCGGTTGATGGAGTGATAACTATAGCGCCATGCGCAAAACTAAAATTGATCCACACAGACAAAACTCCCGAGATTAATGGACCGATTTATATGAAATTTTCAAGGAACGTGCGTTTTAGCTCCTAAATTTATCTATAAATTTCATTGCCATTGGATTAATAGTAGTCTGTGCGCATGCGCAAACATTAATTTCTTATAACGTCGACTTACCCATAACTCGTACTTTGTTCATAACTAATTCTATACGTCCATATGAAAATATGTGAGGAAGCTATACTGCCCACCCAATGGCAGATGTTATTTTCTCTGAGGCTAAAAAGATTTAAAAAACTTATAACAAATTGGGTGGCAAATCCTGCGAAATTGTCCCTGCAAGGGTGAGGGGAGAGAAGATGAAAAAACTTCGATCCTTTCTTCCCCTGTGAGGGAACGTCAGTTTGATTGAACCGGTTTCGGTCAGTGGTCACAGACCTTCTTCAGCTATAAAACCCAGAAGGCTCTGAGCACCCTTAATAATCATCAACAGAGTATTTAAAAAATAAAAACATCCTCCATCAAAACTTTAGTGAGGAGAGAGGCAAAAGAGGCAAATTGTAAATTGCTTCACCTTTTCTTTTTCCTTCCAAATTACTTCAGTTGAAGTTGCAGTTTGGTGGAAGCTTTTGTTGAAGAATATTGTTTTTTCCATGTTTAAACATTTTTCTTCTAGAGCATTGAGCATTGAGCAAGGAACATTGTTATTCAGTTTTATACTGATATTTTGACACTGTGCGGTTGCAGCACTTTTGCCGCTCTCCTCACTAAAGTTTTGATGAAGGATGTTTTTATTTTTTAAATTCTTCGAAACTGTTTGAAAAGCTCATCAATAAACGATTGCTAAATCCTCAATGAGGAGCGTAAGCTGATCCCAAAGCATCAGTTTGGCTTTCGACAGCAGCTCTCCACCATTGACCAGATACACCGAATAGTCAACATCATCAAAGAAGCGCTGGAACAAACGAAGGTATGCTCAGCCATCTTTCTGGACGTGTCTCAAGCATTCGACAAAGTCTGGCACGAAGGCCTGAATTACAAACTGAAGAAGATGCTACCATATCAGTATGTTGAGCTGCTTGAATCCTACCTATCAGACCGATACTTTAGCATCAAACAGGACGATGCGTATTCAGAGTCAATGAAAATAAATGCTTGGGCTCACTCCTGTACCTTCTGTACACCAGCGATTTACCAGAAGTTGAACATAACACCACAGCAACATTTGCAGACGACACTGCTGTCCTGGCAGTTGGTGACAGCAATAATGAATCAATATCAAAACTCAATAAGTCCATCTCCAAAATCAGTCTTTGGACAACAAAATGGAGGATCAAACTGAATGAGGCCAAGTCGGTGCACGTTGATTTTACCAACCGGAAGATTAACTACATCCCTGCTTTCCTCAACAACGTGGCAATTCCCTACGCGAATGAAGCCAAAAACGGTAGACGCCAAGCTCAGGTGGAAGGAACATGTCAAAAAGAAGAGGACAGAGCTCGCATTGAAACTTAAAAGGATGTATTGGCTAATCGGCCGACGATCCACCATGACCATTGGTAACAAGCTGCTTCTTTACAATCAAGTACCCAAGCCAGTTTGGATGTATGGAGCGCAGTTGTGGGGCTGCACAGCTCCAACCAATTGACAGATCATTCAACGTTTCCAGAATTCTGTACTACGATGTATCACTGATGCGCCGTGGTACCTCCGAAATGAGGCACTCCACCGTGAACTTCAAGTTGACAGTGGGGATGAGGTGATCAAAAAGCGAGCAACGGCTCATCTTGCCAGACTAAAAGATCATGTGAATGAGGAAGCTGTAAAGCTCCTGGATGTGCAAGATCTAACTCGACGTCTTAAGCGTTTGAAACCGCATGAGCTTGTGTAGGAAGTGAATGTGATATGTTCGAGAGACAAGGGACAAAGTTATGCATCTTAGGTCCTGAATAGTGTATTGTAGTAATATAAGTCAGATTTGTATTGTTAATGAGACTACTCGGTGCAATAAAAGCTTTAAAAGAAAAAAAATTCTCTGTTATTGATGATTTTCAAGGGCACTCAGAGCCTTCTGGGTTTTATAGCTGAAGAAGGTCTGTGACCACTGACCGAAACCGGTTCAATTAAGCTGACGTTCCCTCACAGGGGAAGAAAGGATCGAAGTTTTTTCATCTTCTCTCTCCTCACCCCTGCAGGGACAATTTCGCAAGAATTGCCACCCAATTTATAATGAGTTATTTCTTAACCTGCGTTGTTAGGTAAATATTAAGTAGGTAACATTTAAAAAAGTATAATTTTCAATTCCAACGCTTTCTTCTTTTTGCTCTTTTACTATTCATAGAATGAGGAACCGAAAAGGCAAAAAAATAACTAACGCACTGGCGGGTGGGAATCTTTCTCAAGATGCTGTGTTACGAGAACGAGAAAACGGGAAATGGGCTGCAAAATTACACTTTCACTCCAAACTAGCGCCACGTGTGTAATACCGCATTCTCATATTGCGCAAATGAAAGTGAGTATGTAGGAAATGTGCAGTCGACTCCTTTTGTAAAGAAATGTTGCGGTAGTTCACCCGAAAAGAGTTGGTTAACTTGGTACTGGGGGGGGGGGGGGGGATCAGGCTTTCGATACAGTCAGAATGTAATCTGATGTAACTAATCGCACTATGTACGAGTATAACTAGGGACGGCACGATACCACCGATATATTCTGTCGTACTAAGAATATACAGTACTGGTTTACACTACAATGAGATTTTTATACGTCTGTTTGCTGGTGGCCACCAGTGCGCGCCAAATTATTGCATTTTTCACCTCCCGACCATGGTTTTTTTGTTCTTTTTTACTTACTAAAAAGCTGGCATTGTGTAATTTCACTGTGTGTGTGCGTGCGTTTCCTAGAGAAAAAACTTCAGGATAGGCCAGTTTCGAGATTAAAACCTACCATATCTCAGTTATTTTCGTGCGTTTTTATGCGGAAAAACTGCTGCAGGATGATGGCGTCAATTTTAATGAGCGCTCGAATGTAAGTGTACAGGTTTACACTACTCCTGTATCTGACCAAATCCTACTTTTGGGAAAATGCGTCTCTAGGTTTTGAGTCGAAATTCCCTGATGTTAGCTCTATTTTACGTTGTCTCGAGTTCCAAATGCACTATTTCCAAATGACATGTCTCCCTGAAAAGAAAGTGGTGTCGCTGAAAAAAAAAACATTATTTTGGGCAGAAATTGAAAAAAAGTCCAGTCATGCAGCATGACCCCATGAGCGAATTTTTGAAGAAATCTTCGACATTTCAGTCGCTATTGACGGCCGAGCGGAGCGAGGCCTTGGGTCTGCGTGCTAGTACGTACATAAATAGAACTTCTTCATAATTTCATGGCTGATATTTTCTAAGCCACAGTCAGTATTAAAGCTACATCAAGTCCTAAAACAGTTGAGCGTAAAACATTAAAGAGAGCGACCGAGAGAATCGGAGGACGGAATATTTCACAGAGTAAACTCATCAGTTGTGATTACTTTTTTTTTTTTTTTTTTTTTTTTTTTTTTTTTTAACAAACACCTACTACCTACGTTTTAAACAGCATGGTTCTAGGATTGGTTATACAGGGATACTTCCATAAGAGTAGTTCAATCTGAATTTGGACAATGTTTCATGCAAATATTGCCGATTTTTACAACTAGCGAACGGCATTATTCCGATTTTTGACTGATTTTTCAACTTTGAAATTTTTGAAAACTTGATACATATTCTTATAGGAAATTTTACGCTGATTCCGAATATACCACATGTTAGTATGCTGAAAAAATTATTTCGCACAACAAATCGCAAAAAACAGGCTATTTTGAAATTTTTGACTACATTTTTGAAAATTTCAACCCGAAGATGTAATCCGATCATGCTGGCCAACGAACTTGAACTTTCGTTTTGTGTCCTTAACATTTTAAAATTTGTTTGAAGTTTCTAGCACAATTCTACGGACAGTTATCGTCTGGAATGACACATACATACATACATACATACATACATATATACATACATACATATATGCATACATAAAAAAATGCGTTAAACTTCAGAATATGATTCAGAATAGCCTGAAACGGATTTCTGCATAAATTGTTTTCAAAAATTCACATTCTACAAATTTTGAGGCGAGAGCAATAGCTTAATTTTCTTCAAAAATTCGCTAAAAGCTTCAGCATAGGCCAGTTTCGAGATTAAAACCTACCATATCTCAGTTATTTTCGTGCGTTTTTATGCGGAAAAACTGCTGCAGGATTATGGCGTCAATTTTAATGTGCGCTCGAATGTAAGTGTACAGGCTTACACTACTCCTGTATCTGACCAAATCCTACTTTTGGGAAAATTTGTCTCTAGGTTTTGAGTTGAAATTCCCTGATGTTAGCTCTATTTTACGTTGTCTCGAGTTCCAAATGCACTATTTCCAAATGACATGTCTCCCTGAAAAGAAAGTGGTGCCGCTGAAAAAAAAAAAAAAAAAAACATTATTTTGGGCAGAAATTGAAAAAAAAGTCTAGTCATGCAGCATGACCCCATGAGCGAATTTTTGAAGAAATCTTCGACATATCAGTCGCTATTGACGGCCGGGCGGAGCGAGGCCTTGGGTCTGCGTGCTAGTACGTACATAAATAGAACTTCTTCATAATTTCATGGCTGATATTTTCTAAGCCGCAGTCAGTATTAAAGCTACATCAAGTCCTAATTCAGTTGAGCGTAAAACATTAAAGAGAGCGACAGAGAGAATCGTAGGACGGAATATTTCACAGAGTAAACTCATCAGTTGTGATTACATTTTTTTTTTTTTTTTTTTCTTCTTCTTCTTTTTTTAACAAGCACCTACTACCCACGTTTCAACATTTACACTTTCGTTTTGTGTCCTAAACATTTTAAAATTTGTTTGAAGTTTCTAGCACAATTCTACGGACAGTTATCGTCTGGAATGACACATACATATATACATACATACATACATTAAAAAAAATGCGTTAAACTTCAGAATATGATTCAGAATAGCCTGAAACGGATTTCAGCATAAATTTTTTTGGTAACCAATCATAGTTACAATTTTGATTTGACAGATAGACAGTTTGTAGAATTTCTTCATTTTTGTCCGAAGGGAGGTATGTTGAATGTACTTGAAAAATTCGATATTATAAAAAGTGACATATTTGGTAAATGTTTAAATGAGGATATACATCAATATATTTCACCACTAATAGGTCCATTTTTATAAAGCTTGGAATTATCCCTTCACAATGTTGAAACCATATTTAGTTATTTTCCCCCCTTTCACTTCATCTAATTAGCTATAATCCCCCGTCACCTTGTTTGCACTTCATTGGTTGTACCGCTTGCCCCTTTCCTTTCTCTTGACCAATGGGATTCAATCTCCCTTCACCTGTTACTATAAAAGCTGTGTCCTTTCTAATGTATCTTCAGTTATTGTTTGTTACTGATGATGGCCTAACCGTCGAAATCGATTTAACAGTGTAACTCTTTATTTTTCGTGGAAATAGACAACGTTATTCACTAACTTCCGTTTTTTTTTAACCAAGGCGTTACTAGGGAAGAGTAACTCCCATAGTTTTCATAGTAGGAAAATCGTTCGCCACTTTTTGGAATGCTCTCATTTTACCACGACATTTCATGACCTCTAAGCCATTGTAGTGTCAAGGAATGCTGATTTATTACTCTAAGTTAAAAACTAATATTGTTTTGTAACCATAATGGAATAATCTTGTGAAAAGAAGGCACTACATGGTTGGTATACAATTGAGTAGTAGGTACCTACTGGTAAGCAGTAGGTACTAGACATATCCATGATCTTTTGTTTTTCCCATCAAGGGAGAAATTAAAATGCTTGATTTATAAGTAAAATTCCATTAAAAACTGATAAATTTGACATGTTTATAAATAAATTCAAAATATACAAAATTCTTCAAAGACATGCGTACCGCTGTAGACTTACAGTCTATAAACCTGGGATTATGTATCTTTATAAATATATCATTTTTCCCAAGAACAATGAGCTCAACTCACAAGAATTCCATTATTTCTCAATTTAAATTAAAATTGATATAACTAACAACCAAAAACAACTGTAAACCTACCTATAGCTATACACATAAGCACCAAACTGAAGCTCTGATGAAGCCACAAAGGCGAAATACTAAACTAAATATGCACTACCAGAGAAAAGCCTAACACACCTCTCCCTCATAACCTACCACCTACTAAGGACTATGGCACAAGCACCATACAAACTTAGGTTTTTCTCTAATTGCCGCCTTCATCGTTCGATGAAATCTCTCGATTTTGCCTTGAGCTTGTAGATTGTTATGGTTTGGAGCATGGAAGAAGAGTTTTGAGTATGAATTTGTAAATGATGAACCACGTCGGGGTCACCAAATACTGAGTATCCCTCCAGTACCTCTTGTGGAAATATACCGCACGAATTTGAATTAGATTTAGAAACGAACTAAATCACTCGCGACGAAGTTGTGGAAACCCATTTAAAAACGGAAGTTAGTGAAAAAACGTTGTCTATTTCCACGAAAAATAAAGAGTTACACTGTTAAATCGATTTCGACGGTTAGGCCATCATCAGTAACAAACAATAACTGAAGATACATTAGAAAGGACACAGCTTTTATAGTAACAGGTGAAGGGAGATTGAATCCCATTGGTCAAGAGAAAGGAAAGGGGCAAGAGGTACAACCAATGAAGTGCAAACAAGGTGACGGGGGATTATAGCTAATTAGATGAAGTGAAAGGGGGAAATAACTAAATATGGTTTCAACATTGTGAAGGGATAATTCCAAGCTTTATAAAAAAAAAAAAGTTCAGTCGTGCAGCATGACCCCATGAGCGAATTTTTGAAGAATATTACCGATTTTTACAACCAGCGAACGGCATTATTTCGATTTTTGACTGATTTTTCAACTTTGAAATTTTTGAAAACTTGATACATATTCTTATAGGAAATTTTACGCTGATTCCGAATATACCACATGTTAGTATGCTGAAAAAATTTTTTCCCACGACAAATCGCAAAAAACAGGCTATTTTGAAATTTTTGACTACATTTTTGAAAATTTCAACCCGAAGATGTAATCCGATCAAGCTGGCCAACGAACTTGAACTTTCGTTTTGTGCCCTTAACATTTTAAAATTTGTTTGAAGTTTCTAGCACAATTCTACGGACAGTTATCGTCTGGAATGACACATACATATATACATACATACATACATACATATATACATACATACATATATACATACATACATACATACATAAAAAAATGCGTTAAACTTCAGAATATGATTCAGAATAGCCTGAAACGGATTTCTGCATAATTTTTTTTCAAAAATTCACATTCTACAAATTTTGAGGCGAGAGCAATAGCTTAATTTTCTTCAAAAATTCGCTAAAATGGACCTATTAGTGGTGAAATATATTGAGGTATATCCTCATTTAAACATTTACCAGATCTGTCACTTTTGATAATTTCGAATTTTTCAAGTACATTCAACATACCTCCCTTCGGACAAAAATGAAGAAATTCTACAAACTGTCTATCTGTCAAATCAAAATTGTAACTATGATTGGATTCCTTAAGATGTTTTGCAAATGTAGACTTACCCTTATTTTCCCTGAAATCCTCCTGATGCTCGTCTATTCTTTCCCTGAATTTCCTACCAGTTTGACCGCAATATTCGTAGCCACAAGAACATTTTAGTTTATAAACCCCACTTTTATCCTGAACATTGATCTTGTCCTTAACGGATCCTAGTAATGCTTTAAGACTATTTTTAGTTCTAAAACCTACTTTGTAACCTCTAGATGATAGAATTTTGCCGATTTTATCCGAAATTTTCCCATAATAAGGTATACTTATCCATTGCTTTTCTTCTAAATTTACATCTTCCCTAGCCAGATTGGAAACTTTTTCCCTACTCTTTTTCCTAAGAACATTATCCCATATGGTATCAACGAGATCTCCTCCATATCCGTTACTAGCCGCTATGCTTTTGGTAATGGATTTTTCTTTTGATAAATTTTGTTCACTCATTGGAATAGACAGTGCTCGGTTAATCATACTATGGAAGGCTGCATGCTTATGGACTAAAGGGTGATTTGAAGTACTATGGATAGTTATATCGCTATATGTATCTTTTCTATAAATTGAAAAATCATGCTTTTCGTTTACCAAAGAGATGGATATATCTAAAAAATTTAGTTTATTTCCGCCGAATTCGAGGGTAAATTTGATAAAGGGATCTAATTTATTGATTTTTTCGTGAAAAGAATTTAGTTGTCTTTCTGTGCCCTTCCATAGAATGACGATATCATCGACATATCTATACCAATAGAGAAGATCATTTGTGCTACAAGTTGTAAATATTTGTTGCTCAAGATAATCCATGTAAATATCTGCAAGCAGAGGAGATAACGGAGAACCCATAGCAATCCCTGGCTGTGTATAACATTTCCCCTCAAATAAAAAGTAATTTTGATCCATACAAATAGACATCAAATTAAACAATTCGTCCTTTTCGAAAATATTAGGTTTAGAGGCGTGAATCAGCCTGCACACCACATCTTTGCATTTAGCTACATCGATATTGGTGAACAGACTAGCCACGTCAAAAGATGCAAGTTTAGCATTTGGAGGCATCCAAATGTCCTTAATTTTAGAGACCAAATCATAGGAATTTAATACAGTGTGTTGAGGTCGAAAGTTGATTTTGTTTCTAAATAAAATATTGAGTTTTTTAGCCAATTTGTAAGCGGGAGCTCCGATATAAGACACCACCGGTCTCATCGGCACTCCTTCCTTATGAATTTTAGGGAGACAAGATAACATAGGCGCATGAGGGTTCATTTCTACAAAACTTGGAATGTACAAAATATGTACATTCCAAGTTTTGTAGAAATGAACCCCCCACTAATAGGTCCATTTTTATAAAGCTTGGAATTATCCCTTCACAATGTTGAAACCATATTTAGTTATTTCCCCCTTTCACTTCATCTAATTAGCTATAATCCCCCGTCACCTTGTTTGCACTTCATTGGTTGTACCTCTTGCCCCTATTAGATTTAGAACGCAGAACTATTGAAATTAGGGAACAAGTAGAATGATAATAAATTGGAATAAAATAGATGTTTAAGTTAGGACAAATTACGCGAACAAGATCTGAGAAGCGAATAATTTTTTATTGTTTGAATATCCCTAGTTACCAGTATGACGGCATGGTTGTAATTAGATGGTGAAACCACAAACTGAAGAATAAAGTAATAATAAATATTGATTGATCTTGCTGTAGGTAGGTCCCCACAGTCGTTAAATTTTAGAGTCCCATCTTACCGTACTTGGTAAGATGGGAGAGTTTCTTTTATCTCTATGAGATTTTTTTCTTGTTTGTACCTTATGACATTAATACGATTCCAACCCCCTTAGAGTCACTTAAAACTCAAAACTTAGTACATATATTTGTATGAGCGTTAAATTTCCTATGTATCCAATGCCAAACCAATATTTTTTTTATTCTTTTTTTTTATACGAAGGAAAACAGACTGAAAAGCAAATTTTTTCAATTTCTCAAAATTTGACTCTTTTCTATTTGTAGTTTTGATCTTAATACAGATTATTTTGGCACTACACGGGGAAAACTTTCTTAAAATCTCGGCTTTTCAACGGTATAGTCAATTTTACTTTTACTTTTAATTATGGGAGAAAATTATGTTTTAATGTCGAAAACGTGGGTTTTTCAATGAAATCGAGGGTTTCCGTGAAAAATGACCCTCAACAAAAATACGAGTTTGGGGACGGTTTCTAGGTATTTTTTAACACAGAATCGAATGGTAACAGTTGCAGATCTTCCAAACTTAGTTATAACCGAGTTTTACCCTGTAACTAACTGTTAAGCTTAAATATAAGCTTTCCCCCTCAGAAATATTTAACAGTGAGCATTACAAACAAACTGAGCATTCTTGAGTTAAAGTGTAAAACTCAGTTGTAACTAAGTTGGGGAGATGTGCAAGTTTCAACATTCGATTCAGCGTTAAAAAATACGTTGGAATCGGCCCCAAACTCGTATTTTCGTAGAGATTCATTTTTTCACGAAAACCCTTGATTTCATTGAAAACCCCATGTTTCTCCCCTATAATCACCACAGTACAAGTAAAATTGACTATACCGTTAAAAAGCTGAGATTTTTGAGAAAGTTTTTTCCGTGTAGTGCTTTTCCAAAATAGTCTGTACTAAGAGCAAAACGACAAACGGAAAAAGTCAAATTCTGAGAAGTTTTCAAAATTTTGGTTTTCAGCCTCTTTTTCTACGTATAAAGATGGCTAAAAAATATTGGTTTGCTATCAGGTAGATAGGAAACTGGAGGTTAATTATATATCTAGAGCTTTCTAACCTCAAACAAGTTTATTTATTTTCAAAAATCTTATTTGAATCTCAAGTTTGATTGTCTTTATTTTTGTACCTTCCAATGGAATGGATATTTGGGGATTTGTCTTCTAATAGCAGCAACGGTGAAGATTCTGTCGTAGCATAATTCCTTGAATGGAAAAGAAGACCGTATATACATATATACCAAGTAAGACCCCGTGTAGTTCACCTACTAATATGGGACGAGTGCGTATTTTTATTGAGGTTTCGGTTGGACAGGGATACCGTTCTATACTTCCTAACACAGATCGAAGATGAAATTAAGTCCACAATACTGATCACAATAATTCATTTATAATAATTCAGGTTGCACTATCGCGATTCGTGTATGTATTTCTCTATATAGTAATGAAGCAAATAGCAAATGGCAAAAATGTGGTAATTTCTTATTTGCCGAGCTTGATAGCATGATGGACACTGTTGGTTGTGGACTTCAGACCCGGTGTTTTTAATAGTCGATCCATGAAGGAAATGTAGCTCCTACTCTACTCTGTGGTAGCTCAATGTGTAAATCGCCTTTATTTTGTCACCTATAGACACCAATGAGGATGCTAACGGCGCTATCTACCAGACAGAATTTATCTGAGGGATAATTTTATACGATAGTTAATTCGGCATTGATAAACGAATCACATTGTTTTTCTGGAGTACAGCGCTATACTCAGTATATCTATCCTGCAGTTAATGTAGATCATTAATAAACCGTAAAAAGGGGAGTTACGGCCATTTTAATATCATAAGTTACTAAACACGAAAGAAATCTTAAAAATTTAACTACTCGAAAACTAAGCGTTTAAGAAAAAATCTCTACGAGGAACTTTCGATCAGGAATGAGCTCTAAAACCGACCCTCAGAGTTTGATGAACTTAAGTCGGGACACTCTGAATACCCCGAATAATAAGATGCCCGAATTACGACGTTCTACTCCTCCCTGTAAGAATGAGTGTTTTGGCCAAGGTTGCATGCCAATAATAACCTCATACCTGATGGCTGATGCATGCCCCTATTGGGTTTCTATGGGTCGTTTAAAATTTATTCAGACTTTCACTCATGTTTACGACTCTTCATAACTGCTAGGCAAGGGATCCTTTCTCGCGGACCTTTCAACCTCAAAAGTCGGGATGGTCAGTAGAGATTAACCAAATCTCCGTTGTCGACAAAGGTCAGTGCGGGGTTCGTTTACTATCATTTAAGCTGCAATGAACGCCAACCCGCATATTTATTCTGCTCAGGTTAGCTTTCTCCCGCGCTTTGAGACCGATATTTGGCTGTACGAGGACATGACTTTCAGTGATGGAAAGTTATGAGCTGTGGACCACAACCTACAGCATAAATGACACTAATAAATAGAACAAACTACTGACTTCAATCAGTAACACTCCGAGGGCCGATTCGAAAGTTTTAGAGGAATATTTAAATGAGTTTTGAAAACAATTATTCATAAACACAGTACTTATGTAAGTTCGTTCAAAACACCAATAGTTAGGTGGGCAGTTCAAAAATCTTCCAGACAAGTTTCTGACAAGTACATCAAAATCAAACGCCCCGGCCGAGCCGCCTTTCTGGGCGTATGGATTGGTGCATTCGGCCTGCATATTTGTTTATTTATTTGTGTATATCAATTATTGCATTCGTTTAGCGAATATTCGTGAAAAATTAAGCTATTGCAATGGCTCCAAAAATTTAAAAATAAAAATTTTTGAAAAACTTCTTTATTGAAATCCGTTTTGGAACATTCTGAAATGAATTCTTGAGTTCAACACGTTTTCATATATATATATATATATATATATATATATATATATATATATATATATATATATATATATATATATATATACTAAAGGCCTGTTAGGGCTTGGAAAGCCCTAATCTAGTCCCTAATCTAGCACATTATAGTAACGATTTGGGGCGTTATGTGACCTGGTGCAAAGCTAAGGCGATGTTATTAAATTATTAATAAAGAGGAGATACCGATCAAAATGTAGGTAAGTAATGTAATAAAATAAATATCACCAGTTGAGGTGGTCTTCGCCACTATGAGACTAAACAAAAAGTTGAGCTTGTCTTCAGTTTCAATTTCTTCGTTCAGAAATAACTTTCCTAAATGTTAGTAACTACACTACGTTTCTTACTTACCGTGAATTGATGGCAACTGTTGTTACCGCCACAGCCTAATAAACAACTCTCGTTGATAAGGACCGCCTAGAACACGATCAAGGCGGGTATAGAGACGAACGGCGATACTTTTGCAACAAACTTGGGGCCGTGCTGATTCGAATGAGCAGTCTAACACTAAAATCGGACCGCGAAGTACTTCACAATTTCAAAGACCTTTCGGAATTATATATAAAGATATATATATATATATATATATATATATATATATATATATATATATATATATATTCTATTTATATAATA
Source organism: Adelphocoris suturalis (assembly GCA_030762985.1). NCBI lineage: Eukaryota > Metazoa > Arthropoda > Insecta > Hemiptera > Miridae > Adelphocoris > Adelphocoris suturalis. The sequence continues at coordinate 10,416,036 of CM061043.1, forward strand.
GGAATTTTATATATTTATGTATAGAACATGCTTAATATTATCTACGTACGCAATCCATCTAATCAATTCAGAAATTATAACAAATAAATAAATTTTTAAGCAAACAAAAAAAAAAAAAAAAAAGTCTGCCAAGTTGAGTGTGGCACATAGCTTCCTCGTTTACCTATCATGAATGTATAGATCATTGAAAAGTTCTAAATGATCTTAAAAAATTCCATAGCTGAAAAGAGTTAATCAAGAAGTAGCGTGATATTTCATAATTGGTCAATTAAGAAACGAAAAAATGAAACACTATGTAATTCACGTTTGTGCAAGCGCAGAATGAACTGATGAGTTGAAAACAATAATGGGTACGGGACCATCTTCAACCTAAACCGCGCATTCGTTGACAATTTCATCAAAATCGGATGAAAACTTTGGAAATTGAGGTCATTACAAGGATTTCACATAGGCGCATGCGCAGTAGCTACTAATGGTATAATTACGTTGAAATTGATATGAGGTAATCAAGTCATCTTCTTCCAACTATCATCCAAATTTAAGCGAAATTGAACGACTAGAGTGTGAGAATATGGAGCATAATGGAATTTACGTTTGCGCAAGCGGAGAATGAAGTATTGATTTCGCAACAATGAAACTGATAGGGGACCATCTACAACCTAACCCGCACATTCTCTGACAATTTTATCGAAATCGGATGGAAGCAGTGGAAATTAAGGTCGTCAAGGATTTCACGTAGGCGCATGCGCAGTAGCTATTAATGATAAAATCATGTTGAAATTTATAAAAGATGATCAAAATGTCATCCCTCAACTGTCATCCAAATTTGAGCGAGATCGGACGACTAGGGCGTGAGAAAATGGTGCTCGGTACAATTTACGTTTGCGCATGCGCAGAGTGAGGTATTGAGTCAAGAACGATGAAACTGATAGGGGACCGCCCACCCCCTAGCCTGCACATCCCCTGAAAATTTTATCCAAATCGGACGA